>CM067305.1:29782501-30982501 GCA_034231615.1 Meghimatium bilineatum | reverse complement strand
ACGACGAACGAACATCATCATCATCATTTCCTTTGGGATTTCTAGTCTTGAAGAAACTCTTACTAGTAGGCTGTACAAAGAAAACATGTTCTTCTCCATGATAGTTTTGCGCTCTTACCTCACGCAGCGTCACTTATCGTTGTATATTTTCTGTGCTTTTCATTTGCTGGCTACAAAAAGTAAATGTAAATCGACAAATTATCAGTCAAAATATCCAAGATGAGTGACTTTATATGAGATCAGCACGCAGGACCATTCTTCAAATGTATTTAGTCTATTGTCTTTTCCCAGGTTGTTTGTTATCCACTCTTGCCGTTAAGCGTAAGAGTGATTAGAACTCGAACTTGTATTCCAAAGTCAGATGTGTGACCTCGGCTGTGCTATGACCGTGTTTATTCAAGATATCCCTGGCGCTTTCTATCCATCTGTTTTCGTGGTCTTCCTCTGGTTTTGTACCCTGATATTATTTGGTCATATGCCTCTACGGACAACTTGTCGTGATGCATTCTCAAAATGTGGCCAAACCACTTGATCTGCCGCCTTTCTATGTTTTCTGTGCAAGGTGTTATACCTATTCTTTCCATTATATCCTCATTTCGAACCTGGCGACCCCTACTGCTTCCTCAAGCATTCCATCTCACACGTCACTATCTTTCTGTAATGTGAAGATGAGATACCATGTTTGGCACTGGTAACACGGTGTTGTTAAGAATATACTGTATACCATTTGTCTTTTAACTTCAATCTCGATCTTGGGATGAAGAAGTAGTGGTGAAAGTTACTACATTTGCCCTTTCACATCTCATCTTTAATTATTTTGTAATAATGTATGGGAAATTACGGTAATGATTATTGACAGCCACAACCTTAATTTAACTCCCACAGTTAGACGCCAACTTTGGCTCCCCAAGTTAGACCTTTTTCATTATCTATCTATTTATCTATCTGTCTGGTCTGGTCTGGTCTGGTCCGGTCCGTCCATCCATCCATCCATCCACCCACACACACACACATACCCACCTACATTTGTGCAAATGAAACTACGACACAGCGAAATTCCATTCCCTGGATCCAGTGGGAGTTTGAGAACTAAAAAATGCATTTAGTTATAAGGTTGTACACAATAAACAGTTGTAATTGTCATTGGTAAAAAAACTCCAGATCTTAAAAAATAAATAGAAAACACCACTCCCAAACAATTGTCAAAACCACTAATTAAAAACCTCAGCAGTGGCTTCACTGAATGCGAGTTCAACACTGCCGTATATAATAGATATCCATCCCAGCTTCGGGTGCGTTTATCTCTCTCTCTCTCTTTCTCTCTCTCTCTCACTTTCTCTCTCTCTCCCTCGTCCTTTCTGTCTCTATGTCTGTCTCTCTCTCTCTCTCTCGCACACACACACACACACACACATATATATATTATACAAACAAAAGTGCATAAGATAAGCTGGAGGCAACTGAGATGTCTTTTTAAAGAATAGCTATAAAAATTCCATGCACAGCCAAGAAAACGAATGTAGTTCTCAGAGATGCTGTAGTAAAACGACAAATTATAGCGACAATTAGAAACATATAATGAAGATTTTTATGGAAAGTGATATATGAAAAATAAAACTTTAACATTTAGAAACCACCGGAAAGATTAACGGGAGAAGAGACAGAGGAAGAAAAAGAGAAACATTTCTGGATGGCTTGTCACTGAGGCACAAAAAGAAGTCACCAGCTAAGTCACATGTCTCATCTAAAAGTGCCTTCAATCCTGATGTGCATGTTGGATCAAATATGAAATCATTTATAGTTTTTGTTTCTTGTGATGGGTCCACCTCATTCCATATCCAATATTGAGATTTATATTCATTAACAGTACTAGGCTTGGTAGCCTACTGCTTGTAGTCATCACTGTCATTATCATGAAATCTAATGTCGGAATTATTACTTAGCGTATTTTGGAACATTTCTAAAGCTTGACTAGCTGTCAAACACCGAGGAGGTCTAGATTCCATTATTTCAAATAAAGTAGCAAAATTTAACACAAACTGATGATGTTTATAAGTCATGTTAGTAATGTATAAAATAGTTGATGTGTGCGGCTTTTGGTACCGCGGTTCTCCGAAATGTAGATATTGGTGGCTAGGTGTACGAGAGGAGTTCGAAGATTAACAACGTAGCCTGTGCTGCTGTCACAGGGACCATACTTTTTGTCTTGTTGATTCTTCGGCTTGGTTGTGATAAACATCTTATGGTCTAATATTTCTATATCTACATATGGATACATTGATTGCAGTTTCATTTGAATTATCTGCATTGCCCATTAGTTTGCCCCCCCCCCCAGAGTAGGTTATTGAGGATTTAACATGAATCTCATCCATTTGAACAGCTACAAATTGTTCTAGTCGTCATCTGGCTTTGCTTCAATTTCAGGACTGGGATATATTACCATTATTAATAGAAACTGATAATTGAGAAGTTAAATTTCGTAATGTGCTTGGGTGGGGTAGACATAACTTTTGTGATTTCTAATAAATCTGTAACAAGATGGAGATTTAATAAACAGCATAAAAGCAAAACATAGTGTGCTACAGCTATAGCACCTTCTGGTTTATTTTAATCGATTAATACATTCAGTTGTTCTTCAAAAAATCTGATTTGCGTCTCAGTTACTTCCGCGTCTGTCTCATTATGCAATATTCGTTGTTCGGCAGAACTTTGTAAAATAATTTTAGCTTTTTTAAATAAAATCCTTAAAGGTATCTCTGTGTTTATTTTGAAAACACTCATAATCATTGTTGTGAATTGAAAGTTTTTCAAGCTGTTTAGTTTGTTATCTATAACTCAGTTAGTGCATTTATCTTCAATTTTTTCATTCTGAGAAAAAAATGTCAGTCGTATCATGCGTTACTTGCACACTCACTACTATGAGAAGTACAAAGTCTGGTTTTACATCAGTTATATACAACACTACTCCTGGTAAGATTCCATAGAGACCAAACCCGAAATAAAGGAATGACGAAAACGGATGTGCTGGACCTCGAACATCCTGACCACAAGTGGCCAACCGGGGTGAAAATAATCACAGTTTTACTGTGGAACTTGCAGCACAACGTACTTAACGCTCCCTGGCGGAAATCACACGAAATATTTGTTGTGGTTATTTGAGAGCGAACGCTGAAGAAGAAGAAGAAGTAAGGTCCCATCAACATCAGTATATCTCCACTTTTTTCCTAACTGTTCTTTCAATTTAGGCTCTATCTACTATCTGTGACTGTAGGTCTGTAAAATCTGTAATAACATCTGAAGACAACCATTCATTAACTTTGTGTTCATGGATACTAATAATTTGTGTGGGACGTTGTTCGGGATCTTTACGAAGCTGCAGTATTTTTTTATTTAAAGGTAGGATGGTACACCAGGAAAGACAGTTGGGTAATTCTTTTGTAAAGCAGGTATTTGTATTGGAATTAAAGTTCAACACCATGTTTGTCTGTGAATTTGTCTGAATGAATTAGTTCAGTTGACAGAAAATGCTTGCTACATACCATAATTGATTTAGACGATGACCAGTCCTATCGTGGGATTATTTTAATCCATTTTTCTCTAAATTCAATATCTGAGGGAAATTTAAAGTCAAATAAACTTTGGTTGCACGATTGTTAGATTTGCAGTAAGAAACACAACATTTTAGAGGCATATCTGCTGCCTTTCTCGTACAATATTATTGTGTGATATATTAATATAACAATATTAGAAGAAATCAAACATACTTTCTTAAAGAAACCATAACAAACCAAGAATAATCAACACACATTATAACACGCGTCAAATCACAATGGTAGACATTGTTTACCAAAAGGTGGCTTTTGCCCGGTCACTTGATAGTTCTAGCCAACCGGTATTCTACTGCTGATCGGTCGGGTCTATATCATTGTTTCCCAACGTAGGGCCAACACCCCAAATGGGCCACTTTGATTATCCAGGGGCAATTCGAACAAGTTGTAATTAGGCTTCATTTAGGGAATAATTCAATTTTTAAATATTCAAAATTATGTTTAGTTACATAAGGGGCATCATAATTTTAGAAAGATTTAGGTGGGGCATGGTAAAATAAAAGGTTGGAAAACACTGGCCTAGAGGATAGACTTCCATTTAATCCGTCACCTCACGTGTACTATGTTCCTTTCTGCGAAGAGGCACACCACCTTCCGAGATTATCGTTAGTAGCACGTAACTGTATCTTCAATCAATAATCTGAATCTATGATTGGAATCTCTGAAAAAAATCCACTTTATAAACAAATAAGTTGCGAGAACTTTCGAACCCTTGAGCAGAAATCGAACGACTTAATCACAATGCCAGGGAGATTTCCCGAAGAAATAAAATGGCTGAATCAAAATAAAAAATTAACGTCCTCGAGAAACAGAGAGTCTCACAGAGAAACTCCATAAGAGTGTGAAAAATAGTCCTAGAAGAGATCAGAGAAATGACACAGATAAGGCGATTGATGAAGCTAAGAATGCAACAAACAAAGCAAACTTGAGAACATTATAAAATATCACCAAAATCCTAGCATGAGAACATCAAAAACATGACACACCAGGAGAAGAGAATATGGGACAGACCATCACAAACCACAAGAAGCAGAGGCATAGTTTGGTACAATATTTTAAAGACATCCTAGTTTGGAACCCAGTAATACTCCAAGTAAATATAGAGCCAGCAAAGCTACACCTACATTGAAAATGAAGCACGCCCACTAAATATGAAATCAATTAAGCAGTGAAGCTACAACGTTCTGGATGTCAAGAAATACAAAAATAGGTAGGTGTGTTACCAAAATGAAACATAAAACAACTTACCAACGAGATACAGAGACAGACGACGTTTCGACTATAAAGCCTTCATCAGGACAAACAAATGACCACAATAAAACAAGTCTTACATGGAGACAAATAGGGTTATAATGAGGACAATAGCAGATAGGTAATGAGGGAAGAAAAGATGTGGAAGCATGACAGGTGAGAAAAACGTATGGGGAGAAGTTAGTAGTAAGTAGGGAGGAGAAAGTAGACTGAAGAATGTGAGATGAACAAAGGAAAAGATATGGTAGCAAGTAAATTACATTAAAATAAAATAAAAATACTCACCTCAAAAGTGGCAACAGAGAATGAATGCTACAGACAAGCAATCATGATGTAAGGGAAGAGCAAAATGAGATGGTACGAGGGATCAGGTGGGAGAGAGAAAAGAGGCCAAAAACGGCAGGAACAGAAGAGAATGAGCAAACAGCAGGAAAAGAATATGAGCAGATAATTGTGATATATGAGAATAAAATAGTAGTAAAATAACTTAACTGATGCAGCGACTAGTCTATGGTCCTCCCATGTGAATGAGCACACACATAATGGCAATAAAGTAAAGAATGGACAGTGAAAGTCAGATTCCTATCAAGGGTCATGATAGCACGTATTTGTACAGGTTAGAAAAATAAAGACATGCCACAGTAATATACGGTACCCGAGGCGCCGAAGTGAAAAGAAAACACACCCGCGAAAGGTGGAACAATGGAAAAGACAATATCCTAGTTTGGTCTCAGCGCATACCAACTGATGAGAGTAAAGGGACGTAAGTAAATAGCCATAGAGAAAGAAGACAGAGTATAAGACAAATGCAGAGGTTAAAAAAAAAAAGGACGTGGTGGATCGACGAAATTCCCTAGACGGAGATACGTCACGCAAGAAAGTGAAGTGCGGGTGGGAGGGAGCCCAGAGGACACAGGGAGGGTACAACAAGGGAGGGTATGGGACTATCACGGGGAAGCACGTCGTGAGATGGTATCAGGCTGATATAGCGAGACATAGGAAGAGGGTGCCGGAGATAAGGGCACCAGAGAAGATAGGGAATAAGGAGACAGGAAAAGAAGACCGTAGCGGGAGGAGGCAGACCCGGAGTTACAGCAAAATCATGTGAGGAAGTGGAGGGTCGTAGCGTCGTAGGTGACAAAGTAAGGGTCATCTGTCCACAGTGTCGTAGTAAAAGGAGGTCGGTGTAGCAGAGGTTCCAATAAAATGTGACGGAAGATGGACCAAGGTCACAACCACAACGACAAGTACCTTGTAGGCCAGGTGTTGGGAAATGAGACCGGTCGCATAAACCGAAGATGATAAAGGGATGAGTTAGCCGCACGTCGCAACCCCTATGTGGGTATTGCTCGCACTGTACACTAGCTCATCTATGGGAACAACGATCAAAGGACAGAGACTCTGGCCACGATACACGATCCCTTGGTTTGGGGCATGCACCGTGGGGAGCGAAGTGTCCGATGAAACGAGGTTCGCATCTGTGTGAGACCAACCGTACGTTGCAACCCGTTTGGGGGCGTTGCCCGTACTGCACGCTGGCTCCATAAATATATATGGGGGAACCACTGCATCCGAGCCATCCTAGTCGTCTGAAGCAGGAAGCCTGTTGGCGCTGCAAAGTCTATTTATTTAAAAAAAAAAAACATTTGTCAGTCATCAAACAGTCACCACATACCACATGCTACGTAACTGTATGGGTAGCCGCCCCAATTGATAAGAAAGTGGCCAGAAGAAATATGATAATAGGTACGTGGTGTCGCCCACGGGCCACAGAGAATGGCACAAGAGAAAGAGCGGACATAGCCCTAAGCAATGGAAATGGAGAAAGTAGACAGAGTATGACAAAGAATCTAAAGGAGAAGAGGAGGATGAAGCATGGGTGAAACAACCCGTAGAGAGAGAGTAGAGTGGGGTAGCGAGGGGATACAGATCAACCATCAAACCGACGTACCAAACCGCAACAGACCCACCCCGGATGAAGCTGCACCGGTCCCAGTCCCATGGCGTAACCACCCACCAACACACCAATCGCAACGTGACATGTCACCGTAGCCCCAAACCCTGGGTGGGGGCCCCGGCCGAGCCACCACAATAGAGAGCAACAGTATCAAGGAGATGAGCAGGAAGAAATAAGGGTAAGGTAAAGATTGTAGGAGCAGCAGGGAAGTAGAGCAGGGGGGAGGGCAAAAGGGGGGGGGGGTTAAGAGATTATTGAAAGTATAACTGGTCATTGATGCCATGGGGCTTAAGAGTGCCAAGGTTGAGAATAAGGCGGTTCTCTAATGAGAAACGTTGCCGGTCACCAGAGTGGCAAGAGACCAGGCCAGTGACCTGAATATCCTGTGCCCCCCGGTGAGAATTGCTGTTGAAGTGGAGGGCCACCGGAGAAGATCCACAGTTACGGATATCCCGTAAGTGTTCGGCAAACCTAGTGGCTAGGAATCTACCCGTCTCACCAATGTACATCAGGTTACAGCGTTTGCAAGTTATCACGTACACGACGTTACGGGAGACACAGGAAAAAGTGTGATGGATATGAAATACCGATTTAGGAAATCGGATAGAGGAGGTAAGGTAGACAAACGGGCACGTGATCCACGGGCGGTGGCACGGAGAGGTACCGGTAGGAGGTCCCGCCGGCATACATACAAAGCATACATACAAACAGTTATATAACATGCTTCATTAGTTTTTTTTTTAAAGAAGTCTGGGAGCAAGAAACCATCCCTAAGAAATGAAAAGAGGGACACTTGATAACACTACCAAAGCAAGAAAATCTGGTTCGACTCTATTCTTCTTCCTTTTCTGCGTTCACTCTCTGATAACCAACACGAAAGTTCGTGTGATTTCCACAGGGGAGCGTGAAGTACGTTGTGCTGCTAGATCCGCAGTAGATCTGTGTTATTTGCAACTTGGTTGGCCCAGCATATTTGAGACCGGGACATCTGAAGCCCAGCACATCCGTTTTCGGCATGCCTTTAATTAAAGTAATTTAATTTCCTAGCCTGTGACATCCTTCATATCTGTCGCCAGACGGCGAATGTGTGTCGACTGTACACCGTGACGGCTTATCACCCTATGTGCCCTTGGACTTTTCAGGTGAAAAACAGACACCACTACGCACTACCTTAGACTAAACAGCAACAGAACACCACTACACAATAACTTAGACTAAACAGAAACAGAACACCACTACACAATAACGTAGACTAAACAGCAACAGAACACCACTACTTTCACCTTAATTAAACAGCAACAAAACACCACTTTTTGCGTTCTATATTACATGCTATTATTATTCAGAGATGAACGTCTGGTAATCTAAGAACACATTTATCCATTCCGCACCAAGTACCACGCCCTCAAACATGCATACATTTTGTATGACATCATCAGCACGCCCCGTGCATGAATTCCGGTACAGTACAATTAGACGCCACAACATGTTTAATTATTTCCATTGTCTTTGTTTCTTCTTCTTCTTCTTCTTCTTTCGTTCACTTGAAACATGTCTATATCTGTAATTCTGTCTCCTTAATAAAACTCACTGTCTTTTGTAGTTCATACCATCATTTAATAAGTGAAATATTTATTTATTTTAGGTTGGGGTTAGTTATGTACAGTACAGCTACTCTAACCCAAACCCTAAAAAAAAAATATTATATTATTAAATGATGAAAAGAAAATTTACTAGCATAGACAAGGGAAATATATGAAAATTAACTGAACGATGTTGTGGCGTTACCTTGTACTGTGCCCGACTTCCTTTTCTTTCTTCGATACCTCTCACTTTTCGAATTTCAGTCTGTAATGGTTGTTCATTGTCCGGGGTGATCTGAAGGTAGGCTCATACTCAGCACAACTGTCTGCTATGCTTTGTAGTTGGACAGTCAGTAAGCATTTCATAGATCTTACGGAGGCTCCCATGTAGACACAAGTATGATCCCAATCGCCTCATTTTGAATTTCATCTAATCTTTCAATCTACGTCTGAATGAACGTCAGAATTGCAATACATATTATATCACAGAAACAACCAAGTTATGGTACATAAGGAAAAGGAACATCTGTCAGCACTATGCAGTAACCATAACTTCCAATGCTTTCATACCTTTTCTTGGACTTAACACCACTACTTAGTTTGAGAAGTTAAATTTCGTAATGTGCTTCCGTGGGGTCAGGGCCGGTCTTATGCCATTGCAACCTATGCGGCCGCATTGGGCCCCGCACATCATAGGGCCATAATTAATATTATAATTTATTTTATTATCCTCTTCCCTACCCAGACTGGGCTCAGCACAATCCGTTTCGCATTGGGCCCCTCAATTGTTAGGGTCAGCCCTGGGTGGGGTAGACATAACGTTTGTGATTTTCTTAGTGATGTGATAAATATGGTATTTGAAACCTAGACTCATATATATATATATATATATATATATATATATATATATAATACTTCCAAATATTTTATTATGTTAGTTATTTCAAGTGGTCCCGCACAGATTAAGACCCGGTGTGTGTCTATTTACCGTGTGATTATTACAAGAAAACCATTCTATAGATTCTCTAGACCAGGAGTCGGAAACCTTTTTGTCTGAGAGAGCCATGGACACCGACCTATTTTGAAAAGTAATTCTGTGAGAGCCATACATTATGTTTAAAACTAAAAATTCAAATAAATGTGTGAATTTTGTGTAATTTCAACACTGAAAGTAAAATAATTATGTCTCTGAATTCTTTTTAATAACATTGTTATACTGTTGCTAATCAATAATGAGTATTTCTTACAATTAATGCGAGTTTTGATGATGAGCTGCAGTAAACTTTAGCTCATTTGTGGAATGAAATTTTGATATGCAATTAATATGTAGATCAAAGGAGTCTAATGAAACATTTTTGTTATAATCGAACATTTGTCTGCGAGCCAGATGCAGCCATCAATAGAGCCACATCTGGCTCGCGAGCCATGGGTTCCTGACCCTTTCTCTAGACAGAAGCACTAATGCCTCTGAATCATTACACCATTTTCCTCTGCAGTTTAGCTTACTTTGTAATTCAGTGACACACATCTTTCTATTTCTCCCTGTTTATATACTAGACTGCAATGTGATGTGTTCTTGATAAAAGTATTTTTGGTCGAAATGTCTACTTGTGTAGATTTTTCCGTGAGCTTACAGTGATTCACACAACTTCCTACCCTGATTCCTCCATTTTCCGTTGCTCGACATACATACACATGTAGGCATATATATATATATATATATATATATATATATATATACACGTAGGCATACACAAACGCACGCCCATACACATATAAAGGTATTCGATGTCTTCACACTTCTATTTGCTGATGAGTAACCCGGACTCCTTGCTTGATACA
Organism: Meghimatium bilineatum; assembly: GCA_034231615.1. Lineage (NCBI taxonomy): Eukaryota > Metazoa > Mollusca > Gastropoda > Stylommatophora > Philomycidae > Meghimatium > Meghimatium bilineatum. Next base: position 30,972,260 of record CM067305.1, on the reverse strand, counting down.
ATGATATGCTACGAGGTTTGTCACGTTGTTACCAGCTGATAAACTATTGCCAGGAGATCCTTAGAGTATTACAAGTTTTCTGTAGGTGTTAAAACTTCACTGGTAACAACTTGTCATACTGAATATAACGGGGTGAGACCATTTTTACCAATGAAAAATGTATATTCCGAAAGGGAGCTGGCAACAATGTTTGTGTTAACAACCAACTCCCGTGGAAGATCAATACACCTAGAGATCCATATGCATGAACATCGCACAACCAGTTATGTTTGTGTTGACAACCAATTGTTACCATAGAAACTCCCGTGGCATATCAGTGCTTCCAGATATCCATGTCCCCTGAACACAGCACAACTAGTTAACTACCCTTTTTGATTCATGCGTAAACAAATTCACAAGAGAAATTAACTGTTAGTAAAATATACTCTGAGACGTGGTTGCTTGCTGTTAATGATTTTATACGTATAACATGAATAAACTATTTGGCCGTGGCAGTTCACGAGTCAACCACAGGTACTGACCTGGCCACAGCACCAGAGGTTCCAGAAGGGATCTATCTGAGACGCTTGATAAGCATCTTGTTTTATTGTCACACTTATTTGTGACGCTGATGCAGGTTGTTCTATTGTCACACTAAAGTGACGACACTAGCATCGTTACTTATTATTCTGTCAACGAGGTGCAGATCTTTCATCTGTCACATCAGGACTCTTCTTCTTCGTCGTACGCCTTGCGGCGGACTCTCTGAAAGCATTCCGCTGACCGTTCTGAGACGGAAGTATGAGGGTGATCTGCATTGTGTCATGTTTTACAGAAAGATGCGTTATCTGCGGCTTTCAACCAGACACATCCGTCTTCAGCCAGCATTTTTTGGGGCCGGGTTGGAATTCCCGTATTTTCGTTCCCTTGTATTGACCAGGCTACAGCAGGGTTGCTGCACTCCTGTTTCCGGGCCCACTGTGTGGAAGCGTAATGAGGGTCTTCATCAGCTGTGGTTCGCTGACCATGATGCTCGACCAGCTATGGAGCGCCGGCCTGTGCACTCTGGTGTGCTTGTCATCTCTGGGCCCTCAGGTCTCTTCTATAGCACTTCATTTCGAAAACATCTATTCACTTGGCTGTAATTTTATTGATTATCCATGTTTCATAGTCGTAAGTCGCCACTGGGTACACACATGTACGTAACAAACATACCTTAGTTCCGGTGTTTGCACCGTCCCACAGTTTTTTCAGTTGTTTTAATTTGGATATCGCTATTCCTGCTCTCCTCCTGATCTCGACTGCATTCCCCAGCACTGTTTACGTTAGCTCCTAGATATTTGAAATTTGTCACTTCTTCTAAAACACTGTTATCAATAGACCTTCTAAAAAATAGACCTTCTAAAAAATAGACCTTCTGGGTCTTGTTTTCATTTTGCTCAGTGTGTAGGGAAGATTATTAGAGAGGACACTGGGTATCTTGACAACTTACTATACTGTCGACACTTAATATATCTGCTCTTCTATAGAACCTTTCACTCTTTACTACAAGTAGCAGGACAATAGAAGTTATATAGTGACCAGGGCCTTGAACTTGGTGGGCATACAGAGTACAACTCATGTATGCACTCTCAGCGACTCAATGAGCATGATAAGGAAAATACAAGCGGTTTGTATTCGTGAACAGTAGCTTGATGCTGTGGGGTGGGAAGGTCAAAGTTGAAGATTGTCCCAATTATGTTTGTGCCTGGTCCTTCGGGTGCTCAATGTAACGCAAGAGCAGATAGATTGGTAGATATGATTACTTTAAGGAGGGGGGTGTCCACCATAAAAAATGTAAAAATGGATCTTTGGTTCGATTGCGTAAGCAAATTAAAGTTTGACGGAAACTTTGAAGACTGGTTTGCAAAACATCGCTTAGATGGGTTTTTACTGACCTTTTGGTTAAGTTCCTAGTACTGAAAGTCATGTTAAGATTTGCTAACGGGATGAGGGGTTTGAAGGTCCTTCAACCCCTTCCCTTATCTACGGGTCTGGTTCTGTCACTTTGTCGAATGACAGAGAAATGGAACGTGCCAAGATATTGAACTCTTTGAGAGAAGGCTGCACGATCAAACGAAATTAATGAAGATATATATTGTCTTTTCCCGGCCTTTGCTGTTAGGCATCGTAGGATTGAAAACAATCGGTTTTCGGGCTGTGGAAGTTGTTTGATATGTAAAAATATAATGACGTCTAAGAAAGTTGATAACTCCTTCAATCCACCTTCTTCTTATTCTTACTCTGCATCTTGTTGGCTACATTTTCATGTTGTATGCTCGTGTCGTTGTTGGTTACATTTACATGTTGTATGCTCGTGTCGCTGTTGGTTACATTTTTATGTTATATGCTCGTGTCGCTGACCAATTATGGTTCATTCTCATTAAGTGGCTGAACCATTTCAGTCTCTGTTTTCCAATATATTTGACCATATATGTTGCTCCAACAGTTCTTGTAAACGTGTAATATCTTCATTTCTCACATGATATATTATTGTTCTGTCTGCTATTTTCATTTTGCATGTAATAAAGCCTTCGCTCTTGTTCTTTTGTTAGTGTCCATGTCTAACATTGATAACACAATGTTGGTATGAAGATTGAATTAATGATTTGTCTTTTGGTTTCTGTCGGGATAGATTTGGGTTTCAAAAATTGGTGTGTAAGTTCATAATCTACGTAGTTAGCTTTTTGAATTCATGTTTCGAGCTCTCTGTCCATTCATTCGTCGTCTGTATAAATGCTCCCGGGATATTCCAGCACTCATTTAATTTATCTTTATATTGGTTGAATTGGGTTCTCTGCCTATACACGTTAGTTATGATTTAATGAAGATCTCGATTTATTTTCTATGTCCAGAATAAAGAAGCTGGGTTTGAAATGTGGGCGTGGTAAGAAACGTACATTATTATGGTAGGCAAAGAATGTTTTTTTAACCAGCAGAGAACTGGAACTGTCAGCTGTCTCGTGTAATTGCGGATATACTGAGGGGAGATCGGAGCAACTATGGACGTGTCCTGCGTGAAGTGATGATGATCTCTTGACTAACAAACTAACTAAATCCCTCCCCTCTCATGTCTACGGGCTTGATTTGAGGTAAAACGTAAAATCAATATATCCAACATTTTCAACATTTCCAATAATGCGCACGTGACATACTTTCTATGTAATCGATAAATCAACAATATGTAGCGGAAGATTTTTTTGTTCATCTGGAGGTTTTATTATTTCGTGTAAACTTAAACAAGGAGACTTGTAGATGAGAAGGCAACAACCGAGCCAAAATTCTTCCCACAGAAATGTCATAATGAATATTCAGCTCAATTTATATAAAATTGGTAACATATCATATTCAGGATGTAGCCATCAACCCAGCATTGCTCTTGCTGTAATAGTTTTCTTGACAGTATTTAGGGTACATGTTAAACAAATATGGCCTCATACGTCACAACAGTCCAACTTTCACTATGTTTTGCGCACAAACATACAATTTCTGTTATAGTTTGCGCATCTTTCGCGTCGTCACAGAAACCTCACCTGATTAACATACGACTCGACGCTAAACCAGCATGGCTATTGTAATCTTAGATATCTGTTTACTGAACTTGCAATAACTATAAATCCAAAAAATAAATCCTACCCCCCTCCCCAGTGACACCCACGCCCCAACAACAACAAACTAACCACACCCCAGCCTCCTTTTTCGAAAAACGAATATCCTGTATTCTTCTCCCATCCAAGCTATACCACAACTGTGCTCGAATAAAGGGACACAATCAATGTAAAAAATTTGTTAACACAACTTATCTCCCCCTACTGAGTTTCGTACACTAATGCCGGTTATATTGTTTTATGAGACTATTGTTTGTTCCGTAAAAACATAGGCCGCATCTGCCTAGCATTAACCGTATTTGCTCACTCTAGTATGCCATTGCTTTCTGAACAGACCAGATGCACAATTACCTGCTTCTGGATCTCATCCCGATACCTCTCCGCCACAGAGCCGGACAACTTATATGTTTGTTTTTATTAATATCTATTTTCGTTTTTTTTTTAATGTTGAAGTTGGGCTCTTTACAGAAGCATTGGAGAGAAGAATAAAGGCTTTTGTGTGGAGTTAAAAGTTGGGATTCTTTATAGAAGTAATGGGGAGAAGAATACAGAATCTTGTATGGAAGTGAAAGTGTGACCGTTTATTGAGATAATGCAAGATTAATACAGATTTTTGTGTGGATTTTAAGTTGAGCGCTTTATAGAAGTAATGAAGAGAAGAATACAATGTTTTGAATACAAATTTCCCTCCGAAGACGGATGTGTCGGGCTATTGGCGCAAATAAAACGGCGACATAGCGCATTTCCATTCTTTGAACTACATCCTGGTGGAAATCTAGTAGGGTCATGGTCCTGCTACAAGATAGATCCAGCGGGAGTTTGAAAATGAACGATGAAGAAAAAGAAGAAGAATGCAAATTTTACAGTTGAGTATCGCGCATCATTTATTGCTCATGCGTACAGTTCTGTGGCGGCGTGATACAGACTGCTTCTATGACGCCAAGTTACCGGGTTTTAATTCCGCCGCTGACACTTGTACGTCCTGACCGTTAAAAAAGCAATGACAAACTACTATGCTCATTATATTGCCAAGAAAATCACTACAGCGGCAATTACATAGAAAATAAAACCAACATATATGTTTGGAAAACAATAAATGATCGTGCAAGCCAACAAGAACATATCCTGCCAGTTGTGAAGCGTCGCATACTTGTGTAGTTTGAGAACGTAATGAGGATTGATTCTCTTTCCAAGACTGCCCTATGGGGGGCTGTTAAGGTCAGGTTAACCCCCCCCCCCCCCCCACCCAATAGAAATTGATTGTATATGCTAGAAGCAGTGCTTTCAATTGATAAATAATGTAACTTTTTGTGGTAAAATTAGCATAATTTTGGAAATTTCGCTGAAAATATGATGTTTTATGCAACAAAATTGTGAAATCTATGAGCCTGTCATTAAGTTTCTATCAGAAGTAAGAAGATAAGGGGAAGAGAAGAAGGGGGGGGGTGCATAGGAAAGCATGAATTGATAATATCACACAATGGACATGTTTAATTTTCTCCCCACTTATACGAATCTTAAACAAGGCACTGAAGACAGAGAGGCATGGCGGGATGAATGCTTGTAGTAGCATCCACTATGACTGTGAGAGGTTATGGGCTTGATTATGTCGAGAAGATAACGTTTTGGAATAGCGGAACAAGAAAGGATCGCCAATTAAGTAGTTTTTATTTTATTTTCACTATCAATTTCCTTCAGGATGCAGTTCGGAGATAGGAATGATTTGTGCCATGATTTGCAGCTCGGATGCGATAACTGCACCTTTCGGTTTGACATCTACGATTATGAGTTGTTTCTGGGTCACTGACTTTAATGAGATTATCTTCGAAACATTATATCCCCAACCTCCTTAGTCGTCTTCTATGAATATATTTCTGGTCACAGACATGTTCTTCAGGCCCCATACACGCGTATCATAATTGTTTTAGAAATCCACGTTATATTAGTTGTAAATGAACATTTACACGATGTAACTGTTACGATCTACAGAAAGTATTGTCAACTATCGATCTTACTACCAGTGTGCAATATGGTGGTGCCCGCGTTATATATTCTGAATAACATGTATACTTTATGCTTTCTATACGTGCACATAGATACCCTTCTGAATAATATGTATGTTTCAGGATTCTATATGCTCACATAGAACATATTCTGTATGCGCAGATAGATCCTCTTCTGAATAACATGTATGCTTCTTGATTTCTATGTGCGCACATGTGACCCTTTCTGAATAAAATGTATGCTTTTTCATCGTTCTTCGTCAGATATCAGGTTACAGCGCCAATGGCTTCAATGAATTGTGTGATTCGCCTCAGGTCATCCAGAAATGTATGCTTTATAATTTCTATGTGTGCACATATACTCCCTTCTGAATAACATGTATGCTTCATGATTTCTATATGCGCATATGTATATATATATATATATTAAACCCCCCTTCTGAATAATATGTATGATTTTTCTCAAATAATTGCGTGCTGTTGAGAGTTGAATTCGTCTGGAAATGAAAGAACGTTCTAGAGAAAATCTATTTCACATAGCAAACAAAAGCTTCATCACTGGTTCTTCCTGAAAATCCAAACAAATAACAGCCAGTAGTTATTGGTGTTGACGAGTTATTGTGATGATTATTATTATATAAAATCGATAGTTTATTTAGCTAGTTAAAGAACTGTATGCAACATTTGTTTACAATATTCTACAGTCGCAATATTTGAAATCGATACATTGGTATTGATTTTTAAAGATCTATTCAAGTTGATCTCCATGACACAGCCATTGTACGGACTACAAGCTGCTAATCTGAAGGAGTTTGAGAGTGAGCACAAGAGAATAAAAGAGACATTGTTGTAAAATTATCACGTTTATTCTGAGTAGACTAAAAATCAGTATCGTTTGAATGGCGTTCAAATTTACTGCGATATCTTTCCTTTCGGCCCGATACAGAAGATCTCTGTGTGAGACTATCGTAAGTGACACTCTCCATATGTGAGACTATCGTATGTGACACTCTTCGTGTGTGAGACTATCGTATGTGACATTCTCCATATGTGAGACTATCGTATGTGACACTCTCCGTCTGAGAGACTATCGTATGTGACATTCTCCATATGTAAGACTATCGTATGTGATACTCTCCGTCTGTGAGACTATCGTATGTGATACTCTCCGTCTGTGAGACTATCGTATGTGACACTCTCCGTCTGTGAGACTATCGTATGTGACACTCTCCATATGTGAGACTATCGTATGTGACACTCTCCATATGTGAGACTATCGTATGTGACTCTACATATGTGAGACTATCGTATGTGACACTCTCCGTCTGTGAGACTATCGTATGTGACACTCTCCATATGTGAGACTATCGTATGTGACTCTACATATGTGAGACTATCGTATGTGACACTCTCCATATGTGAGACTATCGTATGTGACACTCTCCATATGTGAGACTATCGTATGTGACTCTACATATGTGAGACTATCGTATGTGACACTCTCCGTCTGTGAGACTATCGTATGTGACACTCTCCATATGTGAGACTATCGTATGTGACACTCTCCGGCTGTCAGACTATCGTATGTGACACTCTCCGTGTGTAAGACTATCGTATGTGACACTTCCTTGTCCAAGATAATTCATTTGCTACGCCTGTTTACATGAGCACCCAACATCTCAACTTATACATAATCAATTTTAATACAACACCGGTAATGTGAATTGATTCACATTTTAATACAACACCGGTAATGCGAATTGATTCGTTCTTAGGGGAATCGAAATTCCGGATATGTGGTAATCATTAGAGGTAGTGATGATAGAAAATCCCCACCGGCGTTTGTGATACAATGAAACATACATGACTCACTTATTGTGAGATGTTCACCTAATCAAAATATAGTAATCCTATTCTTGCTTTCACTATATACACATCAGTCAGTCAGTTCCTCTGTTGCCAAGTTTGGCACGTAATACGGATGTCATAGTTCTTCATGCCCGTCGGTCAGTTGCCAAAGATTGCAGGTCTTGTGAATTTATCCCTTTTGATTTTAGTTCCTTCATAAATGTTCTTCTGATATTTGTTTTTGGTCTTCCCTGTTTTATTTCCACGTCTAGTGTCCACATGAAGACTTGTCGTGGAATCCTGTCTTCCTTCATTTTAAGTAGGTGGCCGATGTATGTCCATCGGGGTTTTCTGATGATGTTTGTCACATAATCTTTTTTGTCTCCTCTCTTAATATATCGTTTGATTTGAAGTCTTTCCAATTAGTATTTGTGATCTTTCTGAGGCATCTATTCTCGAAGACAACTAACGTCTTATCCATTATTGCAGTAGATTTCCAACTTTCACATCCATATATTAATAATGGAATCCCACTTGCGTTAAATAGTTGCAGTTTGATGTGTTTACTTGCGATCTTCGATCTCCAGATGTGTGAGAGTTTGTTAAAGGCGTTGGAGGCGAGAGCGATTCTAGTCTTCATTTCTGAGTTGATATCGCCGTCTGTTGTTATCTTGCTTCCCAAATATATGAAATCTGAAACGCTCTCTAGTATATTATCATCTAGTTTAATTGATTCTGTCAGGCCGGTAAAATTCATGATTTTCTTTTTATGTGTGCTTATTTGAAGGCCTATTTGTTGCGCAAAAAAATTGTGTCTTTCTATTTTTTCTTGAAGTCTTGGTGTGTTGAAGTCAGTAGAGCAATATCATCTGCGAAGGTGAGATCTTCAAGTGTCTTGTTGTTTACCCATTTGATTCCTAGTTATTCCTGGTCTGTGCATTTCTTCATCACCCAGTCAATCGCGATGCAAAACAGTATTGGGGACAAAACACATCCTTGTTTTATTCCCGTTTTTACTAGGAACCAGCTGGAAAGACCACTTTATGTACTTACACAGCAAACCGTATCCGAGTAATAAGTTTTCATGATATTGATGTATTTCGTCGGGATGCCGTAAAGCGTAAGAATTTTCCACAGAGATGGTCGGTGAAGACTATCGAAAGCATTCTGAAAATCTACAAAATTTATCATGAGTTTTGATTGTCTTTCTGTGGATTATTCTATTATTGTCCTTAAAGTGTAGATGTGGTCTATTGTTTAGCGGTGAGATATGAAGCCCGCTTGTTCTTCACTGAGTCTCATCAATGGATTTTTTTAGTCTTTGTAGTAATACACTGAGAAAGACTTTGCCAGGGATGGGTAGTAGTGTGATACCTCGCAAATTATTGCAGTCAGACAGATCTCCTTTTCTTTGGTCTTCTTCTTCTTCTGTCTGTCCTCATGTACCTTTCGGTGTTGAGGGGAGAGTGAGTGTACGGTCTTTTGCCCTTCTATTTGCCTCTTCCGCTGTTATATTTCCGAGTGTCTCTAATACACTATCTATCCACCTTTTACGAGGGTGTCCAATAGGTCGACTGTTTTCGTATCGTTTGTTAAGTGTTTCTTTTATAATACTTTGCACTTTCTGTCTGGTTATGTGCTTTTCTTTGGTAATTTAACAATTATTACATTTTTTCCACTGTTGTGGTGATTCATTCTGCCATATTTGGTTGAATAGATATAGTAGATGGTTTAGGAAAGTGTCGTAAGCTGCTATTAATATTTCTCCTGAAATGTCGTCATCTCCATGGCTTTATGGTTTTTCAAATTTTGTATAGTTAATTTGATCTCCTAAAGTGTTATATTCTCACATGATGTATTTAGTAGTGGCAGTTGATTATCCTCCGTTATGGTTGGGATGTTCGTGATTGTTGGTCTGTTCAAAAGTTCGTTAAAAGTGTTCAGCCCACCTTAGTTTTTGTTCTTCTTCTGAGATCAGTATTTTACCGTGTTGTCTTTTACAGGAATGTTTGTTCTTGGTGGGTTGTTACATAATTGTTTTATGATATTAAATAGTGTTCTGTTGTCGCCTGTTTTTGATGCTTGTTCTGCTTCAGTTGTTCGATTTTCGATGTAGCGGTGTTTGTCCTTTTTGATGTTTGACTTTACTTATTTGTCTAGAAGGTTGTGGTTTTGTTTGCTGAGTCTTGAGTGGTGGTTGCTCTTGCTGCTAGTAAGTTCATTTGAGCTTATTTTCATTCTTGTATTTTGGACCATGTGCTATTGCTGATCCAAGGCTTCTTTTTCTTTTGGATAAACTCTACAGTGTTTGTTGCTGACTCTATTACAGAGGTTTGTAAGCACTTCCATTGAGTCTCAATGTTTTCTTTAACATTCCCATCTTGTTCATTCAATTGGTTTCGTGAAGATAATGATTTTTTTTTTATTTCTGTGCTGTATAACTCTTTGAGACTTTCAGATTGCAATCGTTGGGAGTCTATTATTTTATGATCAATTGATGTTGATTTTCAACTTGATGCTGATTTTCGCGATACAGAAGTTATGATCGCTATTTATATCTGCTCCTCTAAATGCTCTAATATCTTGTAACTGACGATAGAAATTTTAATTTTCTTGAGATACAGAGATAGTCGATTTGGTTTTTTGTTTTATTATCGGGAGAGTGCCAGGTGATTTTATGTATGTTTTTGTGTGGAACAAAGGTACTGGCTAATGCAAGTTTTGATGTTTCACACAGTTCAAGTAGCCTTTACCCGTTTTTATTCTTACTATCCCCTAATCCGTGTTAGCCCATGTACTTTTCAACACCTCTATTGTCGAATCCTACTTTAGCATTTACATCGCCCATGACAACATGACAGCATATATATATATATATATATATATATATATATATATATATATATATATATATATATATATATATATATATATATATATAATATATAGTCTTATATATACAGTCGAAATGGAATGTACTGGGCCACGAAACGGCGACATAACGCATATCTGTTTTCTCGACTATATTCTACTGGAAATCTATTTGGACCGATGTTCTGCTACAAGAGAGTTCTAGCGGGATTTGGAGAACGAACGTTAAACAATTCACTTTATAATTTAAAAAAAAGAGCGATAGACACTCATTGTATTAAAAATTGAAAATCTGAGACATTAACAGTAATAAAGACAAAAGAATCTTAGATATTAACTATATGAACACAGACGAATCTTAGCCATTAATTACAAGAACACAGACAAATATTAGACATTAACTATATGAACACGACTTCCGGTAGTGACGTCCGTTGATGGAGGGTGTTTCTCTAATCAGGTCTGGGGCATTCCGTCGATCGTTGGATTAATCAACTAACATCGTAAAGTCCAGACCGATTTGTGTAACAGAAGTCAGTTCATTCCAATTTTTTTTCATTCAAATGAATTATTTTGTGACAAACTGTGTATTACATCAGATATTTAAGAATAGCCAGGGGTAGACCAAAAGAAACACTCAGAAGAACAATACTTAGAGAAAGTAAAACAATCAACATCCATACTATCCAAGAACTGCACAGAATAGCTTTGAACAGACAGAATTGGAGAGATCTGACCTCTGCCCTAACTTCAGCGCAAAAGGAAAATGAATAAATATGAACACAGACGAATCTTAGACGATGAGCCCTTCATTCTTACATGAAGATATCCTTTTGTATTCTGTCAGCTGCTACTGATATACCAAACATACATCCTCAGTGTCCTTCTCTACTGCTCTAAACCATGGACACCTTACTCGAGGCAAGAAACAAAGGCTGAATAGCTTCCACTTATGTTGTCTTCGTAAATTTCTGAACATCAGGTGCCAAGACACAGTTCCAACAATAATGTCCACACTTGGTCACATTCAGAGAATGAGTAACTGCCACATTCCAAAACAACTGTTGTATGGAGAGCTCTCACATAGTGCAAGAAAAGGAGAACTTATGTAAGTTCTCAATTGAAAGCCGAGCTTCAGCGGAGTGAAGAACAAGTTTAGAGTTTGGTCAAATGCCAGAGCTTAGAGAGTTAATATGCAAACAAAAACAATTTAAAGCAGTAATGCCATCATGTGATACTTTCTTATCTGGAATAGTTTTTAAAAAGATCGCAATAATTATAAAACTAATAATATAGCAATAAAGCACATAATTGACATAAATAAAAATACAGATGGGTATACAAGATAGGAAGGAATTGTGATATCCGGGAGGTATCTAAATATAGGCTAAACTAACAAAACATACATCATTATTCAAAGCTGAACTTGTAGCAATATTAAAAGTGTTAGAAATAATAACTGATAACCTTCCTTAAAGAAAAAAGTAACACCCCTGGATGACTCATTATTATCAAATCGGGATGTACAAAATAAACATTACAGTAAAAGACCAGATATAGTAGACGATATCTTGCGCTTCATTTCGAATATGTCGAATATTTCCTTAGAGGTGTATTCATTTTCAATTTCTGTTCGGCATAAGAATTTACATTGGCTATTAGATTGTCAATTATTGGTTCTGTCATCAAGGATAGCAAATACTGGAGCGGTGAAACATTGTCAGGAAGGGCAAGTTTGCTACCAGAATGTATCTGTATGAAGTGAGACACTTCTATACTTTCTCCTTCTAGAGCTTCACGTCACACAGCATCAGTCCTAGGCCTACCTTGTTGATTTGTGGAAGTTTGATGTATAGGCCTACTTGTAGTATTAGTAGGCCTAAAAGTACCAGCTAAATCCTCTGAATCAGTAGATTCACCACTACTATTAGACGCTTCTTTAGAGGAACTAACATTCCTTGATCTGATGCAATCAGTTGCTAAATTTTTAATAAAACCTATACCAGTTTGCTTTGGTTTCTTACTTTTCGGCAAGTCAACACTATGCCTATAATCCCTATCGGGATCATCATTATCCGATTCACTAATTAGCAAGCTCTGAAACATAACCATAGCTTATTCTGCACTGTATCTAGGAGAAGTAGGCATTGCCATTTTTTTCAGAAATAACAAACACAGCGTATGGCGGTCAAAGAAATTGTTTCAATTACAGCCACGCGAGTCGTCTTCAGTTTTCTAAAGGAAGCGAAGTTTTCTAGATGTTCAGAGGTTAACATAAAAACTTGAACTGGGCAAAACGAAATATAACTGATCAATATATGATCGATCTAAAATCAAAGCCGTTAAAGTGGCGAAAGGTTCTGTAGCCCCATACTATAAAGCCGTTATAGTGGCGATCGGTCCCCAATGAGTTAACAACAAACTTATACCTGTATCACAATAGACCAGAGGTTAATATATTGTGGATTGCAGTCCATGTTAGAATACCAGGAAATGAGGTAGCAGACAGGGAAGCGACGTCAACACGTGACTATGGTCAATGTAGGACTTGGAAGATCTGAAGTAAAGAGCATAATTAAGGACACAATACTAAAGGAGTGAATAGAAAAATTGGACACCAGTGCAAAATGGACACTCAAGTGACTTGACCACATTCAGAGGATGAGTAATAGCCACTTCTCAAAACAACTTGTTCTATTAATGGGACTTCTAGGAATAGGCAAATTAAGGAAGAGCTTAGAATCCCGGCCATCAGAGAATTACTCCAACTTAGACTGGGAGCCTCATTACATAAAATACTAAACCAATATGTGAATACTAGGAAGAGGAAAATACACTTGAGCATTTCCTACTTCATTGTTATAGATTCCACCATCAGAGTAGATCGTATAGATTCCACCATCAGAGTAGATCGTATAGATTCCACCATCAGAGTAGATCGTATAGATTACTATCTAAATAATAAAATCCCTTATAACCTAGAAAAGTTTCTTGGACAGGATGTGCAAAGAGATCAGACAATTTATCACCAGAACTAAAGCTCAAATTTAAATGTTTAGTAAACTGACAGATACAATATAATATACGTAAGTAGTTGTTTGTTACAGTGTTATGTTTGTGATTGCTGTCTGGTGCTCGTTTTCTCGTGTTGTTATTTGTGCTTACTTCTATTAATCTATTCTCTAAACCAACCTGAGTCTCCAAGTCCTCTCAGGGTCAACTCTATGCATTATGTTTCCTTCCAGTTGCCCTTTTCATGGCCTCATCTGTAATCACTCACTGTTCATGTGATACTGTACTGTAACAATATCCATATGTGTCGCACTGAAAAGAGACTCAAGTCACGTACACAATGCTGTAGCTGGCCAAAAATCTAGCCAATGCCAAAACTCCCACCCATTCTTTTCACGACTGTTGGTCCTTTTCAGGACTCCTTCCCTTTGTCAAGTTTCCCCAGTTTTTCCAACCACTTGAATAGAGGAACGCTCACCACACAAGACGCCTGGCACTATGCATTTTATTTGGCAATAATTGTATGCACTGTTATTTACTTGTCTCATACCACAGGGTCACACATAGATAAAAGCCAACACGGCCTGATATAACCAACATAGACTCCACTCTTAGGTTAAAAATGTCGCGCCTCGGCAAGAGATTTTAATCCCTCAATTAACAAATAAAAAACCAATTATTCATCCAATGTTTACTTTCCTATATATCATGTTTAATTCCCTATACAGCTCATGTTTAATTTCCTATACAGCTCATGTTTATTTCCCTATACAGCTCATGTTTACTTCCCTACATAGCTCATGTTTACTTCCCTACATAGCTCATGTTTACTTCCCTACATAGCTCATGTTTAATTTCCTATACAGCTCATGTTTAATTTCCTATACAGCTTATGTTTACTTCCCTATACAGCTCATGTTTACTTCTCTACATAGCTCATGTTTACTTCCCTGTACAGCTCATGTTTACTTCCCTATACAGCTCATGTTTACTTCCCTACATAGCTCATGTTTACTTCCCTACATAGCTCATGTTTAATTTCCTATACAGCTCATGTTTAATTTCCTATACAGCTTATGTTTAATTTCCTATACAGCTCATGTTTAATTTTCTATACAGCTCGTGTTTACTTCCCTACATAGCTCATGTTTACTTCCCTATACAGCTCATGTTTACTTCCCTATACAGCTCATGTTTAATTTCCTATCCAGCTCATGTTTAATTCCCTATACAGTTATGCTTACTTCCATATACATCAGATTCCCACTTCCTCACCTATGTACTATAGCTGTTAAGTAAACAAAGACTGTGCCTATGTCTACCATATCGACTCGTGGCTATCGACAGAGTGCTATATCTTTCGACTGTCGCGTATCGACTTAGTACATGGGACGTTTCCAGCATGCTGGGATACTCGTAGGAGGTAACCGCATTTGCCAGATGTACACTGTATTATCAGATTACTGTTGCGATGACACAGTCAAATTTCGAATGATTTCAGATTGTGAATGACGGGAATCAGGCCCGTAGATAAAGGGGGAAGCATATCTACATCCCTAACGGGAATATCTGTTCGTTTTTCGTATTTCTCGACAAACGATCAAACACATTCTAATTTCTGTCACTCAAATTATGTTGAGAGTTTCTCTTGGCGTGCTAGCATCATCAGATGTCTATGATCATCCATCTCAACAACTCATTGTTCTAATTTTTAACAATCAAATCACTTGTTGGCACCCCTCTATGTCATGAAGTCTAGTGTCTTGTCATGACTCATCACTTTCTCTATCAGTGTTTTCTCACTATCAACACGTTACAACCTTTGCATTTTCATTGCGTATCCCCCAAACGTATGATGACTGCCTACTACCTTCTAGAAACTTCCGTTATCTGGTTATACATTCAAGAAGACTGCACATTCTGTCGTCACAATACTCTATCATTTCCTGGTTACTCTCTGTCACATTTGATAATGCCGTTAACACATCTCATTATTTATGCTGTTCATCACTGCTGTTTCTCATGGTATATTTCCTTTTTTTTTCAAAATCTGTACAATGTACTGTGTGAACAAGAAGTTAAGGTATGTTATGTTGTTAATACATTGGCCGACTATCCTGTTGGTTTAAGTTCGATTTTCCTTTGAACTGAAAAAAAATTGTGCCGTATCAGTCGACACAAATCAGGAAATCAGACCACTTTTGTGATAATATTAAGTGGGGGACTTTATGTTGACCACATTATGTCTAGAGGGGGACTTTATGTTGACCACATTATGTCTAGAGGGGGACTTTATGTTGACCACATTATGTCTAGAGGGGGACTTTATGTTGACCACATCATGTCTAGAGGGGGACTTTATGTTGACCACATTATGTCTAGAGGGGGACTTTATGTTGACCACATTATGTCTAGAGGGGGACTTTATGTTGACCACATCATGTCTAGAGGGGGACTTTATGTTGACCACATTATGTCTAGAGGGGGACTTTATATTGACCACATCATGTCTAGAGGAGGACTTTATGTTGACCACATCATGTCTAGAGGGGGACTTTATGTTGACCACATTATGTCTAGAGGGGGACTTTATGTTGACCACATCATGTCTAGAGGAGGACTTTATGTTGACCACATCATGTCTAGAGGGGGACTTTATGTTGACCACATTATGTCTAGAGGGGGACTTTATGTTGACCACATTATGTCTAGAGGGGGACTTTATGTTGACCACATCATGTCTAGAGGGGGACTTTATGTTGACCACATTATGTCTAGCTTTATTTTGCTAATATAAAGAAGCGGATTGAACACGATATTGCCAATGCGCGTTATCAGTGAGAGAAGTGACACTATTTCTTAATAACAAATCAGACAATAGCTCACACTTGCTTAAATCTCTGCAATCCCACCGAAGACGGATGTGTCGGGCCATTGGCGCAAATATAACGGTGACGCGACGCATTTCCATTTTCTGGACTACATCCCGTCGGAAATCTGGTAGAGTAATTGTCCTGCTACAAGAGAGATTCAGTAGAAGTTTGAGAATGAACACTGAAGAAGAAGAAGAATAAATCTCTGCAACGAGATTTGATTGTGTTCATTCGGACACCGATCGTGGTATCAGCCAAGCACCAATATCTATAGTTCTAAAGTAAAACACCGTGCACACTAAACATACAGATAGATAGCATAGGAGTAAAACAAGTATCGGAGTTGAAATATCTCGGTAGTATTTTCACAGAAAATAGAAATCTTGATAGAGATATAAAGACGAGATGTCAAAATGCAAATTCGGTAACATACCAACTATCACCACTACCTTTTTTATCCCAAGATCTAGATAGAAGTTAAATAACAAAAGAACAAATGATTTGCAGTATATTCCTACTAACACTGTGTTACCAGTATCAATCCTGGTCTCTCTCATCTTCACATTACAGAAAGATAACGACATGTGAGATCAAGTGCTTGAGGAAGGCCACAGGAGTGACCAGGCTTGACAGATTACGAAATGAAGACATCAGGGAAGGAACAGATATAACATTTTGCACAAAATACATAGAGAGGCAGCATGTGGTTTGGCCACATTATGAGAATGCATCCCATGTTACCCGTGAAGGCATATAACCAAATGAGATCAGGGTACAAAACTAGAGGAAGACCACGGAAAAGATGGATAGAAAACGCCAGGGACATCTTGAGCAAACTCAGCCGAGACGACACATCTGGCCTAGGAACACAAGATGGAGCTCTAATCACCTGCTACCCTTAACGGCAAGAGTGTATAACAAACCACATGGGGTAGGACAATAGAATTATATCTAATGTAGACACTCAATGTAATGTAGAGGTGTTGAAAGAGTCAAATGCGAAACGGACCTTAATCAACAATATAAGAAAAAGGCAATCTTCTTTTTTTGGCCACTTCATGAGACAGACAGGTTTAGAGAACATAGTCACAACAGGCAAAATTGAAGGCAACAGAGACAGAGGGCGACAACGTGAGAAAATATTACACAGTTTGACAACCTGGCACGGCAAGGAAACAACAACGACGTTGATACATAATACTGTGGACAGAGAGCCATGACCGCCTACGCCAGCCGGCATGGCACCTGATGATGATGATGATGATGATGAGACACTCAAGGAAATATTATTTTCACATAAATATCGTACATGTCTATTTTAATTTTTTTCAAAATCAATAACCATACCCACACACATATCCACACACACATGCCCACCCACACACACCCACACATCACACAAACACACACACGCGAGTATGTCGCCAGGTGCACGTGCTAGTGACTTTTTGATGTCTTTTTCTACGATCACGTGAACGGAAAATTGCTATTGGCTGGCCATGAAAATTTCTCTTCTTGCATTACGAAATGAAAAGGCTCCAGCTCTGAATCTATTTGGAAGATAGCTTGTTCTTTCGAAAGATCCATAGCCCCGACATAGTTTTTTTTACTAATGGAAGAAGCGTTGGTGATAATGTACGTGTTGAAGCGGTAACATTTCATTGTTGACATGCATAAAACTTCTTTACAGCCGCGCCAAAAGTTGTTGTTTCCGCAAGCGTAGATGACAGGTTTGGCAACCGCTGAAGCACATATCAACCAGAAGGTTGTAACAAAGATAGACGCACTGAGATAGTTGCGATATGTGAAACAGTAAACGACATGTGTGACGTAGAAAGGCAGATAAAGAAGTAGCGTAATGATGCTTAGAACGATTAACATCTTCAACGTTTTTATTTTCATTCCTGGTACAGGATTCTTTGATGATCTGCGCCGTCGCACTTGCCTGCGTATAGACCATATGTGAGCGAAGATTCTAGAATATCCAAAAGCTACAGACGCAAGCGGGCACACATATTGTACAGTGACACATATAGCAGCGTAAAATATGCCTGCCCATTGACTGGCAGGAATATAAGTTGGGCAGACATAGCTTATCTGGTTAGTGTCATCAAAATTCGTAACTGCAACTTGGTCGAAAAAATATATACACATGCTGGAGATAACAAAGGAGGATAGCCAGGCAATTATAATCATCTTTTTTGCAGTTCCCCGTGTGACTTTGAAACTTAGGGGATGGATGATTGTGTAGAAGCGGTCGATGCAGATGGCAACAAGTACGAAGGAAGCGCTGGACATCGAGAAGAACTGAATGAACCTGGTAAGTCTACACATCACGTGACCTATTGCCCACTTCTGCATTATGACATCAACACCTACAAATGTCGAAGATAGCAATATCAACACCATGTCACTAAAAGCAACACTAACAACAAAATAGTTAGTTGTGGACTGCATCCTACGGCTTCGATGTATTACTAGGACAACAAGAACGTTGCCTAGCAACGCCATGGCCCATACTAATATGAATATGACAGTTTCCAGAACTATAATATAATACTGTTTCTGGTCTTCTAGACCTCGTATAGATCCGTCATTAGACCGAGTAATATTGAGCGACTGTGGTGTCACATGACCTGCAGTTGACGTAATCATGACACTGTCAACACTGATGAATGAATCTCTGCCTCCAGTACAATGGCTATGACTGTGACTCTATTTGGTACCTGAAAATATATATGGCAGAGAGAATTAGAGAAACTCAATACATATAGAAGCTCTCTCTCTCTCTCTCTCTCTCACTACGCACATCCATATATATATGTATATATATATGTGTGTGTGTGTGTGTGTGTGTGTGTGTGTGTGTGTGTGTGTGTGTGTGTGTGTGTGTGTATGTGTGTGTGTGTGTGTGTGTGTTTGTGACACAGAATCAACTCACAAGAGCTCAAAATGAAGTAGAGAGTTTGACTTCAATATGCACGGTTTCTCTACATATACACCACTCCTCTCATCTTGATAGTATATCGCCTGCAGAGAGTATCGCTCATAGCACGTAAATTAAATAGTTTCAAGCTATAGTTTCTAGGGATCTCAAAAATGCACTTGTAAACAAGATTTCACGGTCCCGGTTTCGAAGCCACGAACTCGTGAGCACAAGGAAAATGACTTGACCTCGGAGATCCCCTATTTTCGTCACTTTGTTCGTTACCAAACTTCTGCATATTAGTAGGATGTAGTCCTGATAACGGAGTGCGTTGTGTCATGGTTTACAGCTTAGCTGCGATATGTGTAGTCCTGACCATGGTCACTCTATTTAAATATATATTCTTAACAAGAGATTAAAACTGAAGTGAGTGAATATGAGAGCCCTTCAAGTGATCACTACACTATCACGCATGACGTGCACCAGTTCCATCACTTCCTGTGATTACGATTTTTCTTCCACGACAATGAATTGTCTGAATATACGTTTGAATAACTGAGCTTGTCTATTCTCTTATTTTGAAGATACCTCAAACCCATTAATTGTTTGTAAACAACTTGCAGGTTGTTAGCGACCGAAGAACATGCTTAAAAAATACGATATTCATACGATGTCATTGAAAAAAACTCATTTTATCTTATTTCTTTTCCCCCACATGCTTTTGAGTTATTACTCAAATATTACTATTCTTGATTTGGGGGGGGGGGGGAGAGCCATCACTTACCAGGCGCGTCCACAGGTTGCGGATAGTGGAGCGGTCTCCAGATACGGAGGGTAGCTACCCTCCATATCTGGTGGTTGGCTGCGATATGAGCTAGATCTCTGGACGAGCAGTCGCGGACAAACTGGTGATATTGCCCACCAGGAAGGGTGGGATATCAGGTGGAACTGATATCACCACTGAAATACCCCTACGTCTCGTGACTTACAGCATCAAGCGAGTATGAACCGCTATACGCTCAAGCCAACAACTGAGGTCTTTGACCCCAGCCTAGCGTGTTCCGAGGGGGGGTCGCTTTAGACAGGGGAACATAGGAAATAACTTTTTAAATACATAAGGAAGGACAAGTCAGCAAAATCCCCCTTATGCCCCAACCAGCCCTATCCCGTAAGGGAAAACGACAGAAAAACATAGAAGATACCTCTTCTAACTAACTACGCCGGGCAGGTGACGCTCAAGAGTTCAGAAAGACAGGCCACCTAAGAGATGGAAAACTCTACACAAAGCCTGGGCAGATGGTGATCATGCGCCCGGGAGGACAGAACGTCTAAGGAAAGTAAACCTAAAAAAATAGCTGCAGGAAATCGGATGCACTTAGCCATATGGCGCATACCAAAGTGCAACGCGTCACATATATATATATATCCTCATGCAGATTGAGACAATGGATTGGATATGGTACTCTGCCTGAGGAGTCCCACCAGGCAGGTAGAGTGCTGGACCTCAAGCCGCGAAGGATTCCACCCCAAGCTACTGGTGATCACATTGGCACATTTTGAAAAAACCAGGAAATAAGAACGGCGGGAAGATACGACTGATCAAACCACACGACAGACAAGAGGACTAAATATACTGCACTGGAATGCAAAATGCATTTACACAAACAGGCACTATCGGTTAGACTAGTCAACGACAAGATAGATGTGGCTTGCATACAAGAAACCCATCTTAACCCACTTCACATATTCTCTATCAGGGACTACCAACCATTCAGACAAACCAACCATTCAGACTACCAACCATTCAGAGAAGGGTATAAGGGAGGGGTAATTACATTTATACGCAATACCAAAACAAAAAAAAACCGCTGCAAATAATCTCAGACAAACTGCTACTCAACATAATCTAGAATCTAAAAGAAATGCAAGAACAGTTCATTCGTTCACAGATTCCTCCAATTCATCTTCAGTATTTTGAAGACAAAAAAACAAATTCAAGCACACATTACAAATACGTCCACACACACTCACTGTTGCAAAGTTCGTTATTCATTTTAGCCTTCTGATACATCTATGAATGTTAAACTTGATGGTACAAAACAAGAAATGGAAAACACTGTTCAATTTATACAGGAAACAACACTGCAGATTAACACAACACAACACATTATTAGCGAACGAATGAAGAAGAAGTTATTAATTTGTTCACCCTGATCTCCGTCGACTTGGACAGAAATAAGCAAGTTTGTATATAGTACAGTTTATCTAAAACTGGCATTGGAATCAACAACATTAGTTATCACAGTATTGTATGTTGATCGATATCACTGCACCAGCTAGACTACTGCGCATGTTCAAGTTAGAATCATGTGACAATCCGTGGATTCGTGCCTTATGTGTTATTATGTATATCTTCTTTTTCTCGTAGATGCAATAACTAACCGCAATATCTTTAGTCTACAATATGGTTCGTGACTAAGATTACGTGGGTGGCTGAATTGTATATCATATTATCCCCCGTTCATGGTTTGAATGCAAGTCTGATCGCATCCACCGTTCATGGTTTAAATGCAAATCTAATCGCAACGTCTTACTTTTGTCTTCTGTCGTATTGCCCACGTGGATAGTGATGAGATGCAGGTAAGCAGACATTGTGCCTTTGTCCTATTGTGATAGATTCCTAAATAGAGGCAAATGCCAGATGTACTATTACTGCGGGTTAGTACAATAAGAATCTGATATAAGAATTATGAATTACTTGGCCCAGAGATGTATGCTTACGCTCCGGCCGGACGTCATAATCCTGGGATATTGCTACACTGGAGTGACTCCCTTAAGGGACTGATTATGCATTATCAAACTTCCATAACACAATCATGTCTTTGAGACAACGAACCTTTTATGAGCTGGATGGTCACCTCGGTTACTCAATTCAGCAGGACCTGTGATGTTGTTTTCTTTCAAAAAGGTTATGGACAAAAAGGTTAAACGAAAGTGCTTTCACGCATATCATTGGAGATGTAGTCGAGTCCAGGTAAAGGGACAAATCATTTCAGTAAAAACATTATTGGCAATTTCAAGGATAAAATATTCTTATGGGCAACATGTATGGTAAAGTGATTGACAATCAACAACAAAACAACATTGTCACCTTGAATTTGCATTGTTTACATGTCAATAGTGTATCTAGTGCCTCTATGGTGGTAACATTGATGTACTGTTGTCATTGTTTTTCACTCTTTGTTTTATATATTCTTGAGAAAGACCTAGAGGTTCGAAATGTTGAAAATGTCTTGTATATTGTAATTTGTATGTTCTCTTGTTTACAACTCATAACCATTATTCTTAGTGATATTCCGTCGTGTTCAAGTGAAACTTTCAAAAACCTGTGTTCTACCTAAGAATTTCCTTGTGTACATGTCCATAAACGTGGCTTCTTCTCTGCAGTGTCACTATTCTTTGCTCTCAATTCGAGCCAGGCAAAATACTCAGGCGGTCCATCAACATATTTTCAATTGCAATATTTGCATCATAATAATTGAGTATTCACTAGCAAAAATGGATGAAATTGAAGATTGAAAGGTTCATCTCAACAGCTCACATCTCAACAACTTACATCTCAACAACTTACATCTCAATAACTCACAACTCAACAACTTACATCTCAATAACTCATATCTCAATAACTCACAACTCAACAGCTCACATCTCAACAGCTCACATCTCAACAACTCACATCTTAACAACTTACATCTCAATAACTCACAACTCAACAACTCACATCTCAATAACTCACAACTCAACAGCTCACATCTCAACAACTCAACAACTTACATCTCAATAACTTACAACTCAACAACTTACATATCAATAACTCATAACTCAACAACTCACATCTCAATAACTCACAACTCAACAACTCACATCTCAATAACTCACAACTCAACAGCTCACATCTCAACAACTCAACAACTCACATCTCAACAATACATATATCAACAACTCACAGCTCAATAACTCTCAATCGTTCTTTAAAAGGCTCTCTTAGCCCACTTATGTTAGATAATGAGTTGCCTATGTGTTGTCATGGTAATGAAAGGAAAGCACATACCGGTACACCATACATGTTGAAGGAAGTTACAAGTGTGGTTGGATACTTTTCCTCGTTACGGGTCAAGTACACCCAACAAAACCTAGGTGAAATCGGATTTCTAGGGCCAAAAAGTTTCACAGACATGCTGTAAACCACTAAGCAGCGGGTTCTGTTCTCTGTGCTATATCCGGCAAACTGGTAGGATGTTGAGACCGGACACAGATAAACAATACCACAGGAGCGTAAGGTTTTTCAAAACTGTTGGCGTCTCGATACCACAATAAAAACAATATCACAGAGCGTACGATTTTTCGCTTGTATTCGGAATTATCTGCTCACATATTCCAACGTTTTAATGTTAGGCTTAATTCCAAATTACTTCCGTAGCGTGGAGTTTTAAAAAAAAAACATACGTCACATATTCCATGTGTTCGCAACGCACTGAGAGCCTACCCATTTCCCCAAAGAATCTACCAAGGGATGAAGAAAGGGGGGGGGGCTCTCAGTACGTTGCGCGCAGATCGAATGAATGGTGCGTTGTATGCTCCTCTAGCGAAAGTTTGTTTCATTAAATAATGTATGGTTTGTTTCGTTAAAAATATGGTCTTATCATTACGTACAAAACCGTTTATTAAACTGTTGGTGTCTCGAGGGCACATTAAAAACAATATCACAGTGCGTAAGATTTTTTTAGTTTTTTTAGAACTGTTGACGTCCTGATGCCACATTTAAAACGCATATGTCATTTAGCCTTAATGAATTAACAACCACTCGGATCAAATGAATAGTCATCACATTCTGCTGATATACTTACATATTCTAGCAAATCCATAATTATTGGTTTGTACAATCACCGGCAGTTTTGTTTTTCCCATTCTGAAGACTTTTACACAAATGGTATAAGAATAGACTATATGAATGTTTTAGATCAGACTTGTTATCAAGGATGTAATCTAAAAACACATAAGTATCAACAGCTGTTAAATAAGTACAAACAACTAATACTATGCGCATTCCCTGAAGTCAAAATACATCGACTAAACAACGCTGTGTTCTGTACAAAATTATTATTTTTGGTGGTTTGCTAACCGCACGCGAGACGATGTTATTCATGAGCCCCTTATGTTTCCTGTCGCTTGCTACGTAGTCAGCAAGTTTGCTGCAGAAATGTACATGGCGAGCTCTGTTTACTCGGCGCTTCCATGGTAACCATTTGCTGGGGTCGTGATAGTGCGGACAATGTTCGTATTGGCAGACTATGTACTAGGAAAGGTAATCGTTTGTGATCGCTACTTAATCGGAAGATTCGTGGGTTATATTTCATTATAATGTTGTTGTTTTTTTAAAATTAAAAATAAATGACGCATAACATTTGAAACTAATCCTATAAATCAATCAAGGATCATGTTGAATGGCGTAGACGATCGTGTTTCTCCTCTCTGTCTCTTGTGGTGTTAATAAGTTCAGTTGGTAACATTTGTTTGTGTGTGCCAGTTACAATCCATCAATACATTTCTCTCTTTGTCTTCCTCTGCCTTCTCTCCCCTTGATCTTTCCGGTGGTTACTACATATTCAAGTTTTGATTTTCTCATCACATGCCATACAAATCTTGACCATTTGCTTCTAATTTTTGTTGTAATTTGTATTTTTACTCCAGCATCTCTGAGAAATTCTTTATTACTAGTCTTGGCTTTCCATGGAATTTTCATTATTCATCTCAAAAATCACATCTCAATCAGTTGCCTCCAGCGTGAGCTCTTTTGTTTACCATCCATGCTTCTCATTCATAAAGAAGGATTTTCTCAATATAACATTCTATCACTAACTAGTGTATGCATTGCTACTCCTACATTGTCTCACATTGTAGGGCGGAGATACAGTACATATTATGTAAACACTTTGTCAACACACATGGGACACACACACACACAATTGAAATACAGAATGACAAAATCGCTGGTTATACCAATGCAAAAGAAAAGGGAATTAAAAATTGTTCAAAATTTTTAGAATTATTAGTCTTGTCACTCATTCAAGCAAAGTAATGTTAAGAATATTGTTAAACAAATTGAAACATGGATGTTGTAGAATATTGTTAAACAAATTGAAACATGGATGTTGTAGAATATTTGATGCGTCGTATATGCGTCTTTATCGGAATTTCGTTCCATTTAATTATATTAGCTAATTTTTCCTTAGGAACCTGTTCACTGATTCTTGTATTGTACCCAAAAGTAATAATGTTTATGAGAGTAGACAGGTAAAAATATTAAACACAACAGATATCACTGACAATGTATAGAGAGTACTAGATCAATTGCCGGTATGGTGTCATACTCGATCGAATGCATTAGTGAAATCGATGGTTGGTTGGTTGCTGATCCAGCGGTCTATGGGCTCATGACCTTTGACCCAATGCCATTAAATAGCATTATATTGCTGGTAAGTCTGTGGATTTTCGTCCCACCCCAGGACAGAGCCAGAGAATAACTATCACACCTCCAGGAAGGTAGGTTTCAACCTATGCACTTCTCCCAGCCACTGTATCCAAGATAGGGTTCACTGTGCTCATTCCCGCCACCAATTGACTACTGGTAATGCCGAACTTCTCTATTGCTCCAGGCATGCAACCAAATGTTCAAGTCGAAAGGATTGTTACGTCCTGAGTCACTGTGCCTCTATGATGGGTCTCAGCCATAGGAAAAAACAGTGCTGTCAGTTTTCTCCTCCCCAGCGCTGCACAGTACATCTCTGGCTCCCTCCCAACCACAGAATGTGCATACATATATTCAACTAAACATGAAACACAATTCAACAACAAAATAACAGCACAATGAGCATAATTGTATAGATGACGTGCCATGAAGCTTCTATAAGAAGATAACCTCAATATAACGACATGCCATCTACTAAGGTTTTTTGTTGCATGGGTGGTTTGTCGAGTGGGCAATTGGTGAGACCCACAGACGTAACCAAATGCGTTAGTGAAATCGTGAAATCGATAAGTTGTAATAGATTTCATGCAGACGTTGTAGTGCTTCTCAATGATTATTCTGATGTTTATAATTTCGGTACAATACAAGAATCAGTGGACAGGTTTCTACGGAACAATTAGCTAACATAATTAAGCGGAACAAAATTCCGATAAAGACGCATATACCGACGCATTCAATATTCTACACGTTGCGAAATGAGAGTCCCTGATCACTCGATATGCGCGCTGCACATTGAGTGGGAGGTGTATGGAAATCGCTAGATCGGTATTTTAAGTTATGACTTTTTAAGTTTCCGAGATGGTGCCATAGCATATTACATTTAAAAGTTCGTATGTTGTCACGTGATTTGTCCACTGATTCGTGTATTGTACTCACTTTTGTTTCTCTCATAGATCACGTGTCTAATATATATCTTGATCTAGTATCTTGAAGACTTAAACAATCTTTTTTAATTCACTTGGTCGTGATCATCCACTCTCATTGTCTTCTTCTTCTTCTTTCGTTCACTTGAAACATGTCTATATCTGTAATTCTGTCTCCTTAATAAAACTCACTGTCTTTTGTAGTTCATACAGTGTCCCATAGAGCTTTGATTCCAGTGTTGTTTTCTCTGGCCAATATGTCTGCCTCAGCGTTTCATGCTCAGAACACTCTTGAAGTATATGTTTGACACTCTGTGCTGCCTGTCCACATGTACACATGGCCGTGTTGCCAATCTTGAACTTTGTATACATGTGACTGCGGAGTCGGTTGTGTCCTGTTCTGAGACGTAGAATTATAACTTGTTCTGATCTGTTCATAATGTGATAGTCATCTTGTGTTGGTGTTTGTGGCTTTCTTATTGACTTGATCATCTGTTTTTTCTGATGGTAGGTGATTGGTATATCTAGTTGGTCTTAGGCAGAACCTTCCTTAGCCAGTTGGTCTGCTTTTTCATTTCCTGGTATTCCACAGTGAGAGGGTATCCACTGCATGGTTACCCTATACTGGTAAGAGAATTCGCCAAGTAGTTTTTTCAAGTCTGTTAGTTTTCCAGACTGGAGAGCTTGAAGCACTGACCTTGCATCTGTCAGGAATACCACAGGCTGTAGGCCAATCCACTCTCATAAAAGTACCTCTGTGACTTGCGTTGTGTGACCTGAGAAAATAGAGAAGCTGAGGACAAAGCTAATTCTTAACAACTGAACTCGACATCCAATACCATTTTCCTATTTATTCATTCTTTCTGACATGACACGTTTGTATATTATTGATTTATTTTTAAAAAAACACATAATATGAGACATTAAGACGACACAAACAATTAATACTCACAATTGTTGATACAGTAATTTGCATTGACTGAGTTGGGAAAACAAGAGGAGTCACAGTCCACTTATCTAACTCCCTATCAAAAATGGTCTATAAACTATTCTACAGTCAATGATTTCAAAAATAGTATCTCCTCTTATGAATGTTTCTTTAGTAACAGTCAATTGTTTTAGTTATCAAATAAGAAGATTCCAGTTTAAATGTGATGAACTTTTTGTCATTGAAAATTCCTGACATATGTCAATCTCCTAATTTGTGACGTAGAACCTTCTACAGGAACGCTTCTTCTGTCATATTTCTCGGGGAAATTGGTGTAGGTAAATTTAATGAAGACAATCTGTTCAGGTGTCAGGTGATGGTTGACCAGTTCAGCCACAACAATAAAGATACAACGTGTTACTGTGAAATATGATGTAAGCAATGCAGGCGGTGTTCGTCAAGTATAAACACAGCATTTAGTAAAGCTCCAACGATGATAAACGCTGTTGGCGGTGTTCCCCAAGTATAAACACAGTCGTATAACTTCAGGTCAGGAGTTTTAGTCAGGTCTGCTGTCCCTGCTCTTTGTATGTTGGGCAGTCCCGAAGTATGTGTTCCTGAGTCTGGGTTCCGGTTCCACATGGACATTCATCTGTGTATGAAATCCTCAATCAGTAAAAGTGACCCTACAGTCTGCACTGACCTGTTCTAATGCGAAATATTGTGGTATGTTGATATCTTTGGAGGTGATGTATTGCATCATGTTTGTATTCCATTTCCATTTGTTTCTTCCACTTTGCTGTGTATGTGTTCTGGATTATTGTTTTTGCTTCTCTGTAGGACATTAGGTGTCTTTCTTGCTCCACCTCGCTTCCTTTGATCCGCTCTTTCATTGCCTCGAACGCCCACATGTCCCGGCACGAAAATAAATGTAACCACGTTCAAGCTCGCCTTTCTCAAGGCCTCAATCCACTGTTCGCGAAGGAGACCCACTTGTACCTTCTTAATCATATTCATAGAGTCACTCAAGATGCATACCTGCATTACCTTCTGTGTGCGTAGCCACTCAAATGCCTTGGTCACCGCCATAGTCTCCATGGTCATACTACTCGTAGTGACCGCAAAGGCACCATTTTCCTCCTTGATCGTTTTACCTGCGCACTGAGCTGTAAAGGCCCAAGCACTGCGAACATGCCTAATTACAGATCCATCAGTGTATATAATCACATCCCACTCTTTGGTATTCTCACTGATTAAAGCCTGCACTTCTTTCTCCACAGCCGTGGGACACCATTCTCTGCATTCCCTGCTAAGTGATATTACTACTCTCAAACAAGTTTCGAAATCTGTGGGTAGACCTATCCATTCCGCACCTGCTGCCACATCCTGCAAATTGCACACGCTTTGTATGACATCCTCAGCACGCCCCATCCACGACCTTCCTCTCTTGAGTCTACTGCCTTTAACTTTCTGTATTTCGGAATGCAACGGGTGTTCCTTATCTGTATGTATTTGAAGGTAAGCACATGCACGGCAATACTGTAATTTATGCGCAGCTGTTGGGCAGTCAAGTAGATATCGCATAGGTCTTGTCGATGTGTCTTTTGTGCATCCCAGAATGAT
This sequence comes from Meghimatium bilineatum, assembly GCA_034231615.1. Taxonomy (NCBI): domain Eukaryota; kingdom Metazoa; phylum Mollusca; class Gastropoda; order Stylommatophora; family Philomycidae; genus Meghimatium; species Meghimatium bilineatum. Next base: position 30,943,098 of record CM067305.1, on the reverse strand, counting down.
ACGCATTGCTGCATTCTGGACTCTATCCAGTCTTTCGATCTGAGTTTGGCTAAGAGTCAGAATTGCCAGTGCATATTCCACCACAACCAAACCATGGTACAAAAGAAATAACAATCTTTGCGCACACTGCGCAGCAGCCATAACCTTCATTGCTGCCAAGCCTTTGTACCCTGGTTCTGTGATGACTTAGGTTTTGAGCGTTCCTTGTTTAGTTAGTGGGCCGATACATGTGTTCTATCAGATAATTTATACTTTCCACTAATGGCCAATCATCAAAGAAATAGTAAGCTTCAATGTCATTGAATATTCAGGCGCTTTTATCACCGCCAGTCACACACAGATTGAGAGGTTGGAGAGGATTCAAAACGAAGCGATGCGGATCATTCTTGGATGCACAAGGGACACACCCTGTGTGGTTATGAGATTTCTCCTTGATTTTCTAGCATATTTCATAGAATTGATATGTGGCGTGTCAGTGCATACCTTAGAGTGAGTTCTGACATATACCACCCACTACACAGCGAGCTCCCTCTTGTGAAGAGAAGCGTGCTCAAGATAGGCAAATTGTGGATGAGTCGGGCCGAGGATACCGTTAAACATATCTGCGCTCCAGAAGACATAGCTCCTGGCAAGGAATGGATTCATATTCCTACGCTCTTTCAAGAGGCAGTCAAGACCGTCATTACACTCAACAGAGAGTGCAGGAAACACAGCCATGCAAGCGTGAATGCTGAGGTCAAGGCACTAATATGCGAAAACGTCGATGATTCAGATGTTGTGATTTACACGGACGGGTTGGTCATCCGTCACCAGCGATGCACATGGACTTTTACTGTCAGATCAAAAAGGAAAACAGTACACGAAGCCAGTGGTGCCTTTACCGCAACAACGAGCAGTCTAACTATGGAAGTATTCGCCGTAACGCAGGCCCTTTACTGGCTGGAATCGCAAACCTATTCCCATGCATGCATACTAAGTGATTCACTGAATATGATTCAAAAAGTCAAAACAGGTGATGTACGTAGGGAATGGGCGTTGTCATTGGAGAGAGCTAAAATGCGGGCATCACTACGAAAACTCACGCTTATTTTTGTCCCCGAACATGCGGGCGTGGAGGGAAACGAACGGGCCGACAAATTAGCTAGTCTCGTCACCACAACAGACGGTCAGCCTATGGATTGAGCAGATATACACACTGCACTTCGTGAGTCCTTACGATCAGATGATTTTGAGATGAATAAGCATGAGTCATTATCAAGAATGCAAGAGTTGGGAGTGAGGATGTGCATGGCCCGAAGAGAACCCCAGACAAAGATTTCAAAAAAGAGTAGTGAACTAACAAAGAACAGAGACAATCAGCCGCTATACAGTGAGAGATTTACTGGATCAGAGCACCTATGGACGTGTCCGGTGTGCGAAGATGATAATCAACATACTTAATACCTAATATTAAGCTTCATATGATAGCAATCGTAAATACAATAGTAACTGGGAGAAAACATACATATGGCTGAAAAAGACATATTATGGATCAGAATTTTGTAAACTTTGTAAATGTACTATTAATCAAAAAATATATCAAACAAAAACTATTGTATTGTCTTATTTTGGCCTCTTCCTGGTGGCTGTTTAGCCTTTTTTTCTGGTGCGGATTGGCTTTTTATCGAAAATAAATCTGGCAACTCTGGGTGACGCTGTGTAATTTGGCAGCTATTATTGGAGAAGTACAGATCTAGGTTTTATTATAATTTATGCTCGTGAGTTAAGTTTATATTATATTTATGTATCTTCTTATATTGTGACAGTGTCAATGAAAGACGCTCACTATATCTAAATAATTGCGCGTTATTTTAACGTTAATTTGTAAAAAGCATTGTGTTCTTATCTTTATTTTCCCATTAAAAAAAAATAGAGTTCAGTACAACGTGTGTTCCGTAAACACGCCCAAACAAAGAAATATTTTAAATTGGGGCCTAATCCACGCGGACGTGTTCCATCCATGTCTTTCTAGAAATTTCTCATTTTCAAACTTAAGTAGGCTTTATCATAGAAAACTCGTCGACTCAGTTACTTGCATACTTCTATATAGTATTGTCAGGATATTTAGATTGCAAATATTTTAAAACGATTTTCATTTTTTCGTCCATGATCATTCACATTCTCATCCGTTATTCATCCGGTTTATGAACATAATTACTAACTTGATTGTAAGAAGTAGTTGTAATAATGCTTTTACATTTCTTAGCCATACTAAGAATGAAGCCAACTTTACATTCATTGCAAAAAATTATATGCCCAATGCTTTATTTTGTATTAACAAATTTTGGTACGCCCAAATTTCAAGTGATATCTTGTCTATTTTGTCACATCCGGTTTTTCCAAGATTTATTTAAATAAAAATCTTTTTTATAAAGGCAACATGGCGCGTTACGGCAGAGCACCAAATGATTGCAAAATTTACGTCGGGGATCTTTCAGAAGATGCATCTGAGAAAGAACTTGAGAGAGCATTCAGTTACTTTGGCAGATTGAGGAATGTGTGGGTAGCCAGAAATCCATCAGGATTTGCATTTGTGGAGTTTGAAGATTATCGTGATGCTGAAGATGCAGTGAAAGAGCTTGATGGAACGTAAGTATTTAATTATCACTAGCTCGGCCTAGGGCCTAGTATTTCTCTTCCATATTGATTATTGTTTTGTCTTTTGTCCAAAAGCAGATTTTCGTTTGGGTGTACAGTCCAGTGACCATTGCTCTGGTTTTGAGGTATTACATTACCTAACCTGTGCAGTATGATTTGTAGAATTTATATTTAAAATGTAGGCATTAGCACAAAATTTTCAAAATGGGTTTACAGCATTATAAATACCAGTTAGATAGCCCTTGAAAATTGCAATTCAATGATACCTCAATCAAGTCTGTACGTCAATTCTGAAAAAAGTTATGAATTTTTTTGAATTAATTTTAAATCAAAAAAATTTACATGGAACATATAAGGAAATATAAGCTGATTAGTGCACAAAGTTGTGACCAAGAATTGTAGTTTAGCCAATAATTCATGATAATTCATGACATATCAGAGTTACTAATGATAAAAAATAGAACAAACTATACATTTTTGTGTTCGGGAAGAAAAGACGAATCTGGGGAGTACATTATGCTAATTTTCAAATTCAATAAAAGCTAATTAATATTCAAAAATGGTGGTTAATTTACATAATAAAAATTGAATTGAATAGCCTAATTATTAAACATTTCGGTATAATCTTCGTATCTACGGTCACAGCGCTAAAAATAGAACACTTGACATTTTTAAACAAGCGACGTCATTGAGTTCCGCTAGAAAATCCGGCAACCAATCAAATCCCGCGTGCAATGACGTCACACACCCAACGAACGCCAAGCGATTTTGTGCGTGGCGGACATTTAAAAAAAAAAAGATTTGATCGATTTGAGCAGAGATTTCACTAGCGGAAATCTGCAGTCGCCTAATTAAAAATATAAACAGTGTGAAATGGGTAAAATGAAGCACTTACCTTATTCACCGGATAAATTCTACGCAAACCATGCATTAATTATAATATAAATCTCAAATCATAAGAATAACACAAACCATGAGCACCGATCCACTTTGTTGAAATGTGCGGGCTTTTGCTGGTTTCTGATCACGCCTCGCCCAGTGTTGCCAACTCTTTTCACCATAAAGCACCAGATTTGAGTGCTTTCTTTCGTGTTTTTTTCCAATAATTTTATAATTTGAAATAAAAACTGGACATTCAAATGCCATGAGGGGGGTGACCCCCCTTTTTGGACTTTCAAATGTCATGAGGGGTAGACCCCCCTCAACCCCCCCTTCCCCCCTTTTTGGGCTTTCATATGTCATGCGGGGGGAGACCCCCCCTCCCATTTTTATCTTTCATATGCCATGTATTTCCCCCTTTTTTTATACCACCCCTCCCTCTCCTTTTTTATTATTTTTTATCTCCTTTATTTTACTTAAAACCACACACAACCTAACTAACTAACTCCAAAACGATTCCCGCGCGAACCGTGATATCATAACCTCTCGCACGCCGTGGCACATTTCCGCGCGAACAGTGGATCCGCGCAACTACAGCTTTGGGGAATACCTCAAAACTAGGTCAAATTCCACCATGACCGTAGATACATGGATTGCGCCGCCAACATTTCTATTATTTATGATAAAATATGTTGCAAACTATATATTTCTGTGTTCGGGAAGACAAGACGAATCTGCGGATCACATTGACATAATTTTCATTTGCAGCCAAAGATTAATATTCAAAATGGCAGCTAATTTGCATAATTAAAATAATTATTCAATATATTTGTGAATTATGATAAAATATCCTACAGGGTTTTTGTGCTACAAATGTGATAAACTTTCATGGATTATTCATGTACATAGTGATGTGATTTGTGTTTAGTTTTGTGAACTGCTTGTTTAGGGAAATGTTCCTAGAATGGTAAGAATAAAGTAGACATTTTTTATATTTTTCTTTCTCATGTCATACATGTCTTCCCCCATCTAAATCCCATTGTATATATAATTTGTATTATTATGCATAGATCATGTTCTAGCAAAGCTGCTACTTGCAGGCAATGCAATACCAATAGTCCAAAGAGTGCACAATTGCAGCACATCAGTCACAAACCAAGTCGGACAGTTGTCATGACAACACACAACCTTTTGTAAGGCTTGTAAGCAGGCAAACAAACAAACAAACACCCATTCATATGCTTTGGCTTAGTTTTTTAAAGAAATTAACAATTTTGTAAATACATAAACACACAGAGCATTTAATATTTTAAATAGATGGCAATTGTATTTCTTGTTAACCAATATGTCTGTAAAAAACAAGATGGCGGAATGCAGCATGGACATGGTGAACCTTTTTAAAACATTGGATGGGACAGAGCGCTCCTCATAATGTCTTTCATACTTGGTATACAACTGTATAAATGGCTAATATAACATTTAGACAGTAAATAAAGTTGAATTTAACCTTTAGCAAGCCAGATTAAAAAATACGAAACATATCCCTGCCACCGGATTCTTTTTTGAAAATTTGCATTATTGATGGTGACTGTTTTGAAAATGTGATAATTTTTTGGTTGTTAGAGATATTTAAATAATATTTGCACATATAAATAAAGAAATGAATTATGCATATATTGGTGTAATTTATGTACGTGTGTGTGTGATACCAGACGTATGAGAAAGTGGTAAAGACGTTTTTCACAAAAATATATTTTATAACAAAGAGGAAAAAATAAGGAAAAAAATAACTTACCGTACATATCGAATTCCTTGGCAACACTGTAAACTAAATCACGCAAATCTGTTGTATTTATGTTCTTTCACTGCGAAATTATCAAAATATAGCTGGGGGAACTGTATAAAACATGTAGATTTGCAGTAAAATCGTTCTTTGAGCTTAGGCCTAGAGTTATTTTTTCTGCCACTTCAAAATATTCGATATCAAACGTACAAGTCCCCAAACCAACACGGCATTCTGTATATTCACTGCTGTGAAACTAAATAACCTAATAATCCATGATTCAAGCCTTTGTAATGCTTCCTATAAGGATCTGCAGTCCTTGATTGTTACAACATTAGATGGTGTTGAATGATATGTGGAATCGAGAGCTCTCAGTGCCTGCACATGTGCCCAGACGTCGGCTCTGAAATTTGAAAATTTGTCTTAATAAACAAAATAAATAATTTATAAGGCCCTATTTAGTGTATAATGTGAGTCTTTGTAGAGTCCTAAGTATCTGAATAAATTGTGATTGAATTCCATGAAAAAACTCCATTCCATCATGGCAACAGATGTGGGATAAGCATCAGGCATTGATATAATCTTATATTATGTAAAATATATTTACAACAGAAAATATAAATTATGTGTGTTACCGGGACTGAAAGGGGAACAAAAAATAGCAACACTTTACCTTCTATGCATGTCATAAGGCAACATGGCATGTAGTTACAACACAGCTCCAAATGATGCAAAATTTACGTGGGGGATCTTTCAGAAGATGCATGTGAGAAAGATTCAGGTACTTTGACAGATAGAAGAATGTGTGGGTAGCCAGAAATCCATCAGGATTTGCATTCATGGAGTTTGAAGATTATCATGATACAGTGAAAGAGCTGTATAAAGGGTGTGGCACACGGCTGAGAGGTTTTGTCTCATACTGGTGAGGTCTAGAGTTTGATCCCCGGTAACGACTGGGTTTTTTTTCTGTCGGAGGGTAAATTAAAAAACTGACCCTGTACATGGCGTGGCAAAAGCATGCAGTCTTTATCACACAGCTACAAAATCCCTCCCTGTAACTCCTTAACGGGAAACAGTATTTGACAATGAAAGAGCTTTATGGAATATAATTGTCATTGGGGCATATACCTATTTCTTTCATATTGTTTTGTCTTTTGTTCAAATGATTGTCATATGCATTTTGGAAGTAAAGAAACATTGCACCATTTAGAATAAGGAGGTTGTGTGGGTACATCTGGTCTTTCTTGGCGGAGTTCCCATCCCATATAGGGTCAAAGCGACACAGGAGACTTGTTTAAGTTGGATGTTTTGGACCAAAAGACATAGATTTTGGGCAGCTAAGCTGTAAAACTGACACATTGTATTCCAATCTTGAGACTACTTTCTGCCAATCTTCAGGAGATTTAGAACAAATGCAGTAATCTGTTGCCCCAAGTGTGTGACATCATTCTGTGTTGGATTTTGACCCCAGTCACTTCAATATGCATTTATTAGGTATAACAATGCAAGTCGTTATTGCCACCAGCAATATATATTATTATCAAGCTTATTATTGTTGACATGGATTTACAAATTCCATACATATTCTGATGTGTCTCAGGCATCTTGTTTTTGAAGTTTATCTGTCATGAAAACATATTGCAAATGCAGATAGTATAATTAGACTTTATACGAGGGAAGGATATCTACTCATGTGTCTGAAACATATTTACTTTTTTGACAAGTAATTGGTTTTTTTTTACAGAACTATCTGTGGAACCAGATGTAGGGTGGAAATGTCAACTGGTAAAGTTCGTCCCAAACCATGGCAGCGAGGAGGCAGAGGACCATCCAGAGGCAGACGCGCTTTTAATCCAGATGACAAATGTTATGAGTGTGGTGATAGAGGACACTACGCTTATGACTGTCCACGAACTCAGCGTGGTTATGGAGGTTCCAGACGCAGGTCAAGGTGAATTTCTATGCTTACTAGTGTTTACTTTAAATCAGTTAATTTTTTAGTTGCTGGGGCTCAAAAGTGGAGCAAAGAATAGAAACATTGTTCACCTTCCATTCATGTTGTAAGAGGCAACTAAATGGGTTTTGGGATAAAGTTGACTGTCCCATCCCATATACGGGTCAAAATGACGCAGAAGCCGTGATGTAGCAGGTAAAAAAAAGTGCAGAGATTGCATCTAAGCTGTAAACCATGGTAAAGCACATTCTGTTCTCTGGACTACATTCTGGTGGTTTGCAGGAACAGAATGAACACAGAAGTTGATTTGTGTAGCAAGTCTGCATGTTTGAGTTGAGATTGCATAGTTGCTATAATATGTCTGATTGATGCCATTATATATTAATTATATACTGAAATAATTGTTTAATACCTAGTCATTATTGAAACATTTCTTTGTGCTGCTTTAAACAAATTATATTCTTCAATGTTAATATGTTAAAATATATTTTGTGAAATATCTTGCTAAAGCAGCTGGATTATTAGGGATAATTAACTCCATCTGTTACTTATTTTGTGTACCTGCTTTGCAGAGTAAGACTAAGATCAGCATTTCATCCCAGTTAGAGCAACCGTCACTAAGAATTAAAGCAGTCATCAATCTTCTACAAATCACCACCAACCATGTTAAGATCTTGTGACCAAAATGCTCTTGGTATCACGGCCATGGGTTTGAAAATGTCAACACACAAAGACAGGCAGAGTCTGTCAGCATTCATTACAGCGGCACCTATGATCAAGCACTTCCATCACGTTTTAGAGTTGAGTCGTCCCCCGTCGTGCTATGATCTGTGATTGGCCTTCTGCTAAGATAGTTCTACCGTTGTGATCGATTCATCACATTGACATTTGGTCGTCCCATCATCTTTGAGTAGGCAAAAACAATACGGTAAACAAAGGTTGATTTGACAAACTAATGTTGGGGGTTTTGGGTGTAAGAAGATTGTTTTATATATTTTGCTGGGTGCTTGAGTTTGTGTGCATGTCTCACATTGTGTTTCTAGAGTTCTATAAGATATGTGGGTAATGAAGTTGAATGTTTGCAAGATATAACATAGTACTAGCAAATAAGATAGTTGTCTTTCACCGAACTCATCTTTCTGAGATCACACATTAATTTTTTAAAACAATTTTGTGTCTTACAAAGCTGCACCTAATATACTAGTTCAATAAGAAACTTTTCCTCTCTAAAAAAATGTAAAAAGCGTATTACTCATAGCGTATTAGAGCTGATTTGGACAGATAAAACAACCACACACACACAAATCACTCTTACTTTTTTAGGATAGAAATTTTAAATTATATGCACGAAAATTCTGATGTATGCTTAATGGGCAAGTTGGTACGAGAGTTAGAAGGATAATCTGGCATGGCATGTGAAAATAAATATTTTTTATAGATATATATAAATACACACACATACGAGGCATGTTAAAGTGAAACCTGTACATGCATCATCTTTATCGAAACATAGATGTCACCACTGACATAGTAATCACACATCAGTGAATAAATAGTTAGTGGCCATTCTTTTGGTATTCTTAGTATCTTATGCAGTCAGCAGATAACATGTCCGGTGTGATAATGAATCCATCAGAATTGTACCAACAAGCAATGATTCTGTTTCTTCATCATCCATAACTCATCAGGGTTGTAGAGGTACTACATTGGATGCATCAACGCAGGGTCCTCCAGCGTTGATAGGGAATTGTGTAGACATACATGTCCAAACCATGCAAGTTTTCATCTTTGTTACTATTGAAAGTAGTGATTCTTCTGAACCTGTGAGATTCAATTTCTTACACCTGAAGGATGTTGACCAATCAACATTAAAGAATAGAAGTAAGTTAACCTATAGCATGTCTTAATGCCGTTTGGATGTGAGAAGTTAGTGATCTCACATTCCATTGGCTCTGCTATGTGAGAGTGGTAGCCATTACCTCTCACTTGCAGTCTTTACTTTCCGGATTAACCAGTACCCAATTAAAACTGGGTCGACCCGAGAGCTGTAGCAATCTTGAAAAACATTTCCGCCTCAACTGGGGAATGAACCCAGGACCATTCATTTGAAACTACCGCACTACGTCAGGAAGGCAGCAGGTAACTAATGGTCTTCTGTGACTGGACCAGGTACACGTGACAGAAGATGCCATCATGAAGATGAATGCAGCAACATGGGTTGATAATCACCAGAGTTTGTGTTCACTAGCTGATGAATTCTGTGTCTTTGGATACAGTTGAAATGTTGGTTCAGAAGAAACTAAAGTATCAGGTGTGTTCTCAGTGAGTGCTACAGTTATTGATTGAACACCATAAGGAAGCATGAATATAGCAGAATTTGATTCATTTGCAGCATTACCATGTGGATGGTGATATATTTCTGTTGCAAGTAGTGGCAGGTGACAAATTGTGGTGTCAACCACGTTGAAAATGTTAATGCTTGCTGCCTTTTTTGTTACCAAGGACTCTTGTTGGTGGACTTGAATTTACTGGGTCGCATTTCCGTTACTGAATCTTGGTGATCAATTTCGAATATCGGTGAACTATGAAGCTTTCAAATTCATTCAGAAAGTGAAAACAGTTATGACACATAGAAATATCAAGGCTCTCTAGTGTACAGATTTTTAAAGACAGGATGTAAATTTATACAATTTTTGGTGAGAGCATCAGTGCTGTTGGCTACAAGAACACAATAGAAAGTTGCATACAATCATCATGAATAAGCTACCCCCACAGTGGCATGCATATTCTGAGTGGCTATGGTGATTTCTGATGACTCTGGGTGTATAAATGTTCCATAACAATTGCTTTACTTAATTATAATACAAGTGCTGATGTATCTTTCCTAACCTTGTAAAAATCCACTTCGACTGGCTTCATTTGAACACGCCTTGTGTGTGTGTATATATTAAAAAGAAAGCCGTCAAAACAACTAAAATGCGAGCAGTGATAGGAATCATCATACTTTCATGTTATTTAACCATAAACATGCTGTGTTTACAATTACGCAATTTCTCTTCTGCTGCGGAATCGGTTTTCGGAAATGTTACACAATTGTCTGTGGCTGTTAACTTTTTTGTTGTTACAGATATTTAAATAATATTTGTGCATATATGTAAAGAATTACGTTCTGCATATATTGGTGTATGTTTTGTTTGTATGTGTGTGATACGAGACGTGTGATAAAGACAGATTTAGACCAATCTAGAGCTAGGCTTACCGTATTTTTGATTGATTGTAAGCTGTTGAATATTATATTTTACATAGTGAGAACCTTGTGGAACCTCGTCGTCTATTTTAATTAAACAAATTGAAGTACTTACCTCCCAAGATTTTCCACATTGAATTCGGAATAAATAATTATTTCATTGAATATACGAGATAGAAAAGTGTAATATTCACTGTCATGTCGATTCGCTCCAAAGCAGATGCTTAAAGATTGCTTGGATTTCCATTCCATAATCAAACACTATCGTCTATCGCCATTTTGACAATATAAACCGGAAGTTAGATAAATTCTCTTCTCAGTGTTGCCAAAACATTCTGCCAAAAAGTTACAGATCTCGATTTTTGCATTCAATTTGGGTTTTGTAAAATGGGCGGTGGAAAACGCCTTCCGAAAGCACATGACACAATTCCGGCGTAATGCACCACCCGAATTGCAAACACAGCGTGCTAAATGCTAGAACATAAGAATATGTTGAAGTCATATTTTGCAAGCCAATATTGTTGGTAATATAGTCTGGATTAATGGTTAGGACAATTAATGTCTAAGAAATGCTTTCTTGTATTAATTATATAGATTTAATTTGATATTCATCTAATTCTGTATCATATGGAATTAATTAGAGATATTCATTCGTCTGTGGCTATATGATACAAAATTTATATATCCATCTCTTGCTGTATGATATAGATTTTATGTGATATTCATTCGTCTTATGCTATATCTTATAAATTTAGTTTGATATCTATATCATATATGATATAGATTAATTGTATATTCAGCTCATGCTATATGATAAATTTGTATGCTATATATTATAGATTTAAATTAGATATTCATTCAACTCTGGCTATATGATGTAGATTTAATTTCATATTCATTTATCTCATGCTATAGCCGAGGAGACGAAAAAAAATAATGGTGTATATGTGTTAAACACATTTACTTTGCATTTGTATATTGCTGTGATTAGATGTTCTTTAATTAATATCATATTTACTCTAGATGTTCATCATTGTAATATTGATGACCTGTCATGGAACTGTAAAGTTTATTTCATGCTAATTATTGGGTATGATGCGAAGAATAAGCGTAAATATTTGCTGATGATTAACGCAACATGATTTTTGTTCACATCATAACTATTCGTCTACATTTAGATATTAGTTTATCTTAACTGATAGCGTTATAAATTACATTCATGTTGCGAATCCTGTAAACATGTGTACATCATCTTTCAGATCATTCTCACGGAGTTTATCTCGAAGCAGAAGCAAGGGCCGTCGCGACAGTCGTTCAAGGAGCAGGTAAGACATTTTACTGTTCCTACATTACAAACTTTGTGTGTTTTACTGTTGTTTTTTTATTTGTTACATAAATATGGTGCAGCTGTTAATGTGTTAATAACATGAGAGGTTTTTAGTGATTGAATGGGAAGGGAAACCAGTTCTCTCACACCGCTAATCCATATTACTACTACCGATATGGTTACAGGCGCTCACCGTTCAGTGGAAATGTTAAAAACACTGAATGTATTATTTACAAAGTCAGATGTGTGCAAATATTGCATTGGTGCAAATAAAACGATGCATCTTTTGACTACAAAATGCATCCTTTGGTGCATCCTGCAGGAAATATAGTAGGATCATTGTCCTGCTATAGGGAGTTTGAGAATGAATAACAAAAAAATAATATAAATATTGCTTCACAACTGTGGTACACCTAGCAATTGTTCATGGCACATGGTTGCTGAGCATTGCCATAGTGACAAGAAGTCATGCTGAAGTAGGGTGTGTCATGTTAATAGGTGCAAATATCACAGCCAATCTGTAAAGCATGACATGATAACTAGGATATGTACTATAGTTACTGGCAAATTATACAATTAATGTAAAAATAAAATAACCACACACAATTTTTGTGTTTCGTTTGTCTTGATAAAGGTCCCTTTTAACTTTTAGCAAGCCAGATTAAAAAATACGATACGTCTCCCTGCCACCGGATTCTTTTTTGAAAATTTGCGTTATTGATGGTGACTTTTGAAAATGTGATAATTTTTTGGTTGTTAGAGATATTTAAATAATATTTGCACATATAAATAAAGAATTGAATTATGCATATATTGGTGTAATTTATTTACACGTGTGTATGATACCGAAAGTGGTAAAGACATTTTTCACAAAAAACATATATTTTATAACAAATAAAGAGGAAAAAATAAGTAAAAAAATAACTTACCTTACATATCGAATTCCTTGGCAACACTGTAAACTAAATCACGCAAATCTGTTGTATTTATGTTCTTTCACTGCGAAATTATCAAAATATAGCCGGGGGTACTGTATAAAACTTGTAGGTTTGCAGTAAACTAGTTCTTTGAGCTTAGGCATAGAGTTACAAGTGGGAGAGTAACATTACATGATGGACAGGTTACAGTCTAGCAGAGTGTGCCACCAAAACAAGAAACAGATGTTGGAGATACGTTGCAGCCAACCTTCGTTGCGGAGACGACACTTGATGATGACTTGATTTACAGTTTACATGTATATTCGCAGTAAAATAGTTCTTTGAGCTTAGGCCTAGTCATTTTTTCTGCCACTTCAAAATATTCGATATCAAACGTACAAGTCCCCAAACCAACACGGCATTCTGTATATTCACTGCTGTGAAACTAAATAACCTAATAATTCATGATTCAAGCCACAATTCAATGTTATTTTATTTTAAATGCGATGAAATAAAGGTCTATAAAACCGATCCACCATCATGGCATCGTACCGGTGTGCAGATGTGGTCAGATTAATTGCTCTTAAACTTTTACGAATAGCTAGCCATTCTCAAAAACGATCATTTCGGAAGTGGGGGATGTACCAGCTTCGATTGCGCATGTCCCCAGCTATGTGCACGGACTGTGGTACGTGTAAATCTCACGATATTCTCGTTGGGTGGGACGGGCCGCCAACAGCGCGCGCAGCCATTTTGTTTCTCGGCGGCCGGGGTTGATATAGGCTTGGTGATGGTTAAACTAACGTTAAAAAAAAAAAGTCATCCCTATTTTTAACATTTATTTTTTTAACAGGTTTTGTGTGTATTAGTTAATCCAGTAACAATAATACATTATCCTAGTTCTCGCATCTTGTTACCGCAACATGCTCCACCTTTTGTTATATCTTCTGATAGTTAAGTTATTTATAATTGTAAATCATGATACAAAACATTTCATTCCTCAGACTACATACAACCTGCTAATTTGTAGGAATTTGAGAATAAACAGAATATTTATAGATATTTACAATCTGGCACAATTTGTCAGTTTTGGTATACAAATAATTTTGTTGCCCTTTAATATTTCATAATTTTAGCAACATTATTGTAACTAGTATTTGGTGTTTTAGGAAATTAAATCCCATTAACTCATGACATTTAGAGTGTCGTTATCAGCATGTTGTAATATAAGCCGCATAACTAAATATTTGTCATTGCAAGCATAAACTGTTGATACGCTGTCTGGGTTCTATATGGGTGAAAAATAGCAACACTAATATGCCATAGATGGCAACTAAGGAGGCTTGTGGATGAAGTTGGCAGTCTCATATATTTCATATACTATTCATTCTATTGCCATGTCTCTGTGCTTTTGCTGTAAGGTGTCGCAGGATTGAACAGCGATTGGTTTTTGGCCTATGGCATGCTTGGTTGATTGAAATGCAATAAATATTGTGACATCTCAGAATCTTAGTAACTCCTTCAGTCATCCTTCTTCTTGGTCTTCTGTCTCTGTATCTTGCTTTTTTCCATTTTCATGTTGTATGCTCTTGCTGCTGGCCTATTTGGGCTCATTCTCACTAAACCATTTCAGTATATTTGACCACAGACAACAGTTCCAACAGTTCTTGATATTTTATGTGGATTGTATAGGGTTCTCTGCTTTAAGACATTACTTCTATTATTTCTGTGGTGATCTTCATGCTGTGATTGAGGTAACTTTTGTTAAGTAGGTTTATGTGTCTTGCAGTTCTTCTCTTGAACTGTGCATCAGCAAAGAGTAGTTCAGTTAGGTCATTTGGATGGTAAATGCCTGGTGGTGTTTCCAACTGCTTCAGTAATATTATCCATATAAATCATAAACAATAATGGTGAAAAGACGCACCTGACCCCTGATGTTGAGAATGTTTGCACTTTCTCTATCTTCATATATGGCTCATACACAATCAAATAATGGTTCTGTTATTCCATAATTTTCTAGAATAACATTTCTGTATACCAGAAATCACGCAGATGCAGATATCACAGCCAAGCCGTAAACCATGTCATGCATGTTATTCTTCAGAATAGATCTTGATAACAGTAGGAGTTTGAAAATGAATTTAGAAGACTGAGAATGTTATCAAGATATAGAGAAACATTGTGGAAGAGAATTTACATCTGGAGGGAGGTTAATAATACACTGATAAAATAAAACAGCACAATAATTAGATCCCGTGTCTTAACATTTCAATACTTTTCATATTTCTGTGAATGACTGGCAATATTTTTACCATTTAGATGTCATCTATTTGTTTTTCTTCAACAGATCTCCACAGGTATGATCTCTCTCATGAACTTACAAGTAATTTACATGGATAATTACAGAAACAAAGTATGTTTTTGGTATGTAAAGACAATGTGTCCAAAAAAAGGAGACATCAGACAATGTGGAGAGCCACTAGACTGGACCACATACATCTAGATATACAGACATAAGGATATGATACAGCCTCACAAAAACGATTGTCAACAAAAGTTGCTGGGGTTATCTACGTGCACCAATTTTCACTAGTACAGCTAGGAAGTTTAGGAGCATTGTATATCCCAAGTCCTCTAGTATAGTTTTGCATGTTTATCTCACACTTCTCCAGAAGATGGATGTGTCTGCCCATTGTCACTAACAAAACAGCAACACAACACATTTCCATTCTCTGGTCTACATCCTGCTAGAGTCTAGAAGGGCCATTGTCCTGCTACTTCTGTGTTCAGCCTCTGCCATCATGTTATAGTTGTTAGCCCTGTCGTAAGGGAAAAGTCTATGGTCTTCTCCAGGTCAGAGTGACTGTCCCATTGCTTTTGCCTCAAATCTGTATCCTGTGGCCAAGTCCACTGTCTGTGCTCTTTGTATGCTGGGTACTCCTGAAGTTCCGGACCCACATGGACAATCTGTATATGAGATCCTGCTAAAGAGAGATCCACCAAGATTTGAGAATGAATCTTATCATTTCACAAATGTCACATATTATGGCAAATCCAACTTTTTCATTGTTTTCCCCATTCACTGGTGACACAAAGTATACTCAAATCACGACATGAAGCATTCCATTCTTTGGAATGTACATACTGCTAATCACACCTGTTATTCTTTACCAAAATGTTAACTCTTAGTTCGGACACACACGGGGCATTGGAGTTATTGTAGTCCGAAGGGGCGTTACAGGCCTGACATTTATTACCCAGCGATGAATTTAATAGCCCTCTTGAGGCTTGGAATTTGTAATGAATGTAGTCTGTGTCGTCAGTAATTTATCAATTGCAGCTGGAAAATATTCAGTCCAAAATACACTTTTTCCCGTTGATGAAATATAACGTATCATATATCTGTAGATAGATCTATTGTTATATTTTCTGATATGACAAGAATTATATAAAAAAAACCATATCTAGATCGTGTAAGAATATGAATTCTTTGTGCACCATTCACGTAACGAACGTCGTCTGTATAATCGGTAATTTATCTAAATGTTCGTCCAGTCTCAGGTGTGCAGTGTAGGGGTTTGAGAACAAATGCAGTTCAGTTGTGTTAGTCAATATGAGCAACACTATGGTGTGAGATCACCACACAACTATTGTGGAAAGAGACTGGTATTGACTGTAAGGGAAATCCTGTCAATGTTGACAATTTGTATATCTAGATGTTCATGGTTAGATCAGCCAGGGTTGGTATATTTGTAAGCAGGGCAACTGATGTTCATTGTATTTAATTTGTGTTGTATGTATCAATAGCAAGCCCATAGAATTTTCTATTCAAGAATGGACTCTTTACACTGTTGAATTCCAAAAATCTTGTTAATATTATTTGAAGTCAATTTATTAGTTTTCGTCCCCACTGTCTCCTGACTGCTCTACCGTTCCTCAATCTATGGTTGGTGAGCTGAAGATAGATAATAGGGACATGCGGAACGTTAGATGCATCAACACACCATCAGGTGTTGCGGGTGGGTGAAAAAAAATAGTGGCATGTCCAGTCTTCGTTATTGTCTGCTCATGATTTTCTTTTGCATCCACTCTGCTTCGTCCGCCTTCAACTGGACAATGCAAGATCACTTTTGACAGGGAATTATGTCCAAACTATGCACGATTTTGTCGTTTTACTATTGAAAATACTGATTCTAAACCTGCAGCATTCAGTGTCTTACCAACCGAAGGATGTAGACCAACAGTTCACCAAAGAATGCAGGCAATTATGGTTTGTCTACATAGATTTTTATTCCTATGTCTAAAATATTCTGTTACACTTAGTGTTAATTTACCAATCATTTTTGTTTCTGTCCCTCTAGTTTTCACATTACCATCTATCACCCCTTGATAAAACATTGTGGTCAGTGTCAATTTATGTGTATCACATCCTTTTCATAAAAAAATGTTCCATTTAACACAAAATTCCCAATAGTTATTATATATATATATATATATATATATATATATATATATATATATATATATATATATATATATATATATATATATCTGCATCTGCTGTTACAGACTAAGTAAATATATTTGAAATTGACTTGTTACGATATGATTTTCTTTCTACATACAGTGACAGATGAGTTCTCAACCAAGATCAATTTTCTGAGTATGACAGACCCAGCGACGTTCTTTCAACAGAACATAACTTCAGCCACAATAGATGCAGTAGATACTATAAAATGAATTCTAGGAACATTCAGTGTATGCAACACAATAATTTGATCAAATGCTACACACATCATAAAAACACAAATTCTCATTTCCTGCGTAGTTATGTGCACACATTTCCCTGAGAAACATTTCTGACACAGAAAAATATTCACCGGGTCAAGTCATCTATTTTAAACAACTCTGTAGCATTGGTTTTATTTAGAGGAAAAAAAAGAAGAAATTGTTTTAAAACAAACTGCATATTATTAGTTACAAATGTCATGGGTGTGTTTGTTGTACTGAATCTTAAACAACTTATCATTACTAACTTCTATTTTTATTACAAAGCTTGATTTTAAAAAGAAATTATATTCCTCTATGGTTTCTCACTAGTTTTTCATTTATAGGAAACATTTGACAATATATATCATGTTTTGTTGACAAAATTTGTGTGTGTAACGTGACATTTTTTGTTTTTAATGTGTACCATAATAGTTTATTTTTATCCTGTACTTGTACTGGACAACCTGAAGCGAAAAAAAAAAAATAACGTCCTTAGTTTCATTGATCAGATTCTATTGATGCTGCTAAATTGTTTCTTTGCATCCTATTTCTGCTAAACCACTTTTAACACTTTGCTGACCAGCGATGGCTTAAAGAATGTGTATAAATTCGAACTCTAGCGAGAGAGAGAGAGAGAGCTGTAAAAATTCCTGTCATAATGTGCATTTTCGAGATCAAAATCCTACTTGTTATAATGCTAGTCCTGGATTTACATTACAATCTATATATCACAAAATCTCGCCTTCAAAAAATCTGATTTCATAATTAATACCCATAAACCATGTCTCTGTGTTGTCCGGCTCTGGTGAAGTGGTACAGAGCCCGTCTGTGACGGCAAAGGTACCGAGTTCGATCCTCACCACAGGCAATTGTGCATCCGGACCGTTCAGAAAGCAATGGCAACCTACTGAACGTATTTATATTGCCTAGAAAATCACCACAGCCAACAAATGCTGGGTTGATAGCTACGTCCTGGATAGGATATGCTACCAATTTTTTTTTAAAACTATGTCTATAGATTGTGTGCACTGGCACTGCCATTTTGGAACAACATACTATCTCTGGCGAGCTACTTTTGTAATCGTTACGATTGCTGTATTTCTGTCATGGTTTTGACGATCGTTGAAGTTGATCACCATTTGTAGACAGTTGAAATTGGTCAGTAAAGTATTAATTGTCAATTTAACAATACTGTAGCCTCTTCAAATTTAAGAAAGTATACTAGGGAGCTTTAATTTTACAATTTTATTTAGTAATTAGATATTTGGTTTTAGAAGATGGGCTACCTGCACAGACACACTGAGACAACTAAATGAAAAAGCTATTGAATACAATTAAGATATGAACACTATATTTATAGACTATGAAAAGGCATTTCTTCTTCAGCGTTCATTCTCAAACTCCTGCTGGATCTCTCTTGTGGCAGGACCATGATCCATTCTAGATTTCCATCAGGATGTAGTCCAGAGAATGGAAATGTGCCGTTTTATTTGCACCAATGGTCTTGACACATCCGTCTTCGGCAGGAAAAGGCATTTGATAGAGCAGATAGGAATATTCTCTGGGAAGTACATCAGTGGTCAGCTATTAGATGACATAAAAGCACTATACCAAAATTGCATGAGTGCAATGAGAACAGCAGATGGAATGACCGAAAAATGAAACTAAATCAGGGATCCGACAGGGTGTTCCCATTTACTTGAAAGAAGATATTATTCTAAAAGAGAAAAATATAAACAATGCAGACAACTCAATTAATGAAAACATGAAAAGTGAAATCAATGAACTTGTTCATCGGTGATCAAAGCCTGATACAATGATGTCGAAAACATGCAAACCTACATAGATGAACTGTCAACAGCATGTAAGAAGTATAACATGAAAATCAACATACAAAAGACTGAAGTTATGAAAATCAGCAACAATAGATATCATAATAGACTATCCAGCATTGAAACAAAAAATAGAATTCAAATATTTAGGAAGTGGTTTTCTTCTTCAGAAAATGGGAAAACTAGACAGGAATATAAACAAGATGTCAGAAAGCAGATGGTCTTTAATAACCTCGCAGCAACAAAAAAATCATCATGTGAGATGAAGTGTTTTAGAAAAGCAGATCAGAAAAACAGTAGGAATAATGCAGTGTATCGAATATATATATATATATAGAATGTAAGCTGATAAGATGGTTTGGTCACCTTATGAGAATGGTCCCAAGCCAGTTACCACTGAGAGTTTCTAACAAACGATGGGAAGACAGAAAGAGATGGATTGATAACATATTGACCACTCCCACAGACTTAGTACGACTTGGGAATCACATCTGATATGTAACATAAACTTAGTTCCCACTCCTATGCTTAACGGCAAGTGTGGATGCTATCAACCAACTTCCACTTAGGTATAGACAATTAGGGAGCTTTCTACTTGTTAACAGTTGTACAAACATTAGGTATCCGCGCAACACTACTTTGAATTATAATGTATACATGCTTATCTTTGTTTCTTAATGTCAGTTGAAAAGTTAATAAATTTTGACAAATTATGTAATTTTGTTACATTGTTTTCTGTTTTTTAAATTTTTTTTAAATTATTTGTTAGATCAGTAACAATAGTAGATTTCTATTCTAGTTCATCTCAAGAACATGGAGGAACAGGAATATGTATATTTAGAGAGCACAGAATTAATGTTAGAGATATAATCACGGTACTAATGTGGGAATTCTTATAATTGTGACTCAGAAATCCAGGCAATTAAGATGGCAGCTGTAAATTTGAGTCAATCTTGGTTCGCAGCTTGAGGTGTTCCTGACATGCTAAATCAGTACTCAAAGAGTTCCACTCAACATGCCAATAATACATGATCAAAAGAAATATCAAAGCATTTAGAAAGATGACTACCAAATTATGAACAAACAAGTTGTTATTCTGAGCCTGAGAACAAGATATATCCGATTCCACAGACAAGTATACAAAGATTGGCAACACAGTGATGTGGACAGACAGTAGAGCTCTGTACACAGCTATGTACGAGTCACAAAACAGTCAGGTGTATAGAAGAGACACAACTTCAGATGTAAGGACATTCCAGACGTAAGATCAGTTATTTTCTTAGTTGCTTAGTGACTGGCAAGTACGAGTGCACCTTTTTTTTTTATTTGGCTACCCGTTCGGACCAATGGAAACACAACACACTGGCATATATAATACATTTAAAAATCCCAAATTATAGTTGTTACAAACATATTTCATTAGTCTGGACCAAATATAATGAGATTTGACCATTTCTTGAGTGGAACACTGTTATGCTCTATTTGCCTGGGAGTATCCTGAAATCCCCTGTCCATATATGGCCGTATCTCTTTGAATGTGCAAAACACTGGCTCATAAATTTGGAACCAGAATATTATGGTGGTGTTTTATGCGTGTGTCATAATTTTACATTGTGATAGTGTCAGTTGTTGAGATCATTCCCATGTCAGGGATAATCCCATCAGAATGGAGGAATGGGACTGCTGCATTAACATGGAGCAAAATCAGAATATATATATGTGTGTGTGTGTATATATAATTTGACTTCTGTTATTTGAGTCCTGTCTGTTACATATACAATATGACATGTAGCAGAAGTAAAGATAAAGCTAAACATTAGAGGCAGTGGGAAAACAACTGAACATCATTTTGTAAGCAAAATACAGGGTAAATGCTGAAAAAATGAATGCAAAACTCATGAAATTGAATGAGCATGTAATAAACAGAATTTTACAGTAGTTTTAGTACAACGGAAACATTTGGTAATGATTACACAAATGGAAGAAAATTAGTTCTTAAAACTAAGATTTAAACAATTGAAATAACATTTTTTTCAACTTCTCCAACCAATTTGGAACATGACAATTATGTCCATAAGAAATAGCTATTCAACAAGTAAAAAACAGGACCTGTTGTATAGTTAAAAATATGGTATGCAACCATGAAAAATCAGCAGAATTTTACCAGGATGTGTTCATCACATACTTCAACAAAAGATAATTTAAGCATGTTCTATTCAGAACATTACTTTTAAAACCATTTCTGAATTGTATAGTTCAGTAGCATGGCATGATTAGAACACCTGATTCTGAACCTAATGTACACAACTGGGATTGTGATATACCGGTAGTCTCACTAACCCTTCCATCACAGAAGCTGACATCGCATACTAAAAATAAGTGACAAAGAAACACCAGATCGTACTCATGCTCTTCTTATCGTTCATTCTCAAACTCCCGCTGGATCTCTCTTGTAGCAGGACCAAAGTCTTAACTAGATTTCCAGCAGGATGTAGTCCAGGGAATGGAAATGCGCTGTGATGCTGTTTTATTTGCACCAATGGCCCAACACATCTATCTTTGGAGGAGTACTCTGTTCAATCTGGCATGAGCTCAGATGACCGTACAATATTCTTAAAACAATAAATATACGAGCTAGCTTCACAAAGTTAGCAGAATTAGTAGATTACCGGTATATGGAAATAAGAAACACTAGCATTCACACAAAATTCCCATTCACAGTATGGAATTTCTTCAGAAGTTTTCTTAAGTAATTTCATACTTTGCCAATGTTCATGCTGCTGCTGGAAACAGGAACCCATTCTTTGACACCTCTCAACTGTCTTGTCGCATTGATGATAATATCTGCACATTGTCATTCCTGAGTGCCAAATGGTTAACAAGGAAATTATGTTCATATCCTCCGTATTCTAAGAGATGCAATCAGATGGGAACAATCAGTTGGATTATGATGCATGACAATGTGCAGGCACATTGATCCCTACTGGTAAAGCAGCACCTCGTAAAGCACAATGTGATTACTGTGGAGCGGCCTTCATATTCTCCCAAATTTGCACGGCTGATTTCTTGTTCCCTCGACTGAAATTGCGATGAAAGGACAGAGATTCAATGATTCAGATGGCATACCAATGCCATTATGTGAGGAGGTGGCATGAAAAACAATAAATGTGATGAGAAACAGAAATTAAATTAGATCCAAACCTTCCAATACCCTCCGATCCAGCATATGCAGCGATGGGAAATGCGAAGCAGAATTAAAAATTAGACCGGAGATGGCTTTCCACACCAGATGCCACACACCCCCAGCAAGCACACACTTTGTATGACATGCCCCAGACTTTCTTCTCTTTACCTTTTGTAGGCTATCATACTTCTCCACAACTTTGTCTTTTGTGTTGTTAATAAGTTCAGTTGGTGACATGTTTGTGCCACAGTGACAACATCCAAAAATGTATCTTTTTGTCTTCCTGTCTCTTCTCCCTTTGATTCTTCCAATGTTTACTAAATGTTCAAGTTTTACTTTTCTCATCACATACCTGAAAATCTTGACTTCCTGCTTCTAAGTTTTGCTATAATTTGTCTTTTTACTTCAGCATCTATGAGGACTTCTACATTAGTTTCCTCTGCTTTTCATGGAAGTTTCATAATTCGTAAGAACTACATCTAAGTTACCTCCAGCATATCTTGGGCGCTTTTGTTTACTGTCCATGCATTGCATTAATAAAGAAGAATTGGCTGAATATAGCATCCTAGCAATATGTGCTTTAAACATGAATTAATGTACTTTATTTACAACACTCCCCTAAACGATCTAGCCCACATTGATCTTGTAATTTCTGGATACATAACTCAATTTCTACCCTGCTAATACACCACATGTCATCAGTGTATATATAGTTCCGACATGTTTCTACCAATCCCTGTGATTTGTCTGCCTCTTATTTGCATATATATTTAAAAATACCGGAGTTGAACCCTGTGGTGACGTATGCTTATGACCTGGTGTGGGCGCAGGTGATGATAGAGAAGCAGCAACAAAAGATCAGGCATCCGTTACAGTGGTTAGCTTTGAGCATGGTACAGCACAGGAACTACTCTTGTACGGTCTGCCAACTATACTTTGATATGGTTATAGACGTCCACCATTCAGTGCAAGTGATGAAAACACTGAATGTATTGATTATCAATGGAGTCAGATGTGCCAAGTCATTGGCACAAATAAAACAACACTATTTCCATTCTCTGGACTACATCCTGCTATAAGAAAGATCCGGTGGGAGTTTGAAAATGAACACAGAAAAGGAAATGACCGTTAGTGTAGATACCCAACTAGTACATTTCAGAAACTGTCTCTGAAGCTGGGCAGCAGAAACCCAATTAATAATAAAGAGACAGAGTCTCAAAATTTGATTCAATAGGAAGTCAAAGGGCATTCTTTAGTACATGTCTAAAGTCTATAGCTGCAGCTCGTCACGGTTCATGAGTTGAAACTTTCATTTTAAATGACTGCAGGAAGCAGGGCTACATGTCTGCTAACATATCATAAATATCGTCTTCATGTAAGTGGTTAAAAAAAAAATTTGAAATTGTGACAATTCAGTATTATCAAATGTACATGTTATGAATAGGTATTACTCACATCCAATGGTCACATTTAATATACTTAATGGCACATTCCGTAAGAATATCAATTCCATAAAATATTGGGTAAAACCATGAATTACATATCTAACATATGAATTACCATGATTACATATCTAACAGCACGTATATGAACAAGTTCAGATCGTTGTCAATAAACAGTCAAGTACACTTTATTCTACAACTTCTATAATATATAGTCAAGTACACTTCATTCTACAACTTCTATAATATATAGTCAAGTACACTTCATTCTACAACGTTTACAATATAGTCAAATACACTTCATTCTACAATATAGTCAAGTATACTTCATTCTACATACAATTTCTATACATTAAAATACACTTCATTCTACAACTTATATACAGTCAAGTACAATTCATTCTGCAATATCATCAAATACACTTCCTTCTACAATATAGTCAAGTAAACTTTATTCTGCAATATACAGTCAAGCACACTTCATTCTATAACATGCAGTCATGTTCTCTTTATTATATAACATGCAGTCAAGAACACTTAATTTGATAACATGCAAAGTACACTTCATTCTAGAACATGCAGTCAAGTACACTTCATTCTATAACATGCAGTCAAGTACATTTCATTCTATAACATGCAAAGTACACTTCATTCTATAACATGCAGTCAAGTACACTTCATTCTTCTTCTGCGTTCATTCTCAAACTCCCGCTGGATTTCTCTTGTAACAGGACAATGCTCCTACAAGAGTTCCAGTTGAATATAGTCCAGAGAATGGAAATGCGTTGTGATGCCGTTTTATTTGCGCCAATGGCCCAACACATCCATCTTCAGCAGAATACACTTCATTCTATAACATGCAGTCAAGTACACTTCATTCTAGAACATGCAGTCAAGTACACTTCATTCTATAACATGCAATCAAGTACACTTCATTCTATAACATGCAATCAAGTACACTTAATTCTATAACATCCAGTCAAGTACACTTCATTCTAGAACATGCAGTCAAGTACACTTCATTCTATAACATGCAATCAAGTACACTTCATTCTATAACATGCAGTCAAGTACACTTCATTCTATAACATGCAGTCAAGTACACTTCATTCTATAACATGCAGTCAAGTACACTTCATTCTATAACATGCAATCAAGTACACTTCATTCTATAACATGCAGTCAAGTACACTTCATTCTATAACATGCAGTCAAGTACACTTCATTTTAATTATGTACATTCTCACATAGGATTTCATTCAAAAGTGAGATTATTCTTTTCCTAACCTGATCATAAATGACTAAGATACATGGAAGTGCAGCATTTAATACTTAGGCTTGCTAATCATGTAGTCAGGGTACGATTTCCAAAAAAGAGAGGACACCATAATAACATCCAGGCAAACTAAGTCTTGGAAATTGGTAGCAAAATGGAAAAATAACGGTGACTTGCATGTTCATCACATCATCCCTAGCACACCAGTGCTATGATGATAATGATATACCCCGAGGAGTCTGTCATGTTTGTTCCCTATCTAATGTGGTGGAGTTTTACATTTAGCTCAAGTTTAATGTTTTTAATTGCATCCTTTTTGATGAGAAAGATTTCAGTTTAAAAAAAAAAATAAGTTGAAAGTTGTCTATAATTTTTTAGCTGAATTAGAAGTATTTTGTGCCACTGAAGCCAAAAATGACATCCATTTTTCTCAATCAGGTCAGGTTTTTTTTCTAAATTGATTAAAATTAATTATATTCTCTGACTATAGCCTTCTATTCATAATTACATTTTGGTGATATTAGTAGTTGATTTATGTGTTATATTTCTCACATAAAAAATATTTAACAGAATGTATTTATTAAATGTTATAAACATGGAATTATATAAATGAAGAGAAGACATTGAAAAAGGTAAGGACATGTAAATTACCGGTATGTCATCACTGAGCAAAATTCAAGACATAAACTTCAATTTCTTCGACTTTCTCGAGTGCTCAGCAGCAGGGATGTCTCTCTTCAGAGCTGAGCAGTAATCAGCCATCATTATTGCATCCCAATGTCCTTGATACCTGGTCTCAATTTCTTTTATGTCCTGATGGAACCTCTCTCCCTGCTCGTCACTCATTGATCCAAGATTCTCAGGAAACCGAACCATATGCAAGAATAAATAATGCACTTTTATGCTCATGTTGCATCCAAGGTTTTTGCAAAGCAGTCAGCATATTGTTGACTACTTCTTCCAATTTGTTCATTAATTTTTCAAACTCAGTATCTCTGATGAGCTGACGAACTTGAGGGCCATAAAAAATGTCACCTTTCCTCCTCTCTATGATTAATCCCGGAAAAGCGCAGCACTAGTAAGTGAAGCAGTCACCATCCTTGTCCAGGGCTGTGGTGAACTGTTTAATCAAGTCAAGCTTGATATGCAGCGGTGGGAATAGTATCTTGTTTCTTTCTACCAGAGGATTATTCACGATGTTCTTTGATCATCCGGCACCAATTCTTCTCGTGCAAGCCAGTCCTTCTTGGTATAGTGCTGAGACCTGTCCCTACTATCCCACATGCACAGAAAGCAGGGGTACTTTTTAAAGCCAGACTGTTGTCCCAATAGGAAATTCACCATCTTCAAGTCAACACAAATATACCACTCGTGCTGATAATAAGAAACTTTATCCAGCACATACTTCACCGCTTCATACTCCCTCCAAACCATGTGTATTCCAAATTTCAGACTGCTCCTTCTTGCCTTTAATACACCTACGCAGGTATTCAGTGCATGACTTGCACACCATGTCAGGAGCCCAAGCTTTATCCTAGTCACCAAGTTTTATACCAAAATACACATGGTAAGCTTGCTTTATGAAAGTTGTGACTGGATTCCTATTAGGAACGAGGGTGTATTCAACGCAGATGTAGCAGAAGATATTGGGCTTATTTCTGCAAGATTTTTAGTAGAAGCCATTTGAATCACTTGAAACCTTAAAAAATTACAACAAAAAATTAGCAATACTAGTAAGTTTAAACGTGAAATCTTCATAATTTGTATATTCCAAGATAGATTAAGAAATTTTGTAGCATATGGCGTGAAAATATCCATACATGTGACAATAAAATATTTGCTTTCCATATCATTTGTCCTTTTAAAAAGGAAAAAAACCCCCCACATTTTTTATCAAATGTGTGGAAATCATTTGTCGTTTTACAGATTGATTTGACATGGAATATGACCCACCTATAATAAAACATCATGTGGTGCTAGATAAAGAACCTGATCTGATTGAACAAAACCAATGTGATTTTTGGATTCAGCACAATAAAATTATCCTAAATCTGTAAAAAGAAAAACCCAGCAAATTTGATGTTGACCAGTGTTTTCAGAGCATGTTCCAGATGAATGTTTGAATGTTACAGTTGGGTGCAATGTCACGAGATGGACAGTGTGACTGCTGGGTACAATGTCACGAGATATAGTCTTCTACTCTGGAGGGAACTTTACTGTGACTTTCTTACAATTTCGAGGCATGTTAGGGTTAATTCCCTTACATGCTTTAAAATTGTAAGAAAGTCACAGTAAAGTTCCCCCCCCCAGAGTTGTAAGGGTTAACTTCCTTCCAGCAATCATGAATGAGTGTTCAACAGAGTTCATCAGTGTGGAGATAAACTAACCCCAAACTTCATTATAACATGTATGGCAGTGTTTCTATTATTGGCTTCCCTCTTGGGCACATAACACACGAGTGATATCAGTGCTATACCTGAAGAACTACCAATAACACTATTTCGTATGAATGATTTGAAAAGCTAGTTCAGTTGTTTTTAATATGTGCTCACTGCAGAAATGCAACTATTTATTTATACTCTGTGTAGAAATCTCTTATAAAAAAAAAACATGAACATGTCAACAATACTAACATGACAATGACGCTGAAAGGATAGCAATTCAAGGATGCAGAAACCCAATATGAAAAAGACAGCGTTCTGAGCTTTTTTTAGAGGATGAATTCCATGAATGTTTTCAGCAGCTGTATGCACATTGGTAAAAGTGTGTAGTTGCTGATAGGAACTACTTTGAAGGAAATGAAGTGTAGATAATTTTCTTTTTATTTATTCCTATATAATTCACTAATTCTGAGAATTGTTTGAACTTACCTCATATAACAAAATACACTGGAGACTAGACATAAGAATATCTAGAAATATACATCAATTGTATAACAAACTGGACATTACACTAGCTAGAAACATACTGCAATTATAAAACAATGCAAACTGGACATAACAATAGCTAAAAGCAGACATCACAGTTATGATTTGTGATCACATGAAACCTGTTAGAGTGAGTCCATCATGTTATAATGACCATTTGTTACACACACTTCTGAAGTCGGATGAGTCAGGCCGAAAGGCGCAGATATCACAGCAATGCTGTAAACCATGACACAACGCAATCTGTTCTCCGGACTACATCCTGCTAATCTGCAGGAGTTTGAGAACGAACGCAGAAGAAACTAAAGTTTGGACATAATTAAGTGGGGGCAAATTATTGACTATTGGGGGGGGGGGGGGGGGGGTGGGGTATAAGTATATATTAAAAAGTGTTGGCTTATTCTTTATCGTTCTTCAGTCAGATATCAGGTTACAGCGCCAATAGCTTCAATCAGATATCAGGTTACAGCGTCAATAGTTTCAGTCAGATATCAGGTTACAGCGTCAATAGTTTCAGTCAGATATCAGGTTACAGCGCCAATAGCTTCAATGAATTGTGATTCGCTTCAGGTCATCCATGGAACCCAAGTCAGAAAGTATTGCCGTCTAATTAGGCCATATTTTCTCTCTCTCTCTTGGTAGAGTTGACAGGCATGAAGAATGTGCTCTGCAGTCTCTAGGCTTAGTCCATAGTTGCATAGGCCAATAGGCGTTTCCATTTCTGCGTCATAGAAACATGGCTTGATAAAATTCAGTCATCTATTTTGTGTAGTATTGTTTAGTTTATAAGTTATTTGTCTCCTGAAAAATGTCCCATTTGGACCGACACGTTGAGAATTGTCCTGTGTAGTTTTATTGTATGTTTTTTATATACTTTTATATACGGTAAGTGTTTTTAGTAACCAGTTTAATTCATTTTGCTTTACCATTTGTTCGTTCGGCTACTGCGGCACCCTCCACTTTGTCGGACACTCTCCGACCAATTGGTTATTTATGCTTTTCCACTGGTGAGCCAATGAATAGTTTTACAAGTTTCCTTCAAAGCCAGGTATGTCTTCTAATACCTCATTTAGAGGAGTGTAGCAGGCTGTGGATATCATCTTCATTTTATGTTCAGAATGTTCTCACCGTGTTTTACACCTGCATTGAAGAATTGTATCGGTCTCTGTGATTAACATTGTTCTTCTGTGTTCACTCTCAAATAACCAGCACATTAAAAAAAATGAGATTTTCATTGGGAACATAAAAGAACTGTCTATATATGCTAAGCACATCCATGTATTGAATGCTTTCAATCAGCTTTGCCATGACAGTTTATCACCATGTTTGTGGGCCAAAACATGTCCCTGGGTGGCAGTTTCTGAGGAAACGGCAAACATGGATTTGAACTTGGGTCAACTACATCTATCTCATACTAGGTTTTCTGCTGCCTGTGAACTTGTCTCATATAAACATGATATATTGAGCCCAGTGCCGTAGGAGAATGAACCCTTTATGTGTGAGCCTGGTTCTGGTGTAGCAAATGCTGGACAGTGGACTTTGTCCACTTAATTGCCATTTCATTCATAGACATTATAAACATAGGCGTGATTTTCTAAACACATTCTTCTTTGGACTGAGATGATATGGCTTCCTACCTTTTTCTGTCCCACACCACCTGCTACAAGATGATAAATGAATGCTTGTTCTCCACCATGAAGATGCTCAGTTACAGTTTCTGTATTTCATTTTCTGAATTTATTTCCATGTGCATTTTGTACTGTCCTCTACATCTTCTATGTGTGTCTCAGTATCTCCAGGACATCTCACGGATCTTGCTGTTGTGTCTGTGGGTCTCACCAATGACCCACTAGACAAACCACCCATGCAACAGTAAACCTTAGTGGATGACATGCCGTTATATTGAGGTTATCTTCTTAGAGAAGCTTCATGCCACGTCATCTATACAATTATGTTCCTTGTGCTGCTGTTATTTTGTTGTTGAATTGTGTTTCATGTTTACTTGAATATATGTATGTGGTTGAGAGGGAGCCAGAGATGTACTGTGCAGCACTGGGGAGGAGGAAACTGACAGCACTGTTTTTCCTATGGCTGAGACCCATCATAGAGGCACAGTGACTCAGGACGTGACAATCCTTTTGACTTGAACATTTGGTTGCATGCCTAGAGAAATAGAGAAGCTTGGCATAATCAGTAGTCAATTGGTGGCGGGGAATGAGCACAGTGATCTATCACAGATACATCTATCGTGGCCACAGTGGCTAGGAGCAGTGCATAGGTTGAAACCTACCTTCCTGGAGGTGTGATAGTTATTCTATGGCTCTGTCCCGGAGTGGGCCGAAAATTCTAAGACTTTCCAGCAATTTAATGGCATTAGGTCAAAGGGCATGAGCCCATGGACCGCTGGATCAGCAACAAACCATCTTGCTGTTGTGAGCTATGCGAAATGATAACCAGGATCTTCAGGCCAGTCGTTATCATCTTAAACTGCTCTACAACAGTTTTGTATTCTGTGGTGACTAAAATATGTGGTTCAGAGATGCTGATTGTTTAAGTACAAATAGATCTCGATCCATCTCGGACATGCTTTACACAAGCTTCAAATATATCTGTTTCTAGGGTGCACCATAAGGAGGTGCTTTTAGAATCATGGTTATCTGCTGACTCTGTACGGGAGCATTGCAGAACACTTTGCATACCGTTAATAATGTTCCAGTTGTTTGTCATTTAAAAATTTTTTGTTTGTATTTTCATTTTCTTGATAAAGGTCCCAATTAGACAGAAACGCAGAATATGTCCTTGTTCCTTTTGTCTGCTTATTTTTCATGAACACTTAGTATGTTTATTAGTAACAGTAACAACTAGTAAATTATTCTTATTGCTGTCACTTGTTAAGTTTTGTTACTGCTGCACTTACCACATTGTTAAATATCCACTGATTTTTTTATTATTATTTTAATAATGTTTCATTTGCACTAAGAAGGGCAACGGATTCCAAGGAGGTTGGGACTATATAATGCTTAATATAGTGGTCCTTTATCGATTGTGTGTTATGTTCTTGATCCACCCACAGTGGTCATTCCATGTTCGAACTGTCCAAGGGCATTTACAGCTTGAAAAGTCATTAGTCATCTACGAACTATTATGCATAGTCATAATTTGAACTGAATTTTCAAAAGTGGATGTAAAAAATAGTCAAAATCATCACTTGTGATGGACGAACACACACGTTCTTATAAAGGTCTCATGGTAAAAACATTTATATGTATTTTATTGTTTTTCTGATAATTTGGAAAACCTCATTATCATTTCCAATTTTCTCCTGCAAGATTATAGTTTTTCTGCAGATAGAACATATTATCGACTAGTTAGAAGTAATAAATACATCACGGGTATATAAGAACATTACACTAGTTAGAAACAATACCTCACGGATATATAACATACAAACTGGACATTACACTAGCTTGAAGCAATAAATATATCACAGATATATAACAACATACAGACTGGACATTACACTAGCTAGAAGCAATAAATACATCACAGTTAGTAAGTTGGTGGATCATCATCACTGCAAACTGGACATGTCCATAGTTGCACCGATCTCTCCCTGAGCGTATCCGCCATTACATTCTGCTGACAGCACTCTGCTGGATGATATCATCCTTTTGCGCTCTCCAGAATGTTCATTTTTAGCAACACCACATTTCAAATCCTGGCCATTGAAAAGGAAACATCATTCACACCAGTCTAACTATCGTTTGCTTATAACTCCATATCTTTTATGGAGTTAAAAATGTCAGCTCGATCCATTGCCACAATCGTGCATGACGCCAGTTGATATGCTCTTTAATTGCCTCGAACACCCACATGTCCTGGCAAGAAATTAAACGTAACTACTTTCAACCATGACTTTTTCAAGGCCTCAATCCACTGTTTGTGAATGAGATCCACTTGTATCTTCCTAATAATACTCATAGTCACATGCATATAGTAACATACAGACTGGATATTACACTAGCTAGAAGCAATAAATACATCCATTCCAAATCTGTCGGGAATGGTGTCCGACAGTGGTGGATTCAGAGGTGCTGGTTCTGATCAGTGAGAATTCAAGGGAAGGTGATATGATTATATATATACATATGGGTAGGTTGAGAGACATATCAGGAGTGCCTAGACCTTCACGGCACAAAGGTGGGGGAAGACCACTAGATAGGAATGTGATGCGTTGGTTCAGATGACAAGCAGCATGACAATTAAAACTTTTGCAGTAACCAAAGCTTTCAAATGGTTGTACTCGCAGACTGCGACACATGCCTGTACACTCAGCGACTCGATGAGCATGATTGTGAAAGTGCAGAAGGGATACATTCGGGAACAGTGGCTGGATACAGTGAAGAATTCCTGTGTGTGGAAAGTGACTTATATTTTTGTGCTGGGACATGCAATGAGAGAGGAGATAGTTTGGCAGCACATGCAGCTACTACGGCTGGTGGCGGAACTATGGATTGGGCATACATTTTGGATGCCTAGACTAGAACAAGGGAGCTTGGTTTGAAATGTGGTGTCACTAGAAAAGAGCAGTTTTGTGGGCGAGGAAGAATGATGGTCAATAACCGGCGTACTGAGACCATCAGTCAATGTATAATTGCAGATACACTCAAGGAGAGGTCTGAGCACCTATGGACTTGTCCGGAGTGCAATGATGATGATCCAATGACTAACTAACTAATTCATCACAGATATATAACAACATACAGACTGGACATTACACTAGCTTGAAGCAATAAATACATCACATATATATAACAACATACAGACTGGACATTACACTAGCTAGAAGCAATAAATATATCACAGATATATAACCTACAGACTGGACATTACAAATAAATTCAAGTAGGAAGCATAAGGATAAATGAAAATAATTGTAGCAGCTGACAGGACTTCAAACCAAGTCTGTTCTAGCGGCACTGAATCACCTTACAACTCAAGTAAACAGGTTTTCCATACTTGACCAACCACATCTGCAATAAAGATGTGACCTTTAACCTATGTACTCAAGTTACTGAGAACGGTCCAATTGAGACAAGGACTATTACAACAACAATGAACACCCCGCACAAGTATTGAAGCATCCTTAGTAACACAAATATAGAACAAATATATTCATACTACAAGAACCTAAAGGCCTTCTTGTAAACACAAATAGCACAGAGACAGTACAATGTGCTTCAAATAATAGCTTATACAAATAAATTCAAGTAGGAAGCATGAGGATAAATAAAAATAATTCTTACAACTGACAGGAATTGAACCAGGTCTGTTCTAGTGGCACCAGTATTAAAGTATCCTCAGTAACACAAACCAAGAACATATATAAACATAGACTGGACATTACTAGCTAGAAGCAATAAATACATCCCAGATATCTAACAACCTACAGACTGGCTATTATAGTACCTAGAAGCAATAAATACATCCCAGATATCTAACAACATACAGACTGGATATTACACTAGCTAGAAGCAATAAACACATCAGTTTAACACTTCCGTCCCCAGCATTTACTCAGTATATGTAATTTGTGTAGGGTGGGAGCGAGGTGGTGACATCCCACATTACTGTCATCTTCTGACAAGATCATGTTATATTTTCATGAAAAAGAAAGATAAAAAAAAGGTTCAGAAAGCATGCAACAATTAGATGAATAAAAACTGGTCTCAGTGTCAACAATCAGCTGAATTTATCACTGTCATTTATGTATGCATATTTATGCAGTGAAGTATTGCCATTATCACAAAGTCATCAGCATCACAGTGGTAAGTTGCACAGCTTTTGCAGGAAGTTTGTGGTAGAATCAGAGCTAAATGTCAGAGCACTGAACACTGCAGAGAGTAGAAAGATTAATGTTAATAACATATTTCACTATATACTTTACTAAATAAATTAGGAAATTGTTGAATTTCTGTTAAAGTTACCGTCCTGTGGGTTCCTGGATGGGGCTGTGGCTCCCAATTCAAAATTTTTGTCCAGGGCTGCTTGGCAAGTCTATGTGACCCCAAGGGTAATGGTGAGACTCACTGGTCTAGAACATAGCTTGCATACCTCACAAACATCACCAAGCAACATCTTCATCTTAAAGTAGGAGACCTGCTTCAGGTGTTTCACCAACAGCGAGAAACTTCTGCATTTGAAAAAAATGCTTCCCAATGCACAAGGATAAAGAGTCGAGAAATGTCAGAACACATTTTGCTCAAACTTGCAGATCACTGCAGTGAAAAGACTCAGAAATAGTGATGTTAGCAGCATTGCAAAGGAGCAAGTCCAATTCTATTGACATCCATTGGACAACAAGGCCATGCAGAGAATATTAGGAAGCATATCCCAGGAGGACACTAATGAAATCATCTTCTTTCATGAGATTTTTTTGCTGACATCGAAGCACCTCCTCATCTGGCAATAGGGGAATCTCTTATGTAGAATATCGGGAGGTTTCCATCCTAACTTTTATTCATATCAGAAGACTACAATTTTCAACAGCATACAATGTTTTCAGAAGTCTCCTACTCAGAGAGTTCTGTATGTGGATGGAATCTTATACCATTTTGTATGTAAACATCTGATAACATCAAAGTTATACCATTTTGTATGTAGACATCTGATAACATGAAAGTTATACCATTTTGTTTGTAGACATCTGATAACATCAAAGTTTGCAACCATTTGATGTTATTAGCACCTTAGCTGAGGAGGTATCCTTAAGGAGCGATGAAAAGCTACTAACATTTTGATGGAGCGATGGTTCATGTGTTTGTATAATATATTGCGGAAATACATTAATGTTGGTCAGTTTTGTGCACACAGCTCCATATGAGTACATGGTTTCAATATGAATGAAGTAAATATTTCTCTTGTGTACATAACAAAATGGAAACAAATAACAGTAACACTGCCACCCACAATGTATACTGAAATATGTGGATAATTACTGTGAATTGTTTGGCTGGCTACCCCCACCCGGCATAATGTGAAATAAGGCCCAGTAATATTGTACTGTAGTTGGATGTGTTGGGCAGATATTGTAGATGAGCAGTAAACAAAGACACATGCATTCTGTCCCCTGGACTATATTCTAATATTCTGCAGGAATGTGAAAACAAGCACAGAGGTATTACATCACAGAAGTATTTCATCAATATGAACTTGATACTCATCACATAGTACATTGGAATCCCTACATAAATAGTACAGTGAAATCCCTACATAAATAGTACAGTGAAATCCCTACATAAATAGTACAGTGAAATCCCTACATAAATAGTACAGTGAAATCCCTACATAAATAGTACAGTGAAATCCCTACATAAATAGTACAGTGAAATCCCTACATAAATAGTACAGTGAAATCCCTACAATATATAAGATTGGTCTGGGCTGATAAAATGTGTATAATTGCAAAACATGTATCAACATCAATTCAGAAAACTAAACTAAATGTATAAAGCTAAAAATGTACACTTTTCTGTTCCCTCTCCAAACATTCTCCACAATGTCCTATTCTATGGTGAAGTTTGTTTGTTTTGTGTTCGCTCCATTGTAACCAGCACGGATATCCGTGCGATTTCTGCCGGGAGCATGATTACGTTGTGCCGTCGTTATGCGCCTTGTAGGCCTAGCACATCCGATTTCGGCATTCCTTGACAATTCGGGTGGGCAACCCTAGTGTGTGACAGCCTCTATATCTGTCTCCAGGCATGCGTGTATGTGGTGACTCTTCACCCAGACGATTTTTGCTCTCGTCTGACTCGCACGAGGTGTTCCACTGTCTATGAACTTGCATCGTGTAATTAGATGTATTGTGCTTGTGCCCATCAGGTGCTGAACCGTTTCTCATCCGTGAGCCTGGTTCCTTAAGGGGAAGAGCTCAACAGAAGAGTTGGACCCTGGCTCTTTCGCCCTCTTAGCCGAGGTGTCATTTACCGACATCGTGTACGCCTTGTCCAAGTTCCTCTCTGCAAGTGTATTTCCGGTGTAGGAGAACCTGACAGTAGAGTTGGGCCAGGACTGCCATTGTTGTCCCTTTCTTGCCTAAGCCCATCGAGTATGGAACCCTTTCTCTTCGCGAGCATATTTCCGGTTTAGGAAGGCTCGACATTAGAGTTGGGTTAGGTCTTCTTGCTTTTCCGAACGCCAATGAATGGGTCTGGGTCTTTGTCTGTAAGGAGCACAGGTAACTAGAAGCTCGTCTCGAGCTGACAGAGCTTGTAGTTCCCCTTTCCTAGGAACTTTTCACTTTCTATTTGCAGTTCGCGCTGCCCTCTAGCTTTGTTCTGCCCTTTCATTGTACTCAGTATGAAATCTATTTGTCTCTCGCCATGCATCTACCTTTACGTGCATTTTACATTGGCCGCCCTTCCAATGTTCAGACTAGACTGACTAGCTTCACTGTATGTCGACAGTGTCACTATATGTGGTGATGCTGGTGGTGTCAGAGATATTGTCTGTCTCTTATGCAGTCAAATCTCTTTCCATCTGCTACCTCCACATTCTCGGACATGATCCCCAAAAGATTTGGCCAGAATCAGCTCGAGCTGCTGTATTTCTGTTTCCAGGGTGCACCGCAAGGAGGTACATTTGGGATCTTGGTTATCTGCTAACCCTGGGTCCGCCTAGAGCAATGCGTTCCATTTGCACCCCTATGGTGAAGTGATGACAATCTTCTCTTTCAGCGTATACATACTTACACTTTTCTCTTCCCTCTCCTTACGTTCACCACGATCTGCTCTTCTGCGCTGTCCTTCTGCTTGTGGCACAGGATGGCGCCCCTGTCCCTGTGAAAGAACATCTGACACAGGTGTCTCTGCTGTTCTCTGTTGTTCCCCTGTAGCTTTACGATTTTCTTCTTCTTGTAAACGCATTGCAAAATGATGGCTGAAATAAATAACAGTATTGTTGCAAGCATCATCAGCAAAATGTAGTGACAGTAGCAGCAAACAATAAAACCTTCAGACTATGGTTCCAACAACAAGAACAACCATAAAAATATATACATGGACAGCACTAGACAAATCAATTGTTGTAAGCATCAAAATATATTAATATATTATGTCTTTATTCTTTATTAGGAAACAGCATCACTGCAAAATGGGCACTCCATGGGAAGAACAACAGCAGCACCATGCGGGCGGAAAGTGAGAAAAAGTTTGACCCCCTCAGAGGGAATAGACCTCCGAGTGTTAGAGAGGGTATCCTGTGGGAGAGGCTGCACACCTGCGACAGCGCAGATTGAAGGACCTTGTCTGAGTATAAGCAGAAACAGAAGAAGTCCATCATCTCGTGGGCTTTCTTGAGAAAGTCATCCTCACCACTGCACAGACGAAGAAGTTGAGAGAATGGAAGGGAATCACAACAGGCAGAAGGATGAGATATATATAGGAGAAATTGTGAGCATAGGTTGATTTGTAGTGTACTGATGTGCTGAGACAGGAAGGTTGGATAGTGATGGATATGTCCAGGAAGTTCACATTGGAGGTGGAGATCTTGGATGTGAACTTGATAGCCGGGTGAAAGTTATCAATGAACTGAATGAAGCGTGAAAGGTCAGCCTCAGTCATGCCATTGATACCGAGCCCATCATCGATATACCTATGAAACATCAACAGGAAGGACCCTCCATAGTACTCTCACACCTGGTGCTCAAGGTGGCCCATAAACAAGCAGGCATAGTTGGGTCCCATCTTAGTACCCATGGCAACCCCAATGATTTGGTTGAAGAAAAGCCCATCAAACTCAAAGAAGCAAATACAAGCTCAGCAAGACGGATGAGAGTGGAGGTAGACTCAGAGGGATGAGGGTACTTGTCGAGGAAGAACCTTGAAGCCATCAGAGTAAGGTATGGACGTGTAAAAAGAGCAAAAATCGAGAAGTAGAAATGATAGGTATTAGCAGGGGACAATGAAATAGAGGCCAAGATAGAGAGTGCATGGTTAGTGTCTTTAAGAAATGTAGGAAGTGGTTCAACTAATGGTTAAAAGACACTGTTCAAGAATTCCGAGATGACTAACGTGGGGCAGGAACACTCAGAGACAATAGATCTGCCAGAGTTAGAAAGCTTGTGGATTTTAGGCAGCCTATAGAATGCAGGCTTACCAACTCTGCTCTCCTTGAGACAAAGAGCGGCTGTGGTGGCAGGGAGAAGGTTGTCAGTGATCAACTCCTTAATAGTGGTAGAGTTAGATTTCAGTTTTATGCAGTGAGTACATATTTTCTATAAGGATCGACCAAGGTCAAGTTATGCACTGACAAAATTAATAGATATACAGATGATATAAGCTATATCACAAATAGTAAATCTAATTATAAATAAAATGAACTTTCAGAGACTCACAATTATCAATCAAATGAATCATACTTTCAGAGACTCACAATTATCAATCAAATGAATCATACTTTAAGAGACTCACAATTATCAATCAAATAATCATACTTTAAGAGACTCACAATTATCAATCAAATAATCATACTTTCAGAGACTCACAATTATAATCAATCAAATGAATCATACTTTCAGAGACTCACAATTATAATCAATCAAATGAATCATACTTTAAGAGACTCACAATTATCAATCAAATGAATCATACTTTAAGAGACTCACAATTATCAATCAAATAATCATACTTTCAGAGACTCACAATTATCAATCAAATGAATCATACTTTCAGAGACTCACAATTATCAATCAAATGAATCATACTTTCAGAGACTCACAATTATCAATAAAATAATCATACTTTCAGAGACTCACAATATCATTTTCAAACACAATGAAATGTATAACCTGGGAAGTCAAAAGTTGCATTGTAAAAAAATCACAAGATCTTGTAAGCCGTACAAATTATGGTAGTATATTTTCCTAAATTTAAAAAAACCAAACAAACATACCCCACATACATTGCATTTTAAAATAGACCTACTCAGTGTAAGCATATGCTGTCTGTTCCTGTTGAATCCCAATATCCCATGCCTGCTTCTGCATGGAGACATCCTCTTCTTGAAGAAACAGTGCAACCTGATAGCTGCAGAAGCAGACCAATTGTAAGAATTCATATTGGTACGTTATCTTTTTTTTGTTTTTTGGTATATACTACTTTAGACAAATTATTATGATATCTTGCTTCTTTTATCCTGTAACGTTACCATTTTCTTCTTCATCTAAACACATCACAAAGGCATGGCTGAAAAAATATAGTATTGTTGTAAGCATCAACATGTAGTGTCAGTAGCAGCAAATAAATACCAGGCTATGGTTTCAACAAGACATGACAGAACAGTACTAGACTAGTACTTATTCTGGAAAATGGCATTGTTTGTTTTAGATTTGTCACCTTTGGGAGATTGTGTTTATTGTGAATCACAATCAGGACACATGCTATCATACTCAGAAGTTTAAATTACAATGAATTATGTTTGTTATAGGCAGATGCGTCAAATGCAAGTAAACCTGCACTGTAGATTTCATAAATGAACCGGTTCAAATAAATTAAATATGTCTGGTAAATCTGCCATATAGGCGTGTCACTTTGTGGATATGCCTCCATATGTCAGAAATAAACATATATATTGACACAGACAATTTTTGACACAAATGAAGGTTGGCCAGGTATTGATAAAAATTTTGTCCTGTTGTGCAGGCTAGGGATGTGTTTTCTAAATATAGCTAGTGTAGGGGAATGAAAACTATGTTATATTATAGAAGTGAGTGTTTCTATCATTATTTCAGGTAGAGTTGAGCCAGCAAGAAGCAGGCATAGATACATATGGTATGGGAAAAATAATAATCATAAAATGGTTGTTGATCCAGCAGCCAATGGACTCATGCCCTTTGAACCCATTAAAGAGACATGACAGTCTATCAGAGTGTGACACCAACGCAGAGACAGAGAGTGTTGGAGATCCATTGCAGTCAACCTTCAATGCAGAAGCAACATGTGATGATGATCATTATTTCATTTGAAACACCTTATAACTCATACCCCACTCAAACATTTGAAACACCTTATAACTCATACCCCACTCAAACATTTGAAACACCTTATAACTCATACCCCACTCAAACATTTGAAACACCTTATAACTCAAACCCCACTCAAACATACAAGCAAAGATTTGTCTTTTAGTCAATGACTACTAAAAGCATGTGGTCAAGATTATAATATATCATATGTCTAAAATGTCTAAAGACTGTTTCTATCTGCCTAGCTGATATCATATGTCTGATGACTGTTTCCATCTGCCTAGCTGATATCATATGTCTGAAGGCTGTTTTTGTCTGCTAGCCATGGAGGCAAAATCTGCTTGTGGGTTACCTATGAAAACATATAACTAAAGTCAGAAGAATAGCAATAATATGACACTTACTCATGATCTATTTGTTCTGGGCTACCAACTGGAATACTGGGATCAGATATTGAAGCAGTGGAAGGTGCAGGCTTAGTGTATGTTCGAAATGTAGCATCTGTAAAGTGGCAATCTCCATCCACGTTAGATAGTGTCTCCCAAACTACATTACTCTCTGTGAGAAAGCCCTGGTCTGTTACTAGCAGGAACAACTCACTCTGAAACAAAAACAAACTGATGAAAAAAACAAAACATTCACATATGAATTGCCATTAATACCTATATTTTGTGTACCGGGTAGTTATCTTGTACAGAAACATCCTCAATGCCACTCTGTAAAATTCCCAGTACCATGTAAGCTCCAGCCTCTTCCAGTGTAATATTCAGAAAGATATTCTGCATAAATCATACTCTTTGTCTGGCTCTTGTTTTATTTCCTTGAATCTTACCCTCATTAAATAGTCTTTTTCATCATTTTTTTTAATGTTCAAAATATGTTAGCTCTTGTGGTCAGCATGAGTTTCTTGGCATTGAACATGCCTTAATAATATGCCATTGCTTTCTGATGCAGTGCTGGTCGCTTATCCGTTACCATCCTTGATGCACCCTCAGCTGAGTTTTTTAACTCCGTCTTCGAAGATGTTAATATGATTTCCAGCCTACTCCATGAACAGTTGTGTGCACAGTAGTTACAATTTTGTCTACATGCACAAAAAACTCCATGAACAGTTGTGTGCACAGTAGTTACAATTTTGTCTACATGCACAAAAAACTCCATGAACAGTTGTGTGCACAGTAGTTACAATTTTGTCTACATGCACAAAAAACTCCATGAACAGTTGTGTCCACAGTAGTTACAATTTTGTCTACATGCACAAAAAACTCCATGAACAGTTGTGTGCACAGTAGTTACAATTTTGTCTACATGCACAAAAAACTCCATGAACAGTTGTGTGCACAGTAGTTACAATTTTGTCTACATGCACAAAAATGCACAGTTGCAGCAACTTGACCTGGTAGAATCCTCACATATGCTGATGACCTGTTGTTGTACAATTTGGGCAAAGAAAGACTCAAAACTGTTAAAGTAAACCCTGTACAGAACTAAATGAACTGATGATCTCATGCACCAACTACAATGCAATTATCAATCCCTGAAAGACAAAGATTGTCTGCTATAACAAGCTAGTCAGAGACACTGCCATCTGCTCCCTGTATGAGCACCAACATAAACAGGGAACAGACCATGAAATATCTAGAAATCACTTTCACCAGTCTGTTCTTTGTGAAACGTGGACAATATATCTCAGAAAGCGAAGAAGAGTATCAGTGCAATTAGAGTCATATCATTCACAGAGATGCAGCAAAGATTCCCTTTCCTGCTGATGAAGGTAGTGGTACTGTATGTAATTGCCTATGGCTTAGGATTACTCACACTGTCACAAATGCAGATAAATAAATCGGAGAGAGAATCCAGAATGAGGTAATGAGGACAGTGCTAGGATGCACTAGAGATACTCTTATCACTGCCATTATATTTCTTCTAGACCTATCCACCTACATATTAAGACACAGATGAAAGAATATTTTTAAGTTAACAATAACCACCACTCTCTATACTGCAGGAAAATTTTTAGATGACAGAGGCTGAAAATACCCTCCACAGAGTCTGTGATTCTTGATTTGGAACATTGTCACTGCATAAGTGACATTCCCATAATTGCTCTGCTTGCCATTCCATCAACCATCTAAAAGTATATAAGCTCTGTGTCCCAGTGTGCTGTTTGTTCTAGGTTTTTCTGGTCCTTCCAGTGAGGACATGCTCATATCTCCCCTAATCACTCCAATTTCTATCATTCTCTGAACATACATATTCTCTCTTTCAGCATCATCTTCATCATTTTTGTCATATAGCTGCTCTAACTCAGCCCAGTAGCCTCTCATCACTTTGCCATCCACTAGTTTTACAAACCAGTGTGTCAGCTCTTTTATTGTCCCTGACTCCCGCATGGCTTGAACAGTAGATCCACGTGATGCTTTGGGAGTTGTTGAGAAGTCGTCCACTCCTTCCTTATCATACATTTTCCTATCTTGTGCAGCATACTCTGGGAGTCTGACAGAATCACTGTGGGTGTTGGTGGTTGTGAGTGAGAGTGCCAGTTACTACTTCTATCTCCATTTTCATGCTCAATGTTGTGGTGGGATAGGCAGTAGATTTTAAAACCATTTTCTTGCTATTGTAGTAGGAGGCGAAACCCCATCCACAACTGTTTGTTTCTTTTACTACTGAAGCATTTGAGTAAATAACTATATCATGTGGCTTTGAGTACTATTGTATGAGTTCTTGTATCATTTCCTTTGTCTCTGTGGCAGCCCAATCATGGCACTTTCTTCATAGCTGTATCACAACATTTGTCAAGGACTTTCATTGTTTACTTCCATTCACTCTTTCTACTTCTTCCAGCTCACAGACTCTCAGTAGGGTATGTTCTTCTGTCATCTAAGACCTTCATATATTGATGAATCTTTTCCCACTTGTGTTGTCTAGAAGTTGGTGTAAAGGGTGATGGTCATTGGTTTGTGATTTTTAAGTATTCTTTCACCTGCGCTACTAGATGTCTGTGATTTAGAGGAAGTAGGACAGACTGTGAATAAGTGGAAGTATTCTTTCAGCACTCTATGTCTGTGATCTAGAGGAAGTAGGACAGACTGTGAATAAGTGGAAGTATTCTTTCAGCACTCTATGTCTGTGATCTAGAGGAAGTAGGACAGACTGTGAATAAGTGGAAGTATTCTTTCAGCACTCTATGTCTGTGATCTAGAGGAAGTAGGACAGACTGTGAATAAGTGGAAGTATTCAAGGAGAGAAAGTCTTTGACAAATGTTGTGCTGCATTTAGGAAGAGAGTGCAGTGACTGGACTGCTACCAGAACTGAAGGAATGATACACAAACTCAATTATCAGTACTCAAAGCCAATAGAAACAATAATCTACACAGATGGTGAAGTAATAAGAGAAATGTACATGTGTGGATAGGATTACATCATTACATCGCCTACCAAAATGAACATGTGGGACACATCCAACATCAGCATGAGAATGGAGATGGCAATGCAAGAACACATCCAGTTGCACTAAAAACCGCAAGAGGCAATCATATACAGGTACACAGATAAATTAGAGAAATTAAACAAGTGTGGATGGGGTTTTGCTGCCTCCAAGAATGGCAATTCATCTGCCTACTCCACTATCACATCAAGCAAGAAAATGAACGCCTTGCTCTGAAACGCATGGTGTGAGACTCGAACTTGGGCGAGGGTTTCATGATGTCTTTGAATGACACCTGAGGTAAGAAAGCGAAAGAGCAAGGGTGCAACTCTTCTGGTGAGTTCTTCCTCATACAGAACCAGGCTCGCAGATGAGAAACGGTTCAGTACCTGATGGACACAGGCAGAGTACGTCCAATTGCAGGAGATGGGTTCATTGACGGTGGAACACCTCGTGCGAGAAAGACGTGCTCGACAAGCGTCTTGGCGAATAGGCACTACACACCAGCGTGCCCGGCGACAGATAGACAGGCTGTCACGGACTAGGGAAGCCTACCCAAATTAAAGGCATGACGAAAACGGATGTGCTGGACCTTGGACGTTCCAGACCACAAGTGGCCAAGTGAGGTGTAAATAACACAGTTCTACTGTGGAACGTACTTCACGCTCCACAGCGGAAA
This sequence comes from Meghimatium bilineatum, assembly GCA_034231615.1. Lineage (NCBI taxonomy): Eukaryota > Metazoa > Mollusca > Gastropoda > Stylommatophora > Philomycidae > Meghimatium > Meghimatium bilineatum. Next base: position 30,898,788 of record CM067305.1, on the reverse strand, counting down.
TCACATGATATATTCATTGTGGATAATTGAGAGCAAACGCAGAAGAAGAAGCAAGAAAATAGAAATAGAAGCAGTGACGGTGGAACTTGGCTAGTGACTGAAATATAACCCACACTGTGATACTCTCAGACCCCCAAAGTATGCTCATAAGGTAGAAAGGTACATGTTAAGAAAGGAATGGGTTAGACTACTGAACAACTGGGTTGTTCAAGTATTACATAAATATACTACCCTAATAATGAGAGGTTAAAGATAATGAAATAGTAGACTCATTGTGGTCAGTGCTGTGGTTGACGGGGCAGAAATAATGCAGACCTAATAAGGGAAGCCATTGATTGACTACAGAGTGTAAAAAATATGAAGGAAGTGACAATAGTAAAAAGTAAAGTTAACCCATAGAATTTCGCTGCCTAGGGATGTGAGATGTTAGTGATCTCATATTTCAGTGGCTCTGCTATATGAGGGTGGTAGCCATCTCCTCTCCCTCATAGTTTTTACTTCTTTGCCTGATCAGGTACCCAATTCAGGTTGGGCTGACCCGGGAGCCGCTGCGGTTTTAAAAAAATATTTCTGATTCGTCTGGGTTGCTATCTTCTGTTTTGGTATCATGTTGCCCCTCATTTCACCCGTGACCTCCTCCCTGCTCCTATGGCCTTCTCTTCAACCTAAGCTTCCTTTGCATGCCGTGTTGTCCTCTTTATGGATCCCTCCATATCTTGCTAGCAGCTTTCCTCTGATTCTGTCTGCTTTGCCACACTTTACTATTTTCTTATCATTGAGTATCCTATACTTCTGTTACTTTCTTTGGCATAATATTATCTTTGCCACCCTCTGGTCTTCTCCATCCCATGTTTCTATTTGAATTATTGTACTGTCTGGTCTTGATGTGACAGCTCGGTCCAGTCTTGCAACAGATTTGTATAGTGAAAGAGATTCACTGCATGCATACAACATAGAATGGATATTGATGGGTGCCTTAAGGGGGCTTTTTGGATTGTGTTAATATTTGTTGGAGGGATATGTTGTGAACGTTTCCCACTGTACTAGTTTTATTTTTATTTTATCTTTCACTTTTCCTTTCCTTCCTGCAATAACCCGTTATTGTGTATGCTGTTCACAATCTTTATTCCACTATGACTTTTAATGACATTTGCTTCAACCATTCTGTTTGAGTACACCGGATACCGGTATGTGGTTTTTTTCTTTGATATTACTTAGATTTTCTTCTTTTAATACACTGATCTGTTGCTTTTCCTTTTACTCTCTCTTCTGTTCTTGCCATATTTGTCTTTTTTTCCTTCTCTCTTCTTATCTCCAGCATCATCATCTTTTGTTCTTTCTTACATTATGATTCTCTGTAATATTTATTTCTCGCTGTTTCTTATTGTCCAGATGAAGACTTTTTAATCAAAACATCATATGTTACTGTTAATATCACTAATGTGTTTTGTATTTTTCTGTAACATTCCTTATGTATCTCTACTCCTCTCCCCCCAATGCTGCAAATAGAAAATTTGATTTCCTTACAGAAGTCCATTCATGGGTCTTCAGCAGGCTTTATAACAGTGGAGATCATGAGGTGGGTAACCAACTCCACACTCAACATTCTTAGCTACCTCCTATGATATATATGGCAGGTGACAGTGTTACTATTCTGTGCTCCTCTTTGCTCCAAATACAGCAATAAATGACTTCACAACATGGAAGTTAAAGTTTACATTGGCACGATCTGCACTTCCTTCTTCTGATGTCACACCATTACCATTATCATTATCATTGCCTTTAGTCAAGAAAGATTTGAATGGTAATGCCAGTAACAACTGTCCCTTATTTCTTGGACAGACTTGTCAGAATATGTGTACTTGGACCTGAAGACCATATTTAATGTTGTCCAAACTATTTGCATTCTCGGTCTAGACAAACTACTAGCTTGTTTACACTCACCTATTCCCATTGCTTTCTCCCTCTCAAGTGTTTGATCCTGGCTGCCACCAAGTCAATAATGTCTCTCCTAATATTTTCAGACAATTTATACAGGGATTTTCCCCATCCACAGAAAGCAAATCCAGATTTTAAAAGCTCCTAAATCTGCCAATAATAACTTTTGCAGTCAATTTAACAATTCATTTCTATTTTGAATTCCAAATGTTCTTGGTATCTCTCACAACTTCTTTAATTAGATATGACAGTTTTTTCATCATTATTGTGTCCAGTGCCGAATCTTCTTCACTCTACTCCTTTGGGTCTGACAAAGTGCCAACAAACACTGCCCGTAAGCATACATTTCACTGTCTGAACTGCTAAAGGCACAGACCGTCTGTCCTATTCATGATCTGACCCAGAACAGTCAAGACGTGAGAAAATATGTGCTAATAATGTTGTGATGTCTTAACAAGACTGATATTAATGTATGTTAAGTAATTTCCTTTCATGGCTACTTATTTCAAATAAGGAACATTGAATTATCAGGTCTATATATGCGTTATTAAGTCAAAGAAAATTGTATACCGGTAGTTAGGCTTACTTGACTTCTGTGTTGGTTGTATGTATCACAATAAATTATATATATTGATACATACAAGTATACATATATATATATATATATATCATTTGAAGTTACTGAGTAAATAAAAACCTGTCATGATATAATGGTTTTTCTAATATAATAAAATATAGCTTGAGAGTTGCTTGAATGTATATTTTCATGATAAATAGAAAATTCAATCATTAGAAGCCAAGAAACAAATAAAAAAAGACAACTATATAGGTGTTATTCAAGAAAGACATCAGAAAGAGATATGCAACAAAGGCAGTTGTATGTCATGTTATTGAGCATGGTGATTTCAGGACATGTTTTCTTTGTTAGAGGTAAGTAACTTAAGCTTTATTCATTCATTTTTTACCAACATCTGCAGAGAACATTTTTAAAGATATAGAAGGACTGCTAGGGCTCAATAGGAAAATAATCAATGTACAATATATTGAAATCCAACATGGCAATTACTGGCAACTGCTATTTAGCATCGTTTTTGCAATGTTATGCTATTTGTGAGAAAAGTCTGCCACATTTTCATCCAACAATCTAGGCATAATCGTATGGGCTGATGTAGAAATATGTTTTATATAACAAATTTTTGATGCACTATGCATATATACTACATATTTTTGTGTTCATAACTGGATTATCTACAACACTGATACAGGTTGAGTGAAAGTTATTGATTCAGAATTTTGGTACAGTCAAATATCATGTCAGAAATAATGTTTATTAGTCGATTACACATTTTATTACAAATGGTTTGCGTCTATAGGTCTCACCAATGGCCCATTAGACAAACCACCCATGCAACAGAAAAACCTTAGTAGATGACATGCCGTTATATTGAGGTTATCTTCTTATAGAAGCTTCATGGCATGTCATCTATAAAATTATGCCTCTCATAGTTTTATTTTTTTTGTTACAATGTATTTTATGTCATGTTGGTTTCTTTCTTTTTTGTTTGTTTATGTATGTACCCTCTGCGGTTGGGAGGGAGCCAGAGATTTTACTGCGTAGCAGTGGGGAGGAGGAAACTTACAGCACTGTTTTTCCTATGGCTGAGGCCCATCATAGAAGCCCACTGACTCAGGAAGTGACAATCCTTTTGCTTGAACATTTGGTTGCATGCCTGGAGCAATAGAGAAGTTCGGCATAACCAGTAGTCAATTGGTGGCGGGGAATGAGCACAGTGAACCCTATCTTGGCTGCAGTGGCTTGGAGCAGTTAATAGGTTGAAACCTACCTTCCTAGTGGTGTGATAGTTGTTCTCTGGCTCTGCCCGGGTTGGACAAAAATCCACAGACTCCCCAGCAATATAATGCCAGTACAAAATATACTACTTACAAACGAGATCGGACTTCAACTCGGTTATCAAGGTCCGCGGCAGACAGTGGGTAACCAGGCTGTTCTGGCTGAGAAATTAACTACTGGAACACATCCAAAACAACAGCACAGACATGCACAATACACAACACAGCAACAACACCTGCACAAGCACCAAAACATTAAACTCAGAAAACCTTGGAGGGATAACCAGCAGAGCCAAGATTGTCATAAAACAAAGTCTTCGCTTAACATTTTACAACTGAACATCTGCGGAATAACAAACAAAAACTAGAGCTCGCTAATTTACTACACACTCATAAGATACACGTGGCCCTCTTACAGGAGACTATACACAAAGACACTGACCCATATCTGTCAGGATATACCAGCTATGCCTGTAAGTGTACCAACTGCAGTGGCATAATTACATCAGGATTGACATTCAGGGGCATGTCACCCAACTAACAGCCAATCCCACAGACATGCAGAAGGTGACCATCTGGCACCCCTGAGGAAAATACACAATCTACAACATATACAGCCCACCTCAGACAACATGCAATTTACTGGAAATCCATACAACACAATTTATCAAAACAATACTTGCTGGTGATTTTAATGGTCACTCACCCCATTGGGGTTACCAGAACCACAATAAGACAGGAAGATATATAGAAGAACTCTGTGAAACAACAAACCTGTCTGTCCTTCAATATGCAAAGTCTGTACCAACACTTTTGCACAGGAGCCATATATCTCTCAGTCTACCTGACTTGACTATCTGTTCATCTGATATAATAGACGCTTGCTCCCTAGAAATACTTGATGACATTGGAAGTGACCACAGACCAATCCTCATCACCATAACTACACTAAACAAAGCATATTTCAAACAGAAAACTTGCTGGAATTTTGGCAAGGCAGATTGGAAACTATTCCAAGAAACATCTGATTTCCTGCTATGTAAAATTAAAAGCAATGACATAGAAACATTTACTGCTGAGGTGACAAAAGCTATCCTCAATTCAGCATTACAAAGCGGATGCTTTTTTTAGGAAATTATACAAACAAAATATACAACAAAGAAATGCAAGCTGGAATCCTTCATAGAAAAAAAACAAGAGAAGCTTTTGAGATCTAACCTTTACAAGAAGCAAAAATCCTGTACAATAAAACATGTGCCAAAGTAAAACTAATAGTGAAGAATGCCAAACATGATAAATGGGCAAAAACATGCACAAATTTAGATCTAAGGAAAAATGGCAGAAAGGCTTGGGAGCTGATCAATAATTTGTCTGGGAAAAGAAGAACAAACGATAAACCTGTGATAGATGGAAACAGAACAATCACCACAGATCAGAAAAAGGTAGAACACTTTAACCACTTTTTTGCAAGTGTGAACAGAGTAGGGAAGCTGTCAGAGACTAATAAGAAGCATCTGTATCTACTGAAGCAGCAAGAAAAAGTCCAAACTTCTAGCTCAACAATATTTGATGATGATTTCAGCATGCAGGAACTCCTACAAGGGCTGAAGAAACTAAAGCCAAGAAAGTCTCCTGGACCAGATAAAATTTATAATGAAATGTTAACACACATGAGCACATCAGGGAAAGAAGTAGTACTTACACTAATAAATATGACCTGGAGAAATGGAAAACTGCCTAAACATTGGAGAAATGCTCACATCTTTCCCATCCTGAAAAGTAACAAACCTCCAGATGAACCCAAAAGCTACCACCCCATACCCCTAACATCATGTCTTGGGAAATTAGCAGAAAGAATGGTTAACGCACGACTTTACTGGTTCCATGAGAGCTCAAACATCCTCTGCCATGAACAGGCTGGTTTCAGAAAAGGTAGTTGCACAGAAGACCAACTATTTAGGTTGACATAAAAAATGCATGTTGGATTCCAGGAAAACAAACACACTGTAGCCATCTTCTTTGACTTACAACAGGCTTATGATCGAGTATGGAGAAAGTGTCTCTTGATGAAGATGATTGAGATGGGAATTAGTGGAAAGCTATAAAACTGGATAAAATACTTCCTCATTGACAGAACAATCCAAAGATAAATGATGCAATCTCATCTAAAGAAGTTCTAGAGGAAGGCTTACCACAGGGTTCTGCTTTAAGCTGCACCCTCTTTCTCATTTACATTAATGACCTTGCCAAACATATCAAAGCTGAAAAAGCCCTCTATGCTGATGACTTAACAATATGGCAGAGACATGAGAATGTTGAAAGTGCTGCAGAAAGACTAAATGCAGATTTAAGAAGACTACATGAATACTGTCAAACATGGAAGCTAAAAATAAACTGTGAGAAACTGTTTATACCATCTTTACCAAAAGTCATAAAGTAGCCAAAGAAAATATCAGTCTATGGTTGGATACACAGAAATTGCCACGAGAAGAACACCCCACATATCCTGGAATCACGCTTGATTGGCAGCTCACTCTCAAGAAACATATAGAAAATATCAAAAATAAAGCACTTAAATGGTTACCACTACTGAAAAGACTCACTGGCACATCTTGGGGATCAGACAAAGATACCCTTAGAGGACTATATCTTGGTTACATACGTTCTGCTTTAGAATACAACAGTGCACTCCCCACAACATGTTCCAAGACAAATGTAGAATCTCTAGACAGAGTGCAGAACAATGCCCTACGTCTTATTAGTGGAGCAATGAGATCTACACCAACGGCTGCATGTGAAATACATACAAATGTAGAACCCCTTGAGATGTGGAGAGATATGGCTGCAATGGAGGCTTATGAAAGAAGCAAAAGAATGAACAAAGACCACCCCACAGAATAAAACAAGTCAGTCCTGAGCCATGTCAATGAAATAAAAGACAGTTATCACCTCCCAGACAAGAGCTGCACAGAGTAGAAAAATGTTTACCACCACACGCTGGTTTTAAATTGCAGGAAATAAAAACACAGTTAAGAGACAATGCAACGAAAAGTTCAGACCCAGTAAGTCTTATGAAAGTAACACAGAAAAATTAACTGGGAATCCATACGGTTAGTAAGCTAGTACACTAATTACTGCACTTCTTCAGATCTAAACCATAAATATATTGCTAATTCTTGAATAGAAACTAGCATCACAGCACACAAGACACTCCCATGAGTGCTCCGCTCTCCGTTTCAGCAGCCCTCCCAGTGTATGTAGACCCTCAGTCAGGTGTTGATTATGTGATCTTCAGGTCTTTCCAAAAAGACTACTTTTCCTTATTTCACCTCTAGACACTCCTATTTCTGATATTCCCCTTATATGTGTAAGTTCTCAGCTTCTTTAACCTCATCTTCATTTTGCAATGCATTTATGACTGCCTTAATCAAGTCTGCTTTATCTCTTCTCAACATTGTGCCATCTAGTGCAGCATTGCCTGCCAATAAGTTGGCTCTCTGTGTTCCTCTGACTCCAGCATGATAAGGGCAGTATATCCATGTAATGCTCTGGACAATTGAGTCATTCAATAAATCAAACCATTCCTTTCTAAGCATGCATTTTTTCTATCTTGCGCAAAATGCTTTGAGAGTCTGTGAGCATTACAGAGTGTGTTGATGTATCACTTATCAACCAATTAAGTGCTGCTGTAACTCCCTCTATCTCTATCCTCATACTCGAAGTGATGATGGAGTATGCTGATGATTTCTCAACCAACTTTACACCATTTTTGTAGACAACAAAATCTCAACCGCTTTTATTTGTATTTCTGTTGACTGAGCCGTAGAGTATTAATTGAGCAACATTACCAATAAAATAGGTGGCAGAAACTTATGGAAATGTCCACAATTTTCTCCACCAAACAAAATACAACAGTTGAACATTTTTCACATTTTTCTTTACTGTGGCTGCAGCTAAAAATAAAGAAACTGCATGCAGTCCAAATGATGTTGTGGTAGCAATGACAATATGCCAAGGAGAACGACAACAGCTTTCCTATTCTAGTCAGCTGAACAATACTCCACAACTTTGCAAGTGAGTTTTAGTTATGACAAACCATTTTTGCTTTTATTTAGACATTGACATATCTAAAGAAATTAATCACTTTGTACATTTGCAAAATAATTCATGATTTCTTGCTTCACAAAGAGTGTTATTTTGAAGTGCCGCATAAATATCCATCCTACAGTAAATTCTTTGACAGAGTCCAACATGAAAAATTAATGAAATGTTTTCAAGAAATAGACATAGATGGAAAAGATATCAGGCTGATTAGAAATATATATTGGAAACAAACTGCATCAATAAGGTGTGAAAACAGCTACTCACCATACATAGAAATAAGAAGAGGGGTAGGACAAGGCTGCATTTTATTACCAAACCTATTTAATATCTACACAGAGAATATCTTTAAAAATATAGAAGAAATGTCAGGACTCAAGATTAATGGGAAAATAATAAACAACCTGAGATATGCAGATGACACTGTTCTTTTATCAGAAAGTGAACATGAACTACAAAGACTAATAGATCAAGTCAATAAATCACGTACCTAAAGAATATGGACTGGACATAAATATTTTTTTTTTAAACCATGATAATCAGCAAAGACACAGAAGAACAAGAGCTAAATATACATGGAAACTACAACAAGTAAAACATTATCAATATCTTGGACACATAGTCACAAATGACAGCAGATGTAATACAGAAGTTAAAATAATAGGAATGGCTAAAAGTACCTTCAATGACATGAGGAAAATAGTAACATCTAAACAAATTGCAAACAAGTTAAAAATGAGAATGATAAAATGCCACATTTATTCTATATTAATGTATGGCTCAGAAACATGGATGCTTAATAAACAATTAGAAGATAGAATTGATGCGTTTGAGATATGGGTATATTGAAGAATAAGGTGAACATCATGGAAGGAGAAGAAAACAAAAAACGAGGTTCTAAAAACACTTAATATGAAGAAATAATCACTAAGAGAAATAAACATCAGGCAAATAAAATATTTTGGACACATTAAAAGACATGACACCTTATTGAAGATCCTACTTGATAGTGAAGTCAAAGGGAAACAACCAAGAGGTAGGCAGAGATACAAGTGGGACAGGTTACAGTCTAGCAGAGTGCACCACCAAAACAAGAGACAGGGGATGTTGGAGGTCTGTTGCAGCCAACCTTCGTTGCGGAGACGGCACTTGATGATGATGAACACCACAATTATATATACATGTAAACAAGCATCACAGAATGCAGAACATGTACTTCAAGAATACGCTGAAAATGTGACAGTAAGACAAACATATTGGCCCAAATAAACACTAGTATCAAATCTCTTTGAAACCACGGACTCTGAAGATAAGGTGAGACAACTAAATAGTAAACATCCACTCACAAGAAGCCATTTTCACGAATGAACAGAATTACATCACTGCAGTATCCTATTGTATGTCACTTTGAGAGGCTATTAAAGTGTCGCCAGTCAATTATAAGAACGAAGTCTCTCGTAGAGACACACAATAGGGCAGTCTAATGATGAGTCATTAGGTCAAAAAAGTATCTGATGAGCAAATGTTTACTATGTGGTTGTCTTGCCTTCTCTTCAGTTCGTCATGATGAAACTCTGTATGAGCTTCTAAAGCGAATAATTTGCAGGCAGAAACATATTTCAAGTGAATGAAGAATGAAATGTGGTTGTGATAGCTTTCACTAATAGCATATGGAATGTTTATACTGTGTGTGTTCATCCTTCATAAATGATGATGATAATTTTTTTTACATCCACTTTTGAAAATTCAGTTAGAATTATGTCCATACCTAATAGTTTGTAGATGGCTAATGAGTCCTATTTGAGCTGTAAATGTCCTTGGACAGTTCGGGCATGGAATGACCACTGTAGACGGATGTTGATCTATCCACGATTTTCTAGCTACTCTCCACTGTTGACCTGCTGCATTTCTCTTTTCACAAGATAATGCGTTATTTTTTATGGTAGAGCGCCATGTAGATCTATTCTGTGCAAGTTCTTCCCATATATCTTGGTCTATTTCAAAGGCTTTCAGTGAGGTCTTTAAAGTTTCCTTGTAGTGCTTCTTTTGACCACCTTGAGATTGTGTACCTTTCTCCAGTTCACCATGGAGAAGTATCTTTGGCAGGCGATGGTCCGGCATACGTACCAAATGACCTGCCCAACGAATCTGTGTCTGCATCAAGATAGTATCAATGCTGGGGATGCCAGCTCTGTCAATATTATCACTAATATCATATGGAATGGTTTTCACTAATAGCATATGGAATGCTTCAGTGGCAGAGAATTGGTTCCCTACCTATTTGTGACTAATCCATAAACATGAAAGGGTCATGGGCTCTATAATTAGTCACAAAACGTCTTGTCTTAGCCACTTGTGCTGTGAAGCGTCAGGAGGAGCTTGTCTATGTTCTGTTACCATATGTGTTGCTGCTGTAATCCCATGGGGTTGTAGAATGTCTTTCATATTGTTGATCCATTTACGTCTTGGGCTTCCTCTTGCCCTCATCTTGGATATTTTGCTGTTATACAATCTCAACAGGAGGCAGTCAGGCTCCATTCTCACTAAATGCCTGAATCATTTGATTTGTTGTTCATTGATGCAGTCATTGATACAAGTGGAAGAGTAACACCACAAGACGGACAAGTTACAGACGGGAGATGTTGGAGGTCTGTTGCAGCCAACCTTCGTTGCGGAGAATGCACTTGATGATGATGTAGTCATTGACTAGTGTGGTTCCTATGATTTCTCTGACTGATGTCATCGTTTCGCATTTTATCCATTTTTGTGATGCAGACAATTTTTCTCACACACCTCATCTCATATGCTGTAATCTTACTTTTCTGGGATCCATGTTTGACATTGAAAACACAATGTTGGTATAAAAATGTTATTTATTAATGTTTAGTTTAATGTCTAAGTAATGTCAGTTAGACAAGTAGTGTCAATAGTATATTACAGACATCTAGTCTCAACTTCCCTATCTAGCTTTCCATCTTCTGTAAAAACACTTCCCAGATATCTAAATTCTTCAACCTGTTTAAGTTGGTAATCTTTGATCTGTATGTTTTGCTGATTTTCATTGTCAGTTTCTGAGGCACTTCTTCTTCTTCTGCGTTCGTTCTCAAACTCCTGCAGATAAGCAGGATGTAGTCTGGAGAACGGAATGCATTGTGTCATGGTTTACAGCATTGCTGCGATATCTGCGCCTTTCGGCCTGACACATCCAACTTCAGCATGGCTTTGGGTCTATGACCATATATGGGATGGGACAGCCAACTACATCCCATAACCTCCTTACTCGCCTCGTACAACATGCGTGGAAGGTAAACAGTGTTGCTATTCTTTGCTCCCCTTTCGGGCCTCGGAAACACATGGGCGTCTGTGGCACTCATTATCATATTGTTTTTTTCGCAAGATAACATTGGTATGTTGAACTGACTCTCTAGTTCTTAAATATTGTTGTGGATAAGGCTGTGATAGTCTGCAAATATTAATTAATTTATTCATTGTCTTCTGAACAACTGTCCATATTTTGTTCTCGTCTAGCCTCTGTAATGATTTTGTCCATGTAAATGTTGAATATTAGTGGTGACAGCACACATCCCTATCACACTTCTGATTTTATTTCCAACTTATCTGACAATTCCTCACTAGTTTTACTTCATTACATTTTTGATAGAAGACCCTGATATTGTACAGCAACTGTCCTTGAATTCCATATTCTTCCATTATAGACCATAATTTGTTCCCGTCTACTCGGTCGAATGTCTTCTCCTGATCTACGAAGGCCTGTTTAGTTGCCTGTCGTATTCTATGATTTTTCACTCAGTTGTCTTAGGATGAATGTCTCATGTGTTTTCTAAATCCAAATTGGTTTCTACTAAGAAATGGTTAAATTTTAGGCTTGATTCTTTTTTCAATTATCTTTGTATATATATTCTGCCTATGTGGCTCAGTAGGGATATGTTTCTATATTTGTCACACTCACGTTTAGTACCTTTGCATTTCCAAATGGATACAATTACAGATACATGCCAATTTCCTGTGACTCTTCTTTCTTTCCAGACTGCTAAAATAATTAATTAGTTGTTATTCCATCTCTTCAAGGTGATTTATGTGGGAGACTTTGATATTGCTTCTGCTCTCTTGTATCAATATATCTATTTTTTTGGGGTCCTCTATGGTTGATGTGAATGTGGAATTTTTCTCGGTGTTGAGTTTAGTAGTTCTTGGAAGTTCTTCTCCATCTTCGCTGTCGTTTGTTTGCATTGAAAATGGGGTAACCATTTTTGTCGTTTGTGATGTTGAATGACTAATTTTCATGGTCTTTAAGCTTCTGAAGAATACTCAAGGTTGTTCTCTGCAAACATTGGTTAGATGTTGTTTGCAGACCTTCCAAGTTTCTATTTTTGATTTTCTGACTACTTTTTTAAAACATTTTTTCTAGCACTAAGATATTTTACTCTAGTGATGCATCATTTAGATCAGTATTTCTCAACTACTGGGCTATGTCACCATGTATATTTTTCTCTACTTCTCATAGTTCATTACTCATCATCATACCACATGTGAATTGAGATTGGCCTTGAAGATTTGTATCAAGTTCCTGTTAGATGTCGACACTGTGATAAATAATACATCTAGAATGTTATTGGGAGAATTGTAGTATTAAATAGATGTGTGTGTGTGTATGTGTATGTATGTGTATATATATATACTAGACAACTACAGACAACATGTGATCCAGATCCACTCAGCGAATGAACAACACAGGAAATAGCAGATGAAAAGAACTCCAACCAAATCAATAGAAAGTCCTTTAAGCCCTTTTAAGGACTACCACCTTATAATCCAGACCGACACAGCGAAGGAACAACACAGCAAATAGCAGAAGAAAGAGCTCCAACCAATCCAACACAAAGTCCTTTTAAGGACTACCATCTTATAGTCTCATCAATAATACCGGAGACAGGCAGAGCCACACCATAGTCCATATAAGGACTGCCGCTAGGATGCCCAACAGCGAACCCGGCTAACAGAGCCACATCCTAGCAACAACAAGCCACAAAAACCACAGGTCCCCAACCGCCTCGATATAACCAACATGGACACCAGTCCTACGTTGAAAGATGCGGGTCTCGACCAAATGAGGCATAAACCCATACTTAACAAACAAACATATATATAATATTATTAAGTGTATATGAATATATATATATATATTAAGTTTGGTGAGAATAAGACCAGGTATTTGAAGGGCAGACTGAAGGTTGTCTTTAACCAGCAAGTCATGGGTACCATCAGTATGCATGCACTGCTGACATAATGTGGCTGATAACCACTAACCAATATTCCCATACAGGTTCATCAATATTCATCCATTGTTTTTCTTTTTGTCCTGATGAAGACTTTTTAGTTGAAACATTGTCGTGTTTGTTGTTTCATTGTTAGTATGTTATTGTAGCTATTGGTAACACGTTCCTTAACCTATTTCTGTTCACATTGTGTTGAAGTCAATGAAGTGAAAAAATATTTTTTAATAGACTTTCTCTATGTGAATTGTCCTTTGCAGAGCATTGTCCTCACTGTCACTCTGTAAGCCCATGGTTCTGTGTGGGCTGCCCAGTGTGGTGTCCTGTTCAGAAGGTCTTTGATGTCATGTGTCCTTTGTAGTCTTGGTCTGCCTTGTTCTCTTTCCTGGAACTTTCCCATCCATGATTAATCTTTTCAAACCAGTGTGTCTTTTTATATGTCCGAAATATTTAAGTTTGATTTAAAAAAAAATAGTTTTGAGGAGTCAGTCTTCTTCTATGTTCAGATCTTTGCAGACATCTGCGTTCGTTATTTTTTCTATCCATGATATTCTTAGTCATATATTTCCACTGGAAAGATATGTAATTTATTAGTAGTTATAACTTTGTTTTTCTGTTTGCTTCTTGCCATAGATTTTTCAATCTGTGATGTTTTTTGTAGTGCCATTGCTAATCTCTTTCTTATCTCTGCCAAGCAATCTCCTGTGGTGTTGATGGTTGACAATAGATATTCAAAGTTGTTTACATTTTATAGTTGTTCTGTGCTAATTACTATTTTAGGTGTAATTTCATCTTTGCTTACATGCATTTTTTTCTTTTTTGCATTGAGGAAAAAGTTTTGTGCCTTGCTATGTTTGTCTGACATAATCATTTGTTCTAAACCTGTGAGGCTCCTTGATATTAGCATGGTGTCATCTGCATACCTAATTTCTGGGATTTCATGTCCTCCAATATTAACGGGTTGAAACTGTTCATAATGTTGGTCTTCTTGTACATTTTGCATGATGTTTTCTGCATAAATATTGAACAGGTGTGGTGAGAGTATTCATCAATTTCTTGACTCCTTTTTTGGACCTTAAACCAGTCAAATATTTCTCTGAAATATGCTTGAACAGAAGCCTGTTGTTTCTGATAAAGCATTTTAATGAGCAATATGACAGTGTGGTAAGCCTATGTTTCCCATTATATTTCATAATTTTTATAGACTAGTGGTACAATAATTAAATCCACACAATTCATAGTCGGTGAAATGAATAAATGAATTCGATGTCGAGGAAAAGAGCATACCACAAACAAGAGAATAGTTTGTCACAACACTTGGTTCAAGTGGAAATAACATTTTTAACAGGGATAGATGATATATCTATCAAATATATCCCAACAGCAATTAAATCACTTCATTCATGAATTTTTGGACCATGCAGGTGGTAATGGTTAAAATGTAGGAATATTTACGCTATTGGTTCAGGCAATGAGTTTTCACTTCTATCTTGAATTATTCTTGATTGAATAGCCATATTTGCTTTCAAAATGTTAAATTTTTCTATGTGTGTTCAGCCATTTCTTCTATATTTGTACAATATGCACTATAATACTTGTCTACTTTAAAATATGTCCATGTTTAAAAAAAAAACACACATAAAATACTAAATTGTACACTACAATAACACACAACATACAACTGGTGTAATGAATATGTCAAAGCAAAAAAATAAATAAAAGATCATATTATTAGTTCATATGCTGAAAACAGATGTGCAGGGCCAGAAGGCTCAAAATTCAGCTTTATTCACAGAAACCCAACATACTTCACGATCGCCTACGGAAATTACATGAATGTCCACGTTGGTTATTAGAGAGTGAATGCAGAAGAAGAATATTTCATATCTTTCCACATAAAAAAGCAAGGATGGTGGAAACAGTGAGAAGTCTATGCAAGTAGTCAATAAGAAGAACTATGCATGAAAAACACCCTTCAAAAATTGGAAGCCTTTCTATGAGATTAAATTTACTGTGATCATAACAATGACTCTTTTGTCATCCCAGAAGTAATGATTTAAGTAAGTTTTACAAATTCTACACAGAGCTCTTCAAAGCTATAATGACTGTATGAAGCCACGAGTGCAAGGCTGCCAGGGTCCTGCTAAGATGGCATTTGATGTGATAACTAGCAAGTATACTGGTGAGCCCTATAAGTGTCAACTTGACATGCAAACTGAGAAGGATGCCAGTAACATCAATGATCAGATCAATGGTCAGTACATAGATTGTATATGAACATGTTTTCAAGTAATATTTTGTTTCTAGCCTTGACCCTTAGGGCTGGAATAAAATAACACTCCATTTTTCTATTCTCTGTACCATGTCCCGGTTTTAATTAATCACCATTAGTTCTTGTTCTGTTGTTCTCTTCCAATTAATCTTGGGTTTTCCATGCTTCCATTTAACCACAATTGTCAATCTAATGGAGGTTTTGTCTGCAAAAAATGTTTTATCTTTTGTCAGCATCTTTTGTTTATATTTATATCCATGTTGTTGGCAGAAGATGGCTTCACATTGAGGACAATCCTGTGTAGTGGAGCTCGCACATTTGACAACTCAACATTAAACAGAGAAGAAGATAAAAGGACTACGCACAAGGAGCAAAAGTTCAGCGATGTTCTCATGCTTCTTCTGCAACAGATGAAATTGATTATGTATAGCAATGAGATAACCTGTTTAACGTGTACCCACTCAAATATGGCTTCTTCTATGTTCATTCTCAAACTCCTGCAGATTAGAAGCATGTAATCCGGAGAACAGAATGCATTATTTATTGATATACAGCTGTGTTGACATATCTTTGTCTTTTGGCCTAACACACCAGACTTCAGAACAGACTCTGGGTCACTGTGACCCTATACAGGATGGGACAGCCAACTCCATTCCACAACCACCTTTGTCACCTCTTACAACATGCATGGAGGGTACGAAGTATTATTAATCTTTGTTCCACTTTTGGGCCCCGTCAACATGTGGGTGCAAATATGACCAATACAAAGTTCCTTCAGACCATCTGTCAAGATGAATACGTCATATAGAAAATTACTGGCCAAACTATAGTCCTTCTCAGGCATGTACTATAGTAGTTTGGGAGTCTGGACATATCTATCATTGTCCAAAAAACATTCTGATTCATATAGTAGTATTGACAGTGCACAACTTATATATAAATATATATGTATACAGCCTTTTTCATATATTAGATGCTGCAATGAGCTTTGATTTACGTGTATGTTGAAGTTTTCCCCTCAGAAGTGTTGCAAAAGTTTCTGCACTTTTGCATAATGCCGACCTCCAAGCACCTCAGTCTTCGAGCACATTCTCCTAGCTATTGTGGTCAACAGAAAATTCTTTAATTGATGCTTGTATATATATATATATATATATATATATATATATATATATATATATATATCTTTGTGTTTATCTGATGTTATCTTTCCTATCACTGTCCATCTAACTTCACTCATTCCCAGTATATTAATTTTCATCCTCTCCATCTCATTTTTGACATTCTCTTAATTTTCCTGTCTGGAATAGGGTTCTTACATTCCATGTTGCTTTATTTATGTTGTTACTTTTCATTCTGGATTATATACCGGTATGTAGAAATATACATGCAGTAATATGATTTTCCTTGGGAAGTACGACAGTGGTTTCCCATTACTTTCTGTCAGTTTGTGTATGGGCTCTCCATTAGCCTTTGTACTTACAGGTCCTAACTACAAGGCAGCAGTGGAGGTCTTAGTTTAAACATAAAAAAGACAGTAACAATGATAATATCAGGAAATAGTACTCCACCAAATAGTAAAATAGTATTCAATGAGAAAAACTTAAAGCGGGTGAATAGTTTCAAATATTTAGGAACATGAACAACTTCAGATCGTAAATGCAAGACCGAAATAATAAACAGATTAGGACCAGCAAAAGCAGCATTCCATAACATGAAAATATCCTTTGCAACAAGTCCATATCAATGGATACTAGAAAACATGTCCTCAAATGCTACATTGAACCAGTGCTACTCTATGGAAGTGAAGCATGGACAATAAATAAAACATCACAAAAGTCATTGGAGGCAAAAGAAATGTGGTTTATTCGAAGAATGTTACGCTTTCCTTGGACAGCAAAGATTACTAACGAAGAATGCCTTAGACGGATGGATGTGAAAAGATGCATTATTGATAATATAAGAAAACGGCAGTCAACATTTAATAGGCACATAATGAGAAGAGGAGGCATTGAGAATATAGTGACAACAGGAAAGATAGAAGGGAAAAAATCAAGGGGAAGACACAGAGAAAAGATATTGGACAGTTTGACTAAATGGCTTTGATTGACGACACCAACAGAGATGATGTACATGGAGAAATATGATCATATATATTAGGCTTAACAAGCAAGTAAGATAAGACACCAAACAGCAATATGTTTCTATAACAATAAGAAAAAAAAAGATGTACTATATCGGACATGTACTTATAATGAATGAAAATAGATTGCCACTACCAGCATTAAAATGGGTACCCTTATGGCAAAAAAGAGAAAAAGAGAAAGATCTGGAAAGACTCTGAGAAGAACAATCATCAAAAAGGTATGACTATGGATCTCAACAACATGCAAGAATTACAGAGTAGCATGACATCGCTCAAACTGGAGAGAGCTGGTTTGTTGTATGCACCGTAATCAGCGCTGAAGGAACATGCATAGAAAGCGTACAATCGTGCTCAACTACTTAATTTACTAGGGCAGTTATCTGTTTGATTCCAAGTCTATGCTTAGAGAGGTTGAAAGTAGCGCATGCGGTTGCGTCTGTGGGTCTCACCAATGGCTCACTAGACAAACCAACCATGCAACAGAAAACCTTAGTAGATGACATGCTTTTATATTGAGGTTATCTTCTTATAGAAGCTTCATGGCACGTCATCTATACAATCTTGTAGTTGTAGCCTTCGATAACAGTTACCATATTGTTCCAATAGGCCGACGTTGTGCTTGAACTAGTTACGGGCACTTCGTGGGTGGGCGGAACAACAAAGAAACCTGTCGCAAGGGCCAGAGTTGTGCCCTGATGTCAATGTCTGTTTCTGCAACATTAGACTTGAAACACCATCGAGTCGAATGGCAGCTAGAACAGAGGGCAGAGCACTTATGGGAATGCCCCAAGTGCTGTGAGGCCAGTTTATAATCTCTTGATTCTTGAAGGAGGGACCTAAATTGTTAATATCGAGAGACATCTGCCCAGATGCTAAAATCCAGCGGGTTACAATGCTTATATCAATATGTATCATTGACGTAAATCATTATGGATTGTAATGATAGATAATAATGGAAGATTATGGATGATAAAAAATTATTGGGAATTTTGTTTTCAAATTAGATATAGTAACATGTTGGTTTCATTATGAAATGACGAAACAAGCTCAGACCAAATATTTTGAAGTGTTTACTGAATAGACTAGGTCTAGAGAACATTTTCGACACGGTAAGTTAATTCTACACGTTTTATTTATTTCCCCAGTGATACTATGCTAGTTTTGCTAAGAACTATTTACAATAGACCTAGGCATTTAAAAGTATGTTATCAAGGTTTCCATATCGAAAAATAAAGGTAGTAATTTCATAATTATTTTGTGTTGGTTTAAAAAAAAATTGTATATTTTTCCATCTTTACAACTTTCTCACGCCTCTTTTATCACACATACACAAATAAAATGTACACCAATATATGCAGCATTCAATTCTTTATTGCGTGGCTTTGGGTCACTGACCCTATATGGGATGGGACAGCCAACTCCATCCCATAACCTCCTTAGTCGCCTTTTATGACATGCATGGAAGGTAAACAGTGTTGCTATTCTTTGTTCCCCTCTTGGGCCCCCGCAATAAATGGGCGAATTCTTTATTTATATGTACAAACATTATTTACAAATCTCTAAGAAAAAAAGTTATTGCACTTTCCAAGCTGTAACACTCGTTTGTGGGTTTTTTTGTTTTTTTTTTGGTGAAAAAACATCTTTACCATTTTCCCACACCTCTCGTATTACACAACAAAATAAAAAAATTGCAAAAATTTGCAGTATACAATTCTTAATTTACATGTGCAAAATTATTTAAAATTCTCTATAAAAAAGATTTTGAGTTTTCCAAACACCCACCAAAAATAACACAAATTTTCAAAAAAGAATCCAGTGGCTAGGGAAAGATTGTGTCATTTTAATCCGGCTTACTAAAGGTTAATCTCAGATGACTACAAGTTTCCCTCCAAGGTGAAAGAGAGCACACTACCAGCTTTGAATAAAAATATATGCAAACCAGCATGGAAAGATCTTCTATAGCTTGTGATATGTTTGTCCTGACCATCAACATCAAGAAAAGTGAGTAAAAAAAATGTTTCAACCCACTCCCAGTGAACAGTATTATTACCTAGTCATCAAAGCCAAAAACTATTTTCTCCATCCATTTAAAAGATTCACGTATCTCGGTAGTACCCTCTACATAGGATATGGCATTGATGACGAAGTCAACAGTAGAATATTCAAAGGGACTGTTGCATTTGGAAGACTGTGTGACAATATGTGGGAACAAAAAGGCACTAGCCTGGCTATGACATTAAAGTAAACTGCATCACTACCTTCCTCTATGCTTGTGAGACCTGGACAGTATACAGCAGATATGCCAGAGTGTTAACCCACTTCCACACATACTGTATCTGCAGGCTTCTCAGAATAATAAAGTGGCAAGATAAAGCACTCGATACTTAAGTCGACTTAATTTACTGGAATCAATATCCCAAATGTTCATACAATGTTGAAGAAGGCCCTCCAACTAAGATTGGCAGGGTATGTTGTGTGCATGCCTGACAAACACATCCTAAAACAGCTGGCTAGTGGACAGAAGAAACGCTACACGGACTCCCTCTGTGTCTCTAAAGAGTTTCAATGTTGATGTTTATCTTGCGAATCCATGTTTAGTCACATTGGAAAAAGTTTCGACATCGTAGAGAAGCATCCAATTTTAGAGGCGCAGAGAACAGAACAAACACAAGATGTCCAATTCTGACCATATGTGGTATGGTATTCTACCGGTATGTTAGAATGGACTTTTAAGTCATCTCTCTCTGCATACACCAGAGAGATGTAACAACACAAGTCTCAAAATGTTGGCATCACTGCCTGTAATTGATGGTTATTAATTAAGTTGATAGACTGAAGATGGGTAAAGGGTGTGGTAGTTGTGAAATGGCTGATATCATTGCATATGTTACCACTTAAAAAATATAGTTTCTTTATAATTGCAGCCTTGTTTGTTACCCCTTGCCATACATTGTGATGTCTTTTGTACGTGTATTATTCTGCTCTTTCTGACATCTCCTGTGTTGTTAATGGTTCACTCATATTCAAAGTCAATGATATTTTATATTTCTTTTATATACAACCTAACAAAATAAGCTACATCATTATGTTTGAATTTGTTATCATATTAATGAATTTATTCTTTAGAAACAAGTGCAAGCAAGGACTATGATGATAATCTAAACACGTCAAATGAAGCAAATGCTGACAGCAGTTTGGATGATAGTGTGGTCATGGAGACCAGACAACAGAGTAACTCTACAGAAGCAACCAGCATAGAAGCCACAAATAATGTATCCAGCAAAGACACCACAGCCACTACTATCACAACAATCAAACATATGACAAGTTATAATTATTCAAACTCTGCAAAGCTTAACAAGCTAACAATGTGCACTAGTGTTATCAGTGCTATATTCACTGTTATTCATATCTGGAAGCATAACTTCTCAGCTTAAAATTACTACCAAATAATGTTTCCACATTCAAAATATTATATTTCTCTCTTTTGCTTTGTCTGTGAACAATTTTGCAGCAAGTGTAATTCACTTATCTGTATATTTCTGTTCAAAATAGCCAAGTAAAATTAATGTTTTTCATATCACTGATTTATTAATGAATTTCCCCATGAAAGCAATGATAATATCTGTGAGTACTGTGCCTAAAAATTTGAATGGATACAAAATGCTAGCAAAAGCAGCCATATAAAAATGCATAACAGCATGGAAATTTAGTAATGGAAGCCAATGTTGCTGGTAACAGACAATTATGACATGTGACAGCACAGAGTTTTTAATGCTCTTGGTCACAGAAGGTCAATTCACACAGAATTATGTTAAGAAAATGTTCTGGAAAAAAATAAGTCAATAATAATCTATATGTTTAAGAAGTCCTTACCTTCAATAGTAAAACAATGAAAATGTGTGTGTCTTAGACATATACACAAACACTTTTCTTGATAAACATTATCCTGCAGGGAACAGTTGAAGGTGGAAGGAGCAGAGCAAGACAAAGAAAATAATGAACAGTATCAAAGAATGGTTCGGTAATGCTTGTTCTAATTTTTCTCAAATAGTAATGGAGACGTATGATAAATTCAGAAGTTCTATGCACAATTAGCTCACATTGAAGAATCCTAGACAGCTAAGAAATGGATATATTGAATAGATCAGCCATAAATTGAGGATTTACTGTAAAAACTGTTCAATAAGAGAATGTGTATAGTAATAATTAATGTTTCATATCAAAGAGACTATTCCATCTTGTCTGCTTTATTTATTAATTGCTTTAGATAAAACTTAATTAAGGTGTACCAGAACAGATTGGATGTTTCCATATCAAACATTGCAATGGATCAAAATTTTCTCTTGTCCCAGTGACACACTCTGACCATCTTTTGTTAAGATTCTATCTTATCTGTTTTCTTCTTATGCTCTAGTATGGTTTCTCTGAATATCTACAACTCAAAGACATAACTTCCGCCCTTCACATCTGTCTGTACATGTGACTTGGTCTGTATGGTTTTATTTTTCTCATGTAATTCTTTTTGATGATTCGTAAGACTGCAGTAAAAGGGTTATTCTTCTTCCTCTGTATTCATAATCAGCACGAGTATTCTTATGATTTGAGATGGAGAGTGTGCAGTATGTTGTGCTGCTAGATTTACAGCTATGCTACGTTATTTGCGCCATTTGCAGAGGACATCACAATTTGGCATGAGTAAATAGTTGAAAAGGTGTAGAGGATTAACTTCATTGTACTCCACCCCTCTCAATGAAGTGGCACATTGCATGCTGATATTACTCATAGAATGTAACTCCGCAGCTTCAAGCGATAATCCCCAGGGATTTCCTAAAAAAACTTTTCATATGCTTAATGTTATGAGCAGAATTCAAACTCACAACCTCTTGTGCAGAAAGTGAACAACAAACAACTTAACTACTATGCCAGGGGAAGATTGTAGTAAAAATTTTAAATAATGAACAATACAAATATTTTAGTAGTAACATTGATAATGTCTGTTTTTTTAATTGGTGATTAATGAAGCTATTTTTCCTCTTGTGTTAACATATTTTTGTGATTAATACTTTGCTGCCATGGACAACAATAGTTGTCAAATCAGTAAGTTCCTTTCCCATTTAATGTGTGCTAGTTGTGCATAGAGTATTATTTTACAAATGTTTATAACAAATGTCATTCCAATATTATACGACAATCGTCAAACGGTAATACTGCTGTAAAACTGAACAACAAGAGTAAAAAAATATAGTAAAATTTTGCCTCTGTGAAAGTATCATCGTTTTTACTGTTTGTTCTTCTTCTTCCTTTTCTTCAGCGTTCATTCTCAAACTTCCATTGGATCTAGCAGGACCATGGGCCTACTAGTTTTCCAGCAGGATGCAGTCCAGAGAATGGAAATGCATTGTGTCATTGTTTTATTTGCGACAATGGCCAGACACATCCATCTTCGACGGAACTGTTTGTTCAGTGTCTGTTGATATATTCTTGATAAAAACCTAACAGTTGAAACGATTTTTGTCTTGTGTGTTTTCTATGTTATTCTATGTGTTTTCTATTTCTATGTTTTCATGTTAACACCACATAGTCTGATAGTGATAGTCTGTTAGTCACCATCAAGTAAAACTACAAAACCTGTTTCTTACATAAGTACTATTCCAATATTATGGCACCAGTTATTGGGTTGATTCTTCTTCTTCAGCGTTCATTCTCAAACTCCTGTTGGATCTCCCTTGTAGCATGACCATGGTACTACTAGATTTCCAGCAGGATGTAGTCCAGAGAATGGAAATGCATTGTGTTGCCGTTTTATTTGCGCCAATGGCCTGACACATCCATCTTCGGTGGAGGATTGATTCAACATAGGTAATTTCTGATTTAATTATTTTTTTTTCAATCACTTCAAAATGGGTGATGTACCAGTAACTGATGGTACACAGGTCTCTGATTTGATGTTGGCTCTTGATTTGAACCTTTATACACACAATAGAGATAAAACAAACTCAGAATCAGAAATAGAACTGGACTATGATTTAAGTAGGGACGCCCATAAAATTATACAATACAGTTCTGCAGTTCCAAGAGCAAGTGATAGATACCAACCTGGAAAATTAGAGTGTGGCACTGATATTTCTAGAAAAAAAATATCACTCATAAAATAAATGGAAATTAAACCTTTTCAATAAAAGCCTGAAATAAATATTTTTGAAAAGTTTATTCTTGTCTGAACATTTCATAGTTCTCATTATGGATTGGATTTTAATTATTTGTTAAGATGATTACTGGCAAAATTCATACCTACAAATGGCATGACAGTGGGAAAGATGTGGCATAAAATGATATATCAGTGAAAGTTTTAATGAAGCTATTTTATTCTATGTTGTCATATTTGTGTCCTTTAGCACACTGCCATTAAAACTGCATTATTTTTTTTTTACTTTTACCCGTTATTTTGGAAAATGCAAAACTATTCTTTTGAGCTTTATTGTATAATTATTTTCGCCTGAAAATAAAGGAATGGTTACTAAATATAATGATGTAAGCTTTGTTCATGTCTGTGTGATATGCTGAAGATGAACAATGCAAATAAACAACAAAACCACTAACATATCATGCGACTCATGTATTCTTGTTTGATATATTCAATGCAGAATATAATGTTGCTAAATTCCTAGTCCTACCTATTCTATTTCTGATGTCATTTTATAACCAAACAAACGTGTTCATATTATCATCTGTGAAAACAAACGAAACGCACCAATCTCAGTAATGTTATCAGCTAGACTAATGGTCCTACAAAGAAGTTGCGAAGTCAGAGATCATTTTAACCAGGAGGGGCACTATTACTTATGCGCACAATATTTTTCCTTATCAGACAAACTTGACAAAGAACTGCTGTCCCAATACTCAGCTATCTGGAACTGAGAAACAATATCTGCATCTGTAAAACCATGAAATACTTCCTCATCTGAATCAAAAGAATGTTCTTAAAACAATGTGGCTGTCATTTCAAACAATTTTGACAGATTGCAGACAATATTAAATAAAGCGCTACCATGATCTTTAGCTTTTCAAACACAAACGCAAAAGGAAGTTAAATTTTGTCTACTTTCGATTCCTTTGTTACCAGGATGAATTACGTTAGTTTACAATTTTGATTTCCTTGTTTCCCCCGCTGAAGACGGATGTGTTGGGCCATTGGCGCAAATAAAACGGCAACCTAACGCATTTCCATTCTCTGGACTACATTCAACTGGAAATCTTGTAGGACCATTGTCCTGTTACAAGAGAAATCCAGTGGGAGTTTGAGAATGAACGCTGAAGAAGAAGAAGATTTCCTTGTTGAAAGAAGTGTATAGCAAGGAGCAGCTTAAGTTGACTACAGCTGCACAAAATACATTTAATTTGTAGACTATAGTTGATGACATTTTGCTAAAAGCTAATGAAGCTATTCTATCCTGTGCTGTCATATTTTTATGATTACTGAAGCTATTTTATTGGTGTTCTAACACACTAATATCTAATTTCATGGACATCTCTTGGTCCCAGGAATTTAGATTAGGTCACAGTAGAAGATATTTACAGCAGAGTCTGTTTCTTTTATCACATATTTTTAGGATAATAAAAAAAACTGGGAAAGAGCGAGGTGATTTCAGACAAAGTGATCATGCAGGGATAAAATTTTCACATTTAGAACAATCTCCTGAGCAAACTTCTTCTTGCAGATGATCAAGCAATAATATCAACATCAGAAGAACAACTACAACAACATATAAATAGACTGCACACAACATGTAGGGACTAAAACATGAAGATAAACAAGAAAAAAAAACTGAGGTAATGCCAATTGCAAAAACAGAATGAAATACTACTATTTTTGCTGATGATCAACAATTTAAACAGGTGAAGGAATTCACTGAAACAACATATCAAATGGGAAAAATGCCAAAGAAATCCAACATAGATGTAACATAGCATACCAGATCTTGGGACAGAGGTCTCCCATTTTCAAAAAACAAACATGAACATGAATACCAAAACTGAAAAACTATATAAAACAATTATCATACCATCAGCATGTTACCAATGTCAAACATGGACACTAATATCGAAGCCAAAAGAAAACTTCTTACAAAAAAATGACTTGACTACGTAGAATTCTCTGGAGTAACAATAAGAGACAAAATTAGAAATGAAAACAACAGAAGACAAACACAATGCCAATCCTGGATTACATCAGAAGACAAAAGATTAGGTAGTTTTCATATCCTTCTAGACTTTGCTTTTGCTATACAAAAAAGCATTGCTATACAGACATGATGGATACAAAGCCAGGGACAGATGATGCAAAAGATGGATTACAAAAATAAAAGTCAAAGAAAACAAGCATATATGAAGCGCATAAAAAAGCCATCTCCAGAGAACTTTTCTTCCCTTGATGCTGCATGGTATAAAGGGGTATAAAGTGAAAAGAAAGATATAAGAATCAGTTAAAATGAAATCATCTTATTAATAACTTAATTACACATATCACTCTGTGTTGTTAAATTCTGTTCATGTGTATTTTTTACTATCCCTTGTATTTTCAATAATCTGTTTCAACCTTTTTTTGATGACCAAACAAATAAAATGTGCACTGAACCTACTACTAAATGATGCTCAAAGGTGGTCTTATATCGGTGTTCAACTAATCACAGGGGTGCAAAGGGACCACAATGCTCTCGGCAGACACAGGGTTAGCAGATAACCAAGATCCCAGACGTACCTCCTCGCGGTGCACCCTGGAAACAGAAATACAGCAGCTCGTGCCGATTCTGGCTAAATCATTTGGGGATCGTGTCCGAGAATGTGGAGGTAGCAGATGGAAAGAGATTTGACTGCATAAGAGACAGACAATATCTCCGACACCACCAGCATCACCACATGCAGCGGCACTGTCGGCATACAGTGACGCTAGTCAGTCCAGTCCGAACATTGGAGGGGCGGCATATGTAAAAGGCACATAAAGTAGATGCATGGCGAGAGACAAAAAAATTTCATGAGTACAATGAAAGGGCAGAACAGCGCCAGAGGGCAGCGCGAACTGCAAATAGAAAGAGAAAAGTTCCTAGGAAAGAGGAACTACAAGCTCTGTTAGCTCAAGATGAGCTTCTAGTTACCTGTGCTCCTTATAGGCAGAGATCCAGACCCAATCATGGGCGTTCGGAAAAGCAAGAAGACCTGACCCAACTCTAATGTCGAGCCTTCCTATACTGGAAACATGATCGCGAAGAGAAAGAGTTCCGTACCCGATGGGCTCAGGCACAAAAGGGACAAAGAATTTAGCCCTGGCCCAACTCTACTGTCAAGCTTTCCTATACCGGAAATACACTTGCAGAGAGAAAGGGTTCCGTACTCGATGGGCTCAGGCGCTATTGGGACAAGGACGCTTAGCTTGAGAACGCCTTGCTCCCAAACGCGTGGTGTGAGACTCGAACTTGGACAAGGGGTACACGATGTCGGTGAATGACACCTCGGCTAAGAGGGCAAAAGATCCAGGGTCCAACTCCTCTGTTGAGTTCTTCCCCTAAGGAACCAGGCTCACGGATGAGAAACGGTTCAGTACCCAATGGACACAGCAACAGCACGTCCAATTACACGAGGCAAGTTCATAGACAGTGGAACACCTCGTTCGAGTTTGACGAGAGCAAAAATCGTCTGGGCGAAGAGTCTCCACTACGCGTGCCTGGAGACAGATATAGAGGCTGTCACAGGCTAAGGGTAGCCCACCCGAATTGTCAAGGCATGCCGAAATCGGATGTGCTAGGCCTACAAGGCGCATAACGGTGGCACAACGTAATCACGCTCATGGCGGAAATCGCACGGATATCCGTGATGGTTACAATGGAGCGAACGAAAAACAAACACACAAACAAAGTTGGAGACTTTCCAGTATTTGGTTGTTTATTGAGATGCTATTTGTTGAACTGGTAAGTTCCATGAATATTTATTTGGATGTGTTGATCTGGAAGCAAATTTGATCTGCGAGTGTGCATAGTTTATTGGTTATATCTTTATATCTTGTGTTTGTTGATGAGTAGAGTTTAATATTGCGAAAACAAGGTCAGCTAAAGTGTTGTTTTTGAGCCTTTGGATGCCTGCTTTTTCATCTTTAATGGTTTTACGCATGATCCAATTGATGGCTATTCCAAATAGCATTGGTTATAATACACAGCCCTGTGTCACTCCCGTGTCGACACTGAACCATTCTTAAATTTCTGTTTCTGTTCTTATGCAACAGGTTGTTTCTTGGTAAAGGGTTTTTATGATGCTTATATATTTTATTTATATAAAATCCATAGATCTTAAGGATTTTTCATAGTGCAGGTTGATGTTTACTGTCGAATACCTTTTGAAAGTCTATCAAATTAATTACTAAATGAGTTATTGGAGGATGGTTTGTAAGTTGTTTAACAATATGGAATGTTTTACTGTTTCCAGTGTTACTTTTAGCTGCTACTTCTGCTTCTAAAGATAACATTTGTATAAGGTCACGTTTGTCCTTGTATGCGTTTATTGTTACTTCTTTATCTAGCTTCGCGCATGCATGCGTTGATAATTCAGTTCTAGTTGATAGAATTTTGAGTTGATAATTTTATGCCATGTCACCTCTGTTTGTCTTTTCTTGAGTAATCCAGTTTCAACTGCTGCATTTTAAAATGAGACACAAAAAAAATATTCAAGTCCTTGTCTGTGTTTGCAGATTCTGGTGTTGTATCATTTGGTATGGTGGAATAGTTGTTTTGGATGGCGGTGTTGTATTTGTTTTGGTGTTCACTTTGTAGAAGGCGATGTGAGTATATTTTTGGTGTTCTTGCTGGGATGCGTTTGTTTTAAGTTTTATTGTTGTGGTTATGCAGAGATAGTGGTAGCTGCCAATATTCACATCCCTGTAGGATCTTGCTAGACGCAGCATTTGAGCAAAACTTTGCATTTATGCAAAAGTGATAGATCTGGTTTTTCGTGCATTGATCACGTAAAAATTCCATGTAATTTTATGTGGGGAAAAAGGTGTTAAATATTACCATGTTTGACAGCTCGCACAGTTCTAAAAATCTTTCGCCATTTTGGTTCATGGTGCCCCACAATGAACACAGACCACAATGTTCTCATTCCCAATTTTCGCATTGAAGTCGCCCATTATAACAGCGTCATGTTTTTATGTGTTTTATTCAACACATCAAGCAATGTGACATAAAACTTGTTTTTCTTGTGCATGGCATGGAAAGACACATATTAGAGGGCAGAATTCTGGGAAGGAGAAGAAGAGATAGACCTAGGAGATGGATAGTGACATCAAAGACTGTACAAAATTAGTGGAGGCAGACAGATTGGCACAGGATAGTCGGGTTCAGGATATCAATTGCAAAGACAACATTCTGGAAATAACATGTCACATGATGATGATGACTAAATGAACCAACAATGGATACACTTGCTAAATTTCAGACAACATTACACATAGAACTTACATTATGTTTGTAGAGTGTGTTGAAATGATTGTTTCTAAAGAATACACACAATTCTTTCTCCTTGACAACAGAAGACAGCTCACACAGGCCATGATATGTGAGTTGTGAGGCAGTGCGTTCTAGAAACTGTTCTGTAATCAATGCTGAAACACAACACATCACAAATTATATACACATTTATTTAACTTATCTATAAGCTTACTCATTTCACTTACCACCATCTATAAACTTGCCCATCTATTCGTCCATCATCAGTTTCGGCTTATATACATGCACAATAGAAAAAAAAGAACAATTTGTGGTAAAAAAAAGTAAAGTAAAGTTAACCCATAGCATTTATTAATGCTGTATGGGTGTGAAATGTTAGCGATCACTAACATCTCACATTTCAGAGGCTCTGCTATATGAGAGCGGTAGCCATCTCCTTTCTCTTGCAGTCTTTACTTCCCGGATTAATTATAAGTAAAACACAAAAATGATAACACAGAATATCGCCAAATACACGTAACAGAAAAAAGAAAATGTACCGGTATGAAAAATCATTCAAATTCTTCAAAGTCTGAAATAGTTCATGAAATAGACTCCATCGAGACCAGCACCGTGCAGAGGTGATGGGGCTTAGTTCAGCCATCAGGGGCTGGAAACTAAGACTGGTCGGGCAGTCCCACTCGAGCAGGACCATAGTCCTGCCCTAGTAAGCAGAGTGCTGAAGACGGAGGCATCCAGCCAAAAGGCGCACAGATAATCAGGATGCCACGCACAAAACACAATGGAAACATGTCTACATCTATAAATAGTTATGGTGCCTGCCCTGTGACGGACGTTCAGGCAGGGACGGTGCCAGGCCCTATACCTCGAAAGGGCCCAACCTCAGTTACTGGAAGTCCTTCTCAATTGCCCCGAGGAGCCAGGAGGCAAGGGAATAGAGCTACTGGCCAAACAAACAAACGACCAATAAAAATAATGCACTGGAATGCTGAGGGTGTCAACAGTAAAAGAGATGGATACAGCAAAAAATTGGAACTTGAAAATGTCCTCAGTGAAGAACAAGTTAACATATGCTGTATCCAAGAAACACACCTCAGCAGCGACATAGCCTTCAAAATCAGAGGCTACCAGTGCTACCGATCTGACCGAAAGGACAGGCGAAAGGGTGGAATTCTGACACTTGTTAAAAACAATATCAGCGCATGTCAGCTGGAAGTATATATGGAAGGGGCAGAATACCAGATGCTCCACCTAAAAACAGACAGTGCAGAATTCCATCTCCTGAACTACTACTGCCCAAATGATAAACCATTGGCACTAGACACAATTCCAGACAAAGAGAGACTTATGGTGTGTGGTGACTTCAACAGCCACTCTCAGACGACGAAAATCCAGACTCCCCAGCAATATAATGCCAGTACAAAACATACTAATTATAAACGAGATCGGACATCGCCTCGGTTATCAAGGTCCGCGGCAGGCAGTGGGTAAACAGGCTGCTCTGTCTGAGAAATTAACTACTGGAACACATCCAAAACATCAGCACAAACACAGACATGCACAATACACAACACAGCAACAACACCTGCACAAGCACCAAAACATTAAACCCAGAAAACCTCGGAGGGAGAACCAGCAGAGCCAAGATTTTCATAAAACAAAGTCTTCACTTAATATTCTACAACTGAACATCTGTGGAATAATTAACAAAACACTAGAGCTCGCTAATTTACTACACGCTCATAAGATACATGTGGCCCTCTTACAGGAGACTATACACAAAGACACTGACCCATATCTGTCAGGATATACCAGCTATGCCTGTAAGTGTACCAACTGCCGTGGCATAATTACTTATATCAGGAATGCCATTCAGGGACAAGTCACCCAACTAACAGCCAATCCCACAGACATGCAGAAGGTGACCATCTGGCACACTGGAGGAAAATACACAATCTACAACATATACAGCCCACCTCAGACAACATGCAATTTACTGGAAATCCATACAACACAATTTATCAAAACAATACTTGCTGGTGACTTTAATGGTCACTCACCCCATTGGGGTTACCAGAACCACAATAAGACAGGAAGATATATAGAAGAACTCTGTGAAACAACAAACCTGTCTGTCTTTCAAGATGCAAAGTCTGTACCAACACTTTTGCACAGGAGCCATCTATCTCTCAGTCGACCTGACTTGACTATCTGTTCATCTGTGACCACAGACCAATCCTCACCACCATAACTACACCCAACAAAGCATATTTCAAACAGAAAACTCGCTGGAATTTTGGCAAGGCAGATTGGAAACTATTCCAAGAAACATCTGATTTCCTGCTAGGTAAAATCAAAAGCAATGACATAGAAACATTTACGCCAGAGGTGACAAAAGCTATCCTCAATTCAGCATCACAAAGCACCCCAAGGGGTAGTAGGAAATCATACAAACCATTCTACAACAAAGAAATGCAAGCTGGAATCCTCAATAGAAAAAAAAAAGCGAAGCCCTTGAGATCTCACCTTCACAAGAAGCAAAAATCCTGTACAATAAAACATGTGCCAAAGTAAAACTAATAGTGAAGAAGGCCAAACATGATAAATGGGCAAAAACATGCACAAATTTAGATCTAAGGGAAAATGGCAGAAAGGCTTGGGGGCTGATCAATAATTTGTCTGGGAAAAGAAGAAGAACAAACGATAAACCTGTGATAGATGGAAACAGAACAATCACCACAGATCAGAAAACGGAAGAACACTTTAACCACTTTTTTGCAAGTGTGAACAGAGTAGGGAAGCTGTCCGAGGCTGACAAGAAGCATCTGTACCTACTGAAGCAGCGAGAAAAAGTCCAAACCTCTGGCTCAACCATATTTGATGATGACTTCAGCATGCAGGAACTCCTACAAGGGCTGAAGAAACTAAAGCCAAGAAAGTCTCCTGGACCAGATAAAATTTATAATGAAATGTTAACACACATGAGCACATCAGGGAAGGAAGTACTCCTTACACTAATAAATATGACCTGGAGAAATGTAAAACTGCCTAAACATTGGAGAAATGCTCACATCTTTCCCATCCTGAAAAGTAACAAACCTCCAGATGAACCCAAAAGCTACCACCCCATATCCCTAACATCAAGTCTTGGGAAATTAGCAGAAAGAATGGTTAACGCACAACGTTACTGGTTCCCCGAGAGCTCAAACATCCTCTGCCATGAACAGGCTGGCTTCAGAAAAGGTAGTTGCACAGAAGACCAACTATTTAGGTTGACACAGAAAATCCATGATGGTTTCCAGGAAAACAAACACACTGTAGCCATCTTCTTTGACTTACAACAGGCTTATGATCGAGTATGGAGAAAGGGTCTTTTGATGAAGATGATTGAGATGGGAATTAGTGGAAAGCTATTCAACTGGATAAAATACTTCCTCATTGACAGAACAATCCAGACAAAGATAAATGATGCAATTTCATCTAAAGAAGTTCTAGAGGAAGGCTTACCACAGGGTTCTGCTTTAAGCTGCACCCTCTTTCTCACTTACATCAATGACCTTATCAAACATATCAAAGCTGAAAAAGCCCTCTATGCTGATGACTTAACAATATGGCAGAGCCATGAGAATGTTGAAAGTGCTGCCAAAAGACTAAATGGAGATTTAAAAAGACTACATGGATACTGTCAAACATGGAAGCTAAAAATAAACTGTGAGAAAACTGTCTATTACCATCTTTACCAAGAATCATAAGGTAGCCAAAGAAAATATCAGTCTATGGTTAGATACACAGAAATTGCCAAGAGAAGAACACCCCACATATCTTGGAATCATGCTTGATCGGAAGCTCACCCTCAAGAAGCATGTAAAAAATATCAAAAAATAAACACAAACGGTTACAACTACTGAAAAGACTCACTGGCACATCTTGGGGATCAGACAAGGATACCCTTAGAGGACTATACCTTGGTTACATACGTTCTGCTTTAGAATACAACAGTGCACTCCTCACAACATGTTCCACGACAAATGTAGAATCCCTAGACAGAGTGCAGAACAATGCCCTATGTCTTATTAGTGGAGCAATGAGATCTACACCGACGGCTGCATGTGAAATACATACGAATGTAGAACCCCTTGAGATGCGAAGAGATATGGCTGCAATGGAGGCTTATGAAAGAAGCAAAAGAATGAACAAAGACCACCCAAATAAACAACTTGTAGAAAACTGGGAACCAAACCACAGAATAAAACAAAAGTCAGTCCTGAGCCATGTCAATGAAATAAAAGACAGCTATCACCTTCCAGACAAGAGACAAAAACTGCAAAGAGTAGAAAAATGTTTACCACCACACGCAGGCTTTAAATTGCCGGAAATCAAAACACAGTTAAGAGATAATGCAACGAAACGTTCCGACCCAGTAAGTCTTATGAAAGCAACACAGAAAACAATAGACACCTACCCAGAACAATGGATTCATGTCTATACTGATGGGTCTGCCTTCAAAGCCATCATCAAAGTAGGTTATGGTGTCTATATAGAATATCCAGACAAAACATCTGATGAGTTGTTTGATGCCTGTGGGGAGATATGTTCTAACTATGAAACTGAAATAACAGCACTAGAAATTGCCTTGTACCACCTGAAGACCATATTTGATGCCTTCCCATCAAAAGTCCAAAACATTGTTATTTTTACAGACTCTATGTCTGCTCTCCAAGCATTGTAATGTGATGGACATTGTAAACCCGAGCTAGCTGAAATATACCACCATGCAAACCAGCTGCTCACATCTTATGATGTCAACATTGTTATGCAAGTGATTCCTGGCCACTCAAACACACCTGGTAATGATAAGGCAGACAGACTAGCAAAGAGGGAAGCACAACAAGAACAGCCTTATACAGAAACAACAATGCACACAGTTAAAATGATTCTGAAATCTGTGAACAAAGAAAATTGGATGAACAGATGGGCCATGGGAAACACTAGGAGGGAAATCTATAAATATATGACCAGCCCAAATCCTAAAGACAATATCAACCTCCTGGAAAGAAAAGACCAGAGTATCATATTCCAACTGCGCACACAACATGTATAGCTTAACAATCACCTGAACAGAATACAACCACAACACACTCCAGGGTGCCGGCTGTGCACTCATCCATATGAAACTTGACCACCACCTTTTTTAATGTCCAGCGCTGGATAACATCAGGAAAATGCTTCTCCCTCCAGGGCCAGATAAATGGAACACATTATATGGAACAAAACAACAACTCACAAACACATGCATATATCACACAATGGCATTGGGTCAAAGGGCATGAGCCCATGGACCGCTGGATCAGCAACCAACCAACCAACCTAGTATAATATTCCACTCCTCTTCTTCTGACTTCTCAGAAACACACATGCTTACCTAGTCTAATATTCCACTCCTCTTCTGACTTTCTCAGAAACACACATGCTTACCTAGTCTAATATTCCACTCCTCTTCTTCTGACTTTCTCAGAAACACACATGCTTACCTAGTCTAATATTCCACTCCTCTTCTTCTGACTTTCTCAGAAACACACATGCTTACCTAGTCTAATATTCCACTCCTCTTCTTCTGACTTTCTCAGAAACACACATGCTTACCTAGTCTAATATTCCACTCCTCTTCTCCTGACTTTCTCAGAAACACACATGCTTACCTAGTCTAATATTCCACTCCTCTTCTTCTGACTTTCTCAGAAACACAAATGCTTACCTAGTCTAATATTCCACTCCTCTTCTTCTGACTTTCTCAGAAACACACATGCTTACCTAGTCTAATATTCCACTCCTCTTCTGACTTTCTCAGAAACACACATGCTTACCTAGTCTAATATTCCACTCCTCTTCTTCTGACTTTCTCAGAAACACACATGCTTACCTAGTCTAATATTCCACTCCTCTTCTCCTGACTTTCTCAGAAACACACATGCTTACCTAGTCTAATATTCCACTCCTCTTCTTCTGACTTTCTCAGAAACACACATGCTTACCTAGTCTAATATTCCACTCCTCTTCTTCTGACTTTCTCAGAAACACACATGCTTACCTAGTCTAATATTCCACTCCTCTTCTTCTGACTTTCTCAGAAACACACATGCTTACCTAGTATAATATTAAACTCCTCTTCTTCTGACTTTCTCAGAAACACAAATGCTTACCTAGTCTAATATTACACTCCTCTTCTGACTTTCTCAGAAACACACATGCTTACCTAGTCTAATATTCCACTCCTCTTCTTCTGACTTTCTCAGAAACACACATGCTTACCTAGTCTAATATTCCACTCCTCTTCTTCTGACTTTCTCAGAAACACACATGCTTACCTAGTCTAATATTCCACTCTTCTTCTGACTTTCTCAGAAACACAAATGCTTACCTAGTCTAATATTCCACTCTTCTTCTGACTTTCTCAGAAACACACATGCTTACCTAGTCTAATATTCCACTCCTCTTCTTCTGACTTTCTCAGAAACACACATGCTTACCTAGTCTAATATTCCACTCCTCTTCTTCTGACTTTCTCAGAAACACAAATGCTTACCTAGTCTAATATTCCACTCTTCTTCTGACTTTCTCAGAAACACAAATGCTTACCTAGTCTAATATTCCACTCTTCTTCTGACTTTCTCAGAAACACACATGCTTACCTAGTCTAATATTCCACTCCTCTTCTTCTGACTTTCTCAGAAACACACATGCTTACCTAGTCTAATATTCCACTCTTCTTCTGACTTTCTCAGAAACACAAATGCTTACCTAGTCTAATATTCCACTCTTCTTCTGACTTTCTCAGAAACACACATGCTTACCTAGTCTAATATTCCACTCCTCTTCTTCTGACTTTCTCAGAAACACACATGCTTACCTAGTCTAATATTCCACTCCTCTTCTTCTGACTTTCTCAGAAACACAAATGCTTACCTAGTATAATATTAAACTCCTCTTCTTCTGACTTTCTCAGAAACACAAATGCTTACCGAGTCTAATATTACACTCCTCTTCTGACTTTCTCAGAAACACACATGCTTACCTAGTCTAATATTCCACTCCTCTTCTTCTGACTTTCTCAGAAACACACATGCTTACCTAGTCTAATATTCCACTCCTCTTCTTCTGACTTTCTCAGAAACACACATGCTTACCTAGTCTAATATTCCACTCTTCTTCTGACTTTCTCAGAAACACACATGCTTACCTAGTCTAATATTCCACTCCTCTTCTGACTTTCTCAGAAACACACATGCTTACCTAGTCTAATATTCCACTCCTCTTCTTCTGACTTTCTCAGAAACACAAATGCTTACCTAGTCTAATATTCCACTCTTCTTCTGACTTTCTCAGAAACACACATGCTTACCTAGTCTAATATTCCACTCCTATTCTTCTGACTTTCTCAGAAACACACATGCTTACCTAGTCTAATATTCCACTCCTCTTCTTCTGACTTTCTCAGAAACACAAATGCTTACCTAGTCTAATATTCCACTCTTCTTCTGACTTTCTCAGAAACACACATGCTTACCTAGTCTAATATTCCACTCCTCTTCTGACTTTCTCAGAAACACACATGCTTACCTACCGTAGTCTAATATTCCACTCCTCTTCTTCTGACTTTCTCAGAAACACAAATGCTTACCTAGTCTAATATTCCACTCCTCTTCTTCTGACTTTCTCAGAAACACACATACTTACCTAGTCTAATATTCCACTCCTCTTCTCCTGACTTTCTCAGAAACACACATGCTTACCTAGTCTAATATTCCACTCCTCTTCTTCTGACTTTCTCAGAAACACACATGCTTACCTAGTCTAATATTCCACTCCTCTTCTTCTGACTTTCTCAGAAACACACATGCTTACCTAGTCTAATATTCCACTCCTCTTTTGACTTTCTCAGAAACACACATGCTTACCTAGTCTAATATTCCACTCCTCTTCTGACTTTCTCAGAAACACACATGCTTACCTAGTCTAATATTCCACTCCTCTTCTTCTGACTTTCTCAGAAACACACATGCTTACCTAGTCTAATATTCCACTCCTCTTCTCCTGACTTTCTCAGAAACACACATGCTTACCTAGTATAATATTAAACTCCTCTTCTTCTGACTTTCTCAGAAACACACATGCTTACCTAGTCTAATATTCCACTCCTCTTCTTCTGACTTTCTCAGAAACACAAATGCTTACCTAGTCTAATATTCCACTCCTCTTCTTCTGACTTTCTCAGAAACACAAATGCTTACCTAGTCTAATATTCCACTCCTCTTCTGACTTTCTCAGAAACACACATGCTTACCTAGTCTAATATTAAACTCCTCTTCTTCTGACTTTCTCAGAAACACACATGCTTACCTAGTCTAATATTACACTCCTCTTCTTCTGACTTTCTCAGAAACACACATGCTTACCTAGTCTAATATTACACTCCTCTTCTGACTTTCTCAGAAACACACATGCTTTCCTAGTCTAATATTACACTTCTCTTCCTCTGACTACCTGAGACACAATGTGTTTACCTTGTCTAATACTTTCCTCTTCTTCTGACTTCTGGAGACACAATGTGTTTACCTTGTCTAATACTTTCCTCTTTTTCTGACTTCTAGAGACACAATGTGTTTACCTTGTCTAATACTTTCCTCTTCTTCTGACTTCTAGAGACACCATATGTTTACCTTGTCTAATACTTTCCTCTTCTTCTGACTGCCTGAGAGAGATGATTTTATCCACAAGCTGATTGTAACTGCACTGGTTAATTGCTGTCACTGTGTCAGAGTCCTGAGGGTCCACAAGCCAGCCATGGTATAGAGATATCTCCAAGAGATCAAATATGATCAACTCTGGTGTGAACTCAAAATCTCCAGCACTAGAACAAAGGCATTAGAATTATTGACATGCTCAAAGCAGATAAAATAAATGTCTATTAAATTTCATAACGAAGAATGGATTTGAATATGTACTATATATATCATTTCGTAATTTCACTTAAATAAGAAAAACTAAATAAATCAGACACTGACCATTTCAAAACCGTTGCACCTCATTGGGAACTGTGAGACAGTCTATGTTCAACTCATTGGAATATACTCCGATCAACTCAGTTGTACAATTTAGCACAGATGGGAAAATGACCAAGCAGATCACTTAAGAAGATTAAGATTGATGTTATTTCTGACCAGTCATAAATAACATGATAAAATCAATCAGAAAGCCACAAAGACTAGAAGATTTCATTCTGTCTCAACAGGAAAGAACCAACTCCACATTCACATAAAATTTAAGATTAAGAAAACATATATGTGTACATGTGAACAGGCATAAGACTGCAGAACATATTGGTTTACTTAAAGAAATCTGATGGATTTGGGGAGGGGGGGGGGTTGGCCACGCTAACCCACTAGCAGTGGGGATTTTCTGTAGGGGTTGAGTCCTTAACTCCCTAAGCTTAAGCAACTCTTATGCTAACCCGTAAGACAGCAAATGAATAAATATGACAGCAGACAACAGCAAGAAATTGAGATAAGACATGCATTGACAATGATTTTTGTGCAGGTCATGAGATATTTGGACATGATCTTTGCTGCCCCATAACTCCAAGAACACAAAAGTGAACTTTTCACAACATTCGTAGACCTCACAAAGGACAAAACAATGAACAGGGCTGGGATGTGGAAATGCTCGCCAAATTGGCCCATCCCCAAAATGTATAAACATCATGCGACCATTCCACATCATCATGCTTGATGTTTTCTGCCATGCTGATAGATGCAGTTTGATCCGCACACAAACCAAATTGAGAACAGACAGCAAACTTTTCAATCTTCTGCGTTTGCAAGCCAAAACTAAAGTGCAATGGTCAGGAAACTTCCCTCTGCAACAATTTTGGTTTCACCGTCAACACACAAAAAATAAGTCATATTTCAACCCATTTCATATTAACCCCACCAAACAATCCACATTTCAATCGCCAGTAAAAAATCAAAGAAGAACTTGAAACAGTCAGTAGTTTCACCTACTTGGGCAGCACTCTCTGACAAGCTGTAAACATTGACACTGTGGTAAACAACAGAATAGCAAAATCCACATTTGGAACACTATGTAAAAATGTATGGAACAGAAGAGTTATAACAATTACCAACAAATTCATAGTTTACCAAGCAGTAGTAATATCATAACTTTGCTATACCCGTGAAACATGGACTGTATATGCTAAACACATTAGGAGACTTAACCATTTCCATCTAAGCTACCTTCATAAGATAATATCCACTGGTGAGATAAAATACCAGACAATGAGGTACTGATAAAATATAAATATGTATGCACACACACAATGTTGATTAAGGCAGGGGCATGCTGGAAAGGTAACCCGGTCCTCATAAAAGATCATCACGTGTGAAAAAAAACTGCTATATGGAGAACTCCAGACTGGTTCCTACAAGGCCAGAGAACAGAAGAAGCATTTTAAAGTTTGTTGTTTCACAGAGCTCCTCTATATATTTTCCTGTCTAATTGCAGTTCTGGTAACCTCAATGAGATGATGGGCCATTAAAGTCACCAACAAGTGCTGTTTTGAGAAATTGTGTTGCATAGATGT
This sequence comes from Meghimatium bilineatum, assembly GCA_034231615.1. Lineage (NCBI taxonomy): Eukaryota > Metazoa > Mollusca > Gastropoda > Stylommatophora > Philomycidae > Meghimatium > Meghimatium bilineatum. Next base: position 30,859,052 of record CM067305.1, on the reverse strand, counting down.
CTGAGGTGGGCTGTATACATTGTAGATTATGTATTTTTTACTAGAATGCCAAATGGTCACTTTCTACACATATGTGGGATGGACTGTTAGTCGGGTGACATGTCCCTGAATGTCATTCCTGATATAGGTAATTATGTCACAGCAGTTGGTGTACTTACAAGCATAACTGGTATATCTTGACATATGTTTCAGTGTCTTTGTGCATAGTCTCCTGATTCTTGATAAGGACCATGTGTCACAGCACTGGGGCATTCCCATATATGCTCTGCTTGCCGTTCCATCAGCCATCTAAAAGCTCAGTGTCCCAGTCAGTTGCTGATTACATGTTCTTTTAATCTTTCTGGAGAGGGAGCACTTTCTTCCATCGCCTCTAGTTCCTCCCATTTTTACAATTCTCTGCATATGTACATTGTCTTGTTTGACCTCCTCATCTTCTCACAGGATATCCATGACTGCTCTAATCAATTCAATCATGTCTCTTCTTATCTTGTTGCTGTTCACCAAGGCTTTACTAGCCAACACATTGGCTCTTTCGTTTCCCCTGACCCCAGCATGACCCGGACAATAAATCCATGTAATGCTCTGCACCTTGTTGAGAATAGTGATCCATCCAGATCTGATCATACACTTTTCTATCTTGTGCAGAATACTTTGAGAGTTCGATAGACTCACAGAGTCTGTGGGTGGTTACATTGACAGTCAAGTGAGAGCTGCTGTCACCACTTCTATTTCCATTCTCATACTCGATGATGTAGTGACTGACTTCTGATTTCTCTGTTGATGCAGCTGACTTCTCAGCTAATTTCTTGCCATTTTGGTAGGCCACGAAACCCCAACCACACCTATTTGTTTCCAGTCTCCTGTAAAAGGACCACAAGTATCTTGTGAGTGTATAGTAAATTAGCAAGTTGTAGTTTTTTTGCTTCTTATGCCACAGATGTTTAGTTGTAAAATATTAAGTGAAGACTTGGTTTGATGGCAATCTCGGCACTGCCGGTTTGCCCTTCAAGGTTTTCTTGGTTTAATGTTTTGGTACTTGCGTAGATGTTGACATTGTTGTTGTTGTTGTGAATGTCGGTGTTTGCATTGTTATTTTTGATGCATTCCAGTAGTCAATTTCTCTGCCATAACAGCCTGGTTACAAACTGCATGTCCCAGACACTGATAACTGAGACGATACCCGATCTCATCTGTAAATACTTTATAGTGCTGGGAAGTCTGGATTTTTTATCCATCTCAGGCCAGAGCCAGGAAATAACTCACACCACTAGGAAGATATGTTTCTACCTATGCACTGCTCCAAGTCACTGCAGCCTAGATAGGGTTCATTGTGCTCATTCCCCACCACCAAATGCCTTCTGGTTATGCTGAACTTCTCTATGACTCCAGGTATGCAACCAAATGTTCAAGGCAAAAGGCTTGTTACTCATGTCCTGAATATGCCTTTATGATTGGTCTCAGCCATTGGAAAACAGTGCAGTCAGTCTCCCCCTCCCCAGTGCTGCACAGTACATCTCTGGCTCTCTCACAACCATAGAGGGTGCATGTTTATATATACTAATAAAACTGCATATAAAAAAACCACAAAATGCAACAACAAATGACAAGCATAATTGTATGGATGATGCAAGCTATAAAGCTTTAGTAAGAAAGCTTCAATATAACGGTATGTCATCTACTCAGGTTTTCTGATGCATGGGTCTAGTTTGTCTCGTGAGCCATTGGTGGGCCTCACAGACGCAACCGGATATATCTGTAGTAATTCATACATTGCTGCACATCCTAGGTTCTTAAGCAATTCATTGGTGACGCCATCCGGCCCTGGTGATTTTCTATCCTTTAAGATACTTTTTAGTTCTAGTGCAAATGTTTTAGAAATGGCATCTCGAAAGTTTGTGTTGTTCTTATCATTGTTTATTTCTTCACAAACAATTTGTTGCCTGCATGCACTGAAGCCAATTGTACTTACTTTCTTTTCTGTATGATTATGCAAGCGTGTCAGCTTGCCAGTGTAGAGTTTACCTGAATCTTCCAGTGTAATTGTGTGTTGCTGAGAGTTGAAATAATCATTTGCTTGGTTTGTTTCCACAGTTTTATCCCTTCCATTACAAAATTTAATTTTTGAGGTTTTTTCCTTCCAGCTTTTTCTCTGTTTCTATCTTTTCATTAATGAAATGTGCTTTGGTCTTTCGTAGAGCAATGTGGTTCTGTTGGGATGGTTGCGTCTCTGCCATATTACATACATACTTAGCCAGTTCTTACTGTAGTTTTTGGAGTGTGTTGGTCCAATATTGTAGATAATCCTTCCATTTCTTGGTATTGTCTACTTAGCCGCTGAAGTATTCATTTATTAAACTCCATGAAAATTGTGTTGATGTCTCTGCCTGCTTTGTTACTTGTATGTTGTTTGTGAGTAGGTTTGCTCTGCGTTTATATATGTGCTAGTTTGATTTCTTGTAGTTCCCTCTTGGTTTAGCTGGACTTGTAATTATTGTTTTGTTCACTTGACTGATGACTGGGCGATGATTACTGCTACCAAGTTGTTCACCTATTGTTCTTTCCACTATTCCAGCCAGTTCTGGGGTGCAGAATGCCAGGTCTGGAGTGGAGATACTATGCTATAACTTCTTGAGTAGAAAATTGGTGGATCCTGTGGATTATTCAGGAGGAATAGATTGTTATCATCTTGCCAACTTCTTCTCCCCTTCTGTCTAAATTGTTATATCCCCAACTTTTGGAGTGGTTGTTAAAGTCTCCCACTGCCAGAAAGTCTTTGTTAGGGATGTTATTACTGGTCATGTTTAATGGGATGTTATTTTGTCAGTAGAAGTTTAGTATGTGGAGTTCAAGGGTGTTGTTTTTCATGTGAATTATCTGGTATTCAGTGGCATTGATGTTATTCTTGACCATGTGTTAGTATGCCACCTTTCCTCCAATCTTTCCTGTCAACTCTAAAACATTGGTACCCTTGTATTTTGAAGGTTATCTTTTCATTGAGGTGGGAATCCTGTATGCAGAAAATGCTAATCTCTTTGTGGTGCAAGGTGTTTTCTAGTTCTGTTTTTGTGATGTTCATCCCTTCTGCATTCTAGTGCATGATATTTAGAGGGGTTGATGTTCTGTCTGGTTGGCCAGTCGCTTTCCTCTTCTGCCTCCTGGCTCCACAAGGTAGACTAGAAGGACTTACAGTAGATGGGGGTGGATTCTGTCGAGTTCAGAATGCTGCACTGCTCCTGCATGGTGAAACTTCATAGAGAAAGCACCACGACAATTAGTCAGGTTGCATGATACCATTGTTGCTGGTGCACCTGTTGGCCTGGTATCTCTGACTTCAGCACCTGCACTTGCTTGGGCAGGACCGTGGTCCTTCTTGATATTGGGTCGGCTCGACAATCTTAGTTTCCAGCATCTATTGGCTGGACTAAGCCCCATCTCCACTTCAAGGAGTTGGCCTCTATGGGGAAAGCTACTCTTAAGACATCTCACTGCCTCATTTCAGCATTTAATGGGTGAGACTTGCACAAGACAGAACCAATTGGCATCACTGAATGAAGAGTAGTGAAGAGTTGCAGAGATCCTCAGACACAATGATTCACAACAAAAACGTGCCAGAAGAAAAGCAAGAGCTGTGCAATGTCTCACAGACTTCTCCCACACATGCTCAGAGTGTTGTAGAAAATTCCAGGCACAACAGGACTTATTAGACAGTCAGGCAAACCATAGACTTTGACGGATGAGCATCCCATGTTGCCTTCTTATCTCTCCCATATTTTCTTTCTGAATCTACTGAAAAGCTTAGCTCAAACACATGAGGATAAACAACAAAATTATTATACACTATAATGACTGAACATTTAGCCCCACAATGAAACGGGGAAAAAATACTGAGTAATAAAAGGTATGATTACGGTACATTAGAAAATAGTATGGAGTAATTAGTGCAGCAATAATGGTAATAACAAATAATTGAGAAAAGTAAATACATCAATTTTATATACACACTATAAATGTAACATGAAACCACACAAAAAAGATGAAATATGACTCAGAACAACAACTTCTGGACTATTTGTAATTCCTTAGCGGTGTGTAATTGAATGCGCATTTGTTATTCGTTAGCGGTGTGTAATTGAATGCACATTTGGACATTGATGCACTATATGTAGTATTCTATTTATATAAACCTGTAATCTGTAAGGGTCTTAGGGGTACCACATTGGATGCATCAACATAGTTCTCCAGCGATTTTTATCTTCAATGATGCAGTTGTGAGAAAAAATCTTGTCCTCAGTCCTTGATGTTGTCTGTCCATGCTTTTACTTCACCTCCTCTTCTTCTTCTACTTCTGATAGTTTCCTGTAGTACTGTTTTTGACAAGGAATCGTGTCTACATACATGCTCAAAAAATGCAAGTTTTTGTCATTTCACTATTGAAAGCAATGGTTGTTGAGAGCCTATGTACAACTCCATTTTATTTCTTACAACCCCATCAAGGCCAGTTCTTTGGTGAGGAGAAGGGGCTTAGTCCAGTCAGCAGAGGTCGGAAACTAAGACTCGCCGGACCCTCCCACATTCGAGCAGGACCAGTCTTGCCTAACAAGTAAAGGTGCTGAAGTCAGCGACATTTAGCCAGAAGGTAAAACTGCAACAATCAGAATGCCATGCATTATCGCACATGAATGTCTATATCTGCATTATCCTGTTGTGGTGCTAACCCTATGACGATTCACCGGGCAGTAGTAGCACCAGGGCTTATACCTTGAAAGGGCCCACCCCATGCGACTGGAGGTCCTTTTGTGATTGTTTTGTAGAGGCAGGAAGAGTAACACCACTGACCAACAAATATTACCAACCAATGAGACACCTCTTACAATAATGCACTTGAATGCTGAGGGTGTAAATAGCAAAAAAGATGGATCTAGCAAGAAATTAGAATTAGAAAACACTCTTCTTAAGGAACAGGTCAAAATTTGTTGCATACAAGAGACACACCTCAGTAAAGATATAGCCTTTAAAATTACAGGTTATCAGTGCTTTAGAGCTGATCAAATAGACAAGAAAAGGAGGTATACTTACTCGTCAAAAATAATATCAGCGCACATCAAACTGAACTATACATGAAAGGAGCAGAATACTAGGTCCTTCAGCTAAAGACCAAAAACACAGACTTCACCTACTAAATTACTATTGTCCAAGTGACCAGCCCCTTTCTCTGGACACAATACCGTACAGAGGAAGACTGATAGTATGTGGATATTTTAATAATCCCTCACAAAGCTGGGGGCATGACCACATGGATAAAAAAACAACTTGAAAGCTGGAAAGATGACAAAGGTCTTCTATTGCTTAATAAGCCAAAAGATCCTCCAGCATACTACCCAAGAGCATGGCAAACCACTTCCACACTAGACTTGGCATTGTCCTCAGCAGACCAAACATGGGAAACCAACAGAATAGTGGGGAAGCAACTTGGAGGTAGTGACCACAGACCAGTCCTCCTTAGTATTAAAAATGAGCTCACAGGGAATGTATGTAGCCTTCCAAGATGGAATTATAAAAAAGCAAATTGGAGACTATTTAAACACACAGTAGTGCTTTGCTGGACAAATAAATAAAAAGAAGGAAAATAGACAAAAAGAAGGAAAAGACTTACCGTAAATGCCATAGTCAAAGAGTTTAATAAATGTATACATCAAGCTGCCAAGGAAGCAATACCCAGAGATGCAAGCAATACTAGAGTGAACAACTAGAACTACTGCAAGAAGAATTAGAAAAAGCAAGGATGGAAGTGGAAAATAACACAAGCCAGGAACATAACAACAAATATCAACACGCAAAAGCTAAATTCCAAAGAGCCAAACTAGAAGCTAGAAGAAAGAGAAAACAGAATCCTTAAACTTTGAAAAGGATGGAAGAAAACTGTGGAAACTAATCAAACAACTAAATGATGAGGGAACAGGAAGAAGCACAAACATAGCACTCATACAGAATGGCAAAATGATTACAGGAAAGCAAGCAGTAGATAATTTTGCTAGGATAATCGCTCAAGACTGCAATATTGAAATTAGTCAAGAGAAACAGAGCACAATGCAAAGCGATCAAGAAAGTGAAATGGAACATGCTCAAACTAGAATCAGTGATAAAAACAGCACCGATGAAATAATGGATACATTGTTCACATATAGTGAATTGGAATTAGCGGTCTCTAAACTAAAGCTAAATAAGTCCCCGGGTATTGACAAAATATCTAATGAAATGATTAAGAATCTAGTAACACCAGCAAGGAGGAAACTATTGGATATCTTAAATATTAGCCGGACTACTAGGAAAATTCAACAAATCTGGAGGGAATCAATTATGGTCCCTCTGCTTAAAACTTTAAAAGATGGAACAACACCCACTAGCTACAGACCAATTAGTCTTACAAGTTGCTGTGCAAAATGAGCGAGCGCATCATAAACTTAAAGACTAAAATTTCACATGGAAAGTAGAAAATTTCTTGCACCAAAGCATGCAGGCTTTGGGCAACGTTGCTCCACGGAGGATCAAACCATACATCTCTCACAAGAAATTGAGAATACTTTCCAAGACAAAAAATCAGTACTGGTGGAATGGATTGATTTACAGATGGCCTTTGATAAGGTATGGAAAGAAGGATGGCTTCAAAAACTGAGAAACTACAAGATAAGTGGAAGTATGTATAGATGGACGAAAGCCTTTCTTCACAATAGAAAAACCAGAGTACAAGTAAATGGCAAAAAAAGTAAGAATGTACTACTACACCATGGAGTGCATCAGGGAGGAGTTCTATCATCCACTCTTTTCCTTACATTTATCAATGATCTTCTTCTTCTTCTGCGTTCGCTCTCATATAACCACAACAAATGTAACGTGTGATTTCCACCGGGGAGCGTGAAGTACGTTGTGCTGCAAGTTCCACAGTAAAACTGTGTTATTTGCACCTCGGTTGGCCACTATATGGTCTGGATGTCCGAGGTCCAGCACATCTGTTTTCGTTCCCCCTTTAATTCGGGTAGGCTTCCCTAGTATTTGACAGCCTGTCTATCTGTCGCCGGGCACGTGGGTGTGTAGTGACTCTTCGCCTAGACGATTGTCGTTCCACCCTCTATGAACCTCCTCGTGTAATTGGACGTACTGTGCCTGTGCCCATCGGGTACTGAACCTTTTCTCCTCCGCGAGCCTGGTTTCGTATGAGGAAGAACTCAACAGAAGAGTTGAACCCTGGCTCTTTCACCCTCCTAGCCGAGGTGTTGTTCACTGACATTGTGAACCCCTTGTCCAAGTTCGAGTCTCGCACCACATGTTTGAGAGCAAGGCGTTCTTGAGCTGAGCGACCTTGTTCCAATAGCGCTTGAGCCCATCAGGTACGGAACCCTTTCTCTCTGCAAGTGTATTTCCATATAGGGAAGCTTGACAATAGAGTTGGGCCAGGGCTAATATCGTTGTCCCTTTTATGCCTGAGCCTATTGGGTACGGAACCCTTTCTCTTCGTGAGCATGTTTCTGGTATAGGAAGGCCAGGTGATAGAGTTAGGCCAGGTCTTCTTGCTTTGCCGGACGCCCATGATTGGGTCTGAGTTTCTACCACAAGGAGCATGGGTATCTAGAATTTCATCTCGAGCTGACAGAGCTTGTAGTTTCCATTCCCTTAGAGCATTTGCAATTTCTATTTGCAGTGGCGCTGCCCTCTAGCGCTCTTCTACCCTTTCGTTGTACTTAGTATGAAATCTATTCGTTTCTCACCATGCATCTACCTTTTTTGGTGTCTTTTCCATTGGCCGCCCCTCCAATGTTCGGACTGGACTGACTAGCGTCACTGTTTATCAACATTACCACTGCATATGTGGTGCATATGGTGTCGGAGATATTGCCTGTCTCATATGCAATCAAATCTCTTTCCATCTGCTACCTCCACATTCTTGGACACGATCCCCAAATGATTTGGCCAGAATCAGCATGAGCCGCTGTATTTCTGTTTCCAGGGTGCACCGCGAGGAATACATTTGGGATCTTGGTTATCTGCTAACCCTGGGTCCGCCAAGAGCATTGCGTTCCTTTTGCACCCCATCAATGATCTAATTAAATAAAAACCCTGTGGAACTAGAGCAGCACTATATGCAGATGACTTAGTTCTATGGTGCACACATGAGAGTGCTGCGGTTGCCACAAAAATGCCTTAGAGAGCCATGGACATTTTAACCAATTGGGCTGACAAATGAAATGTAAGTATCAATATAGAGAAGTCAGACACAACCCTCTTTACAATTTCACCAAAACAAAGAGCAGGAAACATCTATGTAAATAAAACTGTCCTAAAGTTAGATGGCCAACCCACAGATCTTGGTGTAGCAATTGATGCCAAAATGACATGGAAACATCATATCAGTAAAGCAGAAACAAAGGCTAGAAGGAAGATAGCTATACTAAGGAAACTAAGTGAGACAACTTGGGGAGCTAATTAAATAATTCTCAAAAATGTATACGAACAAGCCATTCAACCACACTTGGAATACGGTTCTACAGCATGGAGGTCATCATCAAACACCACATTACAGAACCTGGATAGAGCCAAGCACTTAGAATCATTACAAGCGCAAAGAGATCCACACTAATTGTAGAAATGCAGAATATCCAAGGGATGTAGTCATTGAAAGTGTGTAGGGATACTAAAATTATAATTCATAGAGAAAAGTTTCTTTCCCAACATAGTCACCCAATGAAGGAAAAATCCCAGAAACTGTCACAAAGATGGCTTAAAAGAAAAAGTTTTATACACCAGACCAAGCGTCTACGTAGACAGGTATTGGATCTTCCAGAGGTAACAATGCCATTGATATCTCAACCAGTATACACCCCATGAAAAAACAGACATACCTACAAGTGACCATCCAAACAAAAATAACAGGTGTGTATGGGAATGAACAGCTGAATAATCTGCAGAAAAGGGTTGCAGCTCTCAGCTTCCTCAATGATACTTACCCAAGTGATCTATGGACCAGAGTGTATATGGAATGATCAGCACAAAATGCAGTAAGAAATGGGAAAAGTGGTGTATATGTGGAATACCCAGATGGCACCACTGATACCACATGTATACCAACGGGGAATTACTGCAATTCATTACAAATTACAACTAATAATCTGAAGACAAAGCTATTTTTTACAGCTGCAGAGAAACTGTTAACATCAGACAGGACTTCATATCCTATTGTAATACTTACAGATGCAAGATCAGTACTATAGGCACCACAATCCAATAAACTACCAGAGTTAAAAGAGGTATTGTCCATAGTGTAAAAGGGGCGTAGAATTATACTGCAATAGATTACATCACACTGTGGAATAGCAGGAAATGAGAGAGCTGATCAGTTAGCCAAGGAAGGTTCTAACATGTGGCAACTGGATGTACCAATCAGCTATCACCAAAATTAATCCACGATAAAGGCACAACAAAATAAGATAACAAACCTAACAAGATAAGTTACAGGACAACTACCACCTACTTAACAGACAAGAACAGGTCATCATATTTCAACTCAGAACTGGACACAATAGACTAAACAGCCATATGTATACAAAATTTAAAATTAGCACAACAGCAAAGTGTACATGTGGACAAGCCAACCAGACTTCAGAACATATCCTCCAAGAATGTGCAAACTATGACACATTAAATGCACATACTGGCCTTCTGATACACCTATGAATGTTAAAATTTATAGTACGAAACAAGAAATGGAAAACAGTCCAATTTATACAAGAAACAACACTGATATAGACATTCTTAGCGAACGACACAAGAAGAAAAAATTTCTTACATACACATTTGTCTTATGCTCCCTATAAGAGATTCATAGAATTTGTCTGTAACTTTTGTATTCGATGGCCTGTAATAATCACTCCATGTTCGGAGTGAGTGTCCCCTTCTCACACCCATACAGCACAATACAAAGTACTAGTGAGTTATAAAGTTTGATTTTCACTCTAACACTGATGTTACTTTTTCAAATTAAGTTTAGCATTGACATAGAAGCTAAAGCCATCTCCAGCATTATTTTTAATTCTAATTTGCATTTTCCATCACTGCATTTGCTAACTCTTGTAGTTCTTGTTTGGACCCAGTTATAAGAACAATATTACCAACGAATCTCAAATTGCAAATATAAATACCTCCGATCGATATAGACGTGTTGTAATCTTGAAGGGTCTCCTGTATGATGTACTCTTGGTATTTGTTGAAAAGTACTGCAGACATTTGCCTCTATCACGAACTCCCACATTTGTTTTAAAGAACTCTCCAATTGTATTATTTGATAAAATAGCACCACTTGCGTTTTTGTAAAAATTGATTCAGCAACATCTATGATTGTAGTCTATTACATTATTGAAGCTCTGTACGAAAATGCAAATAGTGCTGTCTTGTCACACAATACAATTGGAGAATTCTTCAAAACAACTGTGGGAGTTCAACAGGGATGCATAATGTCCCCAGTACTTTTTAACATATACTTAGAGCACATCATACAAGAGACATTGCATGACAACACGTCTATATTGATCGGAGGTCGCCCTATTTGCAACTTGCGTTTCGCTGATGATATTGATCTTATAGCTGGGTCAGAACAATCATTGCAAGAATTAACATCAAAGTTAGAAAAAGTTACCAGCAAGTACGGAATGGAAATCAATACAGATAAGAGAAAAATCTAGGTAAACAGCAGAGACACAGAAAACCAGACTAATATCATGATGAATGGACATAAGCTTGAAGAGGTGAATACCTTCAAATACCTCGGATCCAGTATATGCAGTATGGTAAATGCAAAGCAGAACTAAAAATAAGGCTGGAGATGGCTTTAGCGTCCTTGTCAAGGCTAACTGTGATTTGGAAAAGCAACATCAGTGTTGGAGTGAAAATCAAACTGTATAGGTCGCTGGTGTTTTCTGTTGTGTTGTATGGTTGTGAGAGTTGGACACTCACTGCGGACATGGAGAGAAGATTACAGGCTTTCGAGTATAAATGCTACAGAAGAATTCTACGAATTTCCTATAGGGAACATAAGACCAATTTGTACGTAAGAAATAAAGTAGAGATGTGTGCAGGTGTCCAGGAACCATTGCTTTCAATAGTGAAATGACGAAAACTAGCATGGTTCGGATATGTATGCAGCACGATTCCTTGTCAAAAACAATACTCCAGGGAACTGTCGAGGGTGGAAGTTGCAGAGGAGGACAAATAAAGACATGGACAGACAACATCAAGGAATGGACAGGGCTAGATATTTCCACACTCATCCGTTGGACATGGCTCATAGAGAACATCTGACAAGGATTTCAAAAAGAACATTGAACCAACATAGAACCACAACCATCAGCAGTTATACCCTGAGAGAATGACTGAAGTGCAGATCTGTGCACCTATTATGGACATGTCCGGTGTGCGAGGAGGATAATCAATAAACTAATATCTAATATCTATGATTGTGGCATCAGTTAAAAATTATCAATATGTGCTAGAGACCATCATGTCAAACATGGTCAAATGCCCTTGTAAAGTCAATGAAATTGTGGTATAGATCATGTTGGTGCTGAATATGTTTTTCAATTAATATTCTGATGTTAAATATTTGTTTAACTGTGCTTCTGTTTGCTCTGAAGTCAGCCTGTTCTTCTGTAATTGCTTCTTCGGATTTGTGCTTTAGTACTGTGCAGTATACCACTTGCTTAAAAATTGAAAACATTGTCTTTGTCATGGACGGTTTGGAGAAGCTCTTGATCATTTATTCTAACAACCAGTATAGTTAGTAAGATCACTGAAGACATAATTGTCAAAATGATCTGTCAGCTATCAATTAATAACGTTCAATTATGTATAGAGAAAAAAAAATTAAACTATAATAAGAACATATTGCTTCACAACTGTGATTGTTTATCTTGATTGTGATGCATTTGCTGTTTGCACCCAACCACCCAATGTGGATCAGTCCATTTCTAGTATGGGACTTATTCACAACAAGTACAAATTATGTCTCAATAGAATACAGGGTTCCAAAATTTGTAAAACCTTTCACTTTAACTGTGTATCTAATTCCTTCTTTTTCTTTCACTGAAAGTGTGAGTTCAGGGAGAGGTCTGTGAAATGAATAATGTTGTGGTTCACAAGGTGGTTGAGTTACTAGGATATCTTCAATATTCTAGACATGTTGCAAATTCATTCAGAATCCTTATAAACTATGTGTCACTTTCAGATGAAAACATTCAAACACTTCCAATCTATGATCATTAGTGCTCCATTAAGTACAGGTTGTAAACAATACTACTATCATATCTAAATTAGGGTCCTATTAAGACAGGTTGTAAACAGTACCCCTATCTTGTCATGCTATTTAGAACAGAAACACAATTTTTATATATATATATATATATATAATATACATACATATATGTATACTACACATACATACATACATACATATATATACATACATACATATACATACATATATATATAACAACTGTTAGCATCTACAACAAACATTAGTGGACATCACAGCCTTCTGAAACTTGTGCTGGTCTGGAGCTAATCTTCATACCACTATGAGTGTTGTGTTCAGTTAGTTTTTGATGCCTTGTGTCCATCTTCTTGATATATGTCTTTTTTTTCCAGTCACATGACATACAACAGAATTTGTGTTCTCTAACTCCCACCATGGATATCTCTTGTAGCAGGACAATGGTTCTGTTAGATTTCCAGCACGTTGAAGTTGAGGGAACGGAAATACACTTTGTCACTTTTTTTTATTTGCGCCAATAGCCTGTGCACTCAAATGAATTATATTATGGTCTGTACTGTCTCTTATAGGATTTGATGTGTTTTGGTATGGTCACAATATTGTTACCTTCTGGTGAGAACCGTGCTGCTTAGCCAGATTAACTACATTTATCTTAGGATATTGATATTTTGGTCTGATGGTATGATGGGAATTCTTCTGTAAAATTCTATGTCAAAAGATGTGCTATTTTACACAACAAGAACATAATATTCATTACCCTGTAAACTTGACATTAACATCAAGTCCTGTCTGCAGTTTGTACATGACACTCATGGCATCCTGCATGTTTTGCTCATAATTGGCTTGTGTGATTTCTGAGAGATTCTGAAATACATTTAGATATGCTTGTTATTCTGCAGACATCAATACTAAACTATCAGCAGTCCAATGCCAACATAAACACAATGGACAGCAACATAATCTTTAAACCTCTTCTTTGTTTAGAGTTTCACTTCATAAATATGGTAAGCAAATAGTGAAAATAAAATATAAAAGGAGTTAAAGTAGCAGTTTTATGTTGAACAATACATACGATAGACGTTTCGATCAAAATGTCATTATCAAGATAGGGACGAACAAACACAGAATGGAATCACAAAATCAAACAGAGACATTTATATAACTAATTATACATCAGACTATAAGCATTCACACATAAAATTAAGCTAAGGATTGTTTTTATTATTATGAACATGATTACTACTTTTGTTTTCAACTTTTTTTATTTTCTTTGTATGGATACTGTACTTTCTCATCAAGTAATCCCATTCCTATCACTCTCATTTTTCTTTTTCTCTTTCCCTGAATGGTCAGTTTTCACATGACTGACAAGTAGTCTCAGTTTAATTGGTGGTTCAATTCTGTTTGTTTGTGCCAATATTGATACAGACTTTATTTTAGTTGAAGCTTCAATTGTGTGTATTGTTCCAAGGAAAACTTCTTAACAGCTTAAATTTTTTTCTATATTTACTCATTTGTATAAATACTGAGATTGGCAAATTTTTCAGGACAGATAACGTAATGTTTCAGAGATGAAAACTTTCCCCAGTTATTTTTAACATTTATCTGGAATATATAATGCAAGAGGCATTAAAAGATCACCAAAAATTCAATAACTATTGGCGGCAGAACACTTTGTAACTTGGGTATTCTGATATCGATATTTTGGCTGGTTCCAAATATGAACTTCAGGAACTCACCTCAAAGTTGGATGACATTATACAGAAACATGGCATTGATAAAAACAAGTTGTTGGTGGCTAGTAATAGTAATATCAAGCAAGATACTATGAACATTTGATTAAATCGCAAAAAACTGAAAGCAGTTACAGCCTTAAAATATCCCGGGTCCCAAATATTTAATGACGACAATTCGGGAAATGAGATCAAGTTAAGACTCAAGATTGTGATGGTTGCGGTGGCAAGGTTGAATATGATTTGGAAAGTAAGTTCAATATTACAGTAAAGATCAATCTATACACATCACCACTAGTGCTAACTATTATTTTAGTATGGAACTGAAAGCTGGACACTAAATGTAGACATGGAAAGAAGGATTCAGACTTTTGAATATAAGTGTTACAGGCGTCTGTTAAAAATCAGTTGAAATATACTGTGGAATCCCTTTATAGCGCATTCTTTTATAACAAAACTGAAAGTCAGTGTGGATTTCATGCAGGTCATGGTACAGTGGACACAATCTTTGCTGCAAGCCGAAGCAAAAATAAGGTGTGAGACACAATGGTCAGGGAACTCTCTATGTAGAATACTGAGCACTGTATGCTGATCCTGCAGACAGTATGCAGGTCATCCGAAACCAATTTGCTGAAGCCTGCAACAACTTTGGCTTCACCATCAATACAAAGAAAACAGAGGTCATGTTTCAACCCACACCAAACATCCCATATTTAAATCCCCATATAAGGATCAAAGAAGAAGAGCTTCAAACAGTCAATAGTTTCATCTACATGGGCAGCATGCTCTCTCCAACCATAAACATTGACACTGTGGTAAAAAACAGAATAGCAAAAGCTAGTGCCACATTTGGTAGACTATGCAAAAGTTTATTGGACTGAAAGGGAATAATAACTACCACCAAACTTTACCAAGCAGCATTAACATCATCACTTTTTTATGCTTGTGAAACATGGACAGTATGTGTCAGACATGCTAGAAGACTCAACCGTTTCCACCTAAGCTGCCTTCGTAAGATACTTAACATCCATTGGTGGGATAAAATACCAGACAGTGAAGTACTGACGAAATCTAAGTCTGTAATCATACACAATGTTGATGAAAGCGAGGACAAGCTAGGCAGAAAAAATGGTCAGCATGAAAGATTGAGGCTCCTTGTTGAGGAGATGGAGCTTAGTCCAGCCACCAGAGGCTGGAAACTAAGACTGGTCAGGACCTCCTAAAATCGAGCAAGACCACAGTCGACCCTAGCAAGTACATGTGCTGAAGATGGAAAGAAGGAAGCAACAAGCCAAGAGGCGTACTACAGCAATCAGGATGCCATGCACCAACCCATGCAATGGGAACATGCTTTATCTGATATATGTTATGGTGCCTGCCCTGTGATGGACATCCAGACAGGGACGGTGCCAGATCCTAGCCTCAAAAGGGTCCAACGCCAGCTACTAGAAGTTCTTCTCTATTGCCCTGAGTAGCCAGGAGGTATGAGAATAGAGCAACTGGCCACAAAACAAGACCATTAAAAATAAAGCATTGGAATGCTGAAGGCATCAATAACCAAAAAATAGGAATTCAAATACATCTTAAATGAAGAGAAAGTAAATGTGTGCTGTGTACAAGAAACCCACCTTAACAAGAATGTAGGTTTTAAAATAAGAGGCTACCAATGCTATCAATCAGACTGAAAAGACAGGCGAATAGGTGGAGTACTGATGCTGATTAGGATCAACATCAGTGCATGCCAGTTAGAAACATATATGGAAGGAGCAGAATATCAGATTCTCCACCTCAGGACAGAAAGTACAGAATTCCACCTCCTCAACTACTACTGTCCGAATGACTGCCCATTAGTACTAGACACAATCTCAGTGCAAATAAAACTAATTGTGTGCAGAAACTTCAATAGCCACTCACAGTTGGGGTTATGATCACATGGACAGGAGAGGTGAGGAACAAGAAATCTGGCAGGACGAACATGAAATATCCTGATCAACGAAACAACTGACCCCCCAACCTTCTACTCCAGATTATGGCATCCCATCTCTACACCAGACTTGGCATTCCACTCACCAGGTTTGAAGTGGAACGTCAATCATGTTGTTGGAAAGCAGCTTAGAGGCAATGATCACCGTCCAGTCTTACTGACTAGATAGTGAATATATTAAAGATAGCAGCACTCTGTCTAGGTGGAACTACAAGAAGGCACATTGGACATGTACTGACACTACAGCAGTGTATTAGCCAGAGACCTAACTACAAAGATATCAATAAGTTAGTCCATGAATTCTTTAGATGTGTATTACAGGCTACAGTAAAACCATCCCTAGAGGAGCTATAAACATTACAAATCTTACTGGAGTAGTGAACCAGAAAAACTGCAAAATGAAGTGGCTGAACTACTGCATCGTGCAAGAGTGGCAATGTTTGCTTGTATGATTTGGTAATATGGTGCATGGAAGAACATGCGACAGTGGCTACCAAACAGGCACAACGAGAAATGGACGCCATAACCACATGGGCAAACAGATGGTGTGTCAGCATCAATATGGATAAGTGCAGCACAGCTCTCTTTACCCTCTCACCAAAACAAAAAGCTGGTGACATCAAGATGAATTGAGAATTCTTGAGGGAAGACACACAGCCAACATATCTTGGAGTCATATTTTACAGTAGGCTTACATAGAGGGAAAACATTAATAAAGCAACAAACAAAGGCCAGAAGAAAGTTAGACATCTTGAGAAAACTAGTTAGCCATCTTGAGAAAACTAAGTGGAACCACATGGGAAAATACTTAGTAAAGTTAACCAGCAGGGTATATGATCACACCTTAAATATGGGTCTACTGCATGGTGTCCAGCATCAAATACTACATTATATGAACTAGATAAGGTGCAAAACCAAGCACTTAGGATCATCACAGGAGCAATAAAA
Organism: Meghimatium bilineatum; assembly: GCA_034231615.1. Taxonomy (NCBI): domain Eukaryota; kingdom Metazoa; phylum Mollusca; class Gastropoda; order Stylommatophora; family Philomycidae; genus Meghimatium; species Meghimatium bilineatum. Next base: position 30,842,074 of record CM067305.1, on the reverse strand, counting down.
TCAACACCCATAGTGGAGATAGACAAAATGGGGAGAATACAAACACACAAAAGTACTAATACATTCCAAAAGTTAAGTCATCCAATGAAAGAAAGATTTCAAAATTTAGCAATTGGGCGATTCAAAAGAAGCAGCCTTATCCATCAGGCTAAACGACTTTGTAGAGAAATCGCAGACTTGCCGGAAGTTGACAACCTCCAAAAGTCTATACCAGAACAAACCCCTTGGAGAGAGGATAGTGGATTAACTATATTCAAACTTAGGTGAAATAAATTTTAAGCGAGAATGAATAGAATAATGTACAATGAAGGACAATTACTTTCAGTCTAGTTGAGGAAGAATACCCACATGACATATGGATCAGAGTCTACACCAGTGTTTCCCAACCTTTATTTTACCATACCCCACCTATGTCTTTCTAAAATTCTGATGCCCCCCTATGTAACGTATACATATTTTTTACTATTCAAAAATTGTATTATTCCCCCCTGAATATATATAGAGTTCCAAACAATGTTACAGATACAATTAAAGTACCAAAGGAAAATTCTGCCATAATTATGAGGCAGAAATCCAGGCAATCAAGGTGGCCACTGGAAAACTACTGAGCACCAATCTTGAATCACAGCCTGTAGTATTTTTTTTAAGATCAGTACTTCAAGCGCCCCCAGTTCAGAAAACTACCAGACCAGTGGGTATTACTGACCGAACTGCGCAATCAGCATATAATAGCTATGCAGTGGATACAATCACATTGTGGAATACCTGGAAATGAGAAGCAGATTGTCTGGCTAAGGAGGGAGCTGCTGATGATCAACAAGATATGTCAATAACGTACCATCAAAAGAAACAGATGATCAACGCAATTAGAAAGCCAACTCCAACACAAGATGACTATCAAAGTATGAACAGACCATAACAGGTTGTCATTCTGCACCTCAGAGCAGAACACAACTGACTCTGCAGCCACATGTATACAAAGTTCAAGATTGGTAACACGGCCATGTGTACAGGCACCAGAGCATATTCTTCAGGACTGCCAGAAATATTAAATACTGAGGCAAATACACTGGTTCAGAGAAACAACAATGAAAGAAAAACCTTACGGACCTCTGTGCGAGTTACAGAACACAGTCAGGTTTATAGAAAAAAATAAGGCTTCAGATATAGGCATGTTCCGAAAGAAGAATCTACCAAAGAAGTTGTTATATGGAGAGTTCCAGGCTGGCTCCTGCAAGGCAGGAGGATAGAAGAAGTGTTTTAAAAACACTCCTAAGACACCATGGACTCACTTCAACAACACAAATTCATAGGAGAGTCTTGCACAAGACAGAATTAAGAGTGATGCAGGAGCTGCAGAGAACTTCAGACACCATGCTGCACACACACAAAAAAATAGAAAGGCAAAATCTGCTAAATGTTCCATAGACTCCTCCCACACAGTCCGACAGACAAATCAAGGCGCAGTCAGGCACACCACAAATATCATCATCCCAGTTTAGCTGAATGGCCATCGTCAAGTATGACAGGCGAAGAACATAGAACTTTTAAGAACTTTCTCATCTCAAATGACAAAAATATATGAGATATTCTTCATCTTGAGAAATGTTCTGGCCTGGGTTATCCAACACTTGACTTCTTTCATGCATCTTTCATTTACTGTTATCAAGGTATCCAAATATTTGAGTATAGTGATTTGCCTCAAACTGATCACATCTATTTTGATGTTACACTCTGGAAGAAATTTGTTCTTTGTTATTGCCATTTAATTTTTCTGCTAACTAAGACCTGTGTTTTGACTTTCTGTTATTAATCATTTCTTGTAGCTGTGTCTCATGTTCACTCATCAAAACTGTGCCATCAACATATCGCAGGTTATTTATATTATGCTGTTCTTACCGATATTTAATAATAATAAATATAACAGATCAGAATCCATCTACACCCCCCCCCACCCCACTGTTTCTCATGTTATACAATACATTTCTAGTTATGAATTGTTAACCATAATTGAAGCTGTAAATCTGGAGACAAACTCAAACATGCACACACTCACCTGTGGAATATTTTCAAATATACATTCTCCTAGGTACGTCATCAGCTGTTCAGAGGTGATCATCTCCAACATTGGAGCGAGTTTCACCTGTAATGCAGATATATTCATACTCATGCACACCAAATGTACTGTCACATGGTACATACATTAAATGTAATGACACAAATATACACAAAACAAAAGCATAATGACACATTGTGCAAACCAAATGTACTGGCATATTTTTTTATTTCTACAGGGCAGTCATTTCAGCATGAGAATTTAGGTTGAGGGCTTTATGAGACTCTATTTACTAGGGTATAATGTTCAATATATCGGTAGGTAAATAATTATTTAAAAAAAATATAAAATTGGTTTTACAGATAGCCTACAACATAATAAATTTATGTTTGGACAAAAAGGTCTTTTTCAAGTGGGACAAAGAAAGAAAGAAAAGGGCACCAGTATAGAATGTGACAACATGATGCTAATATACAAGAAATATATATGAAGCACACAAAAAAGCCATCTCCGGAGAACTCTTCTACCCCCTCACACTGAAAGGCATAAAGGAGTATAAAGTGAAAAGAAGAAAGTAGATGACGCTGATGAAATAATCCCTTTAGCTGTGAGCTGGTAGGGCTTGACAGCCCATAGCTTTTCTGACAAAAACAAAAACTTTGAAGTTGAATAACTGAGGGTACCCGGACTCATATGGGGGTCTTAAAGGCATGCATGTTTAGTCCCAGATGGACATTCCTGTGTGTGAGTATTCCAGGATTACTACATCCTACCAAAGGTACAGCATACACATCTAGGCCAATTGTCTCATCACTCTTCTGTCATATTTGTTGACCCATTTGTGGTGATGGCACATCTAGCATTCCCCGTACCTAGGAGTCTGCCACAAAAGAACAAAGTTGCAATATCCACTGACCTGCATTTCTTTGTCATCCATCAGAATTATTTGATAGAAGACACAAGTAAAAAATTGAGACAATGATGTGACAATGACAATTTTTTTCCACAGGTTACAGGTTGTCCGCATATCTCCCAACTTTCTTTTAATCGTCTCCTACGACATGCTGGAAAAGAAGACAACAGCTCTATTCTTTGCACACTGAATTAGAAGTCCAGACCCCAGAGGCAACGGGACTACGTAGAATTATGTAGTCTTCAATAACATCCCATTAATAGAAAAATAAGTAAGGTAAGTAAGAAAGAAAAACACTACACAAGAATGAGAAGCTACATTATAAGAAGATAAAGCACATAACAGAAATGTGAATTCAAAAGCAATAATATAATTAATAATTAAATCTGTATGCTGACAATTAGTGCTCAGTTGGAAAGCTGTAATTCAAAACATCAACAGTTTCTCACAGTTGAGAGACTGTTGCTGGTTTTACAAATAACATGATCAAATTGTTCCCAAAAAATAACCAAATTGTAATTGAACTGCACACTAAGGTAAGATAACGATGACGCTCTGACTACATTGTGCCATCTCATCTACATAGTCAGTGTTGCAGACTTTACGATGTAATTGTTAAGAAAGAATGATGACAATGCTGCCTTTATTGGTTTATCAGTGCCACAGAATCATCACACCAGGAGGCGATATCGTCTAACTCATTCTGCTGTGCTCTGACAATTTCTGTTCCCTTTCCTTTCTATTAGGATATTGTTCACAAAGAACAGCGTCCTACCTCTGTGATCAAGTTGCTGCTGTATGATTGCCAAAGTGTAGCCACATACGGGTGTGAAGCGGCATCTCTATTGTAGACCAGAGCATATTGTTATGGGTTTAGATGTCTAACAACTGACCTGAGAGCCGTCCTTCCTTTCTAGCAATACCACTGATATTCATCTCATGAGGAAAAGGTCAACAAAGAATGGTGAGACACATGTTGATGAGATACTAGAATGGCACTCTGTTGTATCCTTCAATTGCAACAGCACACGATTCCAGACCTGCATGGAAGCCCTCAAATATGCTGTACACGAACACATTGTGATATGTTTCTTTATGATGTCTATAGTCTCAAACATGCCCAGGAATATGCTGCTTTAAATATTGCCACCACGGCACTTGTCATTTGTGAGAAAGTGTACAAATTGGAAGCTTAGCTCTGTCTAGGACCTCAGTGTTAATAACCGTATCATGCCATCTGATATTCAAAATCACTCAAAGACATTTTAAATAGATATTTAATCTTTTTTCTCGAAGTATGGTGTACTTGTCTCAGACCTGTAACGGAGAACACTGAATATGCATACCTGGTAAATCGAGATCTATGTCTCTGTTGTCAACTTCCTGTTCCATGCTCTTTTTGATAGTTTACCAAACTTGGTAGTGGCAGTGTTTCAAAAAAAATATTCAAGTGCTTATTTCTTCAAGGGAGAGAGAGTTTTGTGGTTACTGTGGATCCCAGATAGTTAGACTCATTAGTCGCTGTGTCCTACTGCAGACTTTTCAGCAACATCAACATCATCTACATTTCTCGACCATCTCTTTCTGGCTCTCTGCCATGACATTGTAAGCAGGCTCTTTCGTTAGCCATGCTTTCTCCACTTTTTCATTCCATCAGGGTAGTTCCAGAAAGGATCAAACAGTTTTCTTTCTGGCATTATTCCACAACATAAATAGTGATTTTTCTTGTCATTGTGACATGTTGTGTAATGGAAGAGGTAAATCCAGGAAGTGACCATTATGTGACCTTACTGTTAGTTTTCTGTTGTGTTTTAATTATGTTTCAATGTTTGTCTTGATAAAGACCTTTTGGTTGAAACATTTGTGTGTTATCGTGTATTTTTAGTTATTAGCAAAACTTCATTAACCTATTCCTGGATTTACCTGTTGGATTTCAGTTTTGCGCAGTCAGTACATATTGCGTTATGGAAGACAGGTTTGGAATTTTATATCTTGGTTTTCCCATGGTTAGAACTACAAAAGGTAGATTTATCATTTTCTTGTACCCGAGAACATTCCAGTGAGTGGAGAGAGCATCAACACTAGAGATCAGTGCCACATCTATGACACCATCTATATCCTCTAGCCTGAACGCTAATCTTGCCGGACGACCATCATTCAAAAAAGATAAGCAAGTGCTTAGTAAGGGTTGGTCCAAAGCTATGCCCATTCTATTTTCAGCAGTATTCTCCACTCCTATGATCTAACATCTCCAAAAGGGCAATTAGTTCCTGGAACATCAGAAGTTCCAATTGTCCTCAGTTCCTATGTCTGCATAGGAAAACATATTAAAGAAATGCCATAACTGATTGCAAATCAATATCTGTATTCCTTGTAATTCCAGATATTATAAATGGATAAAAAGATCTACAGTGACTAATGCATTCAATAAGGTAGCATGTGAATCCAAGGCTAAGTAAGGGAAAAATATATTACGCAGATCAATGGTGTAATTCCTTACAGAAATTCTGGCAATTGCACAAGAGAACGAACTGGAAGATTACACATCAGTACATTCCCACTTTGCGTGACTCTTCAGGTGAAAAAAAAGTGGATACGGGAATGGAGTTTCTACAAAGATATGCGACACTGACAGATAAAGGTTATGATGATCACCAAAAGATTTTGATAAGTTTTTCCTGACATTGTTAACAATAATGAGCAACATTCCGATTTAGTAACTAAGTATGATGTCATTTTTACACTAAAACAAGCCAAAGCACTGCTCCTGCTCCTGATCAGTAACATCACATTCAACAACTTGATGAGTTGGACATTAATGCAACAGTGGAGGCTTTCAACTCCAGTATGTAGAATGCTTCTGTTCTGGCAGATTGTCTACCTAGCTATTTGAGACCATTCCATAAACCTGGCAAGGATCCAAAATAGGCCAGTAGCTACCGTATAATTACTTTGTAAAATGTTTATGGAAAGTCATTGGAGAAGATCATCATTATCAGGTGCCATGCCGGCAGGCATAGGCAGCCACAGCTCTCTGTCCAGAGTATTATGTATCAAGGTTGTTGTTTTCTTGCCGTGCCAGGCTGTCAAACTGTCTAATATTTTCTCACGTTGTTGCCCTCTGTCTCTGTTGCCTTCAATTTTGCCTGTTGTGACTATGTTCTCTAAACCTGCCTGTCTCATGAAGTGGCCAAAAAAAGAAAATTGCCTTTTTTTAAATATTGTTGATTAAGGCCTGTTTCGCATTTGACTCTTTCAACACCTCTACATTAGTTTTTCTGGCAGTCCATGGTATTCTCAGCATTCTTCTGTAGAACCACATCTCTGTTGCCTCTAATTTCCCACTTTCCAGTTTGTTTATTGTCCAAGACTCGCAATAAACAAACTGGAAAGTGGCATATACATTGGAGAAGATAGGTACCAGAAAAGTAATTTGTCATTTGGTAGCTACCAGTCAGGTGATGGGATTATGCTGCAACGCATGTGGTTGCGCCTGTGGGTCTCACCAATGCCCCACTAGAAAAACCATCCATGCAATAGAATACCTTAGTAGATGACATGCTGTTATACTGAGGTTATCTTCTTATAGAAGCTTCATGGCATGTCATCTATACAATTATACTTCTCATGCTTTTTTGTTTGTTGTTGCAATACATTTTGTGCCTTTTGATTTTGTACATGTATGCACCCTCTGTGGTTGGGAGGGAGCCAGAGATGTATTGCGCAGCACTGGGGAGGAGGAAACTAACGGCACTGTTTTTTCCTATGACTGAGACCCATCATAGGGGCACAGTGACTCAGGACGTGACTATCCTTTTGACTTGAACATTTGTTTGCATGCCTGAAGCAATAGAGAAGTTCGGCTTAACCAGTAGTCAATTGGTGGCGGGGAATGAGCACAGTGAACCCTATCTTGGCAGCAGTGTCTCAGAACAGTGCATAGGGTGAAACCTACATTCCTAGTGGTGTGATAGTTATTATCTGGCTTTGGCCCGGGGTGAGCCGAAAATCCACAGACTTCCCAGCAATATAATGCTAGTACAATATACAATATACACAAAAGAGATCAGACGTCGCCTCGGTTATCAAGGTCCGCAACAGGCAGTGGGTAACCAGGCTGCTCTGGCCAAGAAATTAACTACTAGAACACATTCAAAATAACACAAACACCGATATGCACAATACACAACACAGCAACAACACCTGCACAAGCACCAAAACATTAAACGGAGAAAACCTTGGAGGGATAACCAGCAGAGCCAAGATTGTCATAAAACAAAGTCTTCGCTTAACATTCTACAACTGAACATCTGTGGTATAAGAAACAAAAAACTAGAACTTGCTAATTTACTACACACTCACAAGATACATGTGGCCCTCTTAAAGGAGACTATACACAAAGACACTGACCCATTTCTGTCAGGATATACCAGCTGTACCTATAAGTGTACTAACTGCCATGGCCTAATTATTTATATCAGGAATGACATTCAGGGAAATGTCACACAGCTAACAGCCCATCCCACAGACATGCAGTGGGTGACCACCTGGCAGACTGGAGGAAAATACACAATCTACAACATATACAGCCTACCTCAAACAACATACAATTTACCGGAAATCCATTCAACACAATTCCTCAAAACAATACTTGCTGGTGACTTTAATGGCCACTCACCTCCATTGGGGTTACCAGAAGAGAGATAATGCTGCAAAGTTTGTGTATGATGTTTACTAAGAGTTTCAGTCCAAGAAGATCATTGCAGTATCAGCTGATATGGATGATGTGCCTAATAAGTGTACATTTTGAGTCTAATTATGTCTTTGCTGGACTGTGGATTGTGAACTGGATCTCTGACTGAGAGAACTGTTGCTCTATATCTTAAGAACATGGACTTCAGAACTAACATATATATGTCTGGGAATATCATACAATTTCCCTCTATCAACTGTGTTGTTCAACATATACACAGTCATGGTAGAAAAATATTAACCCGTGGATTAAGTTTAACATTAACTCTTGCAGATGACATTATAGTTTACAGGACTGGATCAGGCAGACAAGAAATGGCACAAGACATTCAGGGTACATGAAATGCTATATCAGGTTAGTTTAAAGAATCAAGATCTCAGGTAAATCCTCAGAAAGTGTGCCTGTTGTTGTGCTCATTAAATAATTGTATCGACTCTGACCCTGGCTGATCTACACAGTCAATTTTAATAGGCCTAGCATTGAATGGCGTGACAGACAGCATTTTGGCAGTAACCAAAGCTTTGAAATGGGTGTACTCGCAGACTTCTGCGAGCATGCCTGTTTACTCAGTGACGATGAGCATGACTGCGAAAGTTCAAGTGGGGTACATTCGGGAACAGTGGCTGGATGTAGTGAAGAACTCCTGTGTGCGTAAAGTGACATTTATTTTTGTTCCGGGACATGCAGGAGTCCGTGGTAATGAGAGAGCAGATAGGTTGGCCGCACACGCTGCTACTACGGCTGTTGGTGGAGCGATGGATCGGGCAGACATTTTGAACGCCCTATGGGAAAACACACAAACAAGTGACGATGACTCTTGTTCCATGAATAGAATAAGGGACCTTGGTTTGAAATGTGGTGTCGCTAGAAAGGAGTGGTTTCATGGGCGAGAAAGAATGATGGTCAATCAACGGTGTACTGGGACTATCAGTCAACTTGTAATGGTGGATACACTCAAGGAAAGATCTGAGCACCTATGGACTTGTCCGGAGTGCAGTGACAATGATCCAACGACTAACCAAGAGACTGCATTATCTTGAAATAGGTTTTGATTGGATTGCAGTCTGCCTTAGAAATATGTTGAGAATACATCACATTGAGACTTGCAGTAATTAAATTTATAGTAGTTGTGTGACTTGAGATGCGACTGCTTATCTTTCTTTCTTTTCATCAGGTAGTTCTCTTTTGTTGAATATAGATTAGGCATTCTCACACTTTTGCATTCCCAGGGTATCATTCTTGAATGCACAGGGGAAACTCCCATTATTAAAATGAGAAACAACTACACATTGTTCAGTTCCCTATCAGATACAATACTAAACATGTTTAAAAGCAAGTGAAATTAAGAAAATTACACAAATATCATGCAATAAAAAATGAGAGATAGTTCCCACATTATGTACTTTACAAAACGGTTATTTAGTATAAGCCAACATCATTGCACACTGGGCAGACCCATAGAAACTGTCTTCCCCAGAAGCTGAAGAGTAAGCACATTTACAGTTTTTCTATCTATAAACCTATGAACTGCTAGGGTCGTAAGGATGAATCAACATTGGATGGATTGACAGTCTTCCAGCAATTTCCGTCTTAGATGATACGGATGAATGAAGAAAAATCATGACCTATCCAGATCTTGTTGTCTATCCATGCTTTCCTTTGAGCTCCTCTGCTTCTTCCACCATCAACTGTTCTATGTTGTATCATTTTTGACAAGGAATCATGTTGGCATACATGTCCAAATCATGCAAGTTTTTTGTCATTTAACTATTGACGGTAATGGTTCCTGTGGAACTGAATGTATTTCTATTTTATTTCTTACATACACATTTATCTTATGTTCTCTATAGATGATTTGTAGAATTTATCTGCAACATCTGTATTCGTAGACATATAGTTGTATCTCCATGTCTGCAGTAAGTGTCCAACTCTCACAGCCATATAGCAAGACAGAAAGAACTAGTGAGTTTGATTTTTACTCTAACACTGATAGTCTGATTATCCATTGCAATATTTCAGTGGGCAAAAGGTTTAACCGGTGGAATCCATCTCATCTCCAGCTATCCTTAAAACATAATTACATAAAGTTTTATATTAAATTTCACATAAATTATGGTTCTTGCAACTTACTGATTCCATACATTACTGATTCTGCACTACTAATGGAAATTTCTACTAGTACATTTAATACAGAGTTCCCCTAATTGCTGCCTAGATGTGTAATCAATGACAGTGCCCATCTTCAGCATACATTTATGAAGTAGATTCAGCGTGTCTCCCAGATCCATTGTTAACCCCCAGTTTATAGATTCCCGCCAGTCTTTCTTATTACTTCATACGCATACATATCATCCAATATATGTTACTCATGAAGTTGAAATTAGTTGTAGATTCCATACATTCATGTTGATACAATTCATTTCGAAGCATGGGCTGATAATCTGACACTAACTTTACTAGTAAATACACAGAGAGCAATTATGGGCTGGCAGTAACAAGCTCAAACTCCATGTAGTTGACCTGTATGTTCTGCCAAAGACAGATGTGTCAGGGCATTGGTACAAATAAAATGGCGACACAACGCATTTCCATTATCTGGACTGCATCCTACTAGAAATCCAGTAGGACCATTGTTCTGCTACAAAAGAGATCAAGTGGGAGTTTGAGAACGAACGCTAAAGAGGAAGAAGATGCTTAGTTATGCTTGTGAAACATTTACAATAATTAATGAAACTTTGACTAGCCTTCTGATTAAACAAACTAGATTTAAACATTCAGATTATTGAGATAAAAGCACAGATCTGATTGAAAAAAACCAAGGAGACTTGGTTGAGACCTCAAACTGGGTTGCAACTCATAAGTTGAGAACCAAAATACTAGAGATTTGTTGTTGTATAGTGGTTGGTTTGGTGGGCTACTGGTTAGACCTTCAGACCATCCCATATGGTAAATAAACAATATGGTGTGATAGGAATCTACATGAAAGCTTAAATTAAAAGAAGAAAACTGCTGACAAAAATTAAATAATAATCTACTTAGATGAAATTAGAACTCCATACATCAAATTGGTAAACATGCTAAATATAAAGACTGTCCCACTTAAATATTGTTATAAATAAATAGGCTACACACCTTTTCTTTCAATAACAGGACATTCATAATTGCAAGTAGAGGACAAGGACCATTTTCATTTTGAGTGATGATTGGTACACTGCTCTGTCCAAACATAATCCACTTGATGTAGTAGACACTTTCATGACTACTGAATGCAACAGCAGCTTCAGCAGTTTCTATAGCAGCACCACTATCTAAAAATGGTACAGTAATCTGTGTTTCTGACACAGTTGCATCTGCATGTGATGTGACTTGTTGACAAGAACTACAAGACTCTGGTTGAGTATCACTTGTTGCTTTTGATAGGAAAACATCTTCAGCCTGTAACAGGTTATCTTGTCTCTTTTCTTCTGGTAGCTTTTGAGTATCAGATGAAGAAGTGATATCAATGGAAGCAAAATTCATATTAGGAATAGAGTTCTCTGTTTGCTCAGAAGAATTATTGGCAATCTCATGATTAGTTGCCAGTTTGTCTAAAACCTCAGCAAGTGGTTTCACTTCATCTGATGCTGCACTACTCTGAACATTAATGGACTTTGATTCAGTATTTTCTGTCCTTGTATCTTGTATTGCTAAGTCTAATTTTATGGCGGACAACTCTTTATGACACAACAATGAAGTTGTCTCATTGGAATGTTGCACTGAGAGTGCTGTCAAATCTTCTGCACATACAGATTCTAACATTACCAATGGCTCAGCAGAGGTGCTCTGTATGTTTGAGCTAGTGTTCACATCAATAAGGTTGGTTTCTGAGAACTGCTTAACCTGAAGATTATCAACATCATGTAGTAATGATTGTGATGCAGTGGTAATTGCAATTTGTTCAGGCTGAGAAGACTCATCTCCATTGTTTAGTTTTTGGCTATCCATTGGTTAACCACATTAGTCCTGTATCACAAAATAAAGAAATATATGTATATAGCTGACAATGATATCATGATAATAACAACAATATAAATTGTTACATCACCTCCAATGTTGTTTTATTTGAGATAAACTGAAATGATAGTCCTGTACAATTGATTTATTCAACATTGAAATGATAGCCCTGTACAGGTGATTTATACAGATCATCATCAGGTCTCATGGCAACTGGTGTAGGGAAGCATGGATTTCCACAACTTTCTATTTCCAGTATCTTTTATTTGGGTCATTGTTTACTTTTTGCCATGCCATTATGTCAGATTAATATTTTCTCATGCTGATGTCCTCAATCTCTTGTCTATTGTAACTATGTTTTCCAGACCTCCATCTTAAAACATTTTCAAAAATAAAGATTACAATTTTTAATATAAAATAACCCCCTTCTCACATTTGACTATTTCAGCACATCCTCTATATTTTCTAGCTGCCCATGGTTCTTTCAGCATTCTTCTATAAAATCACATCTCTGTTGTCTCTAATTTGTCATTATCATTTTTACCCAGTATTTATTGTCCAAGGCTTGCATCCATACATTAGAATCTGTGTTATATAACTCTGAAGAACTCTGTTCCTCACCTCTATTGGCAGGGACATGTTACACAGTATATTATGTTATACAGTTTCATTTTGAAAGTGTACACAGATAGATATAAAGTGATAGTATTTTACATAGATAGTGATAGTATTAATACATATACCGGTAATATATCTTGGGTGTTATGTCACACATGGAATATAGTGATTATGGTAGCAACATATGGGGGCAATATCTGATTTAAAAAATTCATATTTCATGGAATCAAATTTGTATGGAAATCTTCCTAGTGCCATAATGCCAGTTCATATTCAAGAATTCCTAGATTTGTAAAATCTTTCACTTGTTTTTGTTGGTGGTTATCAATAAAGAATGCTGATATGCTGATGATGCAGCCAAATTATACCAAAATGAGTCAGTACTGCAATATCTGATTAACAACTTGGCAAGGGTCTGTGACTTGTTCCTGTTATCTCACAAGAACATCTTGAACATATTTCATTTATGATATCTCCAAAAATATTTGAACATCAAGTGGTAGTATAAGGTAACCAACAATGAGGTCCCGCAGAGAGCCAAGCTTCCAACAATATTTTCCACACTCTGTCAAAGAAGAGTCATGTGACTTGGGCATATCCAAAGTATGAACAACAGCCACACCTCACAACAAATACTGTAGGGGAACACTCACAGGGTGCTAGAAGAGACAAACCAATGTTGTGACACAAAGATATATGCAAATAATTCAATGAATGCTTTTGTAATTGCTTCTGACAGCTGGGAAATGCTAGCCAACTTCACACTGTTTCTGGCAACAAAACTCCAACCACTTTTATTTGTGTTTCTGTTAACTGAGCCATCTGTGTATATAATTATATCTTGTGGTTTCGAGTGTAGCTGGGCAAGTTCATGCATTATAACCTGGGTCCTGACACCTATCCATTTTCGACAAACTTTATCTAGTTGTATTATTACTTTAGTCAGTGATTTCTTCTCAGTGTCTACCTCCACCCATTCATTGCCCTATCTTATTTCTTCAAATTCACATACTCTTCGCAGTGTGTCTTCAACCTCAGCAATCCATGATCTGCCACACTTTTTTCATTTTCCCTTTGACTCATCTAGACGTTAGTGTAATGGGTGGTGGTTGTATTCTGACACTTTAAGATACGTCTGACTTGTGCTACCTGACGTCGTACTCTAATGCTGAGGAGTTCAACCAGAAATCTAATAGCAGAGATGGGTAAATCCCTAGTACACCCCAGTACCACTTTCATTGCCTCATTCTGGACTTTTTCCTTCTTCTTCTTCTTCTGCGTTCATTCTCAAACTCTTGCACATTAGCAGGATATAGTCTGGAGAATGGAATGCAATGTCATGATTTACAGTATTGCTGCGATTTCTGCACCTTTCGGCCTGACACATCCAACTTCAGCATGGCATTGGGTCACTGATCCTATATGGGATAGCCAACTCCATCCCATAACCTCCTTAGATGCCTCTTATGACATGCATGCAAGGTAAACATTGTTGTTATTCTTTGCTCTCCTCTCGGGCCCCAGCAACACATGGGCAGGACATTTTCCAATCTATCAACTTCTGTCTGTGACAGTGTTAGTAGGCCAAGGCCATAATCTGTGACAGATAGCACCAACAATTGTAGAAGCAGAAACAGTACCCATTGCTGCATGTTGAAGGTCACCATAACCTTGATAACACTAATCCTTCTTTTGGCCTTCTGAATCAGATTTGTGATGTGTTTGTTGAATGAGAGACCTCTATCAAAATTTGTCCCAAAATATTTAGTCCTGTTCTCTTTCAATGAATGAGCCCATGCAACTGACAGTGTGACCATGACCAGATTATTATTAAAGGAGTACCAGATGACCTTTGCTTTAAGGGATTTATCACAGTGTAGTATGTTCTGCAAATGTGCTAATCTGTATAAAAAGTTGCTCTGAGGTGCAGATCCTGGATGTCTGAGATCAGAACAATAGCACTTGGTCTGCCACAAGGATCTCCTCTGTCACCAGTGCTGTTTAATGTGTATTCATTGAAAATTGCTCAATTACAAACCTCAAGCAATTGTAGTGTTCTAACATACACTGATTATATCCTACTATACAACATGGGCAGGAACAGAACAGATATCGCTGACAGTGTATACTGTGGACCAATTGTCGATATGGTGCAGAACATCTTGTTAGAAGCTAGGTCATTAATAGCATCATTAATGTCAGCTGTCTTTTGATGTAATCTTGACGTGTGATAGTAAACCTAATATGAAAGACAGCAAACCAGGTGGTTTGGTCACATCATGAGAATGGAATCAATGCAACCAGCTCTTCGTGCATACAACAACAGAAGATCAGGCTACAAGGCATGAGGAAGACCAATAATTAGATGGGTGGAGACAATCAAAGAAACCTTAAAGAGACACGGGTTGGCCATGGTCAATGACACCCAAATGACCAAAGACAGATACATGGAAATGACAATAGAATTAGATAGACAAATTTCCACTATGATTTGAGTTGTGTCCAGGTTGGTAGAGCCTCCATGCTACTAAAGGCATCATCTGTTAACCTCATTATAATAAAGTTCTACCAATCTGTCCATCTGTTTGTGATCATCCCTACAGAAAAATGGTTCAGCACTGCATTCTTTTTCACTCTTGGATCACTGGCTTTCTTTATCTCTTAATACACATCTCTCATGTTATATTTTTCTGTAGCATTCTGAATATTTTCACAACCAAGTAGTCATTCCCACATTGCTTAGTTGCCTTTTGCACTTCTTTTCTAGTATTCTTCATTTCAGCAAGAGTATTTCTTGTTGATATTTCTTTGTTCTTTAGAAGTACCGCCTATTTTTCTGTCAAATAAAGTAGTAACTGGTTAGCCTCAAACAAGTCTTGATTTTCATGCTGTGGTGCAATAAACAGCTGTTTGCTGAATAGCTTCTTTAATTACCTCCCACTTTGCATAGAGTTTTATGGTGAGTTAGTGAGAGTATCTTTAGCTACTGTTGGAACTTGAAACCCTTGCCTGGTTCCTTGGTGTTGGGTTTATGTTTTGTAGTGAAAATTTTCTGTAGTTTCATTCTGACATTTTTCGGCAACTAATTAATGGTCTGAATCAGTCACCACTGTGGTTTGTGCATGGTCAAATATTGCCTTCTGTGATAATAAAAGTTTAGCTGACACCATTGGTCAGATCTTGTTTCCAATGACACTTGTAGAGATCCTTTGTTGCAAAGAAAGAGTTGTTAATGTAGAGCTTATTTCTGTTGCAGAATTACAATAATTGCTTTCAATTTTCATGGATGTACTGAACATTGTGTTTCCCAAGACAGACTGACCATCAGTTTGATTCCGATGTTACCAGAGTGTTAAGATCACTCAATATGTAAATGAAAATTATATGTATCTGTATTTTCCGGCTCCTCATAGATAATATCCTCCATATCAAGCCCACTGGGAGGGAGTTTGGATCGCCATTAGCTGCTTATTAATGATTTTATCATTCCCCCCCCCCCAATGATTTTCCAAAAAAGGCAAAACAAATCTAATGCAAATTAAACACGAAAACATGCAAATAAACTTTTTTTAAAGTTAAACACTCTGCTTTTACTGAAAACATATCTAAAGTTGATTCAGTTAATGTGAGTTTTTGTATAATCAGTGATAATGACAAATCTACAAGTCAACAATTTCAATGTTAACATTCTTTCATATTCTCCATATGGGCCCACAATAGTAAACTGCAAAGACTAATCTATGCTGCAAAAGATTTAATTCCTTTTTGAAAATGATTCACCTCAAGGACATGTATCCTGCAGGTGTGCAATATCTAAGCCTATAACAAGATGGGTCAGTATCGCTAACACTCATTTTTTATTTTCCACCATCAGAGATACTTTATGGTGCCCTTTGTCTAAACCAATTATCTTATAACCCACAACCATCAGCTCCCGATTTGATTTTGAGAACCATTAGGCCAGCGTGGTAGCATAGTGGATAGTGAGCTTGCTTGCTATCACCAGGTTAGTCTGCAAAGTTCGAAAATACTTCCAGACAAAAAAAAACAAAAAAACCTGATGCATGAGTTAGGGGAGGTAAAGACAGCAAGTAAGGGAAATGGCCACCCCACCTAATAGTTGCTGCAGCTTTGTACATGAGTTATCTTCATCCCCGACGGTAGATTGCTGCCATGGAACATACCTTTATAGTCAGCATTGGAGTTATATCTCTCTCCATAGCACATCCAGACTGAAATATAGAGACCATATATTACCCATTCATCATGATGCTTCTCTCTTCCTGTCTTGTTAATTTAAGTTTGCCTATTTCTAAATGTATTAGTTCTACCGTTCCTTTGGAGATACTAGTAGTATATATATTATAATCAGGATGTAGCCATCAACCTAGTATTTTTTGCTTCAGTGATTTTCTAGGCAATATAAATATGTTCATTAGTTTCCATTGCTTCCTGAAGGGTCCAGATGCGCAATTGCCTGTAGGGGGATCACACTTAGTACTTTGGCCATCAGATATACTCTGTACCACTCTGCCAGAGCCGGACTAGTCTATAACAAGTGTATAACTATAACCAATAATTAAGATGGTATTTTTCTATGTATCTGGTCTACAGATCAGAAGTAGGCTAGATTATGAATCACACATAGTGATAGATGGATTTTGATTCTGTGTGAAAGTCTTCACCTATCAATTTTTTTAAATGACAAAAGTAAACAAATAGTTGATTGGAATGGTTTGAAAAATAAAGTAAAGTTACAATAAAATAAACATGTCATTTGGTGACATAATTATTGTTAGCTATGTTAAGAATTTTAATACTAATTAGTCTACTATACTATAGTAACTATAGTGTGTGTGGCTTTTGCCATTCATAAGGATAATCTGTAAAAGTGTAGGCCTAATCATAATCATATTTAATATTATTGTTGGTACATACAATTTTTACATGTTTAGCTGCAGAAGTATTAGTTTCAGTACTGTAGAAGTGTACTATTCAACAATGATTGTAATTGTATTAGGCCTATACATTATGTGTCTGACGATAATCATCTAGAGTTTATTGGAAACTGTTATTTATAACATCTCATTCGCTAGGAATGTTATAATGTAATGAGACCAAAATTAAATGTGATGATACAAGATGGTTTAATATACATTGAATTGATAAAATTTACTTTCTTGTATCCACAAAGAAGACACTATTCTGAAACGGAAGTTACAGAAGAGCCCAAATAAGCGCATGTGCAGTTGTTTAGTTCGCCATCTTGATCAAGTTTTTCGACTTATTAAGTTGAGTAAGTTTTTGAATTCACAGATATTATGAATGTGTGCTTGTATAATTCATCTTTGCAATCTATTTGTTTTTTTCAACAAGTGTGTGATGTTACAGCATCCGGTACATGAATGTTAATTATTAGCGGAAGTGAACTTATTGCTCTTTAATGGTGGAACGAATATGTTAATGAAACGTAAAGGCAGGCTGGATATTATGTCAATCTAGACTACCAAGTTTTCATTGAATAACTGGCTGATTATTATATTACTTACTAAAACACCCCTCCCCAGCTTCCGGTTTAAAATGTACGATTTCGTAAATAATAAAAAGTTGTACTTTTTCAAATGCTGTATTCGATGATACTTTTTGTATTAAATTTGTAGGTTTTATGAATGATATGTTTATTTATCCTGTAGGGAACTTGTATATACTTATATTTAGACTTCAGCCGTGAGCAATTTTTTCATGACTGAATGAGCGTAATGAATATAAAGCAGGCTGTCTTTTTTCGAGTCAGGACGCCACTTCAGCAAGCCTGAATATGTCTCTCAAGCGCTTGACCCTATTTTGCTTGCCTAATGCTAGCGTGTACCGTAGTTTAATCTTGAAGCAAATTCCGACCACCACTTTGCTTGCAACTGTGGTTATGGCTAAATGAAAACACGGCCTCATGATCACACAGCAGCAGGCTACGTGGGCCGTGGGAACACCTGCTTGCCGTATATGGAAGTTACCAATGAGCTGCTTAGAACGCTATGGGAAATTGGCTGTTCATTTCACCTCCCGCATTAGCAGCAGCGTTTTTAATTTGCAGACATCAAAGCTTTTTGCTAGTTATAATGTATTAATATTACCACATCCATTAAAGCTTTCATGAACAATTAGTTGTGGCAACACGTTTATCAGTATTGCCATTAAAATTGTGATCTTTGTTTTGGTTATAACGCGCATTTCAGTTTAGTTGATGACACAATGAATAGAACAGCGCCCGTGACCCATTGTTCTCACGGTGTCAAAAATGCAAATTGCAAGTTCCCACGAGTGTGGGATAGAGCGCTGCATCAAGTTCTTACAATCTTTGTGCTTTGTCCATCACAGTTATATTGTGTCATGAATTAACAAATGTTTCTAGTTTAATTGTTAGTTTTATTATATTGTCTTTGAAAGTTAGTAGGCGTACACTAACACAATGAAGACCGCATTATAACCCAGTTACCGAGACCAGTGTATTTTATTTAGCATTTTAAAACATTTTAAAGTTGACATGTATGATAGCAAGATTATCTACAACTTTTGTTATCCTGAAACAGTGTACCGTTCTACAAGTAGCGTAACATTTTAACTAAGACGAGTTCTAAACTTGTAAAATTATGTACTAATCACTTAAGCAGAAACATCAATATTATTTATTGCAAGAGTGAAGTAGCGATTCAGTTATGGATGTTCAGGAGTTACAGGTACAGTTCTAAGTGTTCTGTCCTCACGAACTTTTCAGGTCGATTCCGCATAATTATACCAATTATGGGCCTTGGCATATAGGGGCCTACTATAATTTTCACATTGTTACTTGAATTTATTGAAATTTTCGTAATATTTAGACACATTGATTTGTGTTGGTGGCGTATTGTCGGATTTACTGAGGTGTGTTATGCTCCTTATTGACTAGGCAGCCTTGTCTATGATATTCATTCATTATTCATTGAATTGTGGTATATAAGTTTAGACTTAGTAATTGTAGAGATACTAGATTGATACTTCAAAATATATACTAATTAATGAGATTTCCCGTGTGAAAGCAGGTTATGGTTAAAGACGTCAAGTTAATGGTGCAAAGAATAGGGCCACTGATATTCATTGCAGGCATGTCCTAGGCAGGAGGAGACTAAGGGAAGTTAGTGGATATGCTGACAACCTGTCACCTGTAAAAAAAAATCAATCATGATTGTCACTGGATCCCCTAGAACTTGGAGGTGTAGTCTGAAAATAAACTTGTTTGATTTCTTACTTTTGTCTGTCACATAGTACTTAGGCCTAGTCCTTATAAATGATGAAGAGATGCATGCCAGTAGACATTGCACTGCTCTTTAGTGGCAGACAATCATCATGCTTGGTGTACCATTAATACAGAAAGTGAAAGCTCTGACAAATGATGAACAAGTTGGCCCTGAAGTATATGCACTCCTGGCAGGACATGATGATCATGGGATACTGATGCATTGGAACATCTCTCTTTGTGGACTAACCATGCATCCATAAACCTCTCCTAACACAGCCATACATTTGAGACAATGAACCATAGGTGTATACGAGTTTGGGTGCCACCTCGGCTACTAAACTAAAAAGGACCCATGCTTTTTTCAGAAAGACTATGGGCTGTCAAAAGCTACCTACCTACTCACAGCCAAATGGCTTCACTTCATCATCATAGAATAAAAATAACATTGTTAATCTTTTAACTCAATTGTTATTTTATTTTTCATTTGGTTCAGCTCAACCTGATGATCCTACTGCTTTCTAGAAAGACATGGCTATATCACAAAGTTTGTGATGTCACACATTGTTATTAGTTATTCTGGTGATAAATGATTGTAGGAGCTATTCTTATGGGACTTAATTGGTATACGACTACAGATTTCAGACTCAACTGCTGTAGTACAATGGTGTGGAATATGAATATATGATACATGCAATGAGATAGAGTCATGGGAACAGGATGTCATAAATATGTTGTATGAAGGGGAAACATCAGAAATTGAATAAAGACAGAGAGAATAATACACAAAAATGTGCACCTAAAAAATGTCAACATTTTTTCTGTTTCCTTTATCATTGTTCTGTGGTTTTCTTTGTTTAGGCTTCCTTGTTCTTCACATAATTCCTTGTAAATTTTAGCCATTGTTGATATAACACCATCATAAAAATGAACATTTGTACCAAACATAAACAGATGGAATCACCATAATCTACCAACTTATCTTCTTGGTTCATTTTAATAACAATTAACCTGGTAACTTGTTCAAAACATCCTTTTGAACGTGAAGATAGTTCTTTTCATGTTCATGAGACCTAGCTAAGCTATATAATTTTGAGAACAATCTTAGTGTGTTCAGAAGGGCACTTCAGTCGACCTCTGTTTAATATTGTTTATTAATTTCAACTCCTCTTTATTCACCAAGTTTTGGTCTTTGTCTTGTATAACTTCCTCAAAGTAAGCCTATCCTTCACATAAAATTTTCTTGAATATGAAAAAATAAATAAAGTTTCAAATTTGATAAAAAACTATATCCTCTAACATACACCACAGTTGGAATTATACATTCATTTATCTTTCCTAAATGCACATCATTATCTATTATTGCACACAATTGTTCACACCAGTATTCATGTATTCAACTTGATCAATGGTTCTCACCAATATTTGACCTGTATGCCCTTCCTCCCTTTTGAGATAAATTTTCTTCTGTAATCCCCCCTGATGCCCAAAATATAGCTAATTGACTTTTTTTTATGAGTCACCAAGGTTTTTAAAGCTTTGGCTTTAAGATTCTTGTTGTTACCACCATTCGCCCATATAAGTTTTTCTCTATGACTCCCTGAGGGATATGTGTTCCACTTTGAGAACCACTCATCTAAGTTATCACATGAATTTGAAAGACTAATGGTAGTCATTTACAAGCCTTAAGGTTTTCATTGAGAAGAAATTGAATTCTGCTGTCTTCAATTGATGTGAATGGTTGTTTTTCTTGCTTATTTCCAATGTAGTATGTACAGTATATTTACAATATTCCACATATTTGTATACTTTACGATAATCAGTAAAAGTGTCACTGAACCCTCCTATCCAGATGATGCACTCACTTATCATGGTTTGGCCCTTCTGTTGATAATTCTGAAATTGTGCTCTCATCAAAAAATGTAAGAATCTAGAGAAATTTGTTGTTACACAAAGAAAACCTAACCAGCTGGAAAGAAGGACATACAAAATTGGAGACATTGCCTAGTGAATGATAGGATGGATAAAAGCATACCTACATAATATAAGAGCTAATGTACAATTAGGTGGTTACAAAAGCAAGACAATTCTACTACATCATGGGGTACCACAGGGAGGGATATTATTTCGCCAAGCTGTTTTTAGTTTGCATCAATGATCTGGTTGCTGAGCAACCAGATTTGAATTTTCAGCAAGAATGAACAGAACAGTGTACAACATAAGACAGTTATTCTGTCACCAGGATGATGAACACATGACAGATGGATCAGCAGAGGTTGCAGTAAAAATTGGTGGAGCAGAAATGTATAAATGAAAAGGCCAACATGGAAATCTGTCATAATTACGATGCAGAAGTCCAGGCAATCAACAGACATGCAAATACTATTGACCGACCTAAGAGCACTCAACATAAAGTAGCTATGCATTGGATGCCATCATATTGTGGAATACCTGTAAATGAGAAAGCAGATCGTTTGGATGCTGGTAAGGAGGATGCTGATGAATGATGATCAACCAGATGTATCAATAGCTTACCATCAAATGAAACAGATAATGAAAGCAATTAGAAAGTTAACACCTACAAGATGACTAAATTATGGACAGACCAGAGCAAGTTGTCATTCTATGCATTATAACAGGACATAACTGACTTTGCATCTACATTTGTGCAAGATTGGCAATCCTCCATATGGACAGGCAGCTCAGACATCAAAGCATGTTCTTTGAAAATGCCCTGAGTATGAAATGCTGAGGCAAACACACTGTGCCAGAGAAAAAAACGGTGGGAAAAAAACCTTTGCGGGCCTCTGTACAACAGAACAGTCAGGCTTATAGAAGAAACATAACTTCAGATTTAAACACATACCAAGCAAACGAAATAAGAGTGTTTGAAGCACCTTTGTAAAAATGTTTGTAATCATTCAAGAAGGGTATTGAAGGGCCACTTTGGCTTTGCATGTGCCATGGACAGCTACAGAAAGAAATGAAGTCAGTTTTGAATTAGTGAAGTAGGATGAAAAAATATCATTCTCATTCCTACAATAGGAATGATAGTCAACACTTGAGTTAAGCAGTTGTGATCTATATTCATCTATGACATAGTACATGCTGATTTGTGAGTATATGTAATCTAGAATTTCTCATTACTATTTATAGTTTTGTCATTATATCTATATAATTGTTTATATTTATGAACTTTCTTATGTTTAGAATATCTATGTGAGAGGAGAGGATGATGATGGTGAAGATGTACAGACACCTCTAACACGACATGACCTACGTTATTCTGTGCAGAGAGATCATAACTTTGTCACGTCTCTTGCTGGGCACAAAGTTAGTTGCAGATCTCAGTTGGTGCCAGATAACACTGACTTCTTCCAAGAGCATAATCACTCTCAGCAAAATCAATATTTTCAACCTTGCTTAAGTGTAGGCTCATTGTCATCTTCTAGACATTTGGCACAAGCTCTTTCTCTTCCTGAGCACATGGCTCATGCTGCAAAACTTGCTATTGACAATCCGGTTGATCTTTCCAGTGCAAAATTAGTGGTGCATCAGCAACAGAACCATCAGCCATTGCTGAAAGAAGAGAGACTTTTTGAGCAGGAACAGTATTTTCATCATCATCATCACCACCACCAACAGCATCTTCCACATCAACAAGCAAAACTTTCTTTGCATCATATTCACAGCCAGCAGCATCAGTATTCTCATCACCAAGCTAACTCTGTGATAACAGTAGGAATACCTGATCAGTCTCATGGTAAGCCTTACAATTTCATCAGTATTCTCATTGTCATTTTCGTATCTGATCAAAGCAAAAATAACTGATATGGTAAGTCATATGATTTCTTTGACCTGATCTTCATTTGCTGGTTTTTATTTTACATTGGGGTAGCAATTTCTTAATCAAGTAGTAGTGGACGTCTTTTGTCTTTCCAGGTGATAGTATATTTTTGCTATAAGTGAAATATAGCCTTAGATCCATGATGATAAATGTTCCTCACAAGACCAATCTTAACCTCAAAGAGTATTCCACAATAAGTACCACAAGGAATCACAGATAATTTTATACCATTATGTGCTGTTGTAAGTCTTCTTAGATTTACAGCCCTTGAATTATCTACTTATACCTTTCTTTTTTTGTCTTTATACCATTCCTGATCCTTCCCTTCTCTGTAACATGATCCATGACATTCTGTTCCTAAAATTCAATATCAATACCTGTGTTATGCATACTGTTTGCATACAACTTTGTACCAAAGTAGATGTCAACCCTGATATCTTTTCCACACTGTAATTCTCAATAAAGTAGATCCTTCATTCAGAATTCTTCCATCCTCATATTGCATTGTTTCCCAAACTAGGAGGTGCACCTACTAGCCCGATGTGAAGCAATCTCAAGGCAATTTTGAAATTTAATGCATTAAAGGCATGATTACTTTTCAGTGTAAAATAGTTTTTATAGTTAATTGTCTTTTTCCCCCATACCCTTTTTGTTCTCTGTTTATTGTTGTAGATGCCTTGCCAATCCTGATACTTATTTCTTGATCCAGGGATAATTTATTGTTTTTAACTGATGATCCTAGATATGTAAACTGGTCAACTACTTCATCATCAATGACAATTTGTGGCTGCTTGATGGTTGTTGCCTTGGTGTTTCCCGAGACATCCCACTCAGGTGTTTAGATCACCCAGTGTGTAAATTAAATCTTTATTGGAAATCTTTTTCACTGCATTGCCCAATCTCCTCATAGACCTATGTGGTACTGAACCAATTTTTCTCTGTTTGAACTGTATTATGTCTGCTCTCTTCTTTCAACAACGGTTAATGGTTCTGTTGCTGATGCACCAGTGATTTTGCACTGGAAAGATTGAATGGTGACAGTCAAGTTAGACTAGGTTGCTTCTCCCACAAAGTTGAGTTCTTGCTCCCCTACAACATTGTGCATATCATCCAGAGTATGAGTCTCAAGATAGTTCAACCATGTGTTACCATTTTTTGTGATGCTCTTCCCTTGTGAAATGAGGAGCTGTATTCAAAGCTTTCTTTCATACCTAGGAAGACATGACCTATTTGACGTATGGAATACCTGAAACATGGCTTCAACTTGGAATGGTAACTTCACCCATGTGTTTCCGAGCTCCAAAAGGAGAGCAAAGAATAGCAACCCTGTTTACCTTCCATGTATATTGTAAAAAGCGACGTAGGAGGTTATAGGATGGAGTTGGCTGTTCCATTCCATAAAATGTCATAGTGACCCAGAAGCAATGCTGAAGTCTGATGTGTTATGCTGAAAGGTGCAGATAGCACAGTAAATGTGTAAACTATGGCACAGTGCATTCCGTTCTCCAGTCTATATCCTGCTAATCTGCAGAAGTTTGAGAACGAAAATATAAGAGAAGAATGTGATCTATCTATTCACTAAACCCTTTGTTGCCTTTCAGCGTCAGGGGTGTGAAGAGTTTTCTGGATTTGTCACCTCTTTTATTTCGGTGGTCCATCGTTTTCGTGGTCTGCCTTCACTGTGTCAGTGTAGCATATCTGGTAGTCTGCTCATATGTACAATCCATTTTCTCTGTTGTTTCTTAATATTTTCCAAGATTAGTGTGGTGCTGGTTCTTTGTCTAATGTCCTCATTTCTCACTCTTGCCTCTTAGCATATTCCTAGTGTATCTTAGAGATAACTGCTGTTTTTTTCTTTTACTCTTTCTCTATCTCTTCTGTTATTGCAGTATTTGTCTTTTTCTCCTTTCTCTCATCTTATCTTCCTTATTATAATAAAAGAAGAAAAATCTTCTTACAATATGCAAGCTGCATGGCCCAAGGTAGAATAGTTCAGGAATTTCATTGGGAAGCCAACGTTATGGAGACAATGTGTCACATGACACTCCATTAAAAACATCCAATGTGTTTAGCATTAAAAACATCCAATTTGTTAGCCTCCATCCGTAACCGGAAAATGATCTTTACTTTTGAGACTATATTTGTAAAAATGAGTCCTGTGTACTTGGTTTGATCTGTGTGAATTCATTAATACTAAAGCTACAATCCCCATAGGTCAAGGAGATTGTATATCCATAACAGATGTCTCCGCTATTTTTTGATGTTATGAGCTATATTATAACCAAATTTCTGCTGTTGAAAGCAGTGTACCTCTTCATAATAGGTACCAAAACCGAACCGAGAAGTCATTAACGCGCTACAACACCGGCTGTAGAGAGATATGCAGGCACGGTGTAGTCAGAATGTTTTTACAATACCTTGGTGTGAGATTCAATCTTTGTGTATATCATGTTATTGCAAAGGTCTTTCAGCTTTGAGAGCGATGACACGGCTGACACTAATCAATCATAGCTCGTAATCATGTATGATGCTCTTGTTCTTCCTGTTATTGAATAATAAGGCGCTATCATCACCGCCAGTCAAATGCAGGTTGAAAGACTGGAGAGAATTCAGTGTGAAGCGATTTAAAGCATCATAGGCTGTACAAGGGAGACACCCTTTTTTTGGCCGTGATGTTTATTTTCTACTTTACAAGCATATTTCGCAGAATTCTCTTGTGACATGCACGTGCATATCAGAGTGATTCCTCGGCATCCAAGACACAGAGCTCCCTAGTGTGAAGGGTATCCGCATTAAAAGAGGCAGATCGTGTATGAGGTGCATTGAGAATACTGTCAGACAGATGTCATTATCCAGGTGAGGAATGTTTAATAACGCCCCAAGTGTTTGGAAGTGGGATATGAATATAGGATACAGGCAATGAGATGAAGACATGGGAACAGGATGTCATAAATATGTTGTATGAAGGGGAAACAATTCAAGAGGATTCCAAGACCATTATTACACTCAGTAGAAAGTGCAGGGAACGTAATCCTGTGAGTGCTGGCACTGAGGTCAATGTACTAATCTCTGACATGTTGATGTCAGATGTGTAGGTCAACCGCCACCAAGGGGATGCATAAAATCAAAGCTGACGATGGTTGGTTGGTTGCTGATCCAGCGCTCCATGGGATCATGCCCTTTGACCTAATAGCATTATATTGCTGGGAAGTCTGTGGATTTTCGGCCCACCCCGGGAAAGAGCCAAAAAATAACTATCACACCTCCAGGAAGGTAGGTTTCAACCTATGCACTGCTCCTAGCCACTGTAGCCAAGATAAGGTTCACTGTGCTCATTCCCCGCCACCAATTTACTACTGGTTATGCCGAACTTCTCTATTGCCCCAGGCATGCAACCAAATGTTCAAGTAAAAAGGTTTGTCACGTCCTGAGTCACCGTGCCTCTATGATGGGTTTCAGCCATAGGAAAAAAAGTTTTGTCAGTTTCCTCCTCCCCAGTGCTGCACAGTACATCTCTGACTCCCTCCCAACCACAGAGTTTTATATATATATATATATATATTCAGGTAAACATGAAACACATTTCAACAACAAAATAAAAGCATAATTGTATAGATGACGTGCCATGAAGCTTCTCTAAGAAGTTAACCTCAATATAACGGCATGTCATCCACTAAGGTTTTCTGTTGCATGGGTGGTATGTCTAGTGGGCCATTGGTGAGAACCACATGCGTAAAAGCAGACGATAGGTTGAGTCGTTTGAGAGGACTAAGAATTGGGTCTCACTGCACGGGTATGTAGGGAAACTAGCAAGCCGACAAAGTGACTGTTTCTGCTACTATAACAGATGGACAAAACAGACAAATTCAATGATATACCAGGGTCTGCATGGTCGGGTAATTTGGAGGTCAATCTGCACGAGTCAGTACCCAGAATGCATGAATTAGGAGTAATGATATACGTAGTACGGAAAGAACACTCACAAAAAATTCAAAAATAACACTCAGCCATCTCGTCAGCCGCCACATAGCTCATAAATTTTAAAAATCGGACATATCCGTGGTTTCTATGTTATGGTTTTTTGAGTAAAAATAACCCATAAAAATCAACATATTCGTGAGAAGTAAAGAACAATACAAATACTCTTGCAGGCCAACAAGAACATCTCATGGCAGTGGAGCGGCGTCGCATTCTTCTGTGGTTTGCCACGTGTTGAAGCACGATTTTCTTTCCACCAATATCTTACAGGGAAAAAGTGAAAGACGAAGATGGGATAAGAGAAAAGTGTAAATTGATAATATTAAAGAGTGGATATGGTTAAGATTCTACAGTCAAACAAAGAACTGATAACAGAGAGGCATGGCGGAATTTTAATGTTGATTTTTCCAGAGTGGCACCCCTACTACCCTAAAGGGTTAACTGTTTGATAGTGGGTATGTCCAATGTGCGAATACGATATCCAACACATATACATCTAACGGCATAACATTCATAAACAAACAATATTGCTCATGTCAATCGCGTATTGGGTAAATTTCGTATAGCACATTTAAGTTATTTCTACAGCAGATGCTGGAATTGTCCACCGTTGGTCTCAATGTATGCGATAATGAGTTGCATGTGCTTTGAATAACTCTGTTATATATATCGATACGTATTCTGGAATCGAGGTCTTCCAGTTCGGTTTACCCCTTGCACACTACCCATATCAGGAAACTTGTTGTATCAAATTTCTAACCGCAGTATATGGATGAACTTGTGATTTAAGTAATTTTTGCACGCATTTTATTAAACACGTGTTCCGTCACAAATACATTTATTGGTGGTTAGAACCATTAGTAGTCGGCAAATAGTGAACTCTGCAGCCAACAATTATCTGCTGTCACGATGGAGAATGGAAATAACACAAGTTCACAGCGACTGTATTGACACCGTGTCTATGTGCGATGTTGACAGACTGTACCACAAAAATAATTATTGAATTGCACAGATAAAAATAATGATTTTTCTCTTCCTGTCGGCCATAATATTGTAAACAAAGATTCCTCGCATTGCGGTCGTTGACCAACGTTTCTTCAACGTCTCTTTTAT
This sequence comes from Meghimatium bilineatum, assembly GCA_034231615.1. Taxonomy (NCBI): domain Eukaryota; kingdom Metazoa; phylum Mollusca; class Gastropoda; order Stylommatophora; family Philomycidae; genus Meghimatium; species Meghimatium bilineatum. The sequence goes on along the minus strand of CM067305.1, from coordinate 30,813,533 downwards.
GGTAAGTTACGCTCTTTTCAATCGCGAACGTTAGTCCGTTTTGGTTATTAAGGATTGTGTTCCAGTGATCCTGTTACCACAACCACGAGATTAATATATAGTACTTACGTACTATATATGTGTCATTAGAGATGAGAGAGTTCTGCAGTGCTATATAACTTCTATACCAACATATGGGTGCGAGTCTTGGACAATAAGCAAATTAGAGGCAATAGAGATGTGATTATACAGAAGAATGCTGAGAATAGACTGCCAGAAAAATTAAATGTAGAGGTGTTGAAAGAGTCACATGCGAAATGGACCTTAATCAATAATATAAGAAAAAGGCAGTCTTCTTTTTTTGGTCACTTCATGAGACAGGCAGGTTTAGAGAACATAGTCACAACAGGCAAAACTGAAGGCAACAGAGACAGAGGTCGACAACGTCAGAAAATATTATACTTTTTCACAGCCTGGCACGGCAAGGAAACAGCAACGACCTTGATACATAATACTGTCGACAGAGAGCTGTGGAGAGTCATGACCGCCTACGCCAGCAGGCATGGCACCTGATGATGATGACTTACGTAGAACACAGGTTATGCCATAGTTTTATGAAGACCAACATATATGTTTTCGTGGTATGTGAACAAAATCATACAAATAACAGTATGCATGGCATTTTTAACGTTTCAACCTTACGGCCTTTATAAAAAACATTCAATAGAAAACAGTAGTACTATCACAGAGGCACTAGAAAGTAAACATGTTGAAAAAGGAGACTGGAAATTCTTCTTCTTCAGCGTTCATTCTCAAACTCCAGCTGGATTTCTCTTGCAACAGGACAATGGTCCTACAAGATTTCCATTTGAATATAGTCCAGAGAATGGAAATGCGTTGTGTTGCCGTTTTATTTGCGCCAATGGCCCAACACGTCCGTCTTCGGCGGTAGACTGGAAATAAGAACGTGGACAGCAATAAAAACAACAACATGGACAGCAATAAAACTGGACCACACAAACAAAAATGTAAACAAATGAATGATCGGAATCAAGGGCTTACGGGTACGAAATCCGGAACTAACCCGATTTTCAAGGGCGTACCTAGATCTATGTGTGGAGCGCGTGACCGTTTTGCTAGAACGCCGGGTTCAATCTACAGTTGGGACACATATTTTTGTCTTTAGAATGTGCAATAAAAAATTCTTCCTGTGCACATCGCAGTGATAGCAATGGTAAAGTAGCCTTTGTTTCCAAAGCCAAAATACCTCCCTGCACTCATCAACGTGAAAACACGCAGTAATGAATGCCTTAGAAAGTTTTACCTAGATCTGTCATCATTGGTGCAGGATCTGAGGGCAGAAACCTGGATATGAAGGGCACCACAATGACCAGCGCCATTGAAATGTATGGCGACAGGAGTAGGTTTGCTGTGTTTAATGGCATGAAGAAGCCTGCTACATGTCACATCGTTTGCACATGATAAGGTAAATGAGATTGCGGAATTTACATGTTAAGGCCTCATCGATAATGAAAGGGGACTTAGGAAATGAAACAGGGCGGGTCTGAACTACACGTGTGTGTTTGTCCATCCCAAGTGATCATGACCACTTTTGAAAATTCGGTTAGAATTATGACCATCCATAATAGCTCGTAGATGGCTAATAAGCCATATTCGAGCTGTAAATGTTCTTGGGCAGTTCGGACATGGAATGACTGTAGGCGGATTTTGGTCTATTCGTGACTGTCTAGCTACTCTCCGCTGTTGGGCTGCAGCATTTCTCCTCTTTTCACAAGATGCTGCGCTCTTTTTGACTGCAGAGCGCCATGTATATCTATTTTGTGCAAGTTCTCCCCACGTGTCTTGGTCTATTTCAAACGCTTTCAGTGGGAAGAGGTTGTGAATGGGTGACATTTGTCTTTAACGAGTCCTTGTAGCGCTTCTTTTGGCCACCTTGATATCGTTTACCCTTCTCCAGCTCACCATAGAGAATTATCTTTGGCAGATGATAGGCTGGCATACGTACCAAATGGCATGCCCAACGAATCTGTGTCTGCATCAGGTTAGTATCAATGCTGGAAATACCAGATCTGTCAATGGCAGTGGTGTCTGGAATCTTGTCTTGCCATCTGTATCCGTGTTTCGCTAGCGTATAACAGCACTGAAAGTACCACTGTAGACTTTCAACTTAGTCTGTAGGTTAATACTATTTCTACGCCACACATTTGCGTACAATCTGCCGAAAGTGCTGCTTGCTTTGGCGATTCTTGTATACACTTCACCATTAGCGTTGACATCTTGTGATAAAGTTCTACCTAGGTATGTGAATCTATTCACAACTTTCAGTGCTACAGTGCTATTTACCTGTATGCAGTGCTCGAGATAGTTTTTGCCAGGTGCTGGTTGCAACATTACTTCTGTTTTCTCTGTGTTTATAGTAAGTCCAAGAACTACATAGGAACATGTATATCAACGGCTGCGTTTGCAGCGAACAATAATCGAGCTTCTACGAAAGAAATCAATCATATCAGAGTATTTATCAAATAAGTCGCCATATATTTATCTATACGCTGTGGCCCTTGTTTGCCTTGCGGTGTCAGGGGTGGAAGAGTTCTCAGGAGATGACCTTCTTGTGTGCTGCTTGTAAAGCTTGTTCCTGTGGCTTCTTTGATTTCTGTGATCCATCTTTTGCACGAACTGCCTCTGGCCTTACAGCCGTCATGGCCATTTGTGGCATGCTATCTGTTAGTAGTCAGGAAGCGCGTGAAAACCACTTGATCTGTTGTTTTGATGTGTTCCAATACGGGTATTGTTTTGGTTATTTGTCTGATGTTGTCGTTTCTAATTCTATCTCATAATAACATGAGTATCTCATAACTCGGACACTCCCGACTATTTTTCGTAGACATGTCATTTCTGCTGTCACTATTTTTCTTTTGTCTTGTGCTGTCATTGTTCAGGTTTGGCACTGGTAGCATAGTGATGGAATAATAATAGTCTTGTATAGTACAACTTTAGTGTCTATGTTTATATTTTTGTTCTTGAAAATACTTGTCATCTGCCCTAGGATCTGGTATGTTTTGTTGCATCTATATTTTATCTCTTTACTGGTTTTCCACTAACTCGATATAATGCTTCCTAAGTAAGTGAACTTATTTATCTGTTTAAGGTGTTTATCATCGATGGAGACATGTAAAAGTCGTCATCATCACTACATAAGCGAAGAAACTGGGAGAATGGCAGAGAGTTGCAATAAGCAGGAAGATAAGTGTAAAGAAGAAAACAGTTGGCATCAATATGTTTATATCTGCCAAGCAGTCTCCTGAATCGTTGATGCTCGTTTAGATATACTTTTTGTGATTCGCTGTATTTCTTTGTGTTCTTGGTTAGATGATTCAATCACATACAATAGACAAAAGGTAGACATAGAAAACGTCAAGATAACTTTAAACAAACATGGACTCAACGCAGCCAAGTAAACATGTTGCTTACATGTGGCTTGGAAACGACAACTGAGGCTTCGACCCCTACGCTTATCATGTGATACGGTTTGTAAGCAAGCCGTTTGAGTACAGACAACTTTGCAAAATACTACAGAAATATGGGATTCCACACCACCTAATCAACTTAGTGTTGATGTAGTTACACAGGCAATCATTGTACAGTTAGAACTAGTATGTGGCATTCAGATACATTCCACATACACCCTAGCTTGCGACAAGGTTGTGTTCTATCTCCCTTGTTATTCATTGCATATGTAAATTTGTCAACACTAAATGTAGACAACACCATGAGCGAACTTCTTTTTGCAGATGTTCGAGCATTAATATCAACATCAAAAGAACAACTACATATACATAGACTGCACACAACATGTTGGGACTTAGCATGAAGATAAGAAGAAAAAAAAAACAAGTAGTGTCAATCGCAAAAACAAATACCGCTATTCTAATCATGACCAACAACTTAAACAAGTGAAAGAATTCACTCATCTTGGAAGCATCATATCATCAAATGGGGGAAACACAATGCCAATCCTGGATTACATAAGAAAACAGATTAAGTGGTTTTCACTTGCTTCCAGACTACTATCAGACAGTGCCCCTCAAAAAGCATTACTATACAGACACGACGGATACAAAGTCATGGGTAGACCTTGCAAACGATGGATTACCAAAATAAGAGTCAACAAAAACAAACATATATGAAGCACACACAAAAGACATCTCCAAAGAACTCTTCTACCTCTGACGCTTCAAGGCATAAAGGGGGATATAAAAAGAAAATAAGAATAACTTTTGGTATTGAGACGGAATCACATTGTGTTAAATAGTGTGTGTTTTTGGGCGGGGGGGGCAATAACAATGTCTATAAATTAAAACGCATGTCAATATATGACATGATTGTCTAGACAAGTGTTGACATTATTTACACAGTGAGTTTTGTAAAGCTTGTTTGATATATGACATGATTGTCTAGACAAGTGTTGATATATGACATGATTGTCTAGACAAGTGTTGACATTATTTACACAGTGAGTTTTGTAAAGCTTGTTTGATATATGACATGATTGTCTAGACAAGTGTTGACATTATTTACACAGTGAGTTTTGTAAAGCTTGTTTGATATATGACATGATTGTCTAGACAAGTGTTGACATTATTTACACAGTGAGTTTTGTAAAGCTTGTTTGATATATGACATGATTGTCTAGACAAGTATTGACATTATTTACACAGTGAGTTTTGTAAAGCTTGTTTGATATATGACATGATTGTCTAGACAAGTGTTGACATTATTTACACAGTGAATTTTGTAAAGCTTGTTTGATATATGACATGATTGTCTAGAAAAGTGTTGACATTATTTACACAGTAAGTTTTGTAAAGCTTGTTTGATATATGACATGATTGTCTAGACAAGTGTTGACATTATTTACACAGTGAGTTCTGTCAAGCTTGTTTGATATATGACATGATTGTCTAGAAAAGTGTTGACATTATTTACACAGTGAGTTTTGTAAAGCTTGTTTGATATATGACATGATTGTCTAGACAAGTGTTGACATTATTTACACAGTGAGTTCTGTCAAGCTTGTTTGATATATGACATGATTGAGAAATATGTCGAGATGTTGTATTTCTATATGCTAGTACATTAGAATATGAGTGGAAGAATTTCCTTGACATACAAATGTTCTATTTCACGACAAGCACGCGCACAACAGCAAGCGTGAACACGTAGCTAGTCTACTTGATTTGTCTGTGTTCTAAATCAAGCCCGTGGGAAAATATGATGTGTTGCCGAGTGTCCTTTTCTGCAGCTTTGTCAATACTATCGACTGACGAACACGTCCATGTTGTCGACCGTGTTGTGGGAGGGTATACGGTTGAGTACAATGGAACTAGAAGTAACACACAACTTGGCCCATTATAACAATGTAATATTAATTTGTGACCCGATGTATTGGTTTATTCCAAACAGTTCTACAGCTCCAGTAGATAGAGTTTTAAAAAATGCAGTGTATGTACAATTCATTTGTAGACAGACAGACAAGAAATGCGTAGAAAACGTTTCTATATAACCACTTCAATAACTGGTGGACTTATTATCACGATCACGCAGACAGACAACACACACACACGTTTAATTCAGCGATAGTCGGTAACAGTGTCTGTAGTTTTTTAAAGTCCAACATCTAGGACGCCGTTGTGCGTGAGAAAATCTTCAGTATCTCCAGGTGGTCTGCCTCTCCGTCAGAATTATTGATTCGTCAACTCAATCTTCAGATTAATCTGGAGGTCATTGGGACTAGATTACCAGAACCGCGACCTCTACTATTTTTTATGTTAAACATTTCCAATGTACCCAAATTTAACTATTTTCCAATGTTGAAAGTGCCGTATATCACCACGCGAGGTACAGTTAAAAGGAAAATGACAATTTTTCAGATTAATCCTCAACTTCCAAGTTGTGAAAGATGGAGTTGGAAAGTTTGTTTGCCGTTTTCAAAATGGGAAACGTAAGAATAAAGTCTTCCAGTCTTCATTTTCCTGCGTGTGTGTTTCTCGTGAACACGTGACATTAATTTACACACGTTAGGCAATGTGTTCATGGTATTTACATAACACGTCGTTTCAGTATCACATAATCAATGTTGCCTTTGTTCCATTACGTTTAGCAAGGTATGTCAGTATAGTGCCCCCCCCACCCCGCGGTTACCACTGTCGTTTTAGAAATAACTCCAGATAATCTTTAAAAAAAACCACCTTACAAAACCCAGTTTATTTTTATACGTAAAATAAAATTAAATGGTAGCCATCATCCCATCACTTGTTTTTTGTTGTGTTGAATTTCTAGGCGATAATAAACACGTTCAGTAGTTTGCCGTTGCTTTCTGAATTGTCCGAATGAACAATTGCCCATCGCGGGATTTGAAGCCGATACCTTGACCGTTCCAGACGCGCTGTGTACCTCGCCGTCACATAGCTTTGCACGGGGTCAACGATGTTTAAATCTTTTTATACGACTATAGAGCAATCGAGTTGTGCTTCATTAGTATTTGGTTTATAAAAGAGGAAACTAGATATATGCACATTCCAAGCCAACGAAGGAAGAAATGTCGTGCGGAAGAACATATGTCCAGTTCTGTACATGACATGTTCTTCATTTAAAAAAAAATTGTCTGTAACTTGTTGCAATTGCCATTTGTCGGCGATGGGACATGTATGTAGATGTCTCCTTAAAGATCATATTTATGGATTGACAAAGTAATATCTTTATTTTTAAGTTTCCAAATTTCTGCGTATCTCAGCAGACAGCGTACTTCAGTAACATCTCAACCCTAGATTTTACAGGGGCTAAAAGTATATTTCTTCGTTCTACGATCAGATATCAGGCCTTTTTGCCATAAACTGTATTGAAATGTAATTCACTTTGCATCGTCTATGGAATCGCTCAGGTCTGGTCTCAGCGGGCCATATTTTCTCCCTTTCCTCGTGATAGAGTTGACATGCATAAATTGAATAATGTATTTTACTCTCTTGTTCAGTCCACAGTTGCACATGTCTGTCTCGCCAATTTTCAGCTTTCTGAACATGTGACTTCTCAGTCTGTTGTGGCCCGAAGACTGTGGTATGTTCCTTGCGTGATATTTGGTGGTAGAGGTCATTTGGATCTGTAGTTAGGTGCATCTTCTTCCACTTTTTCTTATATTCTGCTATATCATAGTCTTATATTCATAGTGCGTAATATCACTTTCTATTTGTTCTTAGTGATCCCACTTTCAATGCTAGGAGATCAGCTTTTTTTCATTTTCAAGTATACCACAGTGATCCACTGCAGTACTGTTTCTTTGGTACTACTGCTGAGGTGTAGTAAAGAGACCGTAAGTTCATTCATGCTCGTGTTCTTTGGATCTATCAATGCCTGCAATACCAACTTTGCATAAGTTAGAAAGACTACACGCTTTTGTAACTCGGCAATCTATTTATGAGCATTTTGGTGCCTCTATTATGACTTCCATTTCTATTTTATAGATATTCCAGCTCTTCCATCCAATACTGCTTGTTTCACTGATCCATCTGTCTTTCAGCCGAATATTGTTTCTTTTTAATTGAAAAGAAAACAACAACACCGCGCGGAATGTAGCATACGATATTTTAACCACGTACTATCAGCAATAACCGGGCTCTACTATAGACCTCTGAATAGAAAGTAAAAAATACTTCATTCGTTACGTTATTTATTGTTTTCGTTGATAACTATATACGCGGAGTCGCATGCCAAATAAAAGCCATGGCCCATCAACGAAATGCACAAAAAACCTGCTCTTCAGGTCATAATTACATTCTGTACAGATGTCTTTACTGTCGCGGTTAAGCAGACAGTGGGACGTTTTCAGAATTTGAGCAATATTCTTCTATACTGCCGATCAATTACGACGCAATTCACTGATAGCCCCAGGATTATCGGGGGGGGGGGGGGGGGGGGGGGCTCTTAGTGCGTAACGTGCAGGTCGTTGGCGAAAGTTTGCGATTGTTATACTATGTATTCACTTAAATTTTAAATTAGGCGTGTACAAATTTGAATTTATTTGCACTCTTATTATTAATTATTATTATTTTTTAATATTAATGAATTATTGCACTCTGATTATTAATTATTATTATTTAATATTATTAATGAATTATTGCACTCTGATTATTAATTATTATTATTTAATATTATTAATGAATTATTGCACTCTGATTATTAATTATTATTATTTAATATTATTAATGAATTATTGCACTCTTATTAATTATTATTATTATTTAATATTATTAATGAATTATTGCACTCTTATTATTAATTATTATTATTTAATATTATTAATGAATTATTGCACTCTGATTATTAATTATTATTATTTAATATTATTAATGAATTATTTCACTCTTATTATTAATTATTATTATTTAATATTATTAATGAGTTATTGCACTCTGATTATTTTATCTGTTACAAGAGAACGTTTCACCATCTGTATTAGAAGCAATGAAGATCTATAGCAAATTACAATGAAACGAGAGACATTGAAATTTATGACATCCGCCTTATGTGTCGTCTTTGGCCCTAGAGGAATAACTAACTTATTATTAAAATACAGCAGAGAACAATGGTAAGAAATACCTAGCATCCCGGACGACGACCCAAAATCCCAGATCTAGTGGAAAAAAACCCAGATGTGACATCAATGTTCCCTCACCCTTTTCCAATCCCTCTATTCAGCCGCTTAGTATATTTATGATTCACAGAACACTTAGAATTAGGTCAAACTCTTAGCAGCCAATTCATGATTGTGTAACATGCGGTACCATTTTGAGGCATAGGCATATTGTGTAATTTTGTATACAGTTAATATTATGTTATATTGTTGCATTTCTAGGCACCACTTATAGGTTTCATTAACCTTGCTAGAGCTAGGTGAAGCGGACGTGGAAACTCTCGCAAGTAGGCGATTTGTCTTACTAGTCGACTAGATTCTTGATTAAAACAAGCTGTGACAGCACTGGGGGCATTCCCATATAAGCTCTGCTTAACGTTCCGTTGGCCATCTAAAAGTGTATAAGCTCAGTGTCCCAGTCAGTTGCTGATTACGCGTTCTTCTGCTCTTTCCAAAGAAGGAGCACTTTCTCCCATCACCTCTAGTCACTCCCATTTCTACCATTCTCTGAATATGTACATTGTCACGTTCGACTTCCTCCTCGTCTTCTCGTAGGTTACCCATGACTGCTCTAATCAATTCAGTCCTGTCTTTTCTTATCTCGGTGCCGTTCACCAAAGACCTACCAGCCAACACATCGGCTCTTTCGTTTCCCCTGACCCCAGCATGACCAGGACAGTAAATCCATGTAATGCGCATTGTCGAGAAGAGTGACCCATTCAGTTCTGATCATACACTTTTCTATCTTGCGCAGCATACTTTGAGAGTCCGATAGAATCACTGCTGTCACCGCTTCTATTTCCATTCTCATACTCGATGTTGTAGTGGGGTAGGCAGCTGACTTCTCATCTAATTTCTTGCAATTTTGGTAGGCCACGAAACCCCAACCACACCTGTTTGTTTCTTGCTTTACTGAGTCGTCTGTGTAAATTATTGTATCGTGTGGCTTCGAGTGCTGCAGTATAAGTTCTTGGATAATTTCCTCGGTTCTGTTGACAGCCCAGACGCGGCACTCTCTTCCCATCTGTGTTACCACTGATGTCAATAATTTTCTCTCGTTTCCAAATGTCACCCATTCACAACCTCTTCCCACATCCCCCAGCCCACAAACTCTGAGGGGTATCTTCTGCTTCTGCCATCCAGGACCTTCCTTTCTTGATTCGCTTTCCTTTTGTGCTGTCTAGAGATTGGTGTAAGACGCGATGATCATTATTGGCGACCTTGGAGTATTTAACCTGTGCTATTGTATGTCTTGATTTGATGCTGGGTAGGTCTAGGAGAAACCTCATGGTCACGATAGGTGTATCTCTTGTGCATCCTAGGACAGCTCTCGTGGCATCATTTTGAACTCTCTCCAATCTATCCACCTGTGTTTGCGACAGTGTCAATAAACCTAAACCATAGTCCAACACAGATAATACCAATGTCTGCATCATCTGAAAAGGGATTCGCTTCGGCATCTCTGCAGATGCCATGATTTTGACTGCACTGACACACTTCCCAGCTTTCTGAATGATATTGTCCACATGTTTCGCGAAAGATAGACTTCTATCAAAAGTGATGCCTAGATATTTCATAGTCTGCTCCCTGTCGATGCTGATGCCCATGCAGGAGACTGCTGGTAATGTGTCTGTGACTATTTTGTTGTTCAGTGAGAACCAGACGATGTTTGCCTTGGTGGGATTGATAACTGCCTTGTAGTTAGTGCACCAGAGCGACAAATCTTCTAGATTACGCTGGACGTCATCAATCATGTCTCTTCTGTACTTGTACAGCAAGAGGTCATCCGCATATGTTAGTATCCTACCGGGCCCAGCGTCATGAAGCTGCGCTATTTTGTATGTGTAGACGTTAAATAATACAGGTGATAGTGGTAATCCCGGTACTATAGTTCTTATCTCTGATGTCCAGGATCCCAATCTCAGAGCAACAGGTCTGAACATTAACACCATTGCTATCCATCGAATTATCCAGACGCTTAGTTCGCTTAGCAGATGTATTAGCTGGCAAAAGCTGACTCTGTTGTAAGCATCTTCTAGGTCGACCGTGGCGACCACTGTTTCCTACTTTGCCTGAATTCCCTCGTAGATGTCATAGGCGAGGATTGCCACATTTGTGGTCGTGTCTATCCTCGATCTGTGTGCACCTAGAGTAGAGTATCAGGAGGTAGACCTCTATTTTCTAAATCGAATGCGTCTTCTAGCGATTATCCTCTCCAGCACCTGGACGTAGACATTTGTAAGGTGATGATAACGATATTTCTTGATGTCGGAGGTGTCTTTGCCAGGGAAAGAAGGTAGCTGTGTAGCCACTCCTCTGGTACGCGTCCTGTTTTCAGACTTGTGTTGAAATCAACAATTATTTTAAGCTGGTCGTCTGCAATATCTTTCAGGAGGTTATAGCGTATTGCATCGTGCCCTGATGTTTTCTTTATGGTCTCTTTTACATTCTCCAACGAGAACAATTCCTCATTAGCAATATTGTTTGTTATCATAGGTTCTATTAAAGTGGCCACTATAGTCTTGCGTTCATCAATATTGTTCTGGTCTGATTGTTTGAGGTATCTGCTGAAAAAAGCGCTGCTCATCCGTGGTTAGTATAAGCCCCAACTCGTCCTTCAAGCACGTTTAATTTTGTGTCAGTTTTTCGATTCATATCAGACTTAGTCTATAATCAATGTTGCCATTTAGTTCTGACAAAACCTGCGACGCGATCGTCTAAAAGTAGCACAAATCCGTGTATCGACCCGCCAAAGTAGCCCAAAATGTAGCCAAACAAGCCTACCTGTGTTATTATTTTACTAATTTAACACATCGTCTCTTTTACGAGATAGTAACATAATCTAGTTAAATACTAGTGATATATATATATATATATATATATAAAACTTTCTGGGAATTATCCACTACAAAGTTATAAGTAAACACGGGGAAAACAAATACTGATTCCGTCAAGCTTAAACGAACAAGAAATTACTAAAATAGTGGTAATGTCTAGGCACTAGTCATTCCGAATTCCTAGCGAAATTAGTCTAGAAAAACTGGCAACACTGTCTATACTGTAAGCGCATTGGCTATCAGCGACTAGTGCTGACAAGCATGCACAACGTATATGCTAGGGCCGAATTTAGACTTGATAGTGCCCTAAGCTATTTGAGATATGGGGGCCCTTTAACGATTAAGAAGATATATAGATAGTGAATTGTTTTTTAATTGGGGGGGGGGGCAAGAAAGTGGAGGCCCTAAGCTATAGGTTGTTTAGCTTATAGGTAAGTTCGGCACTGATATATGCTTACTTCCTAGATATTTATGTTTATTGTAACATCTTTGTGTCTAATGCCGACTGGCGTAAGCGATCATGTATCTGACAACTATCTGATGATGTAATCAATTCCGCTACTGTGACGACCCCACCAAGCACGCACGCACAGTGATGATATTCTCTCTGAATGCCGCTCTCAGTGCATCCACATTAATATTTTTTTGTTAATTGTTCTTGTGGTTGCTAGAATTCTACTGTAAAACGTGTGTAGCTAGCCAGTCTTTCTTGCATCATGATAATTGTTTAAGATTCACCTCTACATGTGAGAAAATTGTATCTCATTACCGTCATGGTCGTATGGGTGGCACACTGGAGATGTCAACGCAAAAAGCCTTCCGAACACCTGTCCTCGGCCATTCGGAGGAGTGTAGAAAAATCATGACCAGATCACTCTATGATTTTCTTTTACCGACTGTTCCTTGCAAAATAACACTTTCTTTAGAAAGCTTGTCTTGTCTTGTTACATGTCCAAACCAAACAAGTGTACTCAGTTTCATCACTGCTAAAAGTGGTTTATCTTGCTTTAATCAATGCTAATTTCCATGCCATATTTCCAACTACCGTCTTCCAACTTTAAGATGAGGTTTTGGAGTTCAGATTCGGAACCAGCCAACAATCGGTATCATCTGTGTAACACAAGTTATGTATCTATGTAACACTGTATAACTTATCTAAATTGACATAGATATAATGTATAGAATATCCTCAGTTTTCTAGAACTTTGACTTCTCCTGGTGAATTGTATTGTTATCTGTGTCATGTCACAGACTTTCTAGATACACATTAACTCGTCACAAAAATAGGCAGTGGTTGCTAAACAATAGCAGTAATTTCATTGAGAGTATTGAACAAGTTCTTCTCCAAAATAATTGTATGAGTGCAAATCTCACAGAGCATCATTTATCTTGGCTGATGTCACTGATCATATGTTGCTTTGCCTATACATTGCGGTCACCGGCCAATGAAAAGCATGAGGAAAAGTGAGATATAACAATCTATTCAGTGACTAGTACACATGAACTCTGTGGTCTGGACAATCTACTGTTCCAGTCTTATATAGGCCAAATGTATTTACCTTTCATCAGGATGGATGAGAAAATGTTTTTCCACTTGTAGGTCCTGTGTACTGGTAACACCAGTTGGGCTAAATGTTGACATCTGCAATAAGTTGTTACCCATCCAGAATGATATTGACCAAGTATAGAGTGGCATTTTTAGGCATGAATCGTGAGCTCCATTAGGATATTGCATTGAGAATTTACTTCTTTTGAAAGACATTCTTTATTTCTTGTATGAGGCGTGTTAGTTAATCCTCTATGTTTCTGTTGTGTCTGAGACTTGAGTTGGAGTTAATATTAAGTTAGTTTCCAGAAACCATATTAGTCTTCTGTTAATTAATCTTTCCTTACGTTTTCCACCATTTACTGATCCATGTTTTTTTTAAAATTTACTTTTGACACAACATATATGCATAGTGGCCAATGAAATCTTGGATTAACAAAAAAAGATGAGTTATGCTGTCTGGCCATATCTGCTAGCTGTGACATCTGAAGAGTTTTATTTCTTTCTTTAAACGAAAGACTTGTTTGGATTAAAGTAAATACTCCTCTCATCTCTAAACTTATGACACCAATGGTACCACCATACACTGTCTTCTCTAGTCTCAGTTCTGAACACATTGCCCAACTAGTATGATAAAATGCTTGGCTTTATACCGTCTTCTTTATCACTGTTTAGCTTCATTTTTTTTTTCCAGCTTTGTTGCGATAACTTATTTGATATTTTGTGAACTCAGGGGCCAGTGTATAAAGTATTTAAAATAACTGGACATATTGGATTTTTCCACCTATGCCCTAAAGCAATCTCAATGTGATTATTGCCTTGATATTTGTTTGATTTCTAGATGGAGGTGGTCATCACATGACAGGTTCTTTAACACCAACTGACAAACACAATGGTGACCTTGTGGGATTACCATCTCCTGGCGGTCTTGATATGGCAGCCATCACATCAACTGTACAGGCTCCTCCATCTCCATTGCCCACATCTTCCCCACCTACAGTAGCAGCTGTGTCTTCAAGTTTGAGACAACCCATGGAAGTTGATACATCCAGCGGAGGAGGAGCACTCTACAACTCTAATTCTGTACTTGGGTATGTAAACTTCTGATGTAATCCAGAATTGGCATACTGTTTGTTAGTCTTATAGGGTGTACCTAGCTTTCATCTGTGGTGCAAGACCTTATTGCAGTGATCTGAATATCATGGGCAAATTGAAATGCATAGCAACAGGAGTAGGCAATCTGTTGCATGACGATGCTGGCAGAAACGGTCACTTAGTTTTTTGCCAGTTTCACCTCTATATTTCATGTCACAGCTTTTACAAATAATGTAAATGACCTTATGAGATTTACCCGGTACATGTAAAGACATCATTAATAGTGAAAAATGACCTTAGGAAATGACACAAAGTGGATCAAAACATTATTACATCATTTTCACATTTTTTTTGTCATTTCTAATGCAGTGAGATGGAGTTGTGAGGCCATTTCATTGCATTAATAATTTAATAATTTTGTGTTTGTTTATTTTCTGATTGTATTATATTTTATATTTTCTGATTGATTGCAAGATATATGGTCCCTATTGGACTGTAACGCAGAAAAAGTCAGTGCTCTTTTGTTTTTTGTTAACTTTTACATTAGTTTTACTGTTTATTAGTTATATTAGTTACCAGTAACAATATTGCATTCACATAGTTATTTCTTCATGGCTTTGTTACTGCAGCACTCTCCACCTTGTCAGATATCCTCTGACAGTTTGGTTATTTATAGCAGTAGTAGGAAGGTTGTTGTTTCGGATAAAAGTGTTTATAGTATTGTGAGTTACCTTGTTGTGAGATATAATAGCATCAGATGTACTACATGCTTTGTAAAATACAAGGTTTGATAATTTGAGACCCTCCTGTAGATACAGGTTCCTTGCACCACCCGTATGAACGGGTGTGATGATGTCATCACGACAACAACACTGCTACAAGGCACATGACTCAGCTCCGGTGATGTGGAGCATCTGATGTGTTTATGATGAAATAATTTAATGTAGAAGAGAGTATTCTTGATGTAAAGATCAAGATCCTGTGATGCATCAGGAGGGGGATCACAGTTATCTGTAATTGTTCCATACATGTGTCCTATAGTCTGTTATCATTGTAAAGTTGATCGATGTTGTGTTTTACCTCCTGAAAGTACTATTGTTATACAGTTTTACAGCAGTCTCAATTATTATTTATTATAGACAAGAAGGAATACTCATAGTGAATCCCTCTGCATACACCTTTTTGACAAGGATACAACGATGGATGAAACTTTGAGTGTCCAAGATTCACTTCCATACATCAGAATTGGTTCTATATAACTTCTAAGAACTCTATTTCTCACCTCAATTGACAAAGATATATTACCCATGCAGCCAAAAAGACAATGCTATCTACAATCATTAAAAGAGTAATAATATAGAACACAGGTCTTGTAGTTTTACGAGACAACGACTAACAGGATATCACTATCTGACTATGGGCTGCTAATGTGAAACAATACAAATAACAGTACATAGAACACAATCAAATGTTTCTACAAAAAGGCCTTTATTAAGATAATAAGCACATATACATCCAAATAACAACGAGCAGGAATGACACAACAGACGTTCAAATAAACTTTGTTCGTTGTCGTCTTGGAAAACTTCAAGACCCATGTTCTATGTAAGTACTATTGATGATGCTATCTACATGCTTGGAAGAAAGGAACAATCATTTTTAGATTGAGAGCAGACCACGCCAGACTCAAATAACATATGTATTGAAAGCTTGTAGTTGGTGACACTGATATGTGCTCCTATGGACAATCTCCAGAAAACAGAACTGTCTCAGGGCTAGTTACCAAAGTACAATTCATTGATAAAATCCATATCAGTCTCTGGCTGGGATACAGTGTTTTTGTATGTATTTCTTTTTAACCCTGCAGCACTTCGTTGAGTATTCAGTTTTAAGATGTTACAACATAATGTTTAGTTTTTTATGTTTAATGCAGTATTATAGACCATATATCTTCAAGATGCTAATATTTAACCTTTTGTTTCAGACCTTTTCAGGAACAGAAGTTAACAAGGTCTGTGTTTCAAATTTGACATTTTTTGTGTTTTCATAGTTCTTTGCATGTGTGTTGTCTGATACTGTAAAGGGTGCAAAGAATAGCAACATTGTGGCATTTCATGCATGTGGTAAAATATGACTAAGATTTTTGGGGTGTGTTAGGCTGCTCCATCCCATGGTAGGTCAAGGTGACCAGAGAAAGCCATGCTGAAGTGTCAGGTTCATAGGTGTAAATATCAACTATAAACTATAACACAGCAGATTTCATTCGCTGAACTACGTCCTGCTAACCAGCAAGAGCTTGATAATTGATATAAGCAGAAGTGACAGATTTTAGCTTCCATCAGATTTTAACAATATCTTGTCCTTGACAAATATTACATTCTGATTTACCTCAATAACATTTTTCCATGTCCCATTATTTACAGTTTTTTTCATGTTTCTTGACCCCACCCTATTTTATCATGATTGTTTCAGTTGTTTGTGTGACATATTCATTCTTAGTTGCAAAACCATGCTAATTTTAAATAGAAAATCGCTCATCCTATATTGCATACCAGTGTCAATATGTCTGATTTCTTGATTCCAAGCATCTTTCAACACATAGTTTTCCGAATTGTTTTTTTTCCCTTCGTACTTTGGCACAATTCACATAAGTGGTATATTTGAAACTTAAAGAGGAGAAACTCAGTTACTAAAAATCTGTGGTGTTTTTTTTTTTATGATGCAGTATTTATTATGGAGGAAGAGATCTGGTTGATGTTTAAACATTCAAAAAATTCTCTGCCAGGACCTGATGGCTGGCATTAGATATGAAGACATTGGAAGACTGCTTGATAATGTGATTGAGGAACTGGCATGCTTATTTAACAGCAGCATACTCAACTGCAGGAATATCAAATAATAGCAATGAAAAATATAGTTGTCAAATTGCTGGAAAAGATCATTGCAAAAATTTGACATGTTAACTTGAACCATCACATCTTCTTCCACTTACATTTGGAGGATATCGCATAAACATAGGAACATGGTGTAGTGCATCTATCATTGTTGACATGTTTCTGAGTGTTTCCATGCATATATAGAAACATGCTTTGGCGATTGAAATGGTTTTATCAAGTGAGGATCAAAGGAAGGAGCTGTCAATGATCACAAAATTGAGCTGTGAATTATATTTGTGAACTGTGGCTTCAGGGTGTGGGGAGGTTGAAGTTGGAAGGAGTGACATTCATTTTCGTGCATGATGATTTGGGTGTCCAGGGCAATGAGAGAGTAGATAGAATGCAAGTTCTACCACTGTTATCAAATGGCAGAACAATTAACCGGGCTGACATGTTGAACACCTTACTGAAACTGCAAAGCAATGGAAATTAATGATGGTGATGATTCCTTTTCCATGTCCAGAATAAAGGACTTTGACTTGAAATGTGGTGTCACCAGAAATCATCATTGTGACTGAAAATAATGTTTTCAACCAACAGAAAATTGGAACTGTCATTCTTGTAATTGTGAATATACTCAAGGAGAGATCAGAGCAACTATGGATATATCATGTGTGCAGTGATGATTATCTCATGGTTAACTAACGTAACATAGCTAATGAGAACACATACAGAAAGGGTATGAGTGATATCTCAGCCAGTTAGTTCCTCTTTTGCCAAGTTTGGCACATAGGGTGAATGTCAAAGTTCTCCATGCCTGTCTGTGTGATATCTGGTAGTGTAAAAACTAGAGGAACAGATACAAACTTCTTCCTATTCTTCAGAGTATATCTAAGTTTGCATTTCTTTTGTAAACTCAATTTTTGTAGATTGTACAGATGTCTGTAGAGTTTGTCTTCCAGTGTTGTTTCTCTGCATCAAATTTGGGACAAGGGTTTTCACTGCTCAGTCTGTAAGGTAGATCATTATAAGTGGAGATTTTGCTGTGACTACAAACAGGTATGACCATGGGGATTTTGGTATTGATCAAGACCTTGAATTGGGATCAAGACCTTGAATTGGATGGTGACATAGTGCAATTTGTGTCTGCATTTTCAGTGACTTAATGAGCACAATCAGAAAAATTTTAGTTTTTAATGTAAAGTGTCTTAAAACTATGGGGAGGTGAAAGTTGAAAGGAGTGACCTCTCCATAGCTTCGAGCCAAATTTCACGCATGTTTGTTCTTGTGTTTGAATCAGTGAGAAAGCAGATAGGCTGCTGAGTGCTGCCACTGTATTGAGTGGTTTCTCAATGGACCTAGCTGACATACGGAACCCCTTACAAGAAACTGCATGGACAAACAAAAGTAATGAAGGTGATCATTTCTTTTCAATGGCCAGAATTAAAGAGTTGTGCTTGAAATTGGCCTTGCCAGAAATGATTGTCATTATGGACTGAGAATGCTTGTCAAGGACCTTCCTTGATTAAAGTTATGGCTGCTGCTCAATGTGAACAGAGGCTGTTATTTCTGCTGTATCAGGGATTGGTGAATTCTGACGCTGAGTCAGACTTAAACAGAAAGATTGAATAGAATCCAGAATGAGACAATGCAAATCATTTTGGGGTGTATGAGAGATATGTCGGTACGGGCTATGCGATACCTACTTGATTTCCCAACTGCAGAGCAAAGAATACAAATGTGCAGGGTACAGGACTAACTACAAATCACCGCTGATAAAAGCACTCTCTACACCCAGAAATTATCAAAGTGAAACGCAGTCGACTTAAAAGAGGAAAGTCGTGGATGGGGCGTGCAGAGGACGTTATACAGAGAGTGTGCAAATTGGAGGATGTACTACCTGGTGCCGAATGGAGTCTGGTGCCCTCAGATTGTCTGACAGCCTTCGAAGGATTAATAACACTGAGTGCAGGGAATGGTGTCCAACAGTGGTCAAGTCGGAGGTGCTCACTCTGATCAGTGAGAATTTCAGGGAAGGGGATATGATTATATATACAGATGGGTTGGTTGAGGGACACATCAGGAGTTTGAATGTGGTTTCGCTAGAAAGGAGCGGTTTCATGGGCGAGAAAGAATGATGGTCAATCAACGACGTACTGGGACTATTAGTCAACGTGTAATGGCGAATACACTCAAGGAGAGATCTGAGCACCTGTGGACCTGTCCGGAGTGCAATAACGATGATCCAATGACTAACTAACTTTTGTTTAATGGCATGGGATGGCAGTTGCTATCTTGCTTGGCCTAAAGGAAGTAATTTTTGGTGTTTCAGTACCAGTACTTTCTAAATAAAATAAGTGATTTCTTTTCTGAATGTGATAAATTAGAACATGGTCAACCGTTCTGAGACTGAAGCAACATTGTGACTGGTCTAGCAAACTGACAGT
Organism: Meghimatium bilineatum; assembly: GCA_034231615.1. Taxonomy (NCBI): domain Eukaryota; kingdom Metazoa; phylum Mollusca; class Gastropoda; order Stylommatophora; family Philomycidae; genus Meghimatium; species Meghimatium bilineatum. The sequence continues at coordinate 30,794,046 of CM067305.1, read as the reverse complement.
GTAGAACTGGAAAACTAAAATGCTCATAGGAAACATGGAGAGTTCTCAGAAGGCAATGGTTACAAAGTCAGGGGCAGATCATGCAAATGATGGATTACAGAAATAATGAAGTCAATCAATGAAAACAAATATATATGAAGCACATAAAAAAAGCCATCTCCAGAAAACTTCTACCCTGATGCTGCACTACATAAATGAATATAGAGCAAAAAAAAAGAAAAAAAGAATGCATGTCAACCATCAGACTGATGTTTAAGTCATAATAGAATTGTGGGTATATTCAGGGAGATCATATAAACTATGGATGTCTCCTGTGTGCAATGATGATGATCTTACTACTAACTAGCTAATGGTTTCTTGCTTATGTATGCATTGGTTGATGTTCTCCAACATTTGTCACATGATGTGGTTGCTAGCCCTCATGTCTATCCCACCATGGTCTTTTATGACATGTCTGGCAAGATATTGTAGTATTATATGCTTCCCCAAAGATTGTCCTATACACTACATTGGATTAGTCAATATTATTTGAGATATATATCTTATAGAACACTTGATGCAGTATTAGCCCAATTCATAAATAATTGTAGATGCTGTGATTTTGTAGATAAAGTGCTTTTAAGATATATTTTTTAAATGTGCGTCTCACATTTCTTTGTATAGTGGGAGTTTTTCCTGCAGAGAGGTGTTGTATGCGTTGTGAAATGTCATCATTAAAACATTAGATTTACTGGTATGTATTGTGTGATCATTACTGTAATTTCACAGAGAATGTATTATATTGTTCCCATTCTCATTTTAAACATTCAGCATAAACTAAACATTTGGCTACAATTTTTTTTTCACTAGAGAAGCAATGAGAAACTATCTCAGAAAGAGAGATGATCAAACACTGGTGATTTTACATGCAAAAGTTGCACAAAAGTCTTATGGTAATGAGAAACGGTATGCTATTTTCATGTTTCTTTTGATAACTTTTTGGTTAAGTAAAATGTACCTCTTATGGTGAGGTTCACTACTTTCAACCACGGATGTTAGTTCAATTTTGTTATATCAGAGCTTTAACCATAAGAAAATGCTCGAGTTCTAGTAATCCAGCAACCACGACCTCGCTGAGTAGTTATAAATAGCTATTGTTTTGATCCTCAGGAATTACGAGCAATATAGCTCTTGATATATCATTTTGTGCAATGGGAATGTTGTTTTAAAGGATCTCAGTAGTAATTCTTTGAAAAGTAGCCTGTTACTCACAGGGGATAAATACATAATTGTATTGATGTAATGCTGTGGGACAGCCTCAAGACATGAACATGCCATCTACAAGGGGTTTACTATTGAATGATTTGATTAGCATTAGTGAGACCCGCACAGGGTACTATTTTTTTATAGATAGTTTGCAGTGTGTAATTTAATATTGTGATTCTACAAGTACATTTAGTTCTTGCTTTTTGAGCTAGTTGCACATTATAGAGGTTTATATCAATTAAATTGGATTTCTTTCTTCTTCTGATTCTGTGTTCATAATTAGATTTCATAAGACTAGTTCACAGACTTAAAAATGCCATGTGCTGAAGGACAAAACTAACAATTAGGTGAGGGATCCAATGTAGTAGAAGATAAGCTTAGATTTGATTGCACACTTTCATCTCGTCTTGCACATTCAAAAATTATTGTTATTGACAGGCAGATCTAGAGTGATTCATTCAACAGAGAGGAAATATACCGCAACTGAACTATGGCCTTCAATTGATGCAGTCTTCTTCTTTCATTTGCTAATAATGTATATATATCTGCAGTGTTGTTTCTTGTATAAATTAGACCTTCCCATTTCTTGTTTTGTACCATAGAGTTTAACATTCATAGATGTATCAGAAGAAATAGTTTGCACATTCTTGAAGGATATGTTCTGCAGTTTGATGGTTTGCCCTCATGTACACTTTGCTGATGTGCCAATTTAAAATTGTATATGCATATGGCTGTTTAGTCTATTGTATCCATTTCTGAGTCGAAATACCACTTGCTCATTTGTTTATTTATAGTTTTATAGTTGTTCATTTGCCATATGAATGTAAGAGGTAGCACATGTGTAGCATATGTAACACCTGTACAGAACAGAATGTCAAAAAGTAAATTCTGTTCTTCATGTGCCATGCTAGTGCAGTGGTTAGTGCAATTGCTTCTTATTCAGGTGATCCAAGGTTCAATACTCAGTTGAACTGGAAATATCTTTAAATCACCAACTGCTCCTAGTCTGATCCAGTCTAATAAAATAGGTATTAGATCTTCAGGAAAAGAAAAGACAGTTGGTGTGATGCTGACCACATCATCCATTGGTAAGCCAACATTGAAAAATATGGGTCTTGATTAGAAACCAGCATGATAGCTTATGGGACATTACTGAATGTGCTCAATAACCTCACTTTGAGTGAATTATTTCCAACCTATCACTTTTGTCTGTGACAGTGTTAGCAGACTGAGGTCATAATCAATGATGGAAAACACTAGTGTCTTCATGAGAAGAAAAAAGGACCATAATTGCATGTCTGCTGCTGCTATGACTTTGATAGCACTTATTCTTTCTCTTCCCTCTTCTTCTCTCTCTCTCTCTCCTTCACCCCCCCCCCTCTATTTTACTTTCCTGAAGCACATCAGTATGTTTGCTGAATTATAGACTTTTGTTAAAAGTTATCGCTATATATTTTAGGTTGTGTTCCTTATTGAAAATGGAGTCCATACAGATGCCAGCTAAAACCACCAAATTTAATAGGAATATAAATATATTGGAGGTGCAAAAGGTTACCAGTATGCAATGCCCTTGTGCAATCCTGAGATCATCAGATAACCAAGATTCTAATAGCACCTCATTGTGATGCAGCCTGGAAACATAGCTTTGAAGCTTGTGTGAAGCAATTTGACTAACACTTTATGGACCATGTCTGGACAATGTAGACTGAGATGGAATGAGAACCGTTTGCACACACAAGATAAACAATATTTCTGAATAGAATCTCTGCCAATACACTGTCACAGCACAATGCAAGACAACGATCGGACTGGACTCACAGGTTGTCAAATGCGAAAGCTCTCGAAGGTGAAAACAGTGAGTTAGTTTGTCGAGAACAAAGGCAAGTCTATTGAATACATGTGATGGTAGCATAACATTTGAGGGTAGGGGCATGTGAAAAACTAAGTCATAAAATTGAAACCTTAATGAAAACAATGTTCATGCTCAAGAAAAACTTTCAGCTGTCTTCCATGAGCAGGTTGTGGGGAAATGTAAAGGCAGAATACCATAATGTCCAGATACGAAGTGGGTAGAAGCTCATACTTGGACAATGTCTTCATGATCTCTGTGGACAAAACCTAGACTAAGAAGGTGAACAAAACCTAGTTCAACTTTACTGATAGAAAAATTTTCTATACCTGAACCAAGCTCACAGTTGAGATACGGGTCAGTGCCCGAGGACACTGGACAATGGAATTTAATTACACAAGACAAGTTCACAGGAAGGGTAACACCTCATGAAAGATAAGACATATTCAATCCAAGTCTAAATCCCTAAATTGTTTAGGATTAGGAGTTAGGGTTAGTTATGTTTCACTTAACTAACTTTAACCTTAAATAAATTTATATTTAAATTAATAAATGATAAACATAGTCAAGGGAAATAATCAAATAGGTGGACACGGGTTCCAAACCAGAACCATAATTTTTGTATAGCAAGAAATATTTGTCTTGAAAACAGGATGCTGTATTGAGAAACTCTTACAGTGTTGCTATGACAACCAACATATAAGGATCTGTGAGAACTTGTTGAAATTAGCTTTTGTGTTATATTACATTTTAAAAATAATACATTATTTTTTGGGAAATACTTATCGGCAGATTTTTTTGTCCACCTCCTTGCATTTACCTGAATGGTAATGGATGGAAAGAAAAGCAAGAGGAGATGGAAAAAGATGGAGCATCAGAGCAGGACATACAAGTCTGTGCATTTATGGGTATTGGAAATTCTGACCAAGAAATGGTGCAACTTAACCTGGAAGGAAAAGTAAGTTGAATTTCATTTGATTCATGACCACAATAATTGTTTTGGTAGTTGTTGCTATGTGGTTGATGTGTACTTCATGATCTCATTTCACACGCCTTGCACTCATTCATTGATAGATGATAGACTCTAGTTGTCAAACACACCCCTCTTGTATAAAATCTGGTATTTTTACTATATCTTGAAAGGTGATTGACAGGTTGATATTTATGTGTTTTCAGCTTCATAGCAAAGATGAAAATTGTAGGATTTCTTCAGGATCATAGTGAAACTTTATCCATCAAGCTAAACGACTCTGCAGACAACTTACAGACCTACCTGAAGTTGACAGCCCCTTAAGACCTGTACCAGAACAAACCCAGTGGAGTGAAAGGCATGGAATGCCAATATACATTCAGACCCATGTGAAAGGAATACTAAGCGAGGACGAACAGAACAGTGTGCAGCGAAGGACAGTCACCCTCAGTTTCCTGGATGAGGAATATCCACAAGATATATGGGTCAGAGTATACACAGATGGGTCAGCACAGAATGCCGTGAGGAATGGAGGTGCAGGTGTATATATAGAATATCCACACAAGCCTAGAGATACAATCAGAACACCGACAGGAAAATTCTGCAATAATTATGATGCAGAAATCCAGGCAATTAGTGTGGCAGCTAAAAAAAACTGCTGAACTCCAACTCAGGTCTACAGCCTGTGGTATTCCTGACAGATGCAAGGTCAGTGCTTCAAGCTCTCCAGTCTGGAAAACTAACAGACTTGAAAAAACTACTTAGCGAATTGTCATACCAGTATAGGGTAACCATGCAGTGGATACCATCTCACTGTGGAATACCAGGAAATGAAAAAGCAGACCAACTGGCTAAGGAAGGTGCTGCCGAAGACCAACCAGATATACCAATCACCTACCATCAGAAAAAACAGATGATCAAGTCAATAAGAAAGCCACAAATACCAACACAAGATGACTATCATATTATGAACAGACCAGAACAAGTTATAATTCTACGTCTCAGAACAGGACACAACCGACTCCGCAGTCACATGTATACAAAGTTCAAGATTGGCAACACGGCCATGTGTACATGTGGACAGGCAGCACAGAGCGCCAAACATATACTTCAAGAGTGTTCTGAGCATGAAATGCTGAGGCAGACATATTGGCCAGAGTTAACAACACTGGAATCAAAACTCTATGGGACACTATATGAACTACTAAAGACAGTGAGTTTTATTAAGGAGACAGAATTACAGATATAGATATGTTTCAAGTGAACGAAAGAAGAAGAAGAATAGTGAAACTTAGAAATTCAAATTTTATGAAGTCAGCCAACAACTTCAGGATTTTGAATTACAAATCCCGCTGAAGACGGATGTGTCGGGCCATTGGCGCAAATAAAACGGCAACACAACGTATTTCCATTCTCTGGACTAAATCCTGCTGGAAATCTAGTAGGACAATTGTCCTGCTACAAGAGAGATCTTGCGGGAGTTTAAGAATGATCGCTCAAGAAGGAGAAGAATTACAAATATGAAGACATTACTGCTGTATGGTGTATTTTTATGTTTAGCTCCTATTCTTCTATAATTTTGCTGGTTATCATGGTTGTTTATTTAAAATGTTTATATCTTGTTCATATTCTTTACCTGATTTATCTACTTGATCTATTAGTCTTTAAATCAAAGGTGAGTATAACTTTTTGACTGCATATATGTTGTCAAAAACATGTGCAAACAACACAAGTAGCACAAAACAAAGTAAAAGTCAGTATTTCCTTTGCGCACTTCTTTGAATAATGAAAACTACTGTTTTATGTTTACTATCGATGTATATGGCTGTCATGTCTAGGCCTTTTGAATATTTATTCCAGAAATACTGTGCAGCTAAGACCCTATATATTTCTGACTCCGACAAAAGGAAACATTTTATGCTGACAGTGAAAATGTTTTATGGTAGTGGACAAGACATTGGTGTTTTCCAGAGCAAAAGAATTAAAGTTATTTCCAAGCCATCAAAAAAGAAGCAGTCTTTGAAAAATGCAGATTGTAAGTTATGTTTTTATATATGATTTACTGAAGTTTCTTGAAATAAAAAGTTATCCATGATTTTGTACAGTAAAATATAATTTAGTAGCATAAGTATGATTAGAATAGTGCATGGATATTAGAATAGAGACAACATAGTGCTTGGGACATTCCTATGTTCTCCATTCTAGCAGGCAGCCATCCAAGAGCATGAAGACTCAGTCCCAATCAGATGTTGATTATGTGATCTTTAGATCTTTTTTAGGGAGGACATACTCTCTTCCCTTACCCATAGTCATTCCCATTTCTGTCATTATTTGTACGTATATGTTATCATTTTCTGCTTAATTGCAGAATCTAAAGTCTTCTTCATTCTGTAGCTTCTTTTGCTTGTTCTCCTATCGGAGACACATGCTGATATGAATTTCCTCAATGAACAGTATTGTGGTTAAGAGTCCCGTGACAGGGCCATAGAACTTGTCCATCAGTTTCAGATGACCATAATATTCTTTTTGTTGTGTGGTACATTTGACATTTCTGCAAATATGTTATGTTTTTACAGATGGGCCACAGTGGCTTTACAATTCCATACCTTTCATACGTGTGTAGTTTGGACTGTTATGACCTGTTCTAGTCTAAAAATGATTGCTTCTTTTTCTAAGTTTGTGGGATTCATCATCATTTTGATTTCTTGGGGGACTTGAGTTTTATTTCATGCTTATGGAGCTTTAGATGATGGACTTCATTTATATAAATGGACAGTGCAGTGTCTTTATATGTTGTTGCTGACAGTTACTTCCAGTTTTGGCTAGCTGATTTGCTATCTCATGTACCTTTTTTTTAGAATGACCTGGATAAAAAAAAAAGGGAATTATTCAGAGAATTAATTCTCCGCAATAATACTGTGTCATGTCAGAATATTGGTGACTCCTTCTTCTTAGTCTTCCTCTGTATCTTGCTGTTCCCATTTTCATGTTGTATGCTCTTGCAGCTGACCAATAAGGGTTCATTCTAATTAGGTGGCCAAACAATTTCAGTCTCTGTTTTTCAATATATTTGACCTTTGATGTCTTGGACAGTTCTTGTAATCTCCTCATTTCTCACATGACCTCTTCTTGTTCTGTTTGCTGCTTGTCTTAGACATCTCATTTCACACCTAGTAAGCTTTCTGTCTTGTTTTTTTGTTAGTCACCATGTCGGTCATTGATAACACATTTATATCTTAATTTACATACAAGACATCTCATGTTTGTGTAAGGAGTTTACATTCCACATATCAATCAATCAATCAACCAAATTCATAATCATTCATGGTCTGTTGACTGCCACTATAGAAACACCAGCACAAAAATCCTGCCATACCTCTTTTGTTCTCACCTTATTATATGAGTGAAGAATTGTAATCCTAATTAGTCTTTAATATTATCAAGCCATACTTTCCTTTGTGCTCTTCTACTTCCACTCTCAACTGTTCCCTGCAGGAAAGTCTTCATGCTTCAATGTGTGTCCAAGCCACACAAGCTTATGACATTTCACCACTTACAGGATATGTTCTTATTTATCTGCTAGCACATTTATACATACTACTCCCACCACAACATTGATTCAAATCATTTTTATGAAAGTTTATCCTAATTATGAAAACACAGATTTTGCACACTATCATGAGCTGCCAAAGAGTGAAACCTTACAGCTCTGGATAGTAGAAGAAGAAAAGCCTTAATGCCAATACTTGAACATTGATACTTCATTAGAAACTATCATCATGGCACACAAGACTTTCCCATAAGTGTTCCACTTGATTCCAGTGGCTATCAAAGAGCATGTAGATTCAAAGTCTCAATCAAATGTTGATTGCATCCCCTTGTGAGAGGACACACCTGGTCATCCTATTTCTGCCATTCTTTATATATGCATGTTATCACCTCCAGCACAGTCTCCCTCACTCTGCAGTAAATCAATGACTGTCCATATTAGGTTAGTCCCAATCTCTTCTCAGCTCTGTACCATCAACCACAGCATTGCTCACCAATGAGTCTGCTCTGACCCCCTCATGACTAGGACAGTAAAGCAATATAATGCTTTGGACACCTCAGCTATCCAGCTACAGGACACATTCCCTTCCCAACATTCCCCCCTCTATTTTACGTATAACACCCTGGAGTCTTGATTCTTGATTAGAAACTGGCCTGACAGCACATGTGACATTCCCATAAGTGCTCCGCCCTCTGTTCCAGCAGCCATCCAACTTGATGGTGTTTGAGTCTAATGCCACCGAAACACGTCTACATCAGGGCACAACTCTGGCAACAGGTTTCTTTGTTGTTTGCCCACCCACGCCTTTCCTGTCTTAGTTCAAGCACAACATCGGCCTATCGGAACACCATGGTAACTGTTATCGAAGGTTACGACTACAGGATTGTATAGATGACGTGCCATGAAGCTTCTATAAGAAGATAATCTCAATATAAAGGCATGTCAACACCCTGGAGTCTGAGAGCATCACTGTATGGGTTGTTATTTCAGTCACAGAGTGCAGTGCCTCTTCTGTTTCAATTTTAACACTCAATGCTGCAGTGGAGCACGCAGATTGTTTCTTCTCCCCCACCACCACCATCCCCGTAAGAAACAACAATCCCATTCATCCCTCTATTGATCAAGCCATCTATGCATATGATCGTGTCTTGCACCTTTGAGTGCAATTAAACAAACTCTATCATCACCTCTATCCTTACACCAGTCCACTCCTACGTCCACTAAACTCATTCTGAGCAACATGCTCACAGTGTCTGCCATTCATGACACTCAGCGTCAGATTTGCATTTCCCTTGTCCCACCAAAACGTTGGTGTAAGAAATGTTGGCCATAGTTGGCTACATTGAGGTATCTTTCGCCACTCAACAGTTTACCTATATGTAAGAAATGATGATCATACAGGAATCCCATGGGGGCACATTTAATATATCCTAGCAGCCATACCCTAGACTATTTTCAGTCTCTCAACCCATGTCTGTGACAATTTACATCATGTTGTGGCCATTGTAAAATTGTATTGTAACCTAACCTGTGTCACTGTTCCTTTCATTCATGTTCACTTACCAACTAAAGCATATATTTCATGTTATTAAATATAGTGAATAAGTAAATATGTGTTACAAATACCTCCTGCTAATAACAAAAAGTTGATGAAAACAATTATATCAAATGAATAAGGATGAAAATAGTTGATGCACTCAGTATTATTGATATATCCCTCTGATTTATTCTATTTTTTATCATTAATTTATTATATATATATATATTTGTGTGTCATAAGGATGATATTTCCATCCTTATTTATTTTATTATGATTGTTTTCATCATCTTTTTATTAGAATTAGTAGTAACACATATTTGCTTTCATATTTGTGTTACCATGACCCATACCTAATCTTTAAAGGCAGTAGAGATGTGGTTCTACAGAAGAATGCTGAGAATACAATTGACTGCCTGGAAAACTAATGTAAAGGTGTTTAAAAAGTCAAATACGAGACGGAGCTTAATCAATAATATAAGAAAAATACAATCTTCATTTCTTGGCCACGTCATGAGACAAGGAGGTTTGGAGAACAGTCACAACAGGCAAGATTAAAGGCAACATAGACAGAGGGCGACAGTGTGAGAAAATATTAGACAGTTTAACAACCTGATATGACAGGAAAATAACCATGATCCTGATACATAATTTTGGAGATTGAGAGCTGTGGAGAGCCAGCCAGCATTGATGGTTAATCAGCTAATTACATTTTTACATTTGTTTACGGGCAAAGCTAGTGAAAGTACTACAGATGGTCTGTGATGTTTTGTGCTCATTGTCGCGTGTGTCTGCCTTATTTTCATCTCCTTGCACAATGATATCAAGTTTTCAAATACAAGAGGAATACTTTTATAGTGCATATTTTTGTAACACAATTCTCTTTTTAATACTTCAAAAATAGTCAAATTAGCTCATTCTTTATATAACAAACTTTGGTTATTGCATAAATTTTTTTTGGGTCTGGACCATTTTCTTATATATTGATTCAGCTAAATATATAATTTAATTGGATGATTTTACAACTGGTAACTTGAAACTAATATATACATGCACACATTCCCTCTCTCTCTTTCAGTATGTAATATATTGGTATAACAAAAAATCAGTAGTATATCCTATTCAGGATTTAGCCATCAACCCAGCATGTTTTGGCTGTAGTAATTTTTGATGCTGAACAATATAAATATGTTAAGTAATTTGCCATTGCTCTCTAAATGATCTGGATGCACAATTTTCCTATGGCAGGATTTGAACCCAGCACCTTGACCATCACAAATGCGCTCTGTACCATACCACAACAGATTCAAACTGTATTGTTTATATATTATATATTAGAACTAATACATTCTTATTTTATGTACAGTATGTATTGCCTCTGGAACCAAAGTGGCCTTGTTTAACCGTCTTCGCTCTCAGACTGTAAGCACTCGTTACCTTCATGTTGAAAATGGCAACTTTCATGCTAGTTCCACTCAGTGGGGAGCTTTCACAATTCATTTATGTAAGTACTTTTTGTGTGTGCGTTTGTTCTCAAATTTCCACCAGATCTCTCTTATAGCAGGACAATGGTCATTTCCAGCTGAATGTAATGAAAATTTGAGAGAATAGAGATATGTTGTGTCTCCTTTTTATTTACACCAATGGCCAAACACATATATCTTGTGGATGTCTGTAATCATATCGCTAGTATAGTAGGCATGTGAGAGAACTGGTTCTCGTACTGATGCACTGGTCACAATTCTCTGAGCTAACCAAAATCAAACATACTTGACCTTTTTTGCCACTATCTTGCTTCATATTGACATAGCCACAAACTGAGGTATCTCAAACCCATTGTGATTTGTTTTTTTTGTTCGCCATCACAAGTGATGATGACCATTTGTTTCCTTCACTTGAAATTCAGTTAGAGTTGTGCCCTTGACTATGAGTTCGTAGATGGCTAGTAAGATTTATTCTAGGCCGCAAATGTCCTGGGGCAGTTCTGGCATGGGATAACCACTGTAAAATTAAAAAAAGTTGGATAATTACAGAAGTATTAGGAGAGTTGTTCCCATATTTTTACATATATGTTTTCTACCTGAAAATAAATGAAATAGTACAAGTGTTTTCATTCTCTCTACTTCAGATTTCTGTATATGCTATGTGTGAACTTTTACCCTTGAGACTTTAAGCACCATCTTCCCCTATATTAGCTAAAATATAACTATTAAATGCATTAAATATTCGATCCTTATATCGCAGCTGAAAATATTTATTATAATTTACATCCTAAATAAGTAAATTGATAACTTATCATCACACCAAAGCTCTAAAAAAATGTTTATTTGCTTAAGATTCTTCTTCTTTCGTTCACTTGAAACAAATCTGTAATTCTGTCTCCTTAATAAAACTCAGTCTTTTGTAGTTCATACAGTGTCCCATAGAGCTTTGATTCCAGTGTTGTTTCTGCTGGCCAATATGTCTGCCTCAGCATTTCATGCTCAGAACACTCTTGAAGTATATGTTTGGCACTCTGTGCTGCCTGTACACATGGCCGTGTTGCCAATCTTGAACTTTGTATACATGTGACTGCGGAGTCGGTTGTGTCCTGTTCTGAGACCTAGAATTATAACTTGTTCTGATCTGTTCATAATGTGATAGTCATCTTGTGTTTGTGGCTTTCTTATTGACTTGATCATCTGTTTTTTCTGATGTTAGGTGATTGGTATATCTGGTTGGTCTTTGGCAGCACCTTCCTTAGCCAGTTGGTCTGCTTTTTCATTTCCTGGTATTCCACAGTGAGAGGGTATCCACTGCATGGTTACCCTATACTGGTATGACAATTCGCTAAGTAGTTTTTTCAAGTCTGTTAGTTTTCCAGACTGGAGAGCTTGAAGCACTGACCTTGCATCTGTCAGGAATACCACAGGCTGTAGGCCTGAGTTGGAGTTCAGCAGTTTTTTAGCTGCCACACTAATTGCCTGGATTTCTGCATCATAATTATTGCAGAATTTTCCTGTCTGTGTTCTGATTGTATCTCTAGGCATGTGTGGATATTCTATATATACACCTGATTTGCTTAAGATAAAATTATGGCTAATTTATAATTCCAATTATATTATATCAAGGAAAGGTTTTATTGACATGTATTGAGAAACTTATAAACCTCTCTCTCATAGTACATTGAATAAATTAGCGTAAAAAAAGTTTGACTTAATCATATAGTTCAGGTGTCATGTGATGCACTTTAGTATGAGAAAATAGTTCTCATCAAATATATAAATAATGAAATATATATGTTTCAATGTGTTCAATGTAACAGGTTTTTTTTATTGTTGTATAAAATGCAGTATTGTTGACATACAATTTTCTTTTAAACCAAATGCACACGCATACTTCATGGAAAGAGAAGAATGCAAAGAAATTCTGGCAACTCTGTGTCATGTGACATATTCTCTCTAGAACGTTGTCTTCCCAATGAACTCCCTGAACCCTTCTCTGTCTTAGGCTATATGGCTTGCATTTTCCAATGACATATTCATGTTATCTTTAACGTCATCAGTCCATTTTCTTCTTGGACTGCCCTTTCTCCTCCACCCACATGCACCATTATTTGTCTTTCTAAACAGCTGTGTCTCTTTATATGACAAACAGGTGTAGTTTTATTTTTTGCTATTGTATTTAGTAACTAACCTTCTGTAATCTTCAAAGATCTTCATCTGCTTGACCTTTATTTACGTTGATATCCATGATGTTGAATGAATGACCTACTTACTGCTCACTGTCAATTTTTCTGTGTACATTATACTAATGCTACACCACAAGACCACAATCCTAGAGAAAAAGTTAGATTAATCCACTGGAAATTTCTAGAAACAATATTCCTGTAGCTTGCCATTATTTTCGGGAGGGAACAACTGCTAATCGGACACCAAAAAGAGAACACATTCATTTCCATCGGTCATTTTGACGGAAGCCCCTGGCAGCTCTACGCATAAAATAAAAAAAATTTAATTTAATTTACAAATTACAATAAAATACTCTGGAAATATTAAAAAGACCAGCGACATAACATCTTGTTAAAGATCTCACTTGAAGGTAAAGTTGAGGGAAAACCAGCAGGAGATATGTAAAGATATGTTAGAGGGAAATATGAGATGAATAGGATACAGTCTCAGAGTGCACCACCAAGGCAAGAGAGGATGTTGGAAGTCAGTTGCAGGCACCCAATGTGAAGACTGCACTTGATGATGATGATACCAGTGAGTTGATCAAGCTACAGGCTTGTACTGCTGTGCTGTCTATTTTTGTATCTTGAGTTATTGGTAATGCAGGGCATAAAGCATTTGCATACTGTTTGATTTTTTCAGTGGATGATGATGAAGGTGAATCAGAAGAGTTTACAGTCAAAGATGGTTACATCCATTATGGATCAACAGTCAAACTTGTGTGCTCAGAAACTGGTATGGCACTGCCAAGGTTGGTGAGTATCAGAACTTCACTTTTTCCTGCGCTTGTGTGTTTCTATAAAGTATGCATCTGACCATATTAGTGTGCTTTGTCCTTATCCTATTTTTATGTAAATAATAGTATGACAGACTATCTGAAGCTAGCTTGTATCAGATATGGTTAATAAGGACCTAGTCAAATATGTCTATTCATAGCTAAATCTGCTGAGCCATGGTCGATTTGGTCTGTTGCAGAGTAAGTATTGGAGCATATCATCGCTTCACTTTTGCACCTTGTGTTGGAACCTTCATTCTTCTGCTCTGTTCAATGTTGAATTCTTAGATGTCCATATTATCATTAGTGTTATTCAATATATTCTTCGAGCATACCATTCAAAAGACTTATAGAACTATCAAATAACAGTTTCAATTGGTGGACGCTATCTATGCAACTATTGGTTTACATGTGACATTGATCTTATTGCTGATAGTGAGAAAGAATTAAAGAGCTTTCTTGAAAAAAAACATGTAAGAGTTATGGGATGGAAATTGCTATATAGAAAAGCAAGAAAATGATAAACACTCATATTAATCAGATCGAATGGACAAAAAGTAGAAATTAATAACTTTAAATATTTTGGGTTATATATATATATTCCGTTCATTCTAAAACTTCCATTAGATCTTTCTTAACTTTTAGTGTGCGGTGTAGAGTGCGTTCGACAACAGTTTACACTATCTAAAATATCTGCGGTCGAGTGTACACCACCCCCGACAAAGCTGCTAGGACCCCGGTAATCAATAAAAGAAACTGCATTAAAAAAATTTTGGTTACCTGAGTATTTGAAATCTGGCACGTTATTAAATTGACTTCCAAATTTTCTGCAAATATGGCAACGTAAACGAATCTCAGTGAAATATCAAAAGTTTCTCAATATAATGACAATTTCAAACCAGAGCAGCGCCATGATGTGAATTGGGTTTTATAGACTTTTGTTTAATCGCATTTTCATTAAAATCATAATGGATTATTCTTCTGAAGAAGGATTCCTGAGAGGTTAGTTGATACTCACACTCGAAAATACATTAGACCACTTTATAAATGAACTGTCCTATATCGATCAGTTTTGGAGTAGATCTAGATTTATAGAAGGATTTTATGACTAACCTGTATGTTTATTCATTTTTCCCAGTGAATTTATGACAATTTGACCATAATTACAACTGAATTAGGTCTGTAAATAGTGTTGCCACTCTAAAATATTTCCTCCAAAAAGTCAGGCATTTGCTCTTTTTTTTTAAATTTTTGTTTGTTATAAATTGTTGGCTTTTTGTGGAAAAAAAACGTCTTGCATGTTTCGTACCCCACAAACAAAACATACACCAATATATGCAGAATTCAATTCTTTATTTATATGTACAAATATTATTTAAATATCTGGTACCTTGAAAGTGAAAACCTTCTGGTATCACAGCAAGCAGGCTTCAGACAGTGCTACTCTACTGAAGATCAGGCAACCTACCTCTCCCAAGAGATTGAGGATGCCTTCCAAGAAAAGAAACTGGTACTAGCAGCATGGATAGACCTCAGGAAAGCATTTGATAAGGTCTGGAAAGAAGGGCTCCTAAAGAAATTGCGAAATTGCAGGGTTAGCTCAAGAATGTACAAATGGGTAAAAGCATACCTGCATAATAGAAGAGCCAGGGTACAATTAGATGGTCGCAAGAGCAAGGAAAGTCCTACTGCGTCATGGAGTCCCCTGGGAGGAGTCCTGTCACCCACCCTTTTCTTGGTCTACATCAATGACCTAGTTGCTGAACTACCTCACGGGATCAAAGTGGCAATGTATGCTGACGACCTGGTGATCTGGTGCACGGAAGAACATGCAACAGTGGCCACTAAACAAATACAAAGAGCTATCGATGCCCTAACCTTATGGGCAAATAGATGGTGCGTCAGCATTAACACAGAAAAGTGCAGCACTACACTCTTTACTCTCTCACCAAAACAAAAAGCTGGTCATATCAAGATAGACGGAGAGCTCTTGAAAGAAGACAAACAACCCACATACCTCGGAGTTACTTTTGATGATAAGCTGACATGGAAGCAGCACATAAACAAAGCAACAACAAAAGCCAGGAGGAAGTTAGCTATCCTGAGAAAACTAAGTGGAACCACATGGGGAGCCAGTGGAAATATACTTAGTAAAGTTTACCAGCAAGGCATAAGATCACACCTGGAATATGGTTCAGCTGCGTGGTGTCCTGCATCAAACACCACATTACAAGATCTAGATAAAGTGCAAAACCAGGCACTTAGAATAATGTTGGGAGCAATGAAATCAACATCCATAGCAGAGATGCAGAAAATGGGAAGAATGCAAACACTTGGCGAACGCAGAGACACAAAAGTACTAATTCAAGCAGAAAAGTTCCAGTGTATGCCAAGTCATCCAATGAAGGAAAGATTGGAAAGATTCCAAAATCTAGCAATGGGGCGACTGAAAAGGAGCAGCTTTATCCATCAAGCTAAACGACTCCGTAGACAACTTACAGACCTACCTGAAGTTTATAGCCCCTTAAGGTCTGTACCAGAACAAACCCCATGGAGTGAAAGCCATGGAATGCCAATACACATTCAGACCCATGTGAAAGGAATACTAAGCGAGGACGAACAGAACAGTGTGCAGCGAATGACAGTCACCCTCAGTTTCCTGGATGAGGAATATCCACAAGATATATGGGTCAGAGTGTACACAGATGGGTCAGCACAGAATGCTGTGAGGAATGGAGGTGCAGGTGTATATATAGAATATCCACACAAGCCTAGAGATACAATCAGAACACCGACAGGAAAATTTTGCAATAATTATGATGCAGAAATCCAGGCAATTTGTGTGGCAGCTAAAAAACTGCTGAACTCCAACTCTGGCCTACAGTCTGTGGTATTCCTGACAGATGCAAGGTCAGTGCTTTAAGCTCTCCAGTCTGGAAAACTAACAGACTTGAAAAAACTACTTAGCGAATTGTCTTACCAGTATAGGGTAACCATGCAGTGGATACCCTCTCACTGTGGAATACCAAGAAATGAAAAAGCAGACCAACTGGCTAAGGAAGGTGCTGCCGAAGACCAACCAGATATACCAATCACCTACCATCAGAAAAAACAGATGATCAAGTCACAAACGCCAACACAAGATGCCTATCACATTATGAACAGATCAGAGCAAGTTATAATTCTACGTCTCAGGACAGGACACAACCGACTCCGCAGTCACATGTATACAAAGTTCAAGATTGGCAACACGGCCATGTGTACATGTGGACAGGCAGCACAGAGTGCCAAACATATACTTCAAGAGTGTTCTGAGCATGAAACGCTGAGGCAGACATATTGGCCAGAGGAAACAACACTGGAATCAAAGCTCTATGGGACACTGTATGAACTACAAAAGACAGTGAGTTTTATTAAGGAGACAGAATTACAGATATAGACATGTTTCAAGTGAACGAAAGAAGAAGAAGAAAAATTTCAATATCTCTAACAACAAAAAGTTTAGTGTTTTCAAAACAGTCACCACCTATTACGTAACATTACAAAAAATAATCCAGCAGCAGGAGGAAAGTTAATTTTTTTTGTTTACAGCATGCTAAAGGTTAAAGCGGGACAATGGTCCTACCAGATTTCCAGCAGATGTAATCCAGACAACAGAAATGCATTGTTTCACCATTTTATTTGAGCCAATAGCCCGATATTTCCAATTATGGCATTAGTCTTATATGAGTGTGATGAAAACACTAATGAAGAAATCAAGACTAGACTTGAAATAATCTTGGCTGCAATGTTCCAAATGATTGCAATATAGAAAAGCAGAATAAGTACAGTAGTGAAGATCAACTTATATAAATCTAATACTGGTAATGCCTATTCTTTTGCACGAATGTGAGAACTGGGTATAGTAGTACAGTAGGATTTACAATGCAAAATGCAAAATTAAAAACAAAAGAATTAAATTAAAAAATATATAAAATAATTGGTAGTTTATAACTATTGTGTCCTATTCCGGATGTAGTCATCAACCCCGCTTTTTTTGGCTGTAGTGATTTTCTAGGCAATATAAATACGTTTAGTAGTTTGCCATTGATTTCTGAATGGTCCAGGTGCACAATTACCTGGTGCATGATTCGAACCCGGTACTTTGACCATCAGGGATGCTCTCTGTACCACCCTGCCACAGAGCCGGAAGGTATCATTAATATTGATAATAACAATAAAATGTCAGTTTGGAATGTGATGTTCTGTAGTACGTAATAAATTAGGTTGCGGAAGTACGTTAGCGCACAAGAATGTCATGTGATCCAAGATAGAGTCAGTGCTTCAAAAAACTGAGAGAAAATATAGGTGGAACAAAAGAGACTGAGGAGAGGGTTGTAAAATAGCGTGAAGGAATAGGGGTATCAAAAGAATGTACACTCATTTAACTCTTTATGTGGCATAAAGAACCCCCACTGCTGTGTTGTTGTTTTTTTTTGTTGGTACAGTTATGAATCTGTGCATGTGTTATACAGTATGCACATCACCAGACTTTCATTGCCATAAACAACAAATGTCTATAGGCAGGCACAAGTGGTTGTTCAGCATTTTAAAAGTAGTTGCTTGTACTTTGCTATTGTTGCAAAAGCTCCATTGAGTCAGCTTGACTAAGCTGTATTATATCAAAGAATCCCCCATCAGAACAGACAAAGCTGTGTGGTTATTAAGAATTGGTTATGTTTAGTGTAAAGGGTTGCATGTTACAAGACTGATCTTAAAACTGCCTTTTAAATCAAAACCAGATCATTCGCAAAGTTGACAAACAGACATCTTTATTGGATGCTGATGACCCAGTATCACAACTACATAAATGTGCTTTCTACCTCAAAGATACAGAAAGGATGTATTTGTGTCTTTCACAAGAAAGAATCATTCAATTCCAGGTGGGTATAGTGTGAGGCTGCTATTTTTATTTTTTTCAATATATATTTTATACCATGTGTATTCCAAGATTCTGTGATCAATAGGTTGTAAAAAAATGTTCTCTGTCTCTGGAAAACTACTGCATGTAAGAGTTGAGGAAGGTAAGTTTGGGTAAGAGTTCTGGTCCCCATCAGCATGATATGCTATAAGACTGACTGTTGTATCAATTTGGCTGAAAATTGATGACATCGATCACATCCATATTTTGGGGAGATTGCAAGCAACTGACTCTGATCTTGCTAGTCTCATTGTCATATTGTATCAGTTCATCATTAGTTGCAGTAATGAGTAAATAGTTTCTGCTATAACTGTTTTCAGCATATCATGCCATTTGTTTCATTGTTTCTAAAGAGAGGAATCGTGCAGCAAGCTTAGAAATGTCAGAGATTCACATTGCATCAAATAGTTAGAAGAATAAAGCTCAAAGAACATTATGTGAATATAAGAGAATGAAGCTCAAAGCACTTCACATGCATAAGAGAATTAGATTCTTATGACATGTATGAAATTTCAGGGTTCACATGATCATGGAGAGAGTAAATATTATAGGAACAGGTAAAAGAAATTTTCCTGGGATAAGGTATAATATTGCATTGCAGGCGCTGGAAAATAGAGAATCATTTATTGCCCTCTTTGCATATGTCATTTCACAGAAAATAACTGTGAGGAGTTACAATAGCAATGGCCCAGATTTTCTGTCAGGCTTTCTTGATTGTACCTTCCTGAGGATATGCCAGGAATAACAGTGGGAGGATGCAATATAAAAACACTTGAGATATGCTGATGACACAGTACTGATTGCAGAAAGTGAACAAGAACTATAAGCCCTGTTAGATAAAGTAGTGACAGAAAGTGAAAACAAAGGCCTCAGTTTAAACAAGAAGAAAACAGAAATAATGTTTGTCTCAAAGAGACATACACCACCAAGATGCAACATAATGATTAATGACACAAAGTTTACACAAGTTGAAAAGGTGAAATATCTTGGCACCCTGTTAACATCAAAAGGTAGATGCTCAAGGGAGATTAAGAGCCGAAGTCAAATCAGCATTCCAAAAAATGAAAACCATGTTGTGCAATGGAACACTATAATGCAGACCTGATTTCAAGTGCTGAGATGTTATATTGAACCAATTCTTGTTTATGGATGTGAAGCATGGACTGTAAATAAAAAAATTCAAAACCACTGTAGGCTACAGAGATGTGGTTTCTGAGAAGAATGATGAAAATACCATAGACTGCTAAGAAAACTAATGCAGATGTTCTCATTGATGCTGGCGTAAAAATATCAATCATATCAAACATTAGGGACAGATAGTCAAGGTTGCTATGGTATATGCTTGAACACTTAATAACCACTGGAAAGATCAAGGAAAGAAGAGATGGGATGACAAAGAGAGAAGTTGCTAGATGGACTAGTATTGTGACACAGTAGAAGTTCACCAACCGAGCTTATTGACAACACAAGAGACAGAAAGTCTTGCAGAAACATGATGATCTATGCCATTCGGCATGACACTTGATTGATTGATTGATTACTTGATTGTCAGATTTCCTATTTAACTGTTTAAACCTTACAGGAACAGAAAAAAACTCAACAGATTGGCAAGGAAAGATATTTGGTTGATCATTAAAAAAACAAAATCATCACAGATCAGGGCTTTGCTTTAGCCAGTATAATGAGAATATAATGAGAAATGTAAGATAAGAACTAGAGGAAAATGAATTTCATCCAATAAATATCGGTGGGTACAAGATTCCAGAAATAAGATATGCAGGTGACAAGTCCTCCTTTCTACACATCTTGAGGGACTGAAACAGCTAATCTCATCAAAGAAATACAGCGAGATCCAAAATCTATATCTAAATGCACACAAAATAAAAATTATGACAACAGACAAATCACAGATTAAGCCAATAATCAACATAGAAAATATAGAACTAGAATGTGTAAACAAATTCCAATATCTGGAAGCAAATATAAACAGTTCCGGAAATTGTTCAGTCAAGATTAGAAGAAGACTCGCAATTGCATCACTCAAATTAACACCAACGAGAAAGCTATGGCAAAGTAGTACTGACACTAAAATTAACCCTTTTAAGATCATGTGTTTTCCCAGTGGCAACATATGGATGCAAGATTTGGACTTTAAACAAGACAATATCCAAAAAAAATAAATTCATTTGAAATGAAGTGCTACAGAAATATCCTATGAATATCATGGACAGAGAAAAAAAAGAACATTGAAGTTTCGAAATTACTTAAACTAAATGAAGGCGGGCTTCTAAATACCATAATAAGAAGGAAGCTACAGTATTTTGGACACTTAAAGCGACATGATGGTATTAAAAGGCTGATTCTAGAAGGCAGAGTACCTGGCAAGAGAAGAAGAGAAAGACCAAGAAGACGATGGACCAGTGACATCGAAGAATGTATGCACATGTTTCTGGCTAATGCAGGTCTGCTTGCCCAGAACATAGAAGCGTTCAGAGTATCCACAACGAAGACAACGTTCTGGAAAGAATATGTCACTTGATATACATGTACTTATGCTGTCTATGCAGGTGTACAAAAATAAACCCCAAGTTCAGACAATACATCAAAGGCGAGTTAATAATCAAAGAAAATAATAAAATGAATGCAACAAAAAACAATGTTGCCACTTAAAGAACAATGAAAAACTGCAAACATCGGTGTTGTCAAAGAAATAAAAATAACCGGAAAATCAGTGCTGCCACTATATTTTTTTGTAAAATGTATTGCTAAATATGGGTATGACTATTCCTGTTTCCTATTTATTAAACTTCTTCCATTTGATGTCATTGTTGTTCTCAAATACTTGAATTGGTGAACTTATTTAAGTATTAAGTCATTCACTTTGCTCTTTCATGCAGGGGGAATGTTGTTTCTTACAAGCCACCATCACTTCTGACTTCTTGTTATTTAAGAAAAGGTCTTTGTCTGTGCTTTCTGCTAATAGTATATTGATTAGTCCGTGTAGATATTTCTCAATTTTGGCAATCAGAACAGTGTCTTCTGCATATGTCAAGTTATTTATGTTATGCCCGCCACGGATATTCCTGGAATTGCTCGCAATATGTTTTCACAATATCAATATTCAGATTTTCTAATATGGATAACTTCACTATATTTAAACTTGTCGAAAGCCTTTGTCTATAACTTTAGAGAGATATAAATCTGTTTCTACTTCTAAAGTCCCCTCTGTTAATGTTCTTGACATTAATAGTATTGATGATACCGTTGTCCACTATGAATCTAGACTGTTCCTTATTTTTATTTTGTTTCTTATTCTCCTTATAATTACCAGAAAGATTGTTGTCATTTGGCTCATGAGGCTGATTGTTCGTTCTTCACATTCAGTGATTACAAGAAATAAATAAATATAAGAAAAGAATTATACAATGAGTTAAATAGCAGTTTTAGTAGAACAAATACATAAAATAAAGTTTTGGACCAAAAAGTATTTCCCATGAAACAAACACAGAATAGAACAACAATGTAGCTGGAAGACAACATACTATTGAACCCATTAGATATATTTTTTCTTATATTGATTTCCTGCATGGTACACAGTTTTACTAGTCTCCAATTCACTCAATATTTGACATGTACAATTATTGCTTGTAAGATTTTCATATAGTTGTCAATCAATAAATTGAATCAAATTGTTATTAGCTATGCAGCTGTGTGTTACTTGATTCTGTTACAAATCTGTCCAACAACATATTGTACAATTGTATGATACTCTTCAGGCAACACCATGTCCAAAAGAAGCCAACAAGGAGATGATAAATGATGGTGCATCATGGACCATTATTAGTACAGACAGAGCTGATTATACATTTTATGAAGGCATGGGTGCTGTCAGCAAGCCTGTAACACCTGTTCCAGTTGTTAACAATTTAAATGTATGTATACCTTTGTTATTTATTTCACTTATGACATTTTCTCACAGTTAGTCTCAGGATAAGCCCCAGAAAAAAAACTCACCTTTTACACTATTTCTACTTCTACTACATCTATCTATCTGATGTCATTTTCCAAACATTGTCCACACTGCCACTCTGTATGGCTCCTGGTTGTTTTGTTCAAACTGTCCAGTGTCTTATTGATGTTTGCTTTCTGTGTATATGTTTACCTGTAGCACTGTGTCAGAGGCCAAAATTTCTGTCGGATGACTTTATGTATACAGTTGTCAGCGGTTAATAACGAGAAACTACATGATGTTTAAGGTTTACGTGACCAGTAATTAGCATCACCTAGGCAAGCTATATATTTCACATCCTTTCCATGCAATTTTTTCCCAAGTGTGTTGTAAATCAGAGCTGCAGTTTAATTCTTACTCGTCTGTTCGAATCGAGAAAAATGTGCTGAAATGGAAATCATTTTTCATGAAATTTTTATGGATTCTGATTCAAATGATGAGACAGTCTTTGGATTTACAGAGAGGATCTACAAAAGACATAGATATTGCTTCATTTGCCAATATCACCAGTGATGAAGATACTAGCTCTTTGTCCGGAGTGTCTGACATGTCTGAGAAGGAAACTGCTGTTTTTAGTGAATGTGGTCCTTCATGTTATATCCATATCTGGCTTTGAAACTTTCTGAAGTTGAAAGACCACTAGACCTAACTGTGAGGTGTTTCATTTGTTTGAAAACATTAGTTTCGTTATGAAATGACATCAGAAAGATAGGCCTAATATTGAATATATATTGACGTTGTGAACTACTAACTACTAGGCCTAGACAAATGGATTGACAAGGTTAGTGACCTCTATGTGTTCTATTCGTTTTCACAGATGATATTATGAGAACTTTAGTTCGGTTATGAAATAACAAATACAATAGGTCATGGTATGTAGAAATATTTTAACATGGATGCCACACATCGGTCAAGTGCAGGTGAGTTATTTTTATTTTTATAAATTTTCGATCTTCATATTTTATACATTTCATACATTCACCAACACAACATCTTCTTCTTCGGCGTTCATTCTCCAAACTCCCGCTGGATCTCCCTTGTAGCAGGACTATGATCATAGGAATATGTGTAGGCACAACTACCCAAAAATGACATTGGCTTATATTTAAACACATTGACATGAACTTAAGATGTATGGAGTGTTTTATTATTATTTATTTAGTTATCATCCATATATGTGTTGTCTCTCCCAGCAGATATTGAATGTATATTTGCTGATGGTTCTTATAGCTTGGCTACACAGTGGCATGAATTTACATTAGTATCAAGTGTTGTGATATTTTTTTAGTCATGGTCCATAGATAGAGGCTAATTCTCCCTCTCCAGATATCGTAGGGTATACATGCTAATGATTCCTGTGACATGTTGGTTGAACAAATTCCTCCTTTCTTCTCCACCTTCATCCAGTTTCTCTAGTACCATACTTATTGAATCTTCCAAACGCAGCCAAAATTAAATTAAAAAGAAAGAGCCCTTTGTCACATATCTTCAACAGACTAATCAAGGTGATATGGAGCAACATAAGGCATTAGAATCAAATATAGAAACAAGTGTTAATGAAGACCATTTATGTTGAGGAGATATGACTTGCTATCCAAAAAGGAATCTGATGGTGTTTCAGGACCTGATGGTGCACAATGCTTAAGGACATCTGAAATGATTACAAGTCTGAAGACAAGACTGGCACTGTAAGAATGACTACATATATATGTATTCCCTTTGGCCAGTGAGCCAAAGTTATATGCAGAGACAGATAAATGGTGATGTTAACATTTCATATCTATTTATTTCTTTGGTGATAACCACTGCAGATGTAATTTATTTGCTTGTATCATTTATTGTAGCTGAATGGTGGTGGTGATGTTGCTATGTTGGAACTGAATGGTGAAAACTTTACTGCTGCTCTAAAAGTTTGGTTTGGAGAAGTGGAAGCAGAAACTATGTATAGGTATGTATAAACTTGCTTCTAGCAATTTCCTGAGATAATTATTTATGTATAATCATGTTTATAAAATTATCTTGAATTGTCTATAAACATGTTTCTAGTATTATGATTTTATTTATATATATATATATATATATATATATATATATATATATATATATATATATATATATATATATATATATATATATATATATATATATATATATATATATATATATATAAATAAATACTTATATATGGCATGACTATACTTCCCTGGTCATGCAGGTGTCAGAGGCAACATAATAGTGGACTTATTGGCGGGCAGTACTATGGTTTATGGCACAGTGTAGGGCTGAACTAATAAGACACTCATTTATTTACTACAGAGTGAAGAAGGTAGTGCTATGACTAGGGGGTCAAGAGAGACAGTGTCTTTTCTGGAAAGATTCAAAGATTACATAGTCAACATCTGACTGGGGCTCTGCATACTCTTGGATGGCTCTTACTGGGGCTCTGCATACTCTTGGATGGCTCTTATTGGGATAATGTAATATTGTTAACTTGTCTTGGATGGCTATAACTGGGATAATGTAATATTGTTAACTTATCTTGGATGGCTATAACTGGGATAATGTAATATTGTTAACTTATCTTGGATGGCTCTAACTGGGATAATGTAATATTGTTAACTTGTCTTGGATGGCTATAACTGGGATAATCTAATATTGTTAACTTGTCTTGGATGGCTGCTGGAAACTTATGGGAATGTCCTGTGTGCCATGACGTTTGTTTCTAATCAAGAATCAAGCCTACCTTATAAGCATCCTTCATATCAATCATCACTGTAATAATCTCATTCTTGGGCTGAAGCTCTTCATAAACATTATATGCAAACATTACCTCGTTATCATATGTCCATTTACCCGGCCAGTCGCTACTAATTGTATCAGGAAGAATGTGTTCTGCTTCCAAATTCCAAAATGACACTTTGCTTTTTTGACAACTTTCTTCTCCAGTAACTTTCCATATGCATTTTGCAATGTAATTATACAGTAGCTACTGAGTTTTGGATCCTTGCTTTATTTTTTTTATAAGGAAAAGCATTTTTCCTTATCTTCATCAATGACCTGGTCAAATATCTCAATGTGTTGAAAGTATTGTTTGCTGATGATCTTGCCATCTGGACTACTGATAAATATCCCAACTTGACAAAAGCAAAGATAAATAGATCTCTTCTCACAATCTCAGTCTATGGTGAATTGTGGAAACAATTTGTAGACACAGAAAACTGCTTACATCATTTTATATTGAAGTCACAAAGTAACAAACAAATCTGTTAAAATCAAAATGAGTGGGAAAATATTAACAATGGAAGAGTTCCATATCTTGGAATAAAACTGCACAGACAACTAACACTAAAAGAGCACATTTAAATTCTCAGAGAAAAAGCAAGTACACACCTAAGCTTCATTAAGAAATTAATTAATACAAACTGGGCAGCAGACAAGCAAACTCTCAACCAACTGTATCTCATCTATGTGAGATCAGTAAGAAACCTTTCTCTCCAGACAATTGTGAGTAACTTTACCATCTTGTCTTTAAATCGGGTGCATATTCACAATCTAAGACTAATTTGTGGAGGGATACGATCAACATACACAGGAGTATATGAAATAGGTGCAAATGTAGAACTGCTGGATATAAAATGGAAAAAGAACATTGACGGGAGCTGTAGAAAACACAAGATACAGAGAGTGAAAAGTTACCTCTATTTTATGGATATTTCCTTAAGGAGCGGTGAATCATGTATTCATAGTGACATGGTGGTCCCTTAAATAAAGTACTTATTGATACTTGGAAACAAACAAAAAGAAGGAAAAAAACGTTTTTCTTGGTCTTAGCCAAAGAGGAGGATGATAAACACATCATCTATCACAAGAGAAAGAGAGAACTGAAAAATAAACAGTCACACTAACTCAATATATGGATCTCTGAGTCAACTTCAGAAGACATGCACTTTTTTAAGAATTGAATAGATAGCCAAGATTAAAACTATCCTGCAGCAAATGGATATCGACAACAACAACATTGAAAAATTCATTGCAACATAAAGCTACTGATTCAGACCTTCAAATAGATGGTGTGATAAATAAATTTTACACATTTCCTATAAAGAAATGTATAGAGTTAAATCAAATGTGTACCCTAGAATTAAATTGTTGAGTCATGCAGATCAGCAAAAAGCACTACGGTCAATTGTGACCTGTTGAAAGTGTGCATGGTTTGGACATGTACTACATGGACATGACATTGACAACACTTGATTATTGTCATGAAGTACTGCTGAAATCTAAGTCTGTAAGCATACACATAATGCTAAAGGAGCAGACATGTGATGGGCAGGACAGATAATTTGCATGAAAGAATATCATATACCAAAAGAAATATGAGAACTCCAGATGCTCACACACAGAAGAAGCATTTTAAAGATTTTCTTAAGACACCACTGACTCACTTCAACATACACAAATTCATAGAAGTCTTGCACAAGACAGATACAACTGACGTCGCAGAATCAAGAGTGGTGCAGAAGCTGCAGAGAATTTTAGACATATGCTGCACAACCAAAGTATGCTAGAAGAAATGTAAGAGCTGCTCAATGTCCCACAGACTCATCCCACACATGCTCAAAGTGCGATAGACAATTCCAGGCACACATAGGACTCAGGTCACAGTCAGGCATGCTTCAGTCATCATTTTCACCATCATCCCAGTTGACCTAAATGGTCATTCTCGACTAAGACGGATATTATCATCTGACCATGGCATTCTCTGTTCAGTGCGTGTCTGCAGTATTGCTTCCTGCCAATTAATGTTTATTATGCACAGTTCAGTTTTTCCTAAACATCTTTTCTAATTAAGAGAATGTTTAGTTATTTTGGGTGTCCAATGGGATACATCTTACTTATATAAGCTTTCTGCTTACTAGCTGGATTCACTTGATTTCAATTATTAGTTTATATATAAGAATGATTTAGTAAATATATAAGAATGATTTAGTAATTGTTACATTCATGTGTTAACCATGTTTGCTGTGCAAATATTTGTTTTAGATGTGATGACAGCATGTTGTGTGTGGTCCCAGATATTTCTGCATTCCGTTCTGGTGGAGGACGTTGGGTGAGACAACCATTACAGGTAAGAGTTGAAACCATACTAGTACATGTTGCTAACACTAAACATCACACTCATCATATGCTATCCTGTACTGTTGTTGTCTGAATACTTATAATAATATATATGTACAAGAGATACATGCATGGTTTTATTCTACTTACACTTACAGTATAGTGAAGAAAATTGAAGAGAATTTTGTGTCATAGCTTACAACTTGACTGCGATATCTTTGCTTTGCAGTCCAACATCTCCATCTTCAGTATGACAATTTTTTTATAATTTTGGTCAATTATAGGGTAGCAAACCCAGATTAAACCCTCCATATTTGATTTTATTGTTGTTGATGTTCATCCACCAGATGTGATTATGACAATTTATTACATCACGTCTCAATGGCAGAAGTGGGAATCCTCTTACACATAAGACTTATCCTTACATTGTCTTTTGTAGGTTTTTGTGCCACTTGTGTAATGGTATCATTTTATTTACTCCACTTTGCTAATCTTTATGTGTATTTTACAGGTCCCTGTGTCATTGGTGTGCTGTGATGGTGTCATTTACTAAACTGGTCTTATCTTTACATTGGGGGCTCCTATGTTATTAGTGTAATGGTGTTATTTACTCCACTAGGCTTATTTTTACATCATCTTTTGTAGGTTTTTGTGTAATGGTGTTATTTATTTACTCTGCTTGACTTATCTTTACATGTATATTACAGGTCCCTGTGTCATTGGTGCGCTGTGATGGTGTTATTTACTCCACTGGGCTTATCTTTACATATACACCAGAACCTGGTCCTCATCAACATTGCAAGGAAGTGGATAGAATATTAGGGCGTACTCCAGCAAGCCCAGACTCAACATCATCCAATAATTTCAGCAGCACTTTGTGATAAATTTACCAAAAACTATTGTTATGTTTTGTCTTCTGAAATCAATACTTAAGCTACCATCTGTTGACTCTTAGGTGACATGAAGGGTTGACTATGCTTTCCTGATTTTGAGCTAAGTAGAATGTCACCTAAACTATTGAACTGTGAAATTATGTGCCGAAGCATGCTGTACCCCCAGTAATATTTTTATAATATACATGTGCATCATTTTTGTGAAGAGAGTGTAGAGTTTTAAAGATTACTTTCTCCTCATATTTCATAGTTCCTTTGTGATCATGTCATGCCTCTCTATAAAGCAATAGTTTGAATTTATAAAAATGCTAGATGCACCTGTTTTTTTATAATGATTTATATGAGTAATTTGTAGCAACATTTCATCATGAAACATCTTGCTGGAAATTCTACATATCCAATTCTGTGACTTGATGGTAGTGAGCATATCTCAACAGCACAAGATAATCAAGTTCAAAACTGGCTACAGGCATTTGAGCAAAACAGTGGCAAACTAATGAACCTAGAAAATTGTGTAAAAATGCTAGGGTTGATTGCAGCATCCTGAGTGGCTTATGCAACAACAACTGGGAGTACATTATTAATTTTTCGTTCATTCTTAAGTTCCTGCAGGATTTAGTCTAGAGGATGGAATGAGCTGTAATGATTTACAGTGTGGCTGCGATTCCGGCCTGTCACATCAGACTCATAATGGCTTCTGCGTCACTTTGACCTTTTATGGGATGAAATAGCTAATTTCACAGTCAGAACCACCTTACTGATTACTTATACATCCATAGTAGGTAACGATATCACTTTATTTGTTCTTGTTTGAATGGTAAAACATGGACAAATGGTTTGTTCAATATCACAGCAATTACTCTTCTAATACTGATTATTTTCTTCTTCTTCATCATCTTTCATTCTCAAACTCCCGCTGGATCTCCCTTTGTAGCAGGACCAAGATCCTAATAGATTTCCAGCAGGATGTAGTCCAGAGAATGAAGATGTGTTATGTCGCCGTTTTATTTGCTGCAATGGCTAGACACATCCATCTTTGGCGGTTGATTATTTTAAAAGAAATGATTCTGTGAGGTTCTATTTCTGTCATAATAAGAACGGTAATACAATACCACCAAAGTTGGATGTATATGGCCATTGGAGCAAATAAAATAGTGGCATATCTGTTCTCATGGTTATATCCTTCTGGAAATCTAGTAGGACCATTGTCCTGCTGCAAGAAAGTTCAAGTAGGAGTTTGAGAACACTTTAAAAAAAAAATGATACAGTTTGATTTAGAAGAGAGATGTAAATCACATATTTTCCCATACTTGCGAGGTCATCTGAAAGGAGAAACAAGGGAAGACCCAGACGAAGATGGATTGATGACATCAGAGAAATACTAGAACACCAAGGCCGCACTATGGCAGCAGCATCACAGTTAGTGAAAGAAAAAAGACTTCGGCTCCCCATGGCGCCCAACGGCATACATAGATAAGACAAGACTTGCGAGGTGTGTCCACAATGTAACAGGCCAGAGATCAAAAGAATAAATTGTACAATTTAAAAGGATCTTAATATAAACATCCCAAACCTGGTTATTTTGTATACAGAGCATTGCACCAGAAATGTTATCTATTTTTACTAACCGATAAGTACTCTGTTAAAAAATCAAGTTAGTGGTGCTAGAAAGCAGAAAGTGGCTATGAGTAGGCTATACCTACAAGACATAACTAAAATAATTCAACATTCCTTTGAGTATAGCTATTTGGGCAAATAAAGTAACTGTACAACACAAAATAAACATTGATATTCAGGAAACAGTGCTTTCAGGTCAGTATTTAACAGTTGACATGGTCCGATATCCAAG
The DNA here is from genome assembly GCA_034231615.1 of Meghimatium bilineatum. Classification (NCBI taxonomy): domain Eukaryota; kingdom Metazoa; phylum Mollusca; class Gastropoda; order Stylommatophora; family Philomycidae; genus Meghimatium; species Meghimatium bilineatum. The sequence continues at coordinate 30,763,581 of CM067305.1, read as the reverse complement.
TGTTTTGGCTAGATATGCATTTGTAATTTGATCTGCATTTGTCAAGTCTAGAGTTTGAAATATGTTGGCTCATAATGTAAAGTGTGTGGGGTCAATTGGTTAGAATAATCATGATTGGTTATCATATTGGTTATCATAATCATGATGGCATGGTTTCTAATCAAAGTGAGAATCAGATTATCTTTTAAGAGGTTAAATAAAAATATCAGTGGTGTAAGCTTTGTGAAGACTGCTCAGACCTTTTATTACTACAGCTAAAGTCCTCTGTGCACTCTTTAACAAAAGTTTTAACAAGCAGTAACAAAAGTTTTTTTTAATAATATTGACAGATTAAGAAAATGAGTGATCAGTGCAGGACAATATGATTAACTTAAATATATACTATATACACAAGATGGTATAATTTCATATATAACACAAGAAAAAAATTGATCAGTACAGGAAAATATTAGTTTGATATATACACAAGATGGTATAATTTCATATATAGCACAAGAAGTTTGCCATGCAACCTAAAACAACAGTGAAATGCATATTCTCATTTCTTGTTGTCTTTGCTAAAACTGTCTTCATGCCTTTTCTTTCCACCCTGTGATTTGAAGCCAAATCAAATCAGACAGGTCTCTCATCCACATTAGGTCTGTACAGTTTGGGTACTACTGTACCAGATCCACTCATAACTAGAGCTGGTAAGATAATAAATTAATTATAATGGCTCTTCACCGGTCAGTTTGGTAATGTGCTTTGAATGTCCAGGCTGATGCTATGATATTTGCCAAGTGAAAAGTTGACCTGATCCATTCATTGACTAGGCTTTGAGTTTACCGTAATGGCTGAAGCTATCGTTGACGCCAAACTATTTTGTGGAGACAACACTGAATGAATAAGCGAATGAGATATCTTGAAACACTCTGGTACCTGGTGGTCATAGGTTTTATGAGACTGGTAATGCCTTTGAGAAAAGGTCATGCTGTATTATTATTGACGTATTTTATGTGAGTATGGTACAGTGGTGGAAATGGAAGAAATACCCTATATCTTACCATTATTAAAGTGTGTGTTATTTTTCTTTTAGCAATATTTCACTTTATTCTTATAATAATGGGACTCCACAGTATTATTACCGGTATAATTTTGTTATAGTTCGGTTTATACACGGGTTTCTGATTTTGGTCACATTTTGGACATTAAAGTTACATTAACATACACAAATTGATCAGTACAGGACAATATGATTAGCTTGATATATACACAAGATGGTATCATTTCATATATAGAACAAGGAATAATGAAGAGCATGTCTAGATCAGTATTTCTCAAACTCTTTTGTGCCATTGTCCACTTTATTGTATACATTGACGTTCCATTTTGAATAAATTGTATAGGTCTGATCCTCATTTTGTATATATTTTATAGGTAGGTGCCCCTTTTGTATAGATTTAATAGGTGGTGACCCCTTTTGTATAAATTGTATATGCTGGCGCCTCCCCTATCTAGTGCATCCCATAATGTGTATGGATTTCTTATTCTCTATTATTACGTATAGTAGATAATATGAAGGTACAGTGAAATCACACATTCAGAAAGTTTTTAATGTAATATAACATTGATTTCTTAGTCACAGAATGTCTAAGATAGGCCTAATCAACAAATTACTTTCATTGCATTAGCAATTAAATAGCTTTCTGTTCAGAACAGAAGCTTATTAATACTCTGAAAAAGCATAGTAAGGCTCAGGCTTCAGCTAGAGGTTGATTTCTATCAATAGAATTCCACTATTATGTTTTTTCTTTGTGAACTTTCTTAGTAGCTTAATTTTTTGTGTGCCTATTGCATTCTGTGTTTTCTAAATCTTCATCATCCTTGTGCCCTTAAGTTTCATATTATTCCCCTGGGTGGATTGATATCTGCCACTTTCAGAAACCCTGATCTAGTTGAAGTATTGATCAGTGATAGTTGAAACCTTACACACCACCGAAGATGTATGTATCGGGCCATTGACACAGATAAAACGGCAACACAGAGCAATTCCATTCTCTGGAGTACATCCTGCTGGAAATCTAGGATCATTGTCCTGCTACAAGAGACCCAGTGGGAGTCTGAGAATGAACACTGAAAAAGAAACCTACACACTAATAAATACATTTATGCTTAAGATATTTGAACTGTCATGATCTATACTGTAATTATCCTTCTACCTTCATAATTTATTTAATGGTTTAGTAATGCTTGATCACAGGAAGTAACTAATCTAAGCTACAGTTTGTATATCTGTCAACTTATTAAAGGGCCATTTTGTACTGGGAGTTCCAAATATCCATATTGATATATTAAATTGTGATTCAGTAATAATTACTGGCTCTTTTTTTTCTATTGTTTTAATTTAAAATCACAATTTTATTGTGGCAAAACTGCCGCAGATTTTATAGTAAAAGTGCACAGAGTGGATCCAATTTTAGATGCTTCTAAAATACCTGTGTAAAGTTGACTCCAAATTGCCTGGAACTGTTGATCTGCTTGTGTTGGAGCCACGTTTAATGTTTTGTCTATGTGAGTTAGGTTTTGCAGTGCAAATAAATTTTTAAATGACAAGTCAATATGTGTGTATGAGGTACACAATTCTATAAATCCATATGAATATGGAAAATCTGTACTAGTTGACAGGTATGAGTGCCATATGCTAGTACAAACCTACTTATATACACATGGGGAAAGCTGAATGAGCACATACATATTGTGTTTCAAACACACAGAAACACTTTTTGATCATATATTTTATTGAAGATTTATATTTGATTGTTGCAACTTGTAAATTAGAAAATGCAGCAATGTAATGTTTATATTGTGAAATTTTGCAATCTGTTTCACAACTTTATAAATTAGCCAATATGTTTTGCAAATATTTTCTAGTGAGACTTGATGTGATCTGCCTAATAAGTGAATACAGAATGACATACTATTATAATTATCATTGGGACTATAGAAACAGTATCTTATAGTAAGTCCTTCATATCCACACAATTATGACAGGATGATTGTACAAAGGTGCATGCTCCAATACAAGATGACTTGTATGAAAGTGCATTCTTCAGCGAGATGGCTTGATTTTTGTTTAAAGATGCATACAACATAGGATGACTACAAAGGTGAATACTTCAATACAAAGTGGCTGTACAAAGGTGCATACTTGATACACCTTGATGATTGTTCAAAGGTGCATACATCAATACGCTGTGGCTGATTGTACAAAGGTGCATACATCAATATGCTGTGGCTGATTGTACAAAGGTGCATACTTCAATACTAGGTGGCTGATTGTAAAAAGGTGCATACTTGATACACCGTGGATGATTGTTCAAAGGTGCATAGTTCAACACATGATGAATGGTTGTCCAAAGGTGCATGTTGAAACACAGGATGACTGTGCAAATGTGCTTACTTCAATCATCATCAAGTGCCGTGTCGAATGGCGTTGGCGATCATATTTCTCCATGTACATCAATCTCTCATATATGTCATCGTCTCTGTTGGTGTCACCAATCGAAGCCATTTAGTCAAACTGTCCAATATCTTTCCTCTGGGTCTTCTCCTTGATCTTTTCCCTTCTATCTTTCTTGTTGTAACTATATTATCAATGCCTCTTCTTCTCATTATGTGCCCAGTAAATGTTGACTGTCTTTTTCTTATATTATCATTAATGCCTCTTTTCACATCCATCCTTCTCAGACATTCTTCATTAGTAATCTTTGCTTCTAAATCTTTTGCCTCATACTTAATACAGGATGGATTATTATTTATAACATTGATCCATCGATAGTGGTCCCAATTTCTTTAAACATGCTTGCAATCCTTTATTTCTAAATCACCCCAAACAGTTATTCAATCTCTGTTTTACAGTCTCACTCACCAAGGTGCCCTAGTCCAACAGACGCATGTATAGGAATTCACAATGTCTTCCCATCTCCATTGTCATGTGTCTTACATGTGCTCTTGATGCCAGTCTTTCATCTCTATCATTATCCTCAACTGCAGCGTGACCTGGGGAAAATTATCCATATGTCCTTGAATGTATGAAACCTCAATATACTCTATCCACTCATAGCGTAGTCATCCATTCTGAATCTTTGTGATCATGGGTTGAAGGTCAGACACAATAACGGCCCTGATTGTCACTTTCTGATACCCATTTTAGGACCTCTGTAACTGCCTCTATTTCTATTCTCATGCTGAAGGTAGTTGTGCTTCTGCATTTCTCACTTTTCAGAAATGACTTCACCTCTTAGAATGGCAGAGAAGCCCTCAGCTTGATCTTGCTTCTTTTGAAACGGAACCATCTGTGTATATAACCTATCATTATTTTTCACATTGTAAGTTATCAGTCATTTATTTCTAGATCAGTTTTTTTTCCTTGCACCACTCACTGCTGATCGTGATTAGAACCTTTTGATCAGATTTTTAACCCCTTAGCTGCTCTGAGTAAAAAGCTCAAATTGTAACTGCAGTGTGTGAAAATTTGTTAAATTTCTTTCCTCTAACCAATTTGCCCACTGCATTCTCATGTTAAAGAATTTGAGTGTAGTTCTATTAACACTGTATGCTCTAAGTTATGAATTTACGAGCAGAATTCTTCTTTATATTATGGAGGAGACATGAAAACCTTTATATATATATATATATATATATATATATATATATATATATATATATATATATATATATATATATATATATATATATTTGTCTCGCAAAAATGAAACATTATTTCAATTAAATAGACCTAATCATAATAACCCAGTCCCGTTTTATTCCTGAATGCAAAGTTTTTCCAATCAGTAAAATGCTTGTCAGCATATTTACTTGCTGCATCACAAATATGTTGTATAATAGTATCATGTGATACACATTCAAAGATTTTGTAAACGTTTGCATGATCAATGTTTTGAATCATTATACTATTATTGACAGAAAACGAAAATGTTTACCTTACCGTATCACTAATTTGAAACATGTGCACTGCATATAGGGCCTATTATTTGAATTACCAAATTAGTACTAGCATCACAATGCAAATTAACACTTTCTAAATCATTTCCTGAATCTGATAATGAATGCTAGAATTATCAGCGAAATGTTTATAATTTTCAAATTCATTGAGTGTACGTTGTCACCATAGTACGGTCAATGAAAAACAGCTACACAAAGAAAGGCCTCGAGTGTTAGCACACGGAGAGTAGTAGCTATGCTTCCTAACATGTACAAATACAGGTTTTCAATTGTTAGTTGACCTTTAGACAGCTTGAATCAGCCAATCAGAGTATTTGAATGGTTTGGGATGCTTTCAGGGATAAATTATATGAATACATGGTTCATCGCTCCTTGAGGAGATGTCCGCAAAATATATGTAACTTTTCATCGTATCCTTAAGGATGCCTCAGCAGGGAAGGGGTTAACAGCTTTTATTCATTCCTCTTCTTTGAGTCTTTATCCAACCTGGGCAACCATCTTCTCCATACCTGCAATCCATATCACTTCTTGTTGGAGTTTTGAACCACGTAGGGCCGTCTCAATTTCTAGATGGTTTTCTATCAACTATTTTTTCCAAAAGTATGCCATATACTGGGTACTTTTGTAATTGACTATAAGAAAATAAAATGTATATATATATATATATATAAAATGTGACTATCTGATAAGTACTTAGGTATTTAGGATCTTCTACCTGGTTATGTTGAACATACAGACCACTTGTTAAATTTCTATATAATCTGACTCTTTAATGTCTTGGAACTGTATTTTATATGGTCATGGTGCAGTGATTTTCCAGGAAGCGAACATACAACTGTGTGCTCTTAGTGAATCCTGAATGTTCTATTTATATGCATGGCCCAGTGATTTCTTTAAACTGATTATGTCTGTGGGCAGATATGATAATTAGTGGCACATAGCATGGATGATAAGAAACTGGGTATGAATCTTCTATGACTTCTATGAAAATGATTAATGCTGATCTTGATATGCACCTCACTATAAATGTTACATTTTCAGCATCTAAAGTCTGTCAGTTCTAAAGATAAAACCATGATTTCTTTCATTTATGTGTTCTTATTACTATATTGTTTCATATCTGTGTTGTTCATTACTACTACAAACTGTACTGTGTAGATAAACCAGCAAACTAAACACACTGAAAATTATCATTTTCAGTCTCACTCATATGACTGAGTATGATGACAAACTAACAGAGAAAGAACTGAAGCCATCAACAGTCCACCAGATTATAAACCTGCAGGCAAAAACAATAATCATGGAGAAGTCATCAAAGAAAATCGAGAAGTACTGCTACCACACTTTTATGAGTTTCTAATCCAGTTCTGGGAAAAGGGTGAAGTTTCCCCACAGTTAATCTTGTGGTCATCATTTTTGTATGGTATTACAATTGATCAACCCTCTCAATCCCATACCGGCCGCTATAGATTAATTCCCAGAACAGCCGCAATCGACATAGTAATTCAAATTATTTGTTCTCACTGCTTATGAGTTAAATGTTAATGACATGTTAAATTTAACCCTCATGTGACTAGCAGTAATGACAGATGAAATAGCAGTTCTCCTGATCTTTTCTAACAGCTGTGATTTCTGAGCTGTGGAAGCTTTATTATGACCTTCAATTTTCTCAAAACTTTGCCGGAATGAACCTACTTATGATTCAGATGATGTTGATATGCAATTTTGTAATAGAATTTTAGAAAACGAGAATGAATCGAATGTTGATGAGGAATGAGTTCAGTATTTAGGAGTTGAAAGTAGCGACGATCTGGTAGTGTAGGCCAAATTGATTACATGCTAGCCCTCCCTACAACCCCCACACCCTAGACCTAGTAGCGATTGAGAATAGTCAACAATGATGGTCTATGTCTATATTGATAAATTTCACTATCATAAATCAGGTTTATCAGCAAGCAATTGACATTGATCCAGATTATTCTGCTTTTGATTAGGCTTGTCTTTCACTATTTCTATGTGTCATTCTTTGACGTATGCTCAGAACAAAATAATGTGTATGCAAGTTTCAAAATTTTTGAGAAAAACAGGATCCATCTTGGAAACCTGTTTCACCTGATAATATCATGGGCTTTTCTTTATGTGAACAAGGCTCTGTTGACGATGGATGTGTCAGGCCATTGACGCAAATGAAATGGCTACACAATGCATTTCCATTCTTTGGATTACATCCTGCTGGAAATCTAGTAGGACAATGGTCTTGCAACAAGAGAGATCCAGTGGGAGTTTGAGAATGAACATTGAAGAGGATGTGAAGTAGGCCTATATGTTTGGAGTTTAACAGTTACAGAATGTTGTGATCTGTTGAATGTAAGTAGTGTTAAGTGTGATGTCGAGAAATATATTTGAAAGTATAAAAAATATTTTCATCTCAATGATCATTCCAAATTCATGCCATGAGGACTAGATATAATTTGTAAGGCTAGACCTCAGTTTTATCTTATTCTTACCAAGCTCAGAGATCTTATAATGCATTAACAAGATATTAACATAGATGATGGCTTTTTCAGGAAAACTCCCAATTCAAATAGTCGACCCATATAAACAACAAACCTCAGGGAATAACAATTTTGTGTGCAGGGATCCTCATTCTGGATATCTCTATAATTTTAGGTTGTGTTCTGGGTAATCAGACAAACAGATAAAAGATGGACTAGGATATCATGTTGTGTAAGGGAGACTGCTTTGCAACTTTTGATTTGAACATTTTTCATTATGGGAATCAGTGGCCACATTTTAATGGAACAAATCATATATTATTTAATGAAATTAACTTGAGCTAAAGACGCACGAACTGTCGCATACATTATTTTGCACGCAACGCACAGGGATCTCTCAGTGTTGCGCATAGATTGATTCATTGGCAGAAGTTGCCACTGAAGCTGTATGAAGTTACGCATAATATTAAAAGTTGCAATGTGGACACATGATGTGGCCACTGATTCCTGTCATGAACCAAACATTCTTCTTCATTGTTCTTTAGTCAGATATCAGGTTACAGCACCAATAGCTTCAATGAATTGTGTGATTCGCTTCAGGTCATCCATGGAACCCCCTCAAGTCTGGAAGTAGTGCCGTCTCAGTAGGCCATATTTTCTCCCTCTCTTCTTGGTAGAGTTGACAGAATGAAGAATGTGTTCTGCAGTCTCTGGGCTCAGTCCACAGTTGCACAAGTCTGTCTCGCCAATCTTCAGCTTTTGGAACATGTGACTTCTCAGTTTGTTGTGGCCAGTTCGCAGTCTGAAGATGATGCTTTGTTCCTTACATATCATTTGATGGTAGGGGTCATTTGGTTCTGCAGTTGGGTGCATCTGCTTCCACTTTTTCTTAAATTCTGCTTTTAACATGGTCTTTCATTCATAGTATGTATTATCACTTTCTATTTGTTCCCGTGATCCCCCTTTCCGAGCCAGGAGATCAGCTTTTTCATTTCCAGGTGTGACCAGGGATCCACTGCAGTACTGTTTCTTTGGTAGTACTGCTGAGGTGTAGTAAGCAGGCCATAAGTTCATTCATGCTCGTATTCTTTGGATCTTTCAATTCCTGCAATACTGACTTTGCATCTGTTAGAAATACTGTATGTCTGTTGTGACTGGGCAAGCAATTCATGAGCATTTTGGCTGCCTCTATTATGGCTTCCATTTCTGCTTTGAAATTTGTGGTTTGTTTGCCTCTGGGTATGGATTTTTCTATTTCTTTTCCATCTGGTGTTACTATATATATTCCTGATCCTCCATCTAATACTGCCTCTTTCTCTGATCCATCTACATATACATTTGTCCATATATCTTTTGGGTATGCTTTCTGTATGTGATTCTTAGTTGTCTCCTTTAGTACTTGTATAGTAGTTTCTGTTTTCGAAATAATGCTTGGTATATTGTCCATAATCCTTGGGAAGTTTTTCCTGTCCCATGTTGGGTATGTGTTAAAGGCGTTTAGTGGTTTTAGGTTTTGTAGGTATGTATCTGTGAGTGATTTCTGGAGCTGTTTAGTGTAGAAAGCTACCTCTTTTGAGCCGCTCTTTTGTAGGTCTGCTTAGTCTTTGGTTCATTTGATGACTCTCCAAACATTTGAACTTTGCATACTGTGTGAGAATTTTTTAATTTATTATTTCTTCCATTGATGGCAAACCTGTGCATGCTTCTATTTCTGTGATTGAGGAAGTATTCATTCCTCCTGTTATAATTCTGAGATTGTGGTTTTGTATCTTTGAGATCTTTTGAGTGTTACTCTTGACTGCAGTTCCCCATGCTGACATTCCATATTCCAAGGCTGGTCTTACGTAACCTGTGTATGCTCTACTTAGAATTTTCCCATTTGCACCCCAATCTGTTCCAGCCAATTTTTTAAGGAGTGCTGTCATTGTACCTTTTGTTTGGCAGTTGTATATGTGCTGTTTCCATGTAAGTCTTGGAATAAAAGTGACTCCAAGGTATGTAGGTGTCTCATCTTTAGGCAATGTTTGACCTTTTATGGTTAGTAGGATTTGCTGTGGTTTGGTGGACATGCTGAAGATGGTATAGGTAGTTTTTTGGGCATTGATGGACATGGTCAATTGGTCTGTCCACTTGGACAAATAACCAAACATTTATCAGCAAACAAATTGACACAAGTATATGATGCTGACAGGAAACTGGTGCTCATGTTTTCCTCTCATTTGTTACACGACAAATAAACTTGTTACATGACATTCACAAATATATGTTCACAGACCAGGGCCTCTTCCATTTATCTGTAAATTAGAATTTGAATCATAAAAATTGATTGCAAATTATATTTCTTATTCATTTTCTTGCAGTCACTTCCCCTTAGTTATTCCCCTTTTCTGAGTTTTTCCTGATCTGCCAGGATTGAAAGTGTTAGCGCTGATTAATAGTAGTATAAACAACACAGATATGAACTCATATAGTTGAATAAATGAAAGAAGTCATAGTTTTGTCTTTACAACAGCCGGATTGTGGTTGCTGAAAGCCTAATATTAATAGAAAGGTTCATATAAAAAATCTGGATGACAAGATGCAAAAATCAGCTCGTGCTAATTCTGGCCAAATCATTTGGGGATTGTGTCCGAGAATGTGGAGCTAGCAGATGGAAAGAGATTTGACTGCATAAGAGACAGACAATATCTCCGACACCACCAGCATTACCACATACAGCGACACTGTCAACATACAGTGAAGCTAGTCAGTCCAGTCCGAACATTGGAGGGGCAGCCAATGTAAAAGGCACGTAAAGGTAGATGCATGTCGAAAGACAAATAGATTTCATAATGAATACAATGAAAGGGCAGAACAGCGCCAGAGGGAACGCGAACTGCAAATAGAAAGTGAAAGGTTCCTAGGAAAGGGGAACTACAAGCTATGTTAGCCCGAGACGATCTTCTAGTTACCTATGCTCCTTATAGATAGACCAATACCCAATCATGGGCTTTCGGAAAAGCAAGAAGACCTAAACCAACTCTAATGTCGAGCCATCCTATACCGGAAATATGCTCTCGAAGAGAAAGGGTTCCGTACCCGATGGGCTCAGGTACAAAAGGGACAAAGAATTTATCCCTGGCCCAACTCTACTGTCAAGCTTGAACTTGGGCGAGGGTTTCACGATGTCTGTGAACGACACCTCGAGTAAGAAGGCGAAAGAGCCATGGTTCAATTCTTCTGTCGAATTCTTCCTCATACGGAACCAGGCTCGCGGATGAGAAACGGTTCAGTACCCGATGGACACAGGCAGAGTACGTCCAATTGCACGAGATGGGTTCATTGACGGTGGAACACCTCGTGCGAGAAAGACGTGCTCGACAAGCGTCTTGGCGAATAGGCACTACACACCAGCGTGCCCGGCGACAGATAGACAGGCTGTCACGGACTAGGAAAGCCTACCAGAATTAAAGGCATGATGAAAACGGATGTGTTGGACCTCGGACGTCCAGACCACAAGTGGCCAACCGAGGTGCAAATAACACATTTCTACTGTGGAACTTGATAATTTTGGCATTATCAAGTTTAAACACGTACATACATACAAACATATATATATATATATATATATATATATATATATATATATATATATATATATATATATACATACATTTTATCCATAACTTTCCTTAGTCGCCTCCTACGACATGTATGAAAGAAAGAAAGAAATGTCGTTTGCACTCTAAATTATGTATGAAATCCATGCCCCAGAATACTATGATAAAAGAAGCAGACGAAACAGTTATCTGGCTGTGACTAGTTCGCATAGATAGAAGGCTCCGCAATGAGATTCACTCAGTATTATGTCTATGTTGCTTAGTAATAGTATGAAAAACCAAAGAGGTCATATACACTGTCAGCATATTTGTTTAAAAATATTTGGGCCTACATAATTAGGCCTATGCCCAGCGGTATAACGTTTTATATAATTAATATGGGCCTACAGACTAGATCATTATCATTTATTGCCGTCTTTGTTACGATGGTTCGCTGTAAAGTTCTGTGATAGTTCCGCACTATATTCATCTATAGCTTTTATTATGTCTGCTGTTATGTTGACAGCGCCTGCAGCCTTTTCAAATTTTATTGTATGCCTATTTATTGCGTTTTCCACTTCAGATTTCAGGTCCATAAATGTTTTGTATTGTAGGTTTTTTGGAGAGCTCCGTTGGTCATCAAACTGGTCTGTCACATAATCTTCCCATCTTTTCAGTGCTTCTGTTTTATTAAATATTATTTTCCCTTAATGTATATACAGAGTGTATTTTTATACATTATGCTTATGGATTATCTAAATATATAACAAGTACGCCGATGAATTATTTCGAGTTTTTAATGATATTTACGTTATTCTTTTTTCCTGTCTGTTTGCTCTCTGATAACCGACACGAAATTTCGCATATCTCTTGGTAGCAGTGTCCAAGGATACTGTAAGCAAGGATTTATATTTCGGTCGACTACGTCTGTCTCATAGGGCCTACGAGGTGTTCCTCTCTTAGTTAACTTGTTTCGTGTATTAAGCGTCGTTGCCCCCCGTGTCATCGGTTACTGATCCTTATCTTGACTTTGAGCCTGATTCCGGTATAGGAAATATCTCGAACGATAACATTGGACTATGGTTAGTTGTACTGCTTAGACGAAGATTTGTTCAACTACATCGTGAACATCTCTTCAAAGTTTGAGCTGCTACCAGGATTTACTTTTAATTTTACTTTTGAAGGTCTAAATTTATTGACTTATTATTCTTGCACATGACACTTCCCTCAAGCACCGTGCTACCTTAACATGTATATTCTCTGGCCATCCACTGCACCTGATTTTCTCCCAGTTGTCTCGACTTTGACTTGCCATTGGACCAAGATAAAACTCAAGAGAGATAGTGTGGTTGACGATTAGCGCAACTCTTCCACACTATAAACCAACTTCAGCGCTAGTCATTTCTCAACCCATTTCTTTACTTATCTTAGTTGCTTACAAAGTTCGGATACCCCCCAAAACTTGTCACTGTGATACGACAATTTCATGACGGTATGATGGCTAGTGTTATCTGCGACGGAGGAGTATCTCCTGCATTCCCTGTCACAAATGGTGTAAAGCAGGGATGTGTGCTGGCTCCTACTTTTTTCAGCCTGTTATTTACGGCCATGCTAACGGAAACACACCATAGTAATGAAACAGCTAGCATAATGATCAATTACAGAACAGATGGTGGTCTTTTCAATTTACTTCGTCTAAAAGCAAACACGAAAACTAAATCTAGTACTGTTAGAGAATTACTTTATGCTGACGACTGTGCATTGTATGCTGACTCTGTCGTAAACATGCAGAGCACCATAGACCGCTTCTCACAGGCCTGCAACAACTTTGGTCTCACTATTAACACCCAAAAAAAAATAGAAGTCATGCACCAAGCAACATCAAATAGCCAACGTACTGCTACTTCCATCATCGTCAATCAGGAAAAACTGCAGGTAGTCGACTGTTTTACTTACTTGGAAGCACTCTCTCTCGCGATGTCAACATTGATGTGGAAATTAACAATAGACTGGCAAAAGCTAGTGCTGTATATGACATTTTACGCAACAATGTATGGGACAGAAGAGGTATAAGAACAACCACCAAACTTCAAGTATATCATGCTGCTGTTATACCAACCCTACTATACGCCTGCGAAACGTGGACAGTGTATGCTAGCCATGCAAGAAAGTTAAATCATTTCCATCTTACCTGTCTACGTAAATTACTAAACATCCATTGGTGGGACAAAGTACCAGACTACGAGGTCTTGGAAAAATCAACCTCAATAAGCATCCACACAATACTTATGAAGGCGCAAGCACGTTGGGCAGGCCATCTTGTGCGTATGGAGAACTCGCGTTTGCCAAAGCAAATATATTATGGAGCACTCAAGGCAGGATTTCGAAAAGCTGGTGGACAGAAAAAGCGCTTCAAAGACACGCTTAAGTCATCCTTGAAACATCTTAACATTGACGTAGGCGCTTGGGAGAGCCTCGCTCAGGATAGAACAGCATGGCGTTACAGCATTAGAACGGGAACACTAGCGGCGGAAGAATTCAGACAAGATACTGCAAGACAGAAGCGGACACGTATAAAAGAAAAAACATCTCAACCTCACATAGATACCCTCTATTGTTGTCAATTCTGTAAAAGAACATTTTGTGCGCGCATTGGCCTTGCTAGTCATTTAAAAACACACTATTAACTTTTATTATTTTTATTATTTATTGTTTTTATTATTATGGTTGAGTTTTTGGTCATCGTCGATCACGACGGACGAACATCACATCATGTATATACCGGTACTTAATATTTGTCTTTATTATCGACAGATTCGCTCACTGTTTTCACCTTCATGAGCTTTCGGGTTTGAAAACCTGGCAGTCCAGGGCTGTCGTTGTCTCACACTGTACTGCAGTGTTTTGATTGTCTTGTGCAAACAGTTCTCATTCAATCTCTGCACTGCCCAGATACGATCCATAATGCGCTAGGCAAATTGCTCCATACGAGCTTTTATACAATATATTTCCAAGGTGCACCACACGGAGTAACCAAGTAACATGACTCAACCAAGTAAAGGAATTTAAGTATCTAGGCAGCGTGTTCTCAGAAGATGTGTGACTAGATAGAGAAATAGAAATAAGATGCCATAAAGCAAATGCAGTTTTATATAAATTGGCACCACTGCTGAAACACCAGAACATCGACATGATCTCCAAAGGAACGTTAATAAACACAGTATTCATGCCGACACTGTGTTATGAAGGTCAGACCTGGACCCTGACAGAGAAAATAGAAAAAAAAACCGCTGTATGCAAAATTGAGTGCATGAGAAAATGGATAGATGACATCAGAGAAATACTAGATCACCAAGGCTGTACTATGTAAGCGGCCATCAAAGTTAGCTAAAGAAAGAAGACTTCGTATCCCCAATGACGCCTAGCACATGGATATGACAAGACAAGAAAGGATAAGACCACGAAGTGGTGCTTTTAGGATTTTGGTTATTTGCTAACCTTAGGATTACACCGGGACAATGCACATCATTTTTTCAACCTACGTTCTTCTGTTCTATGAGTGAGATATGTTCACTGTTAATAATGTGATTCATGTAGCAGAAATATCTTATAGGTCTACAAAGCGTGCAATAGTTGATATCCCAGGAATATCAGCGGGAGGACATAACATAAATAATTTGAGATATGCGAATGCCACTGTTCTGATTGCAAAAAGTGAGGAAGACCTTCAAAACTTAATTAATGTAGTAGTCACAGAAAGTAAAGACAAAGGCATCTTCTTAAATATAAAGGAAACAAAAATAATGGTTATTTCAAAGAAACAAAATACCACATCTTGCAAGATCAAAGTGAATGATATAGTTTAAAACAGGTCCACCAATTCAAATATTTAGGTACAATGATTACAGCAGATAGAAGAATTTCAAAAGAAATAAGAAGCAGAATAGGACAGGCAAAAACAACATTCAGAAAAATGAAAAAGATATTGTGTAATATGGCCTTATCATTAGAGACGAGAAAGAGAGTTCTGTAGTGCTATTTAACACCTATACTAACATATGGATGAGGGTCTTGAACAATAAACAAACAGGAAATTAGAAGCAGTAGATACGTCTATGTTGTTCTATAGAAGATTGCTGAGAATACCATTGACTGCCGGAAAAAACTAATGTGGAGGTGTTGAAAGAGTCAAATGCGAAACGGACCTTAATCAATAATAGGCCTATAAGAAAAAGACAATCTTCATATTTTGGTCACGTTATGAGACAGGGAGGTTTGGAGAACATAGTCACAACAGGCAAGATTGAAGGCAACAGAGACAGAGGACCACAACGTGAGAAAGTATTGGACAGTTTGACAACTTGGCACGGCAGAGAAGCAACAACGATCATGATACATAATACTGGGGACAGAGAGTTGTGGAGAGCCATGATCGCCTACTTCAGCCGGCATGGCACCTGATGATGCTGAAAGGCAGCATTCCTAAATATGAAGAATATGCATATGCTATGTAATAGGACAACTATGTTCCTATCATTCTTGATTAGGAACAAGCGTCACATCACTGAGGGCATTCCCATCTATACTCTGCTTGCCTTTTTGTCAGCTATCTAAAAGTGTATAGGTCTAAGTTCAGTGTCCCAGTCAGTGAAGTGAGGAATATAGTTCTTCATGGAATGTCCATAAATTACATTAATAATTTGTACACCCTCCGCCCATCCCTTCCCTTGTCAACAAACTTTCAGAAATCCACCTACTTAAACTTAATAATGCACACCCCCTCCCCCAACGTTACAGAACAAGTAGGCCCCATAAAACATTTTTTTCTCCCTATTTTCGAATTTTATTTTTCAAATTAAAATTATTTAAGTGGTATAGCCCTATACATTTGTATTGTTGTCAAGCCCACCTCCCCATTGTGAACAATTTTAAAACTTTTTCAGAACCACTCCCCCCTCCCTCTCCTATATTCAAACCTAATTGTTGACGTAATTTATGGACAGATCTTTAGTCCTACATAAACAACCATATAAACAACATAGGCATATGCCTAGATGCCAGTCTTGGACACTAAATAAATTGGGTCAGCATCATCAAGTGCCGTATGGCGTTGGCGATCATATTTCTCCACGTACATCTATCTTTCATATATGTCATCATCTCTGTTGGTGTCGTCAATCGAAACCATTTAGTCGAACTGTCCAAAATCTTTTCAATGGGTCTTGCCCGTGATTTTTTCCCTTCTATCTTTCCTGTTGTCACTATATTCTCAATCCTCCTCTTCTCATTATGTGTCCAATAAATGTTGACTGTCTTTTTAATACATTGGGTAGTGAACCAAATTAAAGACAACAGAGATGTGGTTGTAGAGGATTTTGAGAATACATTAGAGGTAGTAAACTAATGAGGAATTGCTGAAAGAGTCAAGTGCAGGACGTGGGTTATTTTTATATCAGAAAGATGTTATTCATTTGTTGACATTTTATGAGACAAAATATCGGCACGGCATCCGATGATGATAATATATTACAGCCAGCCCAGTTTCTGCGTTAATGATTGTTCAAATGTAACCGTGTCTCGAGACACAGCACATTATTGTCGTGTAACATTGGCAGCCATTTTCATAGTCAAAAACTGTCTTTATCTAAAACCTTTACACGGGAGTTCATCGATTTTTTTGTAGGTTAGTCATACTAGGAAACCGGCAGTTTGTCTTTCCTAGGTTGGTATCAGTATCAATCGTGCAGGTGTAGCATTGAAGGAACGTTAAAGAACCCCAGTCTTCTAATAGTTACAACAATATAAGGATCTACAGAATGACAGATCACAATCAGGTGAAGTTTATGTTATAATTAATAATGACAATGTTTTAAATTGTGAATATATCACAGGCGTCTGTGTGTTACATTACGTTTTGTTTCTTGAAAATAAAGATGAAACCAGTGTTGCCAACTCGTTTCGTTAGAAAAGCACTAGTAAAAACGCACTTAGGCCTATATCCTTTTTTTCAATAAAATATTAACAAATATCACACCATAATTTATTAATACGAGCCTACTAGTTAATTATCACACAATTGGTAGCATATCCTATTCGGGAAGTAGCCATCAACCAAGCATTTTTTGGCTGTAGTGATTTCCTAGGCAATATAAATACATTTAGTAGTTTGCCACTGCTTTCTGAAGGGTCCGAATGCACCAATTGCCCGTGACGGTGACAGGGTACCTCGAATTTGGTACCTTTGCTGTTATAGATACGCTCTGTACCATTCCACCACAGAGTCAGACAATACTTCATCAATTTACTGTAGATGTTTTCTGCTGTATTTATTTGCTGCATTTATCCTGCTGTATGTATTTGTTGTCAATTCATTTTTATCAAAAGGCACTAGCCTCATACCAACACTCATACCAAAAAATAATTAAATAACACTTTTTAAAAATGCTGCTACCAGTTGTCAGAAAAATGTAAGAAGTTTTCACATTAAAATTTAAGACTATTAGTGTGGCGGACGTTCAGGCAGGGACGGTGCCGGGCCCTATTCCTCGAAAGGGCCCAACCTCAGTTACTGAAAGTCCTTCTCAATTGCCTCGAGGAGCCAGGAGGCAAGGGAATAGAGCTACTGGCCAAACAAACAAACGACCAATAAAAATAATGCACTGGAAAGCTGAGGGTGTCAACAGTAAAAGAGATGGATACAGCAAAAAATTGGAACTTGAAAATATCCTCAGTGAAGAACAAGTTAGTATATGCTGTATCCAAGAAACACACCTCAGCAGCGACATAGCCTTCAAAATCAGAGGCTACCAGTGCTACCGATCTGACCGAAAGGACAGGCGAAAGGGTGGAATTCTGACACTTGTTAAAAACAATATCAGCGCATGTCAGCTGGAAGTATATATGGAAGGGACAGAATACCAGATGCTCCACCTAAAAACAGACAGTGCAGAATTCCATCTCCTGAACTACTACTGCCTAAATGATAAACCATTGGTACTAGACACAATTCCAGATAAAGAGAGACTTATGGTGTGTGGTGACTTCAACAGCCACTCTCAGAGCTGGGGCTACGATCATATCGACAAGAGAGGTGAGGAACTTGAGAGCTGGCAGGGTGAAAATAATCTCATCCTTATTAACCAGCCAGCAGACTCACCAACCTTCTAATCGAGAGCATGGCACACCACCTCTACACCAGATCTGGCATTCCACTCACCAGGCCTGGAATGGAACATCATACGTGTCGTTGGAAAGCAGCTTGGGGGTAGTGACCACAGACCAGTATTTCTGGAAATCCACAATGAATTTACCAAGGACAGCAGCACGCTCACTAGGTGGAACTATAAGAGGGCAGACTGGAAAATGTACCAGCATTTAACCAGTGTTCTAGCTAAGGACATGAACTTGGACAAAGACATCAATAGAGCAGTGAGTGAATTTAATAGATGTATACTACATGCTGCTAGTAAAACCATACCCAGGGGGGCACACAAGAACTACAAACCCTACTGGAATAATGAACTGGAAAAGCTGCAAAATGAGATGGAAACATCTAGACAGCAGGCTGAGAACAGACCTAGCCAAGAACATCACAACAAATATCAGCAAACAAAGGCTAAATTTCAAAGAGCCAAGTTACAAGCCAGACGGAGCAGCTGGAAAGAAAAAACAGAGTCGCTGAACCTAGAAAGAGATACTAGGAAATTATGGAAACTTGTAAAACAACTAAATGATGAAGGTACAGGGAGAAATACCAGGATCACACTTTATAAAGATAGAAACATTTTAACAGGTAAACATGCAGCTGATTACTTTGCAGAAGACAATAACATCAAAGTCAGCCCAGACAAACAACAGGAGGTTCGAGAGAACCAGCAAAACATTGGACAAGGCGAACCTATACCTGAAGTCATGGAGGCACCAATAACAATGAGAGAACTGGAGCATGCAATATCCAAATTGAAAATGAAAAAGTCCCCTGGAGCTGATGGAGTGTCAAATGAAATGATTAGAAACCTGGGAATTGCAGCAAGAGCAAAGCTACTGCAGATCTTTAACACAAGCTGGTCCACAGGTAATGTACCACAGGCGTGGAGAGAAGCAATAATGATACCACTCCTCAAATCAGGAAAAGATGGCAACACAGTCTCCAACTACAGGCCCATCAGCCTCACAAGCTGTCTATGCAAAACAATGGAATGCATTATCAATCTTAGGATGCAGTGGTACCTTGAAAGTGAAAACCTTCTGGTATCACAGCAAGCAGGTTTCAGACAGTGCTACTCTACTGAAGATGAGGCAACTTACCTCTCCCAAGAGATTGAAGATGCCTTCCAAGAGAAGAAACTGTTACTAGCAGCATGGATAGACCTCAGAAAAGCATTTGATAAGGTCTGGAAAGAAGGGCTCCTAAAGAAATTGCGAAATTGCAGGGTTAGCTCAAGAATGTACAAATGGGTAAAAGCATACCTGCATAATAGAAGAGCCAGGGTACAATTAGATGGTCGCAAGAGCAAGAAAGTTCTACTGCGTCATGGAGTCCCCCAGGGAGGAGTCCTGTCACCCACACTTTTCGTGGTTTACATCAATGACCTTCCCCATCAAGGCCAGCACCTTGCAGTGGTGATGGGGCTTAGTTCAGCCATCAGGGGCTGGAAACTAAGACTGGTCGGGCAGTCCCATTCGAGCAGGACCATAGTCCTGCCCAAGTAAGCAGAGTGCTGAAGACGGAGGCATCCAGCCAAAAGGCGCACAGATAATCAGGATGCCACGCACAAAACACAATGGAAACGCTGAGGCAGACATATTGGCCAGAGGAAACAACACTGGAATCAAAACTCTATGGGACACTGTATGAACTACAAAAGACAGTGAGTTTTATTAAGGAGACAGAATTACAGATATAGACATGTTTCAAGTGAACGAAAGAAGAAGAAGAAGAAGATCAATGACCTAGTTGCTGAACTACCACACGGGATCAAAGTGGCAATGTATGCTGGTGATATGGTGCACGGAAGAACATGCAACAGTGGCTACTAAACAAATACAAAGAGCTATCGATGCTCTAACCTTATGGGCTAATAGATGGTGCGTCAGCATTAACACAGATAAGTGCAGCACTACACTCTTTACCCTCTCACCAAAACAAAAAGCCGGTCATATCAAAATAGATGGAGAGTTCTTGAAAGAAGACAAACAACCCACATACCTCGGAGTTACTTTTGATGATAAGCTGACATGGAAGCAGCACATAAACAAAGCAACAACAAAAGCCAGGAGGAAGTTAGCTATCCTGAGAAAACTAAGTTGAACCACATGGGGAGCCAGTGGAAATATACTCAGTAAAGTTTACCAGCAAGGCATAAGACCACACCTGGAATATGGTTTACCTGCATGGTGTTCTGCATCAAACACCACATTACAAGATCTAGATAAAGTGCAAAACCAGGCACTTAGAATAATGTTGGGAGCAATGAAATCAACACCCATAGCAGAGATGCAGAAAATGGGAAGAATGCAAACACTTGGCGAACGCAGAGACACAAAAGTACTAATTCAAGCAGAAAAGTTTCAGTGTATGCCAAGTCATCCAATGAAGGAAAGATTCCAAAATCTAGCACTGGGGCGACTGAAAAGAAGCAGCTTTATCCATCAAGCTAAACGACTCCGCAGACAACTTACAGACCTACCTGAAGTTGACAGCCCCTTAAGGCCTGTATCAGAACAAACCCCATGGAGTGAAAGGCATGGAATGCCAATATACATTCAGACCCATGTGAAAGGAATACTAAGCGAGGACGAACAGAACAGTGTGCAGCGAAGGACAGTCACCCTCAGTTTCCTGGATGAGGAATATCCACAAGATATATGGGTCAGAGTATACACAGATGGGTCAGCACAGAATGCCGTGAGGAATGGAGGTGCAGGTGTATATATAGAATATCCACACAAGCCTAGAGATACCATCAGAACACCAACAGGAAAATTCTGCAATAATTATGATGCTGAAATCCAGGCAATTAGTGTGGCAGCTAAAAAACTGCTGAACTCCAACTCTGACATACAGCCTGTGGTATTCCTGACAGATGCAAGGTCAGTGCTTCAAGCTCTCCAGTCTGGAAAACTAACAGACTTGAAAAAACTACTTAGCAAATTGTCTTACCAGTATAGGGTAACCATGCAGTGGATACCCTCTCACTGTGGAATACCAGGAAATGAAAAAGCAGACCAACTGGCTAAGGAAGGTGCTGCAGAAGACCAACCAGATATACCAATCACCTACCATCAGAAAAAACAGATGATCAAGTCAATAAGAAAGCCACAAACACCAACACAAGATGACTATCATATTATGAACAGACCAGAACAAGTTATAATTCTACGTCTCAGAACAGGACACAACCGACTCCGCAGTCACATGTATACAAAGTTCAAGATTGGCAACACGGCCATGTGTATATGTGGACAGGCAGCACAGAGTGCCAAACATATACTTCAAGAGTGTTCTGAGCATGAAACGCTGAGGCAGACATATTGGCCAGAGGAAACAACACTGGAATCAAAACTCTATGGGACACTGTATGAACTACAAAAGACAGTGAGTTTTATTAAGGAGACAGAATTACAGATATAGACATGTTTCAAGTGAACGAAAGAAGAAGAAGAAGAAGACTATTAGTTAATATTATAAATAAGTTGATGCCAGTTCCTTGATGTGGAGATGCGACTTAGTCCAACCAACAGAGACTGGAAACTAAGGCTGATCAGACCATCCCTTTTATCGAGCAGGACCACAGTTGCTGAAATCAGATATGCCATGTTAAGAGGCACACCAGCAAAAATGCAACCCACGTAGTTACTGTGTTTGCATAACAAAACTATCATGTTGCTCACCCTGTGATGTTTCCCAGGCATGAGCATTGCCAGATTGGAACCCCAGCTACTGGAAGTCGATCTAGTCTACCATATGGAGGCAGAAGAGGAAAGTAATTAGCCAGCAAAACAGGATGACAACTTCTCTAAACAACAAGCACTTAAATGCAGAGAGAGTTAAAAAAATATTTTAAAAAAAATTAATAAGAAATATAAAACTAGGAAATACTTCGCACCAGAAAGAAATTATTATCTGCTGCACAGAGGCCTACAGGGAACCCACCTCAATGAAAAAAATAACTAAAGATACAAGGTTACCAAAGTTTCAAAGTTGACAGGAAAGATAGGAAGAGAGGCTGCATACTAACATTGGTCAAGAATAACATCAGTTCCACAGAAACTAATACACATAAGGGAGGTAATGAATAATATATAATACTGAATAGTTTCCTACCGCCGAAGGTGAATATGTTAGGCCATTGGCGCAAATAAAACAGCAACAGGACACATTTTTATTCTCTAGACTACATCCTGCTAGAAATCTAGTAGGACCACTGTCCTGCTACAGGAGAGATCAGTGGGAGTTTGAGAATGAATACTGAGGAGGAAGAGGAATAGTTTCATAATTTAAGAACATTGAGACCAGTCTCTCGTAGGGCCTATCTAGTGCTAATTCCTGTGGATTGCTGACTGAAGTTTAATGTGTTAGCTGAAAGGCATATATCATGATGTAATGTATTCCATTCTCTAAACTATTTTGCTAACTGGCAAGAATGTGAGAACAAATTCAGAAGAATGAATGCTTGTTCATAATCAACATAGTTGATGTTTTTTCTACCAACTGAATACTTTTATGTTGTTGTTAGTATTTCCTATTCAAGACATAGCACTCACCCATGAATTTTTTGTCAACAGTGATTTGTTAGGTAATATTTACACATACTAGGTTGCCATTACTATCCCAATTGACTGATTGCCCAATCACGTGTGGCAAAAATTGAATCAGGTATATTTGCAGATTATGATGCACACACTACCTTTCAGCTATGATAAAGTGTAGGCTCTATATGTAGAATATTTCTATGTTTCTTTTTATTCACCCTGCTTATTTCATTACAGCATAAATATCTGCTAAAGAAACATTGTCATTTTCTTGTATTTTCATAGAGTGCTCAGTCCAGAATCATTATCAAGAATGGCTTGGTTGTCAACGATGATCAGTCATACCATGCTGATGTTTATGTTGAAGATGGGATTATTAAGTAAGTCTAAATATATTTGTGTTCATTTGTTGAATCTTTATAGTGAAAGTAATGATGGATGATGATGTACCAATATATCGCTAGTACAAGGTACATCAGTACGAGCTATGCAATTCTTACTTGATGGTGCGATTACAAAGTACATAATACAGTTATGCAGAGCATGAACCTACCTCCAAATCACAGCTGACAAAGAACACCCATTGAATTCTGAAATTTAGTAAGTGAAATGTCAATCAATCAAGTGTCATGCCGAATGGCATAGGCGATCATGTTTCTCTATGACTCTCTGTCTCTTGTGTTGTCAATAAGCTCGGTTGGTGAACTTCTACCATACCACAATACTAGTCCATGTAGCAACTTCTCTCTGTGTCATCCCCTGTCTCTTCTCCCCTTGATCTTTCCAGTGGTTATAAGTGTTCAAGCTGTGCTCTTCTAACCACATGCCCTAGAAAGCTTGACTGTCTGCTCCTAATGTTTGATATGATTGATCTTTTTATGCCAGCATCAATGAGAACCTTTGCATTTTTTTTCTTAGCTGCCCATGGTATTTTCATCATTCTTCTCAGAAACCACATCTCTGTAGCCTCCAGTTAATTTTGAATTTTTATTTTCACAGTCCATGCTTCACATCAAAAAAAAAAGAATTGGTGCGATATAACATCTCAGCATTCTAATTCTTGTCTGCATTGATAGTGTTCCATTGCATAAAATGGTTATCATGCTGATTTGGCTTAACAGGGTGCCAAGATAAGATATTTCACCATTTCAACTTGTGTTAATTTTGTGTCATTAATCATTATGCTACATCTTGGTGGTGTATGTCTTTTCATTTATGTTTTCTTCTTGTTTAAAGTGAGGCGTTTGTTTTCACTTTTTCTCACTACTTTATCTAACAGGGCTTTTAGTTCTTGTTCGCTTCCTGTATCAGTACTGTGTAGTCAGAATATCTCAAATTACTTATATTGCGTCATCCCACTTTTATTCCTGGCATATCTTCTATATTTTGCATAATGTATTCTGTATACAGGGAGAAAAGATCCGGTGACATTATACAACCTTGCCTGACACCCATTTCTATCTTTTGAAATTTTCCTATAGGGTTGTTAACTCTCATTGCAGCCGTTTGTTTCCAATACATATTTCTTACTATTCTTAGATCTTCCCATCAACGTTAAGACTTTCTAGCAATTTTATAATCTCTGAATGCTTCACCTTGTCAAATGTTTTGTTGTAATCTATGAAGTACAGATATAGGTCTTGTTGTTCTATGGCCATCTCCATTAATGTTCTTACTATATATAGGGAATATCTTGTGCCTTTTCCTTCTATGAATCCACATTGTTCTTCTGCTATCTCTGGTTTTTATTTTTCCTCTTATACACCTTATTATTATGCGCAGTAGAATCTTGATCATTTGACTCATAAAGCTGATTGTTCTGTGATCTTCACAATCTACTGCATCAGGTTTTTTTGGTAGGGCTATGAAAAATGATTGTAGTAAATCAGATGGAATCACTGTTGTAGATGTCATTTAACATTTTGGTGATAACTTCAATGTTGTGATCTCCTAGAGCTTATATTTGTATTTAAATTTGTATTTAAACACGCAGAAAACAAAAATCATGTCAACATATATAACAACACAACAACCAAAAATCAGAATAGACAATACCGAGATAGAATGTGTGGATAAATTTGAATACTTAGGAGCAAACATCAACGGTGCAGGAGACTGCATGGCAGAAATAAGGAAGAGATAGGCAATGGCATATTGCAAAATAACACGGCTGAAAAACATATGGAAAAACAACAAAATAGAAACGAAAGTGCTAATGTTACGAACTTTTATTTTTCCGGTTGCAACATACGGCTGTGAAACATGGACTCTAAGTAAAACAGTGGCAAAGAAGATCAACGCCTTCGAGCTGAAATGCTACAGAAAGATACTTAGAATATCATGGAAGGATACAATCAGAAACTCAGATATTATAAACACACTGAATATTCCAGAGTGTTGGTTACTAAACACAATAACAAAAAGAAAACTACGCCTGTTTGGTCATATAAAGAGACATAACTGTTTAGAAAGATAAATAATGGAGGGAAAAGTACCTGGGAAGAGGGAGAAGGGGCAGACCAAGAAGACGATGGACTGACGACATTAAAGATAATATGAATACATCGCTAGAAAATGCAAGCCACATCGCCCAAGACAGAGAGAGGTTCAGAGAGTTCATTGGGAAGACAACGTTCTGGAAGGAATACGTCACATGACACAGAGCTTATAACTCTTCCTTTGTCATCTTATCCAGATCCGATGATTTGTTGTTTTTCAAGTGTTGCATAGCTTCCTTTACCTCTGCCTTTAATATACTTGGACCTTCATTATCATAATTTAAGTTACTATCATTCCTGTTATCTTTGTACAGTTCTTTAATATATTCTTCCCATCTGTGCATGTTTTCATTTTCTCCAATTAGCATGTGCCCCTGCTTAGATTTCAGGCACCCAGTCTTGTGACCTGCCTGTTGACTGTTAATTAAGTGAAAGGTAGTAGACTAAAAAAGAAAGGAAAGTCATGGATGGGGCATGCAGAGGATGTTAAGTGTGTGCATGTTGGAAGATGTGACACCTGGTGTGGAATGGATAAGTGTGAAGTGTGTCTGGATTCCAAAACCTCTTTGAGAGTGATAATAACTCTCTATATACAATGCAAACAGTGGTACCTTATTGTGGTAGAACAATGGACCATGAGGACATTATGAACTTCTTACGAAAAACCACACAGGCAAATGGAACTAATGAGGGTGAAGTATCCTTTTCCAAGTTCAGAATAATGGAACTGGGTTTAAAATGCACCGTTGCTATAAATGAGTGCTACATTGCGCTAAAGAGAATGTTTGATGACTAACAAAAAAACTGTTACTGTCAGTCATCATGCAAATGGTGGATACACTCAAGTGGAGATCGGAGGATCCATGGACGTGCCCGGAGTGCAATGATGATGATCCGATGACTAAGTGAAAGTAATTACTGTTTCAATTTGACACATGAAGCTTAATGTGTATTGCACCATGATGCTTACATCCTGCTATACACCTGTGAGATATGGACAGTTTACAGCAGACACGCCAGAGTGTTAAATCATTTTCACACATGCTGTATCCACAGGCTTCACAGAATAAAATGGCAAGATAAAGTATCTGATACTGAAGTCCTCACTGGAGCCAATATCCCAAGTATCCATAAAATGCTGAAGAAAGCCTAACTGAGATAGCCTGGACATGCTATGCGAATGCCTGACAAACACATCCTAAAATATCTGATATATGATGAGTTCCTTAAGGGCAAATGACTAGCTGATGGACAGAAGAAATGCTTCAAGGATTCTCGCAAAGTGACTATAAAGATATTCAACATTGTTGTTACGTCCAGGAAATCCATCACTTGGAATCTGCCAATGTGGTGCAGCAACACCAGCAAAGGTGTTCATATTGCTCATAAGTATCATATTTTAGAAGCACAGAGAAAGCATGGTAACAAAAAAAAACAACAAACCAAACACACAGATGCCCAACTCTATAAATGTCCCAAATATGACATGGCTTTATTCCAGAATTGAACTTTTTGACCATCTCTGTATGCACCAGAGAGTTGAACAACAAGTCCTAAACTTGTGCCATCTTCCTCTGCAATGGATGGCTATTATTAACTAAACAGAATCAAGGTCATTGCACTCTAAACTTAGACCAGAATAATGAAGTTTTGCTAATGGGCTCTTCCTGGTGGTATTCCATAGGGGCATCAATGATGGTATTAGCATCACTGACATGTCAGAGGCTAATTTGTCTTGCTTTATACACTTAGTCGAAAACTTCCACCCAGCCATAAAGATCATATCTGAGATCTATGAACTTCTTGACTGTGCAACCCTCTCATTTAAGCATGTTGGTCCACTACAAACTTACTGATGCTCATAGCGTGAAATAGGGTAATAAAGTTTTGCTAATAATATGAAACAAACATAGGTACACACACAAAGCGACGTTTCGACCGAAAGGCCGTTATCAAAGATAACATACACATATAAATAAAAATGACAAGTAGGGGTGAGACATTTCACTAGACAAGTGAACTTGCGTTCATAGGTCATGGCTCTCTACAGCTCTCTGTCCACAGTATTATGTATCAAGATCGTTGTTGTTTTCCTGCTGTGCCAGGTTGTCAAACTGTCTAATATTTTCTCACGTTATCATCCTCTGTCTCTGTTGCCTTCAATTTTGCCTGTTGTGACTACGTTCTTCAAACCTGCCTGTCTCATGAAGTGGCCAAAATAAGAAGATTGTCTTTTTCTTACATTATTGATTAAGGTCCATTTCACATTTGACTCTTTCAACACCTCTACATTAGTTTTTCTGACAGTCCATGGTATTCTCAGCATTCTTCTATAGAACCACACCAGCATTCAAATATATTTGATTAAATATGTGTTAATTATTCATTTTCAATTTTTAGGCAAGTGGGAAATAACTTAGTAATACCTGGAGGAGCTAGAACTATTGATGCAAGTGACAAATTTGTTATGCCAGGTAATATATGTCTTTATTCTTAATTTGTGTGTGACTTAAGTTGTTGATTCATCTTGCCAGTGCAGTATTGAGAGCATAAACTATTCTTATTCTAGTTGGTAGGCATAATTATAGTTCACATTCTCATGAACACATCTGACATTTTTTTCTAAAAAACTACTTGAAACTTTTAAAATATATTTTGCATATTATATGGTTCATTTTAAGTGTTCATTCAAGGATGACACCATGACAGGTCCAGCAAACCGATTGGGGATTTAAGTGTTTTCAGAAATCTGCTCACAGTATTGTGCAAAAGAAGAAGGTGGATTGAAGGAGTTATCAACATTCTGAGACGTCACAATATTATTGCATATCAAGTGACTAAACATGCCATAGCCAGAAAACCGATCATGATTCAGTCCTGCGACTCCTTACTATAAAAGCAGAGAAAAGACAATAGATAGATAGTAAGTAAAAAGTAAAGTTAACCCATAGCATTTATGAATTCTGTAGGGGTGTGAGATGTTAGCGTGCATTTGGTAGCCATCTCCTCTTCCTTGCAGTCTCTAGTTAGTTATTCCTCTAGGGCCATAGGGCGGATGTCATAGATTTCCATGTCTCACGTCTTGTTGAAATTTGTTTCATATTTGTCACCATAGGAAAAAACAGCGCTATCAGTTTTCTCCTCTCCAGTGCTGGGCACTACACTCTGGCTCCCTCCCAACCACAGAGGGTGCGTGCATACATATATAAAAATAACAAAGCATAAAACACATTGCAACAATAAAATAAAAGCATGAAAAGCATAAGTGTATAGATGATGTGCCATGAAGCTTCTATAAGAAGATAACCTCATTATAACAGCATTTCACCTACTAAGGTTTTCTGGCACATGTTGGATGCAAATCATGCGAAATATTTTGTGAACCGTGTAGCAACTGAGACTTTTTATTCTATCAAATAATCCTCATGGATGACAAAGAGATGCAGGCCAGTGGACATTGCAACTTTGTCCTTTTGTGGTGACCTCTAGGTGACAGACGAGCTTGGAACAGGTTGCTGAAGTGTTGCTTTACCCTGTTACAATCTTCGCATGTTGGATTTCAATATCTGCAGTGAGTACATATTATTGATCTAGATGACAGGGAATGCTAGATATGCCATCACCATAGATGGGTCAAGAAATCTGACAGAAGAATGATGAAATAGTTGACCCAGAGACGTGTGCTGTGCTCCTGGTAGGACATGGTAATCCCAGGATACTGGCACACTGAAATGCCTGCCTTCAGGGACTAAACATTCATCCATACATCCCCCCTTATACAACCATACCTTTGAGATTTTATATGAGTCTGGGTGTTGCTTTTGTTACACAACAGAGAAGAAGCTGTGCTTTTGTCAGAACAGCTATGGGCTATCAGGAGCAGCCTGCTTACAGTTACATTGATTATTTAATCATCATTAAGTGCCATCTCTGCAATGAAGGTTGGCTGTAACGGACCTCCAAGATCCCCTGTATGTTGCCTTGGTGGTGCATTCTGCTAGACTAAAGTGGCCATCTCATGATGTTTCTCTCCTACTTGCATCTCTGTCTACCTCTTGCTCACCTCCCATGACTTTTACCCTCAAGTAAGGTCTTCAACAAAGTGTCATGTCTTTTAATACGAGGTTGTATATTCAAAATACTTTATTTATTTGATATTTATTTCTTTTAATAGTTCCTTTTTCATATAAAGTGTTGTTAAAACTTCTGTGTTCATTTTCTTCTCTTTCCATGAAGTTCTCCATATTCTTCTATATCAATGACATTAATTCTGTCTTCTAGTTCTTTGTTCATTGTCCATGCCTCAAGAGCCATACATGAATATAGAATAGATGTATAAGTATTTATAATTCTCATTACCTATGGATCTAAGGACATATAATGACCTATATAATGACCTATGGATGTGTCTGGTGTGCGAAGATGATAATCAACATACCTAATACCTAATTATCATTGTTAATATGTTTGTAATTTTCTTAGATATCAATATTTTCCTCATGTCATTGAAAGTACTTTTAACCATTTCTAATGTCCTATTACATCGGCCATGTTCTCAGAATGAACAGCCTAAGAATTCCCCAGCAGTCACTATATTGGGTGCCACCTGGAGTAAGAAGAAGAGGGAGACCTAGAGAAACTCTACGAAGAACCATTAATAGAGAAGGCATGTCAATGAACCTAAACAACATGCAACAATTGAAAGACCTGGCAACACAAAGACAGAAATGGAAGGCTATGGTTTCTGCCCTATGCGCCGCCTATGGCCCCGGAGGAACATAACATAACATAACAATGTCCTTTTAACTTCTGTTTTCACATCTACCGTAATTTGTGATTATGTGTCAAAGATATTGGGATGATCTTCTTGTAGTAATTTTCCATGTAT
Source organism: Meghimatium bilineatum (assembly GCA_034231615.1). Classification (NCBI taxonomy): domain Eukaryota; kingdom Metazoa; phylum Mollusca; class Gastropoda; order Stylommatophora; family Philomycidae; genus Meghimatium; species Meghimatium bilineatum. The sequence goes on along the minus strand of CM067305.1, from coordinate 30,733,364 downwards.
TTTGCCTGAACCAATCTGTCTTGTCTTATGGAATCCTAAGATCTTGATAGTCATTCTCTTCAATTCACTCTTGATGTGTCCCAATTTGCCAAACTCTATGAGTGTTCTCACATTCCATGCTCCAATAACTATAGAATTATTGCTTGTGATGTCTTCAGTAGCTGGATGATGGTCTGGATGCACCTATAGTATATGCTGCTCCCTAATGAAGGATGTAGTTCGTGAACCCTTGATTTCATGTTGATTATGATAACAGAATTATTGCATGTGAATATGATATTTGCTTTGTATTAATACTCACAGTAGGTTGCATTTTCTTTCTGTGAGGGCAGGTGTTCTGTGAGGGCAGGTGTTCTGTGAGGGCAGGTGTTCATACTGTGCTGGTTGTGTTAGTCATTGTGCTTATAAGGACATTCTCTGCCTAACACAGTTGAAGTGCTACTAGTTCTTAAACAACGTTTCAGATGCTCGCTGCTCCTATTCATCATCTGCCTGTCGCAGCTCTATACCAGAGATGAACAGAGACACTAGGTCAAGATACTGTGTACAATACAAATATACATAACACATACATGAACATGTGGGGTGCGCGCACACACACACACACACACACACACACACATATGCATGTATACATACATAAATCACTATACACATACATTGACGTTTTTAAATTACTCATAATTATTTTTCTATTTTATTTTATTTTATTTAAAAAAAAATATTTATATGTTTGTTACGATGTAGATCTATGATAGAAACATCAATTGTTTTTATCTTTATTCTTTTTATTTATAATTTTTCTATAATCTTTTTATTATTAGTAGTAGGTTTTTGTAGACAATGTTTATGTAAACAATGTTTATGTAGTTGCATGCAACAAATTGTGTGTAACAGTTATGGATCTATCCCTCCAGGTGGCATTGATACACACACACATTTCCAATTTCCATTCATGGGAACAGTTTCAGCTGATGATTTTTATAGTGGTACTAAAGCAGCACTGGCAGGTGGAACAACCATGATCAGTAAGTGTCTCACTCTAAACAGAACTGTACAGGCATTAAATCACCAGTGTCATGGACTATCCCAGCAGTCTCCACAAATGGGGACTGCTACATGGCCCCTTATTCAGGAGGATTTATATTTTCATCATTTATATTTTCCTTGTTCACTTCATTTTAGAGAGCCCTGTTTATCTGTTCTCTTTATTATTGCACCAGTTCAATTACATATTTTGGGCCTACCTTTTTTCTGAAATGTGGATGAAGTATAGCATAAAAAGATATACAGAAGCAGTATTCTTCCTATTTTTTTAATTGATTATTACCCCTGGCTATGTTTTTCAAACCATGGGTGAATTTGTATTTATAATTATTTAAAGACAAGAAATGGGGGGAGGGGGGATTTATTTAGGAGGGTTCTTCTTCTTCTTTCGTTCACTTGAAACATGTCTATATCTGTAATTCTGTCTCCTTAATAAAACTCACTGTCTTTTGTAGTTCATACAGTGTCCCATAGAGTTTTGATTCCAGTGTTGTTTCCTCTGGCCAATATGTCTGCCTCAGCGTTTCATGCTCAGAACACTCTTGAAGTATATGTTTGGCACTCTGTGCTGCCTGTCCACATGTACACATGGCCGTGTTGCCAATCTTGAACTTTGTATACATGTGACTGCGGAGTCGGTTGTGTCCTGTTCTGAGACGTAGAATTATAACTTGTTCTGATCTGTTCATATTGTGATAGTCATCTTGTGTTGGTGTTTGTGGCTTTCTTATTGACTTTATCATCTGTTTTTTCTGATGGTAGGTGATTGGTATATCTGGTTGGTCTTCGGCAGCACCTTCCTTAGCCAGTTGGTCTGCTTTTTCATTTCCTGGTATTCCACAGTGAGAGGGTATCCACTGCATGGTTACCCTATACTGGTAAGACAATTCGCTAAGTAGTTTTTTTAAGTCTGTTAGTTTTCCAGACTGGAGAGCTTGAAGCACTGACCTTGCATCTGTCAGGAATACCACAGGCTGTAGGTCAGAGTTGGAGTTCAGCAGTTTTTTAGCTGCCACACTAATTGCCTGGATTTCTGCATCATAATTATTGCAGAATTTTCCTGTCGGTGTTCTGATTGTATCTCTAGGCTTGTGTGGATATTCTATATATACACCTGCACCTCCATTCCTCACAGCATTCTGTGCTGACCCATCTGTGTACACTCTGACCCATATATCTTGTGGATATTCCTCATCCAGGAAACTGAGGGTGATTGTCATTCGCTGCACACTGTTCTGTTCGTCCTCGCTTAGTATTCCTTTCACATGGGTCTGAATGTATATTGGCATTCCATGGCTTTCACTCCACAGGGTTTGCTCTGGTACAGACCTTAAGGGGCTGCCAACTTCAGGTAGGTCTGTAAGTTGTCTACGGAGTCGTTTAGCTTGATGGATAAAGCTGCTCCTTTTCAGTCGTCCCATTGCTAGATTTTGGAATCTTTCCTTCATTGGATGACTTGGCATACACTGAAACTTTTCTGCTTGAATTAGTACTTTTGTGTCTCTGCGTTCGCCAAGTGTTTGCATTCTTCCCATTTTCTGCATCTCTGCTATGGGTGTTGATTTCATTGCTCCCAACATTATTCTAAGTGCCTGGTTTTGCACTTTATCTAGATCTTGTAATGTGGTGTTTGATGCAGGACACCACGCAGCTGAACCGTATTCCAGGTGTGGTCTTATGCCTTGCTGGTAAACTTTACTGAGTATATTTCCACTGGCTCCCCATGTGGTTCCACTTAGTTTTCTCAGGATAGCTAGCTTCCTCCTGGCTTTTGTTGTTGCTTTGTTTATGTGCTGCTTCCATATCAGCTTATCATCAAAAGTAACTCCGAGGTATGTGGGTTGTTTGTCTTCTTTCAAGAGCTCTCCATCTATCTTGATATGACCAGCTTTTTGTTTTGGTGAGAGGGTAAAGAGTGTAGTGCTGCACTTATCTGTGTTAATGCTGACGCACCATCTATTAGCCCATAAGGTTAGGGCATCGATAGCTCTTTGTATTTGTTTAGTGGCCACTGTTGCATGTTCTTCCGTGCACCAGATCACCAGGTCGTCAGCATACATTGCCACTTTGATCCCGTGTGGTAGTTCAGCAACTAGGTCATTGATGTAAACCAAGAAAAGTGTGGGTGACAGGACTCCTCCCTGGGGGACTCCATGACGCAGTAGAACTTTCTTGCTCTTGCGACCATCTAATTGTACCCTGGCTCTTCTATTATGCAGGTATGCTTTTACCCATTTGTACATTCTTGAGCTAACCCTGCAATTTCGCAATTTCTTTAGCAGCCCTTCTTTCCAGACCTTATCAAATGCTTTCCTGAGGTCTATCCATGCTGCTAGTACCAGTTTCTTTTCTTGGAAGGCATCCTCAATCTCTTGGGAGAGGTAGGTTGCCTGATCTTCAGTAGAGTAGCATTGTCTGAAACCTGCTTGCTGTGATACCAGAAGGTTTTCACTTTCAAGGTACCACTGCATCCTAAGATTGATAATGCGTTCCATTGTTTTACATAGACAGCTTGTGAGGCTGATGGGCCTGTAGTTGGAGACTGTGTTGCCATCTTTTCCTGATTTGAGGAGTGGTATCATTATTGCTTCTCTCCACGCCTGTGGTACATTACCTGTGGACCAGCTTGTGTTAAAGATCTGCAGTAGCTTTGCTCTTGCTGCACTTCCCAGGTTTCTAATCATTTCATTGGACACTCCATCAGCTCCAGGGGACTTTTTCATTTTCAATTTGGATATTGCATGCTCCAGTTCTCTCATTGTGATTGGTGCCTCCATGACTTCAGGTATAGGTTCACCTTGTCCAATGTTTTGCTGGTTCTCTCGAACCTCCTGTTGTTTGTCTGGGCTGACTTTGACGTTATTGTCTTCTGCAAAGGAATCTGCAAAGTAATCAGCTGCATGTTTACCTGTTAAAATGTTTCTATCTTTATAAAGTGTGATCCTGGTATTTCTCCCTGTACCTTCATCATTTAGTTGTTTTACAAGTTTCCATAATTTCCTAGTATCTCTTTCTAGGTTCAGCGACTCTGTTTTTTCTTTCCAGCTGCTCCGTCTGGCTTGTAACTTGGCTCTTTGAAATTTAGCCTTTGTTTGCTGATATTTGTTGTGATGTTCTTGGCTAGGTCTGTTCTCAGCCTGCTTTCTAGATGTTTCCATCTCATTTTGCAGCTTTTCCAGTTCATCATTCCAGTAGGGTTTGTAGTTTTTGCGTGCCCCCCTGGGTATGGTTTTACTAGCAGCATGTAGTATACATCTATTAAATTCACTCACTGCTCTATTGATGTCTTTGTCCAAGTTCATGTCCTTAGCTAGAACACTGGTTAAATGCTGGTACATTTTCCAGTCTGCCCTCTTATAGTTCCACCTAGTGAGCGTGCTGCTGTCCTTGGTATATTCATTGTGAATTTCCAGAAATACTGGTCTGTGGTCACTACCCCCAAGCTGCTTTCCAACGACACGTGTGATGTTCCATTCCAGGCCTGGTGAGTAGATTGCCAGGTCTGGTGTAGAGGTGGTGTGCCATGCTCTCGAGTAGAAGGTTGGTGAGTCTGCTGGCTGGTTAATAAGAATGAGATTATTTTCATCCTGCCAGCTCTCAAGTTCCTCACCTCTCTTGTCGATATGATCGTAGCCCCAGCTCTGAGAGTGGCTGTTGAAGTCACCACACACCATAAGCCTTTCTTTGTCTGGAATTGTGTCTAGTGCCAATGGTTTATCATTTGGGCAGTAGTAGTTCAGGAGATGGAATTCTGCACTGTCTGTTTTTAGGTGGAGCATCTGGTATTCTGCCCCGTCCATGTATACTTCCAGCTGACATGCGCTGATATTGTTTTTAACTAGTGTCACAATTCCACCCTTTCGCCTGTCTTTTCGGTCAGATCGGTAGCACTGGTAGCCTCTGATTTTGAAGGCTATGTCGCTGCTGAGGTGTGTTTCTTGGATACAGCATATATTTACTTGTTCTTCACTGAGGACATTTTCAAGTTCCAATTTTTTGCTGTATCCATCTCTTTTACTGTTGACACCCTCAGCATTCCAGTGCATTATTTTTATTGGTCGTTTGTTTGTTTGGCCAGTAGCTCTATTCCCTTGCCTCCTGGCTCCTCGGGGCAATTGAGAAGGACTTCCAGTAACTGAGGTTGGGCCCTTTCGAGGTATAGGGCCCGGCACCGTCCCTGCCTGAACGTCCGCCACAGGGCAGGCACCATAACGTTTATTAGATGCAGACATGTTTCCATTGTGTTTTATGCGTGGCAACCTGATTATCTGTGCGCCTTTTGGCTGGTTGCCTCCGTCTTCAGCACTCTGCTTACTTGGGCCGGACTATGGTCCTGCTCGAGTGGGAGTGCCCGACCAGTCTTAGTTTCCAGCCTCTGATGGCTGAACTAAGCCCCATCACCACTTCAAGGTTCTGGCCTCGATGGGGTTAGGAGGGTTGTATAGGTGGGAATAGACTGGGGTTAGGGAGGGAGTAATTATTTAAAGACAAGAAATGGGAGGGAGTGTTTATTTAGGAGGGTTGTATGGGTGGGAACAGACTGTGGTTATGGAAGTAGGGTTGTATTGTTAAGTTAGGCAGGTAGCCAGTAGTTTCTTATTTCCTTCAGTATGGTGAAATGGATTAATGTTGGCATGTAACCTAGATTGCTACATGAACTCGGCCAGGTAGCTTTTCAAGTGGTGCCGTGCTGTTCTGTGGTGTTTCTTGTTTCGCCACTTGACACTTCTCCACATCCATTCAATTGTTTGTGTGTAGGCCACCGTAAATGGATCAATTAAGTTGTACCGGTGATTCACTGTCAGACGAGTAAAGTTGGCTCTCTTGATCTCTGTCATTTGGTAGCCTCTCCAGGAGTCTGGTAGATCCAAGCTCCACATTATCAGCTATTGCTCTCAGTAAGGTGTCAGAGAATCTATTCTCCACTGGCAACAGCAAGATTTCCTTTGTTTAATGACAAACCGCCGAAGACCCACTGCTGAAGAAAAACTCTGCCTATGTTAGCCTTTCGCTTGGAGAATAGGCTCCTGTCAATTTCCTTGATCATGCCTTCTCCTCTGTTGTGATAGTTGTGATATGCTGTGCACACACACTTCACACATAAATGCATTCCACGCTACCAGTGTATTTTTGCATATCTGCAGTTCACATATACACCAAAATGGAACTTTGTAAACTAAAGATAGAGGAATCGAGTCACCTAATAGTGGGTTACTTCAATGGCCACTCACCAAGCTGGGGCTACGAAGATATTGATCAAAGGGGTGAAGAGATTGAAGACTGGATGATGGAAAATAAACTAATTCTAATAAACCAGCCAGATGATACACCAACATTCTACTTCAGAGTCTGGAAAAAAACGAGCTCACCAGACCTTGTCATGGCAACAGATGACATAGATAGACACATTACAAGAACAGTAGAAAGTCAACTGGGAGGAAGTGACCATGTACCAGTCATCCTGCAAATCGCCAAGTGAGGAAGTACAGGACATCATAGCATGTCCCCAAGCTGGAACTTCAAAAAAGCAAATTGGACCCTCTTCAGTGAACAAACAGACCAGCTTTGCCAGAATATCACCCTCACTAACAACATAAACCATAACATCTCACAAATAAACAAAGTGATACTACAATCCACACAGAAGGCAATCCCAAGGGGCAGACGAAGAGAATACAAGTCTTATTGGAGTGAGACTCTAGAAAAATTGCATAACAAGCTGAATGATGCAAGACATACAATTGAGCAAAACCCTACAGCAGAAAACACAAAGAAACACAATGAAATCAAACACACGTTCAATGAGCAGAAAAGAACAGAGATACAAAAGAGCTGGCCATGTGTACATGTGGACAGGTAGTACAGAGTGCCAAACATATACTTCAAGAGTGTTCTGAGCATGAAACGCTGAGGCAGACATATTGGCCAGAGGAAACAACACTGGAATCAAAGCTCTATGGGACACTGTATGAACTACAAAAGACTGAGTTTTATTAAGGAGACAGAATTACAGATATAGACATGTTTCAAGTGAACGAAAGAAGAAGAAGAAAACAAAAGAGCTGGCATGAAAAGACCAGCAGTCTAAACATGACAAAAGACACAAGTAAACTATGGAACCTTACAAGAACTCTAAATGAAGAAACAAAGAGTTCACACTACAAGACTGTCATCGAAGAAGAGGGAAAATTCCACACAGGGAAAATGGCAGCAAACATTTTAGCTGACTTCTTCAAGGAAGAAAGCACAACAACACTCTCTCATACACGTATCAAAGAAGTCAAAAAAGAAATTAAAAGAAAACTGAAGAATCAAAATCCAGAGCCCTGCATGAAGACACCATTCACCATTGCAGAACTAAATGGTGCCATAGGAAAACTAAAAACCAAAAAGGCCCCAGGAAAAAACGGCATAACCAATGATATGATCAGGAACCTAGGGCCAATCAGCAGAAACATGCTCCTTACCATCTTCAACCAATCATGGAGAATTGGTAAAATTCCAGACTTGTGGCGGGAAGCTGTCATCATCCCAATTGGGAAAAACAAAAAGGAAAAACAAGCAAGTCAAGCTACTGACCAGTCAGCCTCTTGAGTTGCATAGGGAAAACAATGGAGAGAATGGTTAACTCTAGACTGATAAAATACCTAGAAGAAAACCAAAAGCTCACCAAGACACAGTCGACCTATAGGAAAAATCGAAGCACTGAAGACCAGCTTACATACCTAGCACAGGAAATCGAAAATGATTTCCAAAAGAAGGAAAAAGTGCTGGCTACTTTTATGGATTTAAGTAAGGCCTTCGATAAGGTGTGGAAAGAGGGAGTCCTCTTCAAGCTTCTCCAAAACAAAATCGAAGGCAGAATGTTTAGCTGGATAAAAGATTTCCTCTGCTACCACACTGCAAGAGTAAAAGTAGATGGTAAACTAAGCAAACGTGTTACTCTCCAACAAGGAGTACCTCAAGGAGGAGTGATCTCTCCTACCCTCTTCCTAGTATTCATCAATGATATGGGAGAGAAACTGTCACATCATATTTCAAAGGCCCTTCATGCAGATGACTTTGCTGCCTGGAGTGCGGTAGGAAACCTATCCACTGCAAAAAACAGAATGCAGACAGCACTTGACACCTTAAGTGAATGGGCATCTGACTGGGGAGTCCAGATCAACCTCTCCAAAATGATGACAACCATCTTCTCACTTTCAAAAAACCAAGAAAAAGCAAATCTTAAAATAAATGGAAGTGAGCTAGCACATGTGGAGAACCCTACATATCTAGGAGTCACACTAGACAAGCGACTCACCTGGAAACCACACCTAATAACCACTGAGCAAAAAGCAACCAGGAGGCTATCCTTGATTAAGAAACTTGCAGGAACAAGCTGGGGAGCAAATGGAAATATTCTCCGAAAAGTCTACATGGGTACAGTCAGACCTGTAGTAGAATATGGAATGACAGCCTGGGTATCAGCATCGAAAACAAATACTGATCGCCTATCTAAAGTACAAAATGCAGGACTTCGACTTATCTCTGGAGGGATGAAAACCACTCCAATCCATGCAATGGAAAAACATGTAAACATCCGCCCACTGGATGACAGAAGAGAAGAAAGAGTGCTTGTTCAAAGGGAAAAATTAAGCGCATGCCAAACCACCCGATGTATGCGCAAATTTCTAGATCAACCACAAGCAGGTTGAAGAGAACCAATTTCTGTCACATCTCCAAATATATCCATGAACAACATAAAGAAATCCTCACAAACCTCCCAAATGAAATTTAAACACTAATGGACTTTGAAGAGCCAGGCAATAGTCTCCAGAATGTCTCCATAATAACACAGGTTCCTGGAATAATTAATAAAGAATACCAAACTCCACCTCAACTAAAAGCATTGACACTGGAGATGATAGAAATAAAATACAATCCCAAGGATTGGACACATGTCTACACAGATGGATCGGCAGAAAGAGCAGTAAGGAATGGAGGAGGTGGAATTTTTATAAGACTCAAAGATGGGAAGACAATATCAAAAGCTTTTCCAACCGGGAAATACTCCTCTAATTTTAGAGCAGAAGTAGTTTCACTCCATCAAGCACTGAAACCCTTCACTAAACCAAGACTGCCAACACCAAAGAAGATAGCCATATTCACAGATTGCAGATCCCTACTGGAATCAATCCAGAGCAACAGAAACGAAAGCCTTCTGCACAACATCAGACATGAGCTAAGACAGATCCAAAAATCAACAGCTATTGCCCTTCAGTGGATACCATCACACTGTGGAATCATGGGAAATGAGAAAGCGGATGCTCTGTCATAGGCAGGAAGTGAAATGGAGCAACACAGACACCCACTGTCTTACGGAGAAGTAAAAACAATAATCCGCAACACATACACAGCAAAGTGGAAGAAACAAATGGAAGGGGAGTACGAACATGATGCAATACATCTCCTCCAAAGATATCAACAGACCACAATATTTCGCCTTAGAACAGGCCACTGCAGACTGTTGGGTCACCTTTATAGATTAAGAATCTCATACACAGATGAATGTCCATGTGGATCCGGAACCCAGACTCCGGAACACATACTTCAGGACTGCCCAACATACAAAGAGCAGAGACAGCAGACCTGGCCAGAGGATACAGACTTGAGGCAAAAGCTATGGGACAGCCGCTCTGACCTGGAGAAGACAGTGGACTTCGTCTTGATGACAGGTCTGACGGTATAGCATGACCACAGAGGCTGAATGCAGAAGAAGACACCACTCTGCAGAAGTCATTTGATAAACCCAGCTATAACAGAATCTGCATATTGTCACAAATGGAAATCTTGATAAATGCAGGCACATGCTGACCTTCACATCAATCCCCTGTTGGTGTTTTTTTACTTTGCATTTCCAGAAAATCCTTCCCTCAGCATAGTAAGTTAATGTCATAGTATGTCCCTACACACATATCTTTTCATTCGGAAGCACTCCTTGCAACTGCATCAAGCATACTGCATCCTTATCAGTCAAAGGCAAGTTCAGCATGGATACGGCAGTCATTTTGTAAATAGAAATGAACCAGCAGAGTGATATTACAAAAATTTAGGATCCGCGCAGAACTTTTAAAATTAAGATCTAAAAAAAAGTATAAACACAAGATATGTGATTGAATAATTTCACCTACTACCTGCCCACTTGCCTCCATGCTTTTCCTCCTCTTTTTACACTGTCTTCTACATCACTCCTTTATCTATTTCTGTACACTTAATTTTCTTCCATCCTGCCACTTATTCGTGACTTCTCTTCCTCAGTTTTTCTATATTTTCTTTATATTCACTTCTTTTCCTATGGTTACTTATACCATATATGTAACAAACACAATAAAAATATATTATGTTTGTTTGTTTGTTTGTTTTGCGTTCGCTCCATTGTAACCATCACGGATATCTGTGCGATTTCCGCCGGGAGCGTGATTACGTTGTGCCACCGTTATGCACCTTGTAGGCCTAGCACGTCCGATTTCGGCATGCCTTGACAATTCGGGTGGGCTACCCTTAGCCTGTGACAGCCTCTATATCTGTCTCCAGGCACGCGTAGTGAAGACTCTTCGCCCAGACGATTTTCTTGCTCTCGTCTGACTCGAACGAGGTGTTCCACTATCTATGAACTTGCCTCGTGTAATTGGACGTGCTGTGCCTGTGCCCATTGGGTAATGAACCGTTTCTCATCCGTTAGCCTGGTTCCTTAAGGGGAAGAACTCAACAGAGGAGTTGGACCCTGGCTCTTTCGCCCCCTTAGCCGAGGTGTCATTCACCGACATCGTGTACCACTTGTCCAAGTTCGAGTCTCACACCACGCGTTTGAGAGCAAGGCGTTCTCGAGCTGAGCGTCCTTGTCCCAATAGCGCCTGAGCCCATCAGGTACTGAACCCTTTCTCTCTTCAAGTGTATTTCCGGTGTAGGAAAACCTGACAGTAGAGTTGGGCCAGGGCTAAATCGTTGTCCCTTTTGTGCCTGAGCGCATCGAGTACGGAACCCTTTCTCTTCGCGAGCATATTTCCGGTTTAGGAAGGCTCGACATTAGAGTTGGATTAGGTCTTCTTGCTTTACCAAACGCCAATGAATGTGTCTGGGTCTCTGCCTGTAAGGAACAATGGTAACTAGAAACTCGTCTCGAGCTGACGGAGCTTGTAGTTCCCCTTTCCTAGGGACTTTTCACTTTCTATTTGCAGTTCGCGCTGCCCTCTAGCGCTGTTCTGCCCTTTCATTGTTTCATTGTACTCGGTATGAAATCTATGTCTCTCGCCATGCATCTACCTTTACGTGCATTTTACATTGGCCGCCCCTCCAATGTTCGGACTGGACTGACTAGCTTCACTGTATGTCGACAGTGTCGCTACATGTGGTGATGCTGGTGGTGTCGGAGATATGTCTGTCTCTTGTGCAGGCAAATCTCTTTCCATCTGCTACCTCCACATTCTCGGACACGATCCCCAAATAATTTGGCCAGAATCAGCTCGAGCTGCTGTATTTCTGTTTCCAGGGTGCACCGCGTGGAGGTACATTTGGGATCTTGGTTATCTGCTAACCCTGGGCCCGCCTAGAGCAATGCGTTCCCTTTGCACCCCATATATTATGTTGAACTTCAAAAGAATGCTAAATGCAGTATGAACAGAAATAGATGCATTTTAATGTTACAAATAACTAGAACAACACCTTAAGAACAAAACACAGAACAAACAATATTTTTACTGAAAAGCCTTCATCACATTGAAAAACAATGGATGAATATTACTACTAAAATAAAAAGAAAAAAATTCACAAAATTAATATATTTTCATTTTGTTTCTTCATTTAAAATTTACTGTATGATAATTTTGAATATCAGGATAGCCAGGTCAAGGACTTGGGGTCAAAAAGGCAAGATGACCCTGTAACCAAAAATGCTATGTTGAAGTCACATGTTTCAAATGGAAAGAATCAGATATTGTATATATATATTCATTCATTTTCCTTTTGCGCTGAAGTTAGCGCATAGGGCAGAGGTCAGATCTCTCCAATTCTGTCTGTTCAAAGCTATTCTGTGCAGTTCTTGAATAGTATGAATATTGGTTGTTTTACTTTCTCTAAGTATTGTTCTTCTGAGTGTTTCTTTTGGTCTACCCCTTGCTCTTTTGCCTGTAGGTATCCATTCAAGAGATTGGTGGTGTATTCTGTTGGTGTCTGCACATAGGACATGCCCGATGTAGGACCAACAGCGTTTTCTGATAACATCTGGGATGAAATTTTGATGTGTCTCTTCTCTGATTTTATCATTCGATTTGAATTCACTCCAATGGGTGTTAGTTATCCTACGAAGACATTTGTTCTCGAAACTCAGTAATTTCTTTTCTGAAGATAAAGAGCTTTTCCAGCTCTCACATCCATATGATAGCACCAGAATAACGCAGGAATTAAATGAGCGCATTTTCGTGCGTGTGCTGATTGACTTTGACTTCCAGATATTAGACAATCTGTTAAATGCACTTGATGCTAGGGCAATGCGAGTTGTAATTTATATATATATATTTATATATATATATAATTATATATAGATATATCTACCCAGTATGTGTATATGTAATGTACTGGTACTCCTCCCAATTCTCAGTCATGGTAAAATGACCATCTGTACACAGGTTTCTGTAGCATAAGTTGTTGTGAAATGTGTGTACACAGGTTTCTGTAGCATTAGTTGTTGGCAAAGCATGTACACAGGTTTCTGTAGCATAAGTTGTTGGTAAAGTACAGAGACATAATATTTGTTGTGGTGTTTTTGTTTTGTGTAGAGCACAAATTATAGAATACAAAATTGTTCATACAAGTTAATATTTTGAACCCTCTTTGTCATGTTTTTGAATATATTATTTTTTATATTTTTTATAAAATAACATTACAGTCAAAGTTTACCAAATTAGATGTCAAAGTCTTTATTGAATGATCAGTCAATTTGTCTTCACAATGACACATCATTTGTCAAAATCCGTTTAAAATTAAGAAAGCTACAGGTAAGTTTCTGCCATCATGATGAATAAACCATCAGGGAAGCACATAAACAAATTAATTATGCCACAATATGTGTTCAATAGCCAATGTGTTGAGTCCTTCTATGAGATTTACTAAAAGAGCTATGTCATCTGCATATCTGATTTCTGGGATCTGTTGTCCTGTAATGTTATGGAGGAAATAAAACTCTGTGGTCATGTCTTACATTTCTCATGATGTTCTCTGCATAGATAAATGCTAAAGAAATATCTGGAGATATAACACATCCCAGTAATAAATACAGTTTATTGTATCTGTGAACTAACAAATCATTTATTGTTGGTTCTCAATAAAGATAGATTGTTTAGTCGGTTGGTCTAAATTTGTTGTTATCTGTGGCATATATTTTCTTTTCTTAATGATGCATATTTTCTCTTGTTGTTGAAGTTTAACCACATAATTTGCAATATTATGTACAAGAATTGTATACATTTCTAACATTGCTATGATAAAATAAAGTGATTTGTTAACCCAGTAATTACATGATGAACTTTTGTCTCCTCTTGTAGTTGATTTTGTGATTCCTGAGAAGGGGGAGTCCTTATTGGATGCTTATGAGAAATGGAGAGGCTGGGCAGATGAAAAAGTGTGTTGTGATTATGGTTTCCATGTGGCAGTGACCTGGTGGGGAAATCAAGTAGCCAAAGAAATGGAAATCTTGAGTTCTGAGAAAGGTTAAAAGTTACTATATAAAAAATATATGGTCTTATCTAGAAAATGTCTTTCTATATTTATCATTCTTTGTTAAGTGTAAACTATGGTTCAATACAAGGAGAAGTGCTTACATTTCAACTTGTTAATATTATGTTTCATTCACCTTTTGTGAAGTCATTGAACTCGGGGTGGGGGGGGGGGTGGGGTCCTCAGTGTGTAGCGCGCAGATCAATGGATCCGGCTGCAGTTATTAGTGTATTAGTGACTGTAAAATGCATCTTTTTCGATATTTCGTTAAATGATGTAGGAATTTGTTTTGTTATAATGTAGGTACTTCTCCTTGTATTGAACCTAAACATTTTTAAACTGAAAGACTACATTGATTGAGTAGTGATTTCTTGTTTGAAGTTTCATTATATATCTCCTCCCCACATGTTTTTATTCAGTGTCAAATTGTTTCTTGTAAATTCACCATTACTTTACTTTTGCTCTTGACTATTTTAACCTTGCATCTTCATAGCTTTAATTGATGATTGCCAGCTTACACATTGTTTTGCTTAGTAGACAGTGAAGTTATAGTGTCTTAGGGTATCAGTCACTTCCTCAGTGCACCTTTTCCTTGATTTGCTTCTATTAGTTTTCATTTTAAATCTGTAAGCTCTTGCTGCAGAGAGTGTTGGTTTCATGCTCATGAGTTTGATCAAACCATTTGTTTTGTTTCTATAAATCACATGCAAGATTCTGTGTCAGAGGAACTAGTGAGATGGCTTACAGTCTCAACTCATATGAACTACGTCAAGGTTCAAGGACAGCTGATGCTATCTTGGTCATGTTGCATTGGTTATGTTGGATGTAGTATTAATGACAGCTACAAATTAAATGTTGAAAAGCAATGTCCTGTACAGAATGTAATAATTAAATGAATTATTACATTTAGTAACATAGGTCAACATTGAAATTGTTATGCCTTCATTGTAAATTCAAGACATCATGAAAGACCTGTTATTTAACAATACTTTCACAATATATGCAACACACTAAGTACCCATTGCAAAATCAACAACATGAGAATCAATAAACCAAAATCAGAATCATTGAAGATATGCAGAAATAAATCGCCACTAGAAATATACATAGATGGCACAAAAATCAACCAGGTAAAGGATTTTAAGTATCTAGGCAGCGTGTTCTCAGAAGATGGGAGACTAGATAGAGACAAGATGTCAAAAAGCAAACAGTTTTATATTTGGCACCACTGCTGAAACACTAGAATATCAACAAGATCTCCAAAAGAACGTTAAAAAACACAGTGTTGATACCGACACTGTGTTACTAATGCCAGACTAATGAGATTCTTATATCAGTAGCTCATTTTGTCCACTAAGGATATGTATTAGTGCTTAGATCAATTAATTGTGAAGAGTTTACCATTGTTCTCAGTTTTTAACCACCCTGCCTTAAAGTTATGCAAATTCCCCCGGTCTTTGATTCTTTTTTGACAATTTGCATTAATTTTGGTGGGTATTTGGAAAGCGCAATAACATTTTTGTTGTTAGAGATTTTAACTTTCAGGACCCCAGATTAAAATTATGCAATTTCTTCCCTGGGACTGGATTCATTTTTGACAATGTGCATTATTTTTGGTGAGTGTTTGGTAAACGCAATAACTTTTGTTTGTAAAGATATCAAAATAATTTTTGCACATGTAAATAAAGGAGTGAATAATGCATATAATAGTGGTTGTTTTTTTGGTTCTTGTATGTGTGACAGTTGGGAAGTTGAAAATTGGGGAGAACAAATCTTAAATATACCATTAAAAGAATATGCAAAAAAAATTTCTTGTTGCGCCTATACTTGAACAATGTCTAGCAACACTGATAAAATTCTCCTAAATACTTATTCCTGTTGTATATATGTTGTTTCATATACAAACTAATACAATATGGACTGAACAAACTAGTAAAACATGAAGAAATCGCATACAATGTCCGTCTGTTCAACACCAGACCTAGGTCAACAAACAACATAATTATTTTCCATCCGACACGTATACATATTGAGTTTGTGTTATTCAATGAATAAACAAACATTCTTATAATATAACAACACACAAAATACAAAAACAACAATAAAACATCTTAAAACATCAATCAGTTACCATGTCATGTGGTACTACATTTGATAGTAATATATGGCGTCGAAAATCTACAAGTCATTCCAATATGACAACCAATACAAGGTAACTGCGTGAAACGTAACAACAATTAGACTTACGTAAAACACAGGTTTATATATCGTCTCAATGGGACACCATAGACTATATCTAAAACTAGTGGGTAATGATGGGCAATGATGAGCACACAAGAAATCATAAAAATTACAATACACAAATCATATTCAACGTTTCAACCAAAAGGTATTTTAATGTTTTTTTTGTGTCTTGATAAAGACCTTTTGGTTGAAACGTTGAATATGATTTGTGTATTGTAATTTTTATGATTTCTTGTGTGCTCATCATTGCCCATCATTACCCACTAGTTTTAGATATAGTCTATGGTGTCCCATTGAGACGATATATAAACCTGTGTTTTACGTAAGTCATTCCAGAAATTCGTTGACAAAATCAGCCAGCATTCTCCTTCTTACAATCATAATATGTAAAGGAATTTTACCTTTAGACTGTGATGTATTTCTAGCTTCGTGTGGCGGGAATTCTACATCATGTGAGCGTAACTATTTATAATTCCGTAGTGAGGAATTGGGGCATAGTAATGGAGGATACTGTAGACGCAGACAGGCCCTCGTAACGCAATGGCGTCTACAGACACTTATGGAGTCCGTAAGGCTAAAATAATTTTTGTACATGTAAATAGAGAATTTAATATTATATATATATATATATATATATATATATATATTTTGTTTTTGTATGTGTGATAGAAGAGGTGTGAGAAAGTTGAAAAATTGGAAATATTTACATATACTTAATAATACTTGACTAATGTGTGCCAACACTGATAACATTCTTCTACATAGCTAGACCCATTGTATTTATGCTTTTTCATAACTAAACTAACATAATATCACCTGTTAAAACAAATGAAACATGTTAAAACAAATAAAACAGTCACATACCTTGTTGGATCCATTTTTCTATAGGTCTAGTGTTGATAGTTCATGAAGTATATATTTGGACTATAAGTTGTCTGGTGTCATTTCATAATGACAGATCATTGGTTAGTTTGTCCTGTTGGGACAAATGACTAGATTTAAAATTACTTGTCCAATATTCTCTTTTCTTCCAAACCAAATGCAGGAAAAGGAAGTAGAATGTTATTGTTATCTAAGGATTCACTGAATTAGGTCATGTGAACCTAATGTGATTACATACTGATAAATGAATGCATAGCAACATGCGACAGTATTTGCAGCCAGAAGTAAACTGACAGATATCCATCAGGGAATGTAATCACTGGTAGAGTGCTAAAGGTTAAGAAGATTGTTCTTTCGATTCATCAGTTCTTCAGTCAAGTGTTATTAGAAAAAATCACAAGTTATTCGTAAGTAGTGATAATTCATTCTCATTAGTCAGCTGAATATAATAGATAATGAAATTCTACTCAGATCCAACATGGACAGGATTAACCTTTAGGATGCGTGCGGTAACTTTATTCACCGACATTTCCCCTTCTTTGGTTAGCGAGTGGCAAGTATATTTGCCATAGACCGCAGTTGCTAGGTACACTTCAATCAATTAAATATCTCCAATATTTAATTTTTTTTCCACCAGATTTGTTAAATCTGGCATTTTATCAATTGACTACCTTTTCCAGCAGTTTTAGTGACAACCATATGCCTAATATCATGTAAATATCGATATTTTCGCAACATATTGATAATTTCAAATAAAAGCATCACCATGATGGTAAATTCTGTTTTATAGATGTATATTTTATCGAATTTTCATTAAAATTATTATGGATTTTGATTCAAATGATTATTTATGGAGAGATAAGTCATTTCCACACTCGAAAATAAGTTAAACCATGCTGTTTTATGTAATTTGATATTAAAACATCAATCAAGTTCGAATGATACATTTCTGGACTAGATCTAGGTTTATAGAAGGATTTTAAGATATACCTGAAGGTGTAATCCTTGTAATCCGTGAAATTAATGATTAATCCATGAATGGGGCATGAATGGCATGCTAACTTGGTCTATCTTATACTGTTTCCACTCTGGAATATTTAATAAACTTCGTGCAATTCTATTTTCGTTCTAAAGGTAAAAAATCGCTGGGTTTTTGTGGAAATTATCTTTGAGACTGTCTTACATGTCTTGTATCACACACACACAAACAAAACCTACAACAATATATGCAGAATTTGCCAGTGTGTTGCTAGGGCCCGAAAGGGGAGCAAAGAATAGAAACACTGTTTACCTTCCACGCATGTCGTAATAGGCGACTAAGGAGGTTATGGGATGTAGTTGGCTGTCCCATCCTATATAGGGTCAGTGACCCAAAGCCATGCTGAAGTCGGATGTGTCAGGCCAAAAGGTGCAGATATCGCAGCAATGCTGTAAACCATGACACAACGCATTCCGTTCTCCGGACTACATCCTGCTAATCTGCAGGAGTTTGAGAACAAATGCAGAAGAAGAAGAAGAATATGCAGAATTCAATTCTTTATTTATATGTGCAAAAATTATTTAAATATCTCTAACAACAAAAAAGTTATTGCAATTTCAAAACAGCCACCTATGATTGCTTAACATTTCCGAATATTAATTCAGCGGCAGAACAGAAATTACGTAAATGTGTATAAATACAGCATTCTACAGGTTAACTTCAATGGACAGATATAGTTATGACATTTTCATGGAGGCTGTAACTGTCTGACTTGTTCATTGAAACTAGTGGTCTGCTGCCATATGGAGTTGCAAGAGACATGCTATATTCAGTTTTGATAGTCGTCAATAGACTTGGATGAGAGAACATGTGGAACACAATAGAAAAGGCTTTGAGACACTGCATTAGATCCAAGAGTTGACAAAGTACTAACTAACTTTGAGGTGTAACATTGAAGAGGAAATCCTTCAAAATCCATAATATTCATTCAATTACCACTAGTGGCCTGTTTAATTTATCAGCCTAGGAATCAGACTGAGAGAGAATGTGATTGAATGAGACAGCATGCTGATGTATACATTTCTTGTGAATAAATATCATTTCATATTTTTTTTATCAAGGACTTGTGCTACCAATCTATATGTGTAGTCTATCAAAGATCACATGTGAGTGAATAAGCTTTAAAGGGCTCTGCTACACTTTTAAGATGAATTTTCCAATTAGTTTCTTTATTTAAATACAGGAGTCAACTCATTCAAAGTATTTATGGCATACAAAGACTCATTAATGTTGGAGGATCCAGATATCTACAGTTGTTTTAAACGCTGCAAAGAGCTGAAAGTACTTCCAATGGTTCATGCAGAAAATGGACATCTTATTGATATAGTGAGTATAGTCTGTCATGTTTAGAATAATTGGAAAAGTAAATCCATGAACAGCATGCGTTTTTACAAAATGGAAATACTTTGTGGGCAGACATGTTATATGTCATAAGATAAAGTTTATTGTTAAAACTCAGAACATAATGCAGTAACAACATTAAAAATTTTAATTATACGTTTCCCTTAGCTACGCTAAGTAAAAAGGTCAAATCGTAACTGCAGTGCTGGGAAATTTTGAGGGCTGTTAAAGTTTTTTCCTCTGATCAATTTTCCCACTGCATTCTCATGTTAAAGAATTTGAGTGTAGGCCTATTATTACTGTATACTCTAATTTATGAATTTACAAGCATAATGCTTCTTTATATTATGGAGGAGATATGAAAACCTTTATACACATTCGTCTCGCAAAATGAAACATTATTTCAAACAAATATACCTAATCATAATAACCCATTTTATTCCAGAAGCAAAGTTTTTCCTATCAGTAATAATCTTGTCAGCATATTTATTTTTCGCATCACAAATATGTTGTATAATAGTATCATCTGGCCTTGAAATGACAGCTTAAGCTCCCACTCCTACGCTTAACGGCAAGTGTGAATAAGATCAACCATCATTCATCTGGGGACAGACAATAGACAAAAGTACCATGTGCTACACATTCAAAGATTCTTAAAACATTTTCATGATCAATGTTTTGAATCAATATACTATTATTGACAGAAAACGAAAATGTTTACCTTACCGTATCATGAATTTGAAACATGTGCACTGCATATAGGGCCTATTATCTGAATTAGCAAATTAGTACTAGTATCACAATGCAAATTAACTTTCTAAATGTTCTCTGTAATAGATACCCAACGTAGATCTATAGAATTTGTTTTCAAACACCTTGATTCTTCTCTCTATGTTAATTAACTTAAAACTCATACTTAATGTCTCAAAATGACAGTTCAGTGGGGTGGTTATAATACGGTGGTGCTCAACTTTGCTATGAAGCTCTCACAATGAAATGGCCACAGAAAAACACAACTGTTATCACACACCATTTTAGCAGCTTATGGTATTGAGATTTTATGGGCATATCAAATATGGATATTAACAAATTAGAGGCAACAAAGTAATTCATGATCTATGTGAAATGCTATACATCAAGAACTTCTTGAAAGCAGGCATTCTTAGATGGAACATGAAGAAATAATGGAAGACCAGAATGATAAATAAGTAGATGCAAATAAAGTACAGAGGCAGACCAAGAAGAATGAAGACTTGCAATATCTAGGAATAAGTAATTGGAAGAGAAAGGCAAGTAACAAAGATGGATTATATCTAAAGCAAATAACCTTCATTGTTTGACATTCTAAGGAGATGAAACAGGAAGCTAATTTCTTGGATAGTATTTGATCAGCCAACCATCAATCCATTTCTGTTATTGCCATTTTTCTTTTTAAAATCAATCTGCATTTTCCCCAACCCTTTCAAGTATATCAGTATCCTATTATATCTTTCCATTTTTTTAAAACACATGCATAAGTGCACTCACATTTTCAAACTCGAATACTCCTGTTTCAATACCGCACATTAACCAGCCCCAGTCTGTACTTTTAATATAATGTTTACCCTGTCAAACATTTGAAAAACAAGATATATCTAAATATAGCAATAGGTACTATACAAGGATTAGTGGCCAGGTTTCTACAGACCAAAAGTTCTAACATAATTAAATGGAACGACATTCCAATAAAAACACATTTTCCAACATTCAACATTCTACACGTTTGGTGATGAGAGCCCCCGGTCACTCGATATGCATGCTACACACTGAGTAGGGTTGTTGTCCAGTGTGTTGCACACAAATCACTAGATCAGTATCATTAATTACATTTTTTTAAATCTCAGAGAAATGGAAACTCAGTGCAATAACATGAAATTAAAAAGTCGGACGTGATTTGTCCCTATGTAAAACAGATTGATTAACAAACAATGACCATCATCATCTTATCTACTGTACTTGTATATTTGTTTATCTACAGTTATCTAGAGAATTGCTTCAACTGGGTATTACAGGTCCAGAGGGACACTTGCAGAGTCGACCAGAAGGGGTAATAATACATTACTATATAATGTTATATATATTAAGTGACATATTCTTTCCAGAATGTTGTCTTCATTGTGGATACTCTGAACGCCTCTCTGTTCCTGGCAAGCAGGCCTGCATTGACCAAAGACATGTGCATACATTCTTCGATGTCACTGGTCCATCATCTTCTTGGTCTTCCTCTTCTCCTACATGGCCCTCTAGAATCAGCCTTTCAATACCATCATGGCGCTTTAAGTGTCCAAAATACTGTAGCTTCCTTCTTTAGTTGATATTTAGAAGCCACCCTTCATTTAGTTTCAGTAATTTCAAAACTGCAATGTTCTTCTTTTTCTCTGTCCATGATATTCGTAGGATCTTTCTGTAGCACTTCATTTCAAATAAATTTATTCTTTGTATATAATGTTATATTTTAATGTCATATACATAATACCACAAACTCTGCTGCAGAATATGGGAAAACGACAAAAGGCCAAGGAGAAAGCATTTGACTGAGTAAACAGAGAAAAACTATGGGAAACATTAAAAATTTATGGAGTATGCCAACATTTAATTAACGTTTGTAGAAGTCTCTATAACAACAGCAGTTGCACTATAAGAACAGCTGCAGGCTACATAGAGGACTTTGTGATTAACACAGGAGTAAAGCAGGGATGTGTATTATCCCCACTACTTTTTATTACATACATGGACCATATAAACAAAACAGCAAATTCTAATGAAGCAAATGAACTGCTTTTTGCAGATGACCAGGTTTTATTCCACAACAGCATTAAAAACCTGCAAGACCACCTAAACACAATAGACACAGCAGGCAAGCAATTTGGAATGAAAATCAACATAGACAAAACAGAAGTAATGAATATTGCAAGAGAAGAGGAGAACATCAACATACAGATAAATAATAAACAACTAAAACAAGTAGATGAATTCAAATATCTGGGCAGCACATTGAGATATGACAACAAACAAGAAGCAGAAATAAACGCAAGATGTAATAAGGCCTGTCAGATCATTGGTCAATTAACACCTTTACTAAGAAACAAAGATATTACACTAGAAACAAAGAAAGCGCTTTTCAACACCATTTTCTTACCAACATTGTGTTATCAGTGTCAAACTTGGACATTAGATTCTAGAACAATACATAAGATTAACACCACTGACATGAAATGTGTGAGACGTATGATTGGAGTTAGCTTGAGAGACAAAATCAGGAATGAAGCACTAAGGAAACAATTAGGGATCAAACCAACAATAGAATACATACAGAAACAACAAGTTAAATGGTACGGCCACATAACCAGACAGAAAGAGCAAAGTATTATCCAAAAAACACTTAACAAACGATACGAAAACAGGAGACCTATTGGACGCCCTCGTAAAAGGTGGATAGATAGTGTATTAGAGACACTCGGAAATATAACAGCAGAGGAGGCAAATAGAAGGACAAAAGACCGTACACTCACTCTCCCCTCAACACCGAAAGGTACATGAGGACAGAAAGAAGAAGAAGAAGACAAATGGCTGGAGGAATGGAAAAATTGATTATATTTCAAATAAAGGCGACCTTCAGATTTGCTCTAACTACCGAACTATAGCCCTTTTAAGTCAAGCAAGTAAAATAATGTTAAACATCATAATGCAAAGAATCAAACAGAAATTAGAGATGGAGATAAATGAAATACAGGCAGGTTTCAGATCGGGCAGAGGAACAAGAGATCACATCCTTAACATGAGATTGATCATAGAAAAGTGTAGGGAATTTTCAACTGACCTGCACATGTGTTTCATAGATTACTCAAAAGTGTTCGACTGCATCCAACACCAGCAACTATGGAAGATAATGAACAGCATGGGTTTCCCAAGACATCTGATTCATCTAAATCTAGCAATGGGACGACTGAAAAGGAGCAGCTTTATCCATCAAGCTAAACGACTCCGTAGACAACTTACAGACCTACCTGATGTTGACAGCCCCTTAAGGTCTGTACCAGAGCAAACCGCGTGGAGTGAAAGCCATGGAATGCCAATATACATTCAGACCCATGTGAAAGGAATACTAAGCGAGGACGAACAGAACAGTGTGCAGCGAATGACAGTCACCCTCAGTTTCCTGGATGAGGAATATCCACAAGATATATGGGTCAGAGTATACACAGATGGGTCAGCACAGAATGCCGTGAGGAATGGAGGTGCAGGTGTATATATAGAATATCCACACAAGCCTAGAGATACAATCAGAACACCGACAGGAAAATTCTGCAATAATTATGATGCTGAAATCCAGGCAATTAGTGTGGCAGCTAATAAACTGCTGAACTCCAACTCTGGCCTACAGCCTGTGGTATTCTTGACAGATGCAAGGTCAGTGCTTCAAGCTCTCCAGTCTGGAAAACTAACAGACTTAAAAAAACTACTTAGCGAATTGTCTTACCAGTATAGGATAACCATGCAGTGGATACCCTCTCACTGTGGAATACCAGGAAATGAAAAAGCAGACCAACTGGCTAAGGAAGGTGCTGCCGAAGACCAACCAGATATACCAATCACCTACCATCAGAAAAAACAGATGATAAAGTCAATAAGAAAGCCACAAACACCAACACAAGATGACTATCACATTATGAACAGATCAGAGCAAGTTATAATTCTACGTCTCAGAACAGGACACAACCGACTCCGCAGTCACATGTATACAAAGTTCAAGATTGGCAACACAGCCATGTGTACATGTGGACAGGCAGCACAGAGTGCCAAACATATACTTCAAGAGTGTTCTGAGCATGAAACGCTAAGGCAGACATATTGGCCAGAGGAAACAACACTGGAATCAAAGCTCTATGGGACACTGTATGAACTACAAAAGACAGTGAGTTTTATTAAGGAGACAGAATTACAGATATAGACATGTTTCAAGTGAACGAAAGAAGAAGAAGAAGAATCTAATAGAGGAACTTTACCAAGATCAAAAGGCTGCAGTGAAGTTAGAGGGCGATCTTTCAGAGTGGTTTGAGGTACAGAGTGGAGTAAGGCAGGGATGCACCCTCTCCCCATACCTGTTCAACATCTACGCTGAAAGTATAATGAGGAACGTGAGGGAAGACATACACAACGCTAATTATCACGCTTTAAACATAGGTAAATTCCTAATCCCCGAACTACGCTACGCAGACGACACAGTGCTTCTTTCAAATGATATAAAGGGATTGGAACAACTAATCAAGAACACAAAGAAATATAGCGAATCACAAAAAACAAAAATCATGTCAACAGATATAACAACACAACAACCAAAAATCCGAATAGACAATACAGAGATAAAATGTGTGGATAAATTTTAATACTTAGGAGCAAATATCAAAGTTGCAGGAGACTGCATGGCAGAAATAAGGAAGAGATTGGCAATGGCATATTGTAAAATAACACGGTTGAAAAACATGGAAAAACAACAAAATAGAAATGAAAGTGCTAATGTTACGAACTTTTATTTTTCCGGTTGCAACGTACTGTTGTGAAACTTGGACCCTAAGTAAAACAGCGGCAAAGAAGATCAACGCCTTCAAGCTGAAATGCTATAGAAAGATTCTTAGAATATCATGGAAGGAAAAAATCAGAAACTCAGATAATATAAACACCTTGAAGATTCCAGAGTGTTGGTTACTAAACACAATAACAAAAAGAAAACTACTCCTGTTTGGTCATATAAAGAGACACTACTGTTTAGAAAAACAAATAATGGAGGGAAGAGTACCTGGGAAGAGAAGAGAAAGGGCAGACCAAGAAAACGATGGACTGATGACATTAAAGATAACATGTATACATCGCTAGAAAATGCAAACCACATCGCCCAAGACAGAGAGAGGTTCAGAGAGTTAATTGGGAAGACAATGTTCTGGAAGGAATACGTCACATGACAGATACATAATATAATATACAGCACAAAACATTATAGAAGAAACCACGAGTTTGTTTAAATGTTGCTACTCTTTTTCATAACATTCCATGTATTTTGTTATGACCTTTCATATGTTTTCAGGACCCATAAGTGAAATAAAGAACAGTAACACTGTGAAAATTCACTGTAGATCATAAGATGTGACTCATGAAAGCTGGTGTTGAGATTGACTGCCTCATACGCTAGAAATTGATCAAACTTTATCCTCCTGACGCTGCAAGGCATAAAGGAGTATAAAGCAAAATGAAGAAAGATTCAATAGAAAACCAATGTGACCCAAATATGCATTGTTGAAGTCTGCTATGTCAGGACCAAAGACATAGATATCGCAGTTAAGCTGTAAACTAGAATGTCACAATCCCTTCCATTCTTTGGACTATATTTGACTAATCTGCAAGAGTTTGAGAATGGATACAGAAGGATTTTATTTAGAGACATGCAAATGTGAACAATAAAATACACATCATGCCTAAATACTTTGAAATATAAAATAGTGGTATGAAAGGAAGTGAAACTAGTATTATTGAAGCAAGGACAATAATCTGTACATAAACAGATATTAAAATGACAGCATGAAATTAAATCTCTGAATAAACAGATGTTAAATTCTCAGTAATAAGTTCAAATCCTTGTGTAAATTTATGATAAAAGCTTTGTGTAAGTGGATGTTAAA
Source organism: Meghimatium bilineatum (assembly GCA_034231615.1). Taxonomy (NCBI): domain Eukaryota; kingdom Metazoa; phylum Mollusca; class Gastropoda; order Stylommatophora; family Philomycidae; genus Meghimatium; species Meghimatium bilineatum. Next base: position 30,707,345 of record CM067305.1, on the reverse strand, counting down.
ATCTCTGCATAACAGATGTTAAATTCCTCAACATGTGCTGTCATTTGCCTTGGTGGTGTACTCTGTCAGTTTGTAGCGTCCATATTGTGATGTTTCTCAGTATCTCTGTCTGCCTCTTGCTCACCTCCCCTTGATGTTACCCTCAAGTAAAGCATTCAACAATCTGTCATGTCTTTTTAATATATTCAAAATACTTTATATGTTTGATCTTTATTTCTTTTAATAGTTCTTTTTTTTTCATATGAAGTATTGTTACAAACCTCTTTAATCATTTTCTTATCTTTCCACAAAGTTCTCCCTATTCTATATCATCATCAATAAACCCGTAACCCTTCAGGGTCTTAGGGGTACCACAATGGATGCCTCAGCACACAGAGTCCTCCAGCGAATTCTATCCTCAGTGATGCGGATGAGTGTGGAAATATCTTGCCCTGTCCATTCCTTGATGTTGTCTGTCCGTGCCTTTATTTGCGCTCCTCTGCTTCTTCCACCCTCGACAGTTCCCTGCAGTATTGTTTTTGACAAGGAATCGTGCCTGCATACATGTCCGAACCATGCTAGTTTTCATCATTTCACTATTGAAAGTAATGGCTCCTGAACACCTGCACACATCTCTACTTTATTTCTTACGAACACATTGGTCTTATGTTCCCTATAGGACATTCGTAGAATTCATCTGTAGCAGTTGTACTCGAAAGCCTGTAATCTTCTCTCCATGTCCGCAGTGAGTGTCCAACTCTTACAACCATACAACACAACAGAAAGCACCAGCGACTTATACAGTTTGATTTTCACTCCAACACTGATATGGTTTTCCAAATCACAGTTAGCATTGACAAGGATGCTAAATCCATCTCCGGCCTTGTTTTTAGTTCTGCTGTGCATTTACCATCGCTGCATATACTGGATCCAAGGTATTTGAAGGTATTCACCTCCTCAAGCTTCTGTCCATTCATCATGATATTAATCTGGTTTTCTGTGTCTCTGCTGTTTACCAAGATTTTCTTTTATCTGAATTGATTTCCATTCCGTACTTGCTGGTAACTTTTTCCAACTTTGATGTTAATTCTTGCAATGATTGTTCTGACCCAGCTATAAGATCAATATTATCAGTGAAATGCAAGTTGCAAATAGGGCGACATCCGATTGATATAGACATGTTGTAGTCATGTAATGTCTCTTGTATGATGTGCTCTAAGTATATGTTAAAAAGTACTGGGGACATTATGCATCCCTGTTCTATATATCCACATCTCAAAGGCATAAATTGTCTTCCAGTTCTTTGTTCACTGTCTATGTTTCAGAACCATAAATAAATATAGAATAGATGTAGCATTTTACAATTCCCATTTTTAGCTTGTTTGTAATTTATTTAGATGTCAATATTTTTCTCACATAATTGAAAGTACTTTTAGCCATTTCTATTCTCCTTTTAATTTCACATCTTGCATCATTTGTGATTATGTGCGCAAGATATTGCTTATGATCTACATGTTGTATTCTCTCCATGTATGTTTATGTTTAGCTCATGTTCTACTGTGTCTTTGCTGATTATCATGATTTTTATTTTTTTTAATTTTTATATTTATATCCAGTCCATATTCTTTACTAAAATCTGTGTGTACAAATGTTATAAATTCTCTGCATACACATGTTAAAGTATAAATGTAAACAGATGTTAAAGTATATTTCAATCTATGTGTTAAAATATATGTGTTAACAGATTATTAAAAGCTGAGCATGAAGTTTAAATCTGCGTAAAACATAAGTTAAAATCTCTGTATAAGCAAGCAGATTTTAAAAATCTATACACTAACCAATGATAAAATCTACAAATAAACAAATATTGCTAGATTTTTAAATGATAGAAATTAATCATGGTCTTATCTCTACTATGGGTGTTGATTTCATTGCTCCCAACATTATCCTAAGTGCCTGATTTTGTAGTGTGGTGTTTGATGCAGGAAACCACACAGCTGAACCATATTCCAGGTGTGGTCTTATGCCTTGCTGGTAAACTTTATGGAGTATATTCCCACTGGCTCCCCATGTCATTCCACTTAGTTTTCTCAGGATAGCTAACTTCCTCCTGGCTTTTGTTGTTGCTTTGTTTATGTGTTGTTTCCATGTCAGCTTATCATCAAAAGTAACTCTGAGGTATGTGGGTTGTTTGTCTTCTTTCAAGAGCTCTCCATCTATCTTGATATGACCGGCTTTTTGTTTTGGTGAGAGGGTAAAGAGTGTAGTGCTGCACTTATCTGTGTTAATGCTGACGCACCATCTATTTACCCTTAAGCTTAGGACATCGATAGCTCTTTGTATTTGTTTAGTGGCCACTGTCGCATGTTCTTCCGTGCACCAGATCATCAGGTTTTCAGCATATATTGCCACTTTGATCCCGTGTTGTAGTTCAGCAACTAGGTCATTGATGTAGACCAAGAAAAGGGTGGGTGACAGGACTCCTCCCAGGGGACTCCATGATGTAGTAGGACTTTCCTTGCTCTTGCGACCATCTAATTGTACACTGTCTCTTCTATTATGCAGGTATGCTTTAACCCATTTGTACATTCTTGAGCTAACCCTGCAATTTCACAATTTCTTTAAGAGCTCTTCTTTTCAGACCTTATCAAATGCTTTCCTGAGGTCTATCCATGCTGCTAGTACCAGTTTCTTATCTTGGAAGGCATCCTCAATCTCTTGGGAGAGGTAGGTTGCCTGATCTTCAGTAGAGTAGCACTGTCTGAAGCCTGCTTGCTGTGATACCAGAAGGTTTTCACTTTCAAGGTACCACTGCATCCTAAGATTGATAATGCTTTCCATTGTTTTACATAGACAGCTTGTGAGGCTGATGGGCCTGTAGTTGGAGACTGTGTTGTCATCTTTTCCTGATTTGAGGAGTGGTATCATTATTACTTCTCTCCACGCCTGTGGTACATTACCTGTGGACAAGCTTGTGTTAAAGATCTACAGTAGCTTTGCTCTTGCTGCAGTTCCCAGGTTTTTAATCATTTCATTGGACACTCCATCAGCTCCAGGGAACTTTTTCATTTTCAATTTGGATATTGCATGCTCAAGTTCTTTCATTGTGATTGCCTCCATGACTTCAGGTATAGGTTCGCCTTGTCCAATGTTTTGCTGGTTCTCTCGAACCTCCTGTTGTTTGTCTGGGCTGACTTTGACGTTATTGTCTTCTGCAAAGGAATCTGCAAAGTAATCAGCTGCATGTTTACCTGTTAAAATGTTTCTATCTTTATAAAGTGTGATCCTGGTATTTCTCCCTGTACCTTCATCATTTAGTTGTTTTACAAGTTTCCATAATTTCCTAGTATCTCTTTCTAGGTTCCGCGACTGTTTTTTTCTTTCCAGCTGCTCCGTCTGGTTTGTAACTCGGCTCTTTGAAATTTAGCCTTTGTTTGCTGATATTTGTTGTGATGTTCTTTGCTAGGTCTGTTCTCAGCCTGCTGTCTAGATGTTTCCATCTCATTTTGCAGCTTTTCCAGTTCATCATTCCAGTAGGGTTTGTAGTTTTTGCGTGCCCAACTGGGTATGGTTTTACTAGGAGCATGTAGTATACATCTATTAAATTCACTCACTGCTCTATTGATGTCTTTGTCCATGTTCATGTCCTTAGCTAGAACACTGGTTAAATGCTGGTACATTTTCCAGTCTGCTCTCTTATAGTTCCACCTAGTGAGTGTGCTGCTGTCCTTGGTAAATTCATTGTGGATTTTCAGAAATACTGGTCTGTGGTCACTACCTCCAAGCTGCTTTCCAATGACACGTGTGATGTTCCATTCCAGGCCTGGTGAGTGGAATGCCAGGTCTGGTGTAGAGGTGGTGTGCCATGCTCTCGAGTAGAAGGTTGGTGAGTCAGCTGGCTGGTTAATAAGGATGAGATTATTTTCATCCTGCCAGCTCTCAAGTTCCTCACCTCTCTTGTCGATATGATCGTAGCCCCAGCTCTGAGAGTGGCTGTTGAAGTCACCACACACCATAAGTCTCTCTTTATCTGGAATTGTGTCTAGTGCCAATGGTTTATCATTTGGGCAGTAGTAGTTCAGGAGATGGAATTCTGCACTGTCTGTTTTTAGGTGGAGCATCTGGTATTCTGCCCCTTCCATATATACTTCCAGCTGACATCCGCTGATATTGTTTTTAACAAGTGTCAGAATTCCACCCTTTCACCTGTCCTTTCGGTCAGATTGGTAGCACTGGTAGCCTCTGATTTTGAAGGCTATGTCGCTGCTGAGGTGTGTTTCTTGGATACAGCATATATTAACTTGTTCTTCACTGAGGACATTTTCAAGTTCCAATTTTTTGCTGTATCCATCTCTTTTACTGTTGATACCCTCAGCATTCCAGTGCATTATTTTTATTGGTCGTTTGTTTGTTTCGCCAGTAGCTCTATTCCCTTGCCTCCTGGCTCCTCGAGGCAATTGAGAAGGACTTTCAGTAACTGAGGTTGGGCCCTTTCGAGGTATAGGGCCCAGCACCGTCCCTGCCTGAACGTCCGCCACAGGGCAGGCACCATAACTTTTTATAGATATTGACATGTTTCCATTGTGTTTTGTGCGTGGCATCCTGATTATCTGTGCGCCTTTTGGCTGGATGCCTCCGTCTTCAGCACTCTGCTTACTTGGGCAGGACTATGGTCCTGCTCGAATGGGACTGCCCGACCAGTCTTAGTTTCCAGCCCCTGATGGCTGAACTAAGCCCCATCACCACTGCAAGGTGCTGGCCTTGATGGGGATAACTATTAATAAATACAGACATATTTCCATTGTGTTTTGTGCATGGCATCTTGATTATCTGTGTGCCTTCTGGCTGGTTGCCTCCATCTTCAGCACTCTGCTTACTTGGGCAGGACTATGGTCCTGCTCGACTGTGACTGCCCGACCAGTCTTAGTTTCCAGCCCCTGGTTGCTGAACTTAAACCCCATCACCACTACATGGTGCTGGCCTTGATGGGGGATCAACTACATAATATGTTAAATCTAGTCTAGAAATAATATAGCAATGGAAGTGCTAGTTAAGATGAATAATGTCTGAAAACATTTTTAGAACATGAGAATACATGCAATAGTAAAGAACACAGGAGACTGATTACTGTTCATTTGTAGGTGTTGTGTACATTATGTTAATGAAAAGATTTATTTCAATGTGTCATTAGGTTGAAGAGGAGGCAACCTCAAGGGCAGTAATGATCGCTGATCAAGCTGGAGCTCCACTTTATGTTGTCCATGTTATGGGCACATCAGCTGCAAAAGTAGTCTCAAAGGCTAGGAGGGAAGGTATGACATGTCATTATTTATCTCTGAAATTTTATGAAAAGTATGAGAATGTATAACACATCAGACAGAAATACACAATATTTGTTTTCCTTCATTTCTCCTTCTATCTCTGGTGTCAAGATTACAGTATTCTTGTAGATGACTGCCTGTACACATATTGTGCCTATTCTCTCAGATAGTTTTGCTACCCTTTAAGTGATCTACTGGTGCTATCAATAAGTTCAAATTTAGTTATAGACTGAAAAAGAAGAGATAGGGATTAATGCAGTGACACTAATTGTAACTACAAGTGCCGTCTCCTCAATGAAGGTTGGCTGCAACAGACCTCCAACATCCCCTGTCTCTTGTTTTAGTGTTGCACTCTGCTAGACTGTGACCTATCTATCTTATGATGTTACTTTCCTACTTTGTAAATAGCTTCTCCTTTATTTCATCCTCTCCTTTTCCTTATGCTATTCAAGTAAAAGCATAATAATATTGCACTTTCATTAATTCATCTAAATTTTTGTTTATCTCCTACTTGTCCTCTGTCATGCTTTGGATGCTGCATCCATTTTTACCCATAATTTCTTTTCTATGGCATTCCAACAAGATAATTGTATGAGGGCTGTTTACTAAGTTCCAGGACATTTTTTTGGGGAGTGAATAAGTAGAATTACAGACAAGGTGGTCCTATCTCCCTCATATTAGTTTGCTTGTAATTGCTACCACTGAAAGGAAGCACCACTGGTAGACATTTATCAGAATAGTCTTTTGAAATAACATTGTCTCGACGAGTTGGATTGAATCAATTAATTTGATAAAATTCACAACCTTTCATTGTTCTTTTGATTCATTATTAATTATCAGCCTGTCATTGCACTCCGAGCAAACCCATAGGTGATCAATCTTCCCAAGCAATACACCATACTGATGGTTCCCATGGTTTGCTAGTTGAACACATTTCTCATTCTGCTCCATAGATGCTCAATCCTACTCATACCGCATTGAATACCAAATTTTCCCAATCATATCCTAGATGTATCATCTATAGTAGTGTATACATTCAAAAGACTCTTGCTAAACAACCATGTCCATATCTTATCCATATCAACAACCATATCCATACCCTTATACATTCTCTATTCACTGACTAGGTGCATCTGACGCAAGCTTATCTGCCCTCTTATTTCTGAGAACCTCAGCATGTCCTGAGTAGTAAATTAATATGACGCAAAGAAGGTTGGAACAGGCTATGGAGGCCGTCCACTCATACTGACACCAGCCATTTTGAATCTTTCATATTATGGACTGAGAATCAAACACTAACTGCTCTTGTAAAATGTGTCTCAGAGAGACGTTGGACAGCTGAAGTAACAGATTTTCAAAAGTGTGAAACGTGGTCGATCTCAAGACTATGTGAGATTGGTGTAAAGGTCATTGCAGCCCATAAAGAGAAGCATAATAGATATGAAGAGACTGATAATCAGCATCCACTGGAACTATCAGCTGCTAAACTCTGGATTTAATGAGATGGGGATCGAGGCACCTACGGGCTTATTTGGTGTGTGCTGATGATAACCTGCGGTCATAGCTCATGCCTAGTTTTATTGCATTGACGCACTGACACAATCTATATAGTGTTGTCCAGTTCTTGTTTATTTGTTAAATAATTCAATACTCATTTGTTTTGAGTAGTTTTCCATTTAACAAGACTTTGTGCATGACAGATTGTCACTGTCTTGTGGTCCTATCATATCCCAACTCACAGAGGAAAAGAAAGCACTAGATATTAGTGCATTTCAACCATATCATCTGTATTTTCTGATTTGGATAACAGACAAGTGAGACGGTCATCGTTTAGGATGTAAAGGTCTGTGCTAGTAGTGCTTGGTTGAGAGCACCACCATGTTGATTTTCCCTATGACATTTCCCCACTATCTAAACCTGGTATATTTCTTCTTCTTCAGCGTTCATTCTCAAACTCCTGTTGGATCTCTCTTGTAGCAGGACCATGATCCATTCTAGATTTTCAGCAGGATGTAGTCCAGAGAATAGAAATGCGCTGTGTTGCTGTTTTACTTGCGCCAATGGCCCAACATATTCGTCTTTGGCAGGAACCTGGTATATAGTTCCCTACTATATGACATTTCATCCTTGGTCCAACTGCTAGTATGGTCAAAAAGTTCCAAATTGGTTCTTCCTGCATCCTCTTAACATGAGCATATATGTTGTTAATATTCAGAAGTCATCAGTGATGCTGGAGTAAAAATACAAATTATAGAAAAAATTAGACGCCAGTCAAGATTTTTACTGCACAGTAGAGCAAAACTTGAAAATTTAGTAACCACTGAAAAAATCAATGGGAGAAGAGATGGAGAAAGACAGAGAGAAGTTGCTGGATAGATTGTCATTGTAGCATGAGAGTGTCACTAACTGATCTTACTAACAACACAAGAGACAGGGAGTTGTGGAAAAACATGATTGCCTATGCCATCAGGCATGTCACTTGATTGATTGATGTTTTGTATATTCTCCATTCCTGAAGAACCATATATTCATGCTTGGTCATGTGGGCATTCAAGGGAATGAGAAAGCAGAGCAGCTGGCTTGCACTGTTACTGTATCTGGCAGTAGAGCAATGGATTGGGCTGACATTTTGAACTCCTTGAGATACAACAAGGTTAAAAGAAATTAACGAATGTGATGATTTCTTTTCCATGTCCAGAATAAAGCTTCTTCATGTTATTGTTTCCAAAATAAAGGAACTGAGCTTGAAATACAGCTTTGTAAGAAATAAGTACAACTTTAGGCTTAGAATAATTTTTGTCAACCAACAGAGAACTGGAACTTTCAGTCATTGTGTAATAATGGATTACACTCTGGTGGATATAAGAGCATATATAGAAGTGCCCAGAGTGCAATGATGATGATCTGATGACTAACTAACTCAGATCCCCTACAGTTCCAGTCTTTCATGTGTGATGTAGACTGTTGTGCATATAAGTAGCTAGTTCTTCTTGACCAGGCTCATCAGGGCCAGTATAGTATTTAAAACACAGACTGTATAGATATCCATTATTCTTCACTTTTGTTTCCTGTAGCAAAAGGAACCAAACCGGAAAAGTATTATTCTTGATTAGAAACCAGCATCACGATACACTGGACATTCCTATAGTGCTCCGCTCCTCCATTCCAGCAGACATCCAAGAATGTGCAGACTCAAAGTCCCAGTCAGATGTTGATTATGGGATCTTCAGATCATTTAGAGAGGATGTCATTGTATGTGCAGGTTATCACCTCTAGCATCATCTTCTTCACTCTGTATTAAGTCAATGACTGCCTTTATTAGGTTGTAAATATCTCTTTTCAATACTGTGCCATCAACCATAGTGAAGTCATGAATTTAGAAATTAAACTGACTTGTGAAAGACGTGTGTGTAAATGAGTTGTGGAAAATATATTAATATGGATCAATCATCGATGTAATAAAGAATTCAAATACCGGTACATGTTCATATCATTGTCACTTGTCTTTTATTAGGTAAAATAGTATTTGGGGAAGTACTAGCTGCAGGTCTAGGAACTGATGGAACACACCATTACAACAAATGTTGGCGCCATGCAGCAGGTCATGTAATGTCTCCACCACTACGTGATGATATCTCTACACCGGCATCTCTCATGGATTTACTAGCCAAGTTAGTCATATCATTCATATAAAATAGACTAGACTGAATAATACATTTCAATGTCTAGTTTTGTTCCTATTTTCACTAAAACATACATACTCTACATTTCAATGTCTAGTTTTGTTCCTATGTTCACTAAAACATACATACTCTACATTTCAATGTCTAGTTTTGTTTCTATTTTCACTAAAACATATATACTCTAAAGGTATGGGTAAATCCCATGGCAGCAACCTACTGTCAGAATGAGGATAATTCTTCATGTACTAATCCGAAGCAACTATTAGGTGGGGTGGCCAGTCCCTTGCCTTGCTGTCTTTACATCGGTAAATACTAAATAAAGTATGCAGGTTACTAGATAACTATAAATATAAAATAGTCATAATAACAACAAAACAAAGACAATTATCAACATTTTGGTCTTATTGGGACCTTTATCAAGAAACAAAAACCAATAAAACAACACAACTATTTAAAAACACAGCCAAGACTTTGACAATAGTTTTGAAGCAAAAACCATTGCCAAAATGGCGACTCTGCATCTTTTCAACTAGGTGCAGAATAATGCGTTCAATAGAAATGGGCATGACAAAAAAGGCCAAAGCACAAGATGAAAAATGCAGAAATATAGAAACGGGACATCAATCGCGTTGTCAAAAATGGGGGGGAGTAGGGTACGGAAGATAAAAGGGGAAAGGACAGAGAAAGAAATCAGCACGCAGGGGGGGGGGGGGGAACTACACATGGACACAGAGAAAATATAAATGAACAAGGAAGAACAGCAATTGATAGCATGTGGGATAGATTCACATGAAAATATATACACATCAACATACAATCACACAATAAAACAAATATAAATATATACATTTCATCAGAATAAACATATATACCTAAATATACATGCACACATACATACAAACATCTAAACATATACATATAATTACATACTAATATGAAAGCACATATGTGAATACAGATGCATACATTTGCTTAGGTGCCCACACACACAACAAGACATACATACATATATATCCAATATAAACACACATATACATTTATATACCAATATATATATATATATATACACACACACACACACACATATACATACATGTACAAATATAAATACAAATACATGTATACTAAGAACAAGTACATATCTAACGAAAAACATACACAAGCAATCAAAAAGTTTACTTTTAGTTGGGACTCACGCTATACATTCCCGTTATTGTTAACAGAGGTAAATTTATAGGGGTCGTTACAGACCTGACAAATTCGTTACCCAGCGGCGGATTAAAGTGGAGGCTTGGAATTCACATTAGCCAGACTTTGTGCATTTGTTAAAACTCAACGTTTTTAATCTTCAAATTTTTCTAAAATTCATATTGAATTGTTGTTGATCTGTGCACATTCAATATTTATACAAGTAAGGCAATGTCGTTATTCTTCATGTTAATTTAGTAGGTCTAATAGCATTATTTTACAGTGTCAAATATGTTAGATTATCATTTACCATAAAAATGTGCAAAATAAACTATCATGCCAAAATTAAACTAGTGTAGCATTCTTATCATATCATCTATATTTATATCTCATTTTAGTTGTTCATTCTTTGGGTAGAATTCACGCAATGAACTTGTGTTCATGATAATTTATCAATTTGTGGTCGGCAAATATTCAGTCCAAAATAACCTATTTCCCTGTGTTGAAAAATAACATAATATATCTGTAGATAGATCTATTGTTATATGTTCTGATATGACAAGAATTGTACAAACGCCATATCTAGATCATGTAAGAATATGAATTCTTTGTGCACCATTCACGCAACAAACTTCTGCGCCATCTGTAATTGATCAATCGCAGTTGGAAACTCATCATTATCAAGTACCATCCATATAGCCATTATAATAAGTTCGCTGCATGCACGCTACACATACACAGAACAATAATTTGCTTACTATCTAATATGTATATGTTATATTTTTCTGTTGTGAAAATGTTGGGCATTTGAGATGTCTAGCTGTGAAGTTTCTGGATTGTGTCCCCCTGATTGCAATAGAAAGGTCTCTCTTCTCTCCCTTGACTGCTCTAATTGCAATTGAAATGACAGTGGGTGTGCCAGGGAACACGCCTAGTACTAGTTTATTGAGATCTCCTAGAAAACTAAAAGTTTGCCCAGTTTCAGGTGTGAAGTATATATCTAACAAGATTAGTTCATAGATATAAGAGAGATAACCTCACAAAATGCACAAGCATGTAAATGTATCCAAACACAAGTATGGGTTCACACAAGAATAGGTGTACATAATGACACAAAATAAGCATCAACATAAATATATATACCTGCATCCACATAAATATTTTCTCACATAAATACATATAACATGAACATTTGCACACATAGAGATATATATATGTATTCCAATACACATTCATTCACATGAAGATATTCACATGTATTACTATAACACAAGAACATGCACACATACAAATGTGTGATCCAAAGTAAATGTATGGATACATAGAATCATGTAAAATAATATGCATATATAAATACATATATATATGTGTAGGTATCAATCTGAAAAAAAGTTACATAAATAAATTGAGGAAATAAAACAATAACAAAAGTCAAGATATGAAAATGAAGCAACACAATAACATATAGGGTATAATCATAAACAATAGACAGATCAGAATACAACATAATCAACAGAAACAATGAAGACACATAACATATACACTGAAATCTAGCAAACACAAAGATAATTGCTGATGAGCGTGCACATAGAAAAACAATACAAGGATCAATGGAAAATGGGAGTAGAGGTTAAAAAAAAAATAAAAAATGTGTGGGTAAATCAAACAAAACAGTGATTAATGTTCATCCCATGTGGTTGTAAGACTCCCATATGATAGATGAGCCAATATTCCAAAGACTGACGTTGCCGGTCACCAGAATAGCAACGTAACAGACCAGTTACAGAAACATCAGTGATCATTTTTGTCGTACATCGATATTTTGGTTATTTATATCTGTCTTTACATATGTGGACTCATGTGTTGGCTACTCATTTACAGCTGAGTCAACTGGAGAAGTCGTGTCCAAGCGAGAAATCACAACCTGGATGTTTATGTCCGGACATGATTTTGAACCTCACACGCCGTAGCACGGTGATAGCAAGCAAGATCATTATCAACTAGCCTACTGGGCTACTTGATAAAAATATACTCTAGTGATACTTTTAAAGACAAAAAAATAAACATTAATTTTGTGAGTGGATTGCATGTGTAGATAGCTCTCTTTTAAGAGATTAGATAACATCTTGAAAAATTTGATAACGAGATTTGGCATTGGCCTTGTGGTCCACAAGTCAAGAAGTTGGGTCACCAGTGTGGAGATTCAGAGAAATTTCAAGATATTGAATAATTGGGTAGTCAATCTCATCTTGTTACATATTATGAAAGCTGACTGTATTGCATTTACAATATTAGTCTTGTCTTCTTACTAATGAAGTCAGGTTTTATTTCTTGAATCTAGTAATGACCTTCACGTCACTGGGTCTGATAACTGCACCTTTAATGCTGACCAAAAGGCTCTTGGAAAAGATGATTTTACAAAAATTCCTAATGGAGTTAATGGTGTGGAAGACAGAATGTCTATAATCTGGGAAAATGGTGTGGTAAGACATTTGTTATTTTGCATTCATGAAGTTTGTTAAATTCTTCTGAAAATTCATACCTCAAGATATTCAACTTGAAGTTAACTAAGGGTCCCATTTTATATTCATAGACAGCACTCAGATGGCACAAACAAAAGACTCATATAATATTCACAATTATTTTTAAATATTAATAATTTTTAAAAAAATCAATTTCTTTTTTTCAGTTATTGGTTTAATGCTTTTAAATTAATTGCTTTGAATTTCTAATATATAAATATATACATGATACATTGTTTTTATTTTGATAATTGAAGGATTGTCCATGGATAAGTATGGTGAATACTGAGTACAAAACCATTCAGTCAAAGAGTAAATGTGACTAAATACAGAAACAATAGGCCTATACATAAATCTATTTGGAAATGAAATGCGCACACATGCAAGATTTTCATTCTTTTAAATATTGTGGATGGGTTGTTTCTATTTAGGCAGTAGTTTTACTTGAGTAGATTTAATGATCTTGTATGATTTCAAATTAATGTTTGAAAACTGTATTTAGTAATATGAAACACATATACTCACAAAGTGTAATGGAAGACTAAACTTACTTAGCAGGAGAAAGTAATGGACTGCAGCCAAGAACTAGCAATGCAACCATTATGATTAGATCACAAATCTCTGACAAGGGTATTTATCATAAAAAGAATATTGAACAAAATGCAAACCAAAAGCCAATGACATTAGTTATTTTACATTTGTGTTTGTCGCAGTCTGCAGTTTATAGTTTCATGGCTCTCATGCTACCTTCAATCTTCCAGTAAAAAACTCAGGTATAGACTCAGCGCTGATGTAATGCAATATATAGAAATTGAAACAGTAATCGCAGAACATACCCCCTACTACTTCCTGTTCACAGTTTTTAAGAATTTTGCACAGGTAAAAGTATTTATTGTTTTAGAATGCCATTGAGAAGGGGTGGGACATATACTAGTGTCACATTTATTGTAAACACTATACATAATATACATAACCCTGCCCCGCCCCCCCTCCCAGAGTCCTAAAATCTTACAGTATCCTGCATTTGTACTTTGTAATAAAATTATAACCGTGCAATGTGCAAACCATCATACATTACCAATGAACATGTACATTGAATCTTGTTTAGTTCACAACCTGTTTTAATAATGAAATATAGGGGGTATGTTTTGCCGTTATAGAAATTATATATATATGTATATTGCATTATTTATTTGATTGGATATTAACTCTTTGTCTCTATAATTTGCCGTAAATTTTTCCTGCTATGCCGGAGCACATTTTTAGTCATTTATGGTAGTATTTGAATTTTTACAATTTCTCCCTCATTATTCTTTCCACATTAAAAATTCTGACACTAAAATATTCAGAAATTAATAGGCAATAAGACTCAGTTTAGTTTGTTTGCTTGCATACAATATTGTGTTAGTTATGGAAAATTGAATTAAGAAAAAAAACTTGAAATTATGGAGCATGTAACTAGCATGTAAGCCACGTAACTGGCATGTAAGTCACGTACAAATCAAAGAATATGTCTATCTCTGTTATTTTGTAATAGCACATTATATATAACATGAAATGAAATATGCTAGTCATTAAATAATTATCTCAATTGATCTTCAAGATGTGATGTGCATTGTAGTGTGTCTTTCTCTAACTTGTATTTCTAGTATTCTGGCAAGATGGATCCATGTCAATTTGTAGCTGTTACTAGTACAACGGCTGCTAAAATTTTTAATGTATATCCAAAAAAGGTAAGTAAAATGTGGTCAGATAAAATATAAAACACATCTGAATTTGAAATGTAAATAATTTGATGTGGCCTTTTTAATTTTGGGCTGTTTGATTTAAAATATCTCTGTCCTTTGTCAAAATCAGATGTATCTGGCCATTGGCACAGAGAAAATTATAACACAGCACATCCCTGTTTGAGCGACTACATCCTGCTGGAAATTTAAGAGGGCCATTCTCCTCCCAAAGAAATATAGGGACAGTCTAAGAATGACAGTTAGTGGTGCTAACAAACAGATACTGTCTCTGTTCAAGAAACAAACTGTTTCACTTAAGGAAATTGAACATCTGTAAGACTTGGAATTTTCAACTGATATGAGGGCTGTTCACTAAGTTCTGGGATGCATATTTTTTCTAGAGAACTGTAATATGTAACACATTGGTACTAACCTAGTGCACATGTGAATCATATGCCAATGTATTTAATAAAACTGGAAATCAGTAACTTTGTACTGTATGGAATCCTATAAGTGAAGGTGACCTAGTAGTGCTTGTCACATTTAAAAAACGGATGTTACAATTCAACAAATTGTGCGCATTAGTTTTAGTTTTAGTCTTGGAAAACTGGTTCTGAAACATTTTAAATACTGCAATCAGTTTGTGGAGACTTCTGTCTAGTTCATTGACCAAGTGAATGGTATTCATATTTCAAACGTGGGCACAGATCCTTTAAAGATGACCCTCATCAAGGCAGGCTATCCACCCCTCACACAGACGAGATCATGAAATATGTGCAGGAAATTATACCCTCTGACAAATATTTGACTGTCTGAGATATTGCTTAGTGGAACACCAAGGCATGTGCCATAAAATTGTTACTAAAATTTATACATCAGAAGTGGTTCACAGGCAATTGGATTGTGCATCATGATAATGCCACTGTATTTAGATCTGTCACCACAAACACATTTTTGAGGAAACATTCTATTCTCCCACCACCTTCATGCAAACCTTATCTTGCTCAGTCTTACTGTTTCTTGTTCTCAAAACATAAGAGAATCATGAAAGGTTTTAGATTCCATGAATTTAGTAGTTTAAGCCAACCTGATGAGACAAATGAGAACTACCTCTAGTAGACACTTCAGTGGGTGGGAGTAGTAGTAGATATCTTTCCAGATGATAGTATTATTGTAGTGCTACAAGAAGTGAGAAATATAATCTACTATCCATGGCAAAAATGGATGTGACTCACAAGACCAATCTGAGTCACAAAGAGTCTTCCACAGTATGTACTAGGAATCACAGCCCACTTGTACCATCCTGTGCTGTTGTATTGTCTTTTTAGATGTGCATCTCTTGAACTAAGTGCTATAACTTTCTCCTTTGTATTTATACGATTCTTGATCTTTCCCCTCCATGCAACATGATCTAGGGCATCTGTTCTCATGTTTTTTATATCAATGCTTGTATCATGCATATCACCTCTCCTGGTGAATATAGATTTTACAGCCATAGAGGCGGGTGTTGAGAACACAAGCCTGGTAAACCAGGAGTTCAGTTTTTATTGTTAATTTTCTGTTCCCTAAGACCTTATTTGTTAGTATGTTAATTGTTATAGATGCCTTGCCAATCCTGATGCTTATTTCTTGATCCAGGGATAATTTGTTGTTGACTGATGATCCTAGATATGTAAAGTAGTCAACTACCTCTGGCTCATGACCATCGATGACAATTTGTGGCTGCTTGATGACAGCCTGTGTCATAATTGGCAGGAGTACTGGAATAAGTGTACACAAGCACAAGGAAAATGAAAGAGATTGAACAAACTAGTTTGTTCTGCAACTTAGTAAATAACCCTCATGTGTTAATTTTTAAGTCATGATTTCTTGAACCCATGACAGTACACTCTGAGCATGACAGTACACTCTTTCTGCAGTTTATTAAGATTATGTATCCTGATAGTTTCCATTGGTTGTATATCTTCTATTGCTGTTTTGTAGTATAGCTCAGAGACATGGAGAATAAAACTAACAAACATAAAACTAGACTATTAAAATCT
Source organism: Meghimatium bilineatum (assembly GCA_034231615.1). Taxonomy (NCBI): domain Eukaryota; kingdom Metazoa; phylum Mollusca; class Gastropoda; order Stylommatophora; family Philomycidae; genus Meghimatium; species Meghimatium bilineatum. The sequence goes on along the minus strand of CM067305.1, from coordinate 30,690,883 downwards.
TCTTCTTCTTCTGTGTTCGTTCTCAAACTCCTGCAGATCAGCAGGATGTAGTCCGGAGAACAGAATGCGTTGTGTCATAGTTTACAGCATTGCTGCAATATCTGCACCTTTCAGCCTTACACATCCAACTTCAGCGTGGCTCTGGGTCACTGACCCTATATGGGATGGGACAGCCAACTCCATCCCATAACTTCCTTAGTCGCCTCATACAACATGCATGGAAGGTAAACAGTGTTGCTATTCTGTGCTCCCGTTGTGGGCCCCGGCAACACATGGGCAAGACTATTAAATGATGCAGATGATACAGCACTGGTTGCCAGGATCGAATAAGAACTACAAGCCCTGTTATAGTTGTAGCACATTTCACTAGCTTTGCCCTCAAATGTAATTATCTGAGTAACCATATAACATATTAATTCCATTTTTTTACATACAATGTTAGTTTTGGTTAGACCCAACAAATATATACTTTATATTTGTGCATCATGTATAGTTTTATGAATGAAATCCTGTGATCTTTGTTGGTATACTAATTATTGTGTCTCTATAAAAGAAATATTACCACTTAATACATTATGCTGGATAGTCTTGTCACATAGTTCTGGCAAAACTCGAGGTGCAGTTGTCCAAAAGTAGCCCAAACTTGCGGATCGACTTGTAAAAAATTGTTAAGCTGGATAAAGGACAAACCATCATTCTTCCGATATTTCTTTTCCTGTTGTAACACATGGGTCTCACATTTCTTCCAAGAATCCATGATTATATTAGAGATGGCAACATATGTAAGCATTTCAACATCTTTTAATTTGAATGTTTTATTTTCTGTTGCTACTTGTTCCCTAATTTTAGCCAAGACTAATTCTTCTGTAGGTGAGAATGGTAAAGTGGTAGTCTTAAACATCTGTGACCATGTTACTGGATTGTCTTGTCTATACTAAAAATCATTTCATGCTGTGTCTTTTTTACAATTCCAAATAATTTAGATCTCGGAGTCATTTCATTGAATGAAATGTTGTTTTTGGTAAGGCAAATCTTTATTACATCTTTAGTACTTGATGAATTTGGAACTTTATCTTCTGTCTGCTACTGTGTGTCTCATCATTTCTTTGATCATCTAGTTTCCTGCTTAATCTTTACTATGTGCTGTAATTTCCTCTCCACCGTTATGCAAGGTAATTGGTAACTATTATTCTCACAGATGAATTGCCAGTTGTAAATCAGAAATTATGGACACAAGCAGGAAATAATTAACATAGTGACAATTTCTAGACATTATTCCTTCCGAATTATGAACATTGTTACATTTTGTTAATAGCACAAAAACAATCAAGTATTTTTAAAAATCCAACCCAAGAAACCGTAACCCACAAAATAAAAGTTTCTTGCAGCTAAGGTCTATAACTAGCCAAAGTTGGCAGGAAAACAGCAGATCTGGGAATACTGCACCAGATGCAACCATAAACATTGTCTGTCTTGTGTTCAAGAGTTCAAAATAGTACAATTTCATGCTTAAATCATGCCAATTGTATGATAAACCAATCACGTGTAAATTCCATCTTATAATTTGCTGTAGAACATTACAAAAGTGTATATGATATGTATCTTGACAAGTAGACTTTTGATCTATATTGCAAATAAGCGAAAATTAAAACTAATGAATGCATTTTAAGGAACAAAATTAATTCACAGGGTCTATACAATTTCAAATCCACACGCAAAATTTCAATTATATGCTTATATATTTGCTGAGATACATTTTAAAGTTGGGCAAAGCTAAGGAAACATGCTATAGCTATGTTAGTATGAGAAAGGGAATATAATGGCCTTAATTTAATCATAACAGAAGTAATAGTTGTCTAAAAGAAATATACACTATCAACATGCAGTATTAAGATCATGATCAGGAGCAGTGTCAACTGACATTTGCGATCAGGAATCTTCATATCACTTTATTTCCAGTAGCTTTTATCAGGATTGTTGTTGACTCTTTGCTTTGCCACGATGTCAGACAGTCTAATATTTGTTTGCTGTCATTCTCTATCATCTCTATCTATTTTGCTCCTAATCTTACCTGTTGTAACTATATTCTCCAGACCTCCTTGTCTTATAACTTGACCTAAAAATAAAGATTGATTCTTTCTGATATTACTAAGTAACCTCCAACTTGCATGTGACTCTTTCAGCACCTCATCAATAGTTTTTCTAGCGGACCATGGTACTCTCAATATTTTTCTATAGAATCAAATTTCTGATGCCTCTAATTTTCAACTATCTTGTTTATTTATTATCTAAGACTTGCATCCATATGTTAGAAAACTGGGTGATGAAGTTTTGCAAATCCATTTTTTATTTGGTTAATTAAATTGTACCTCTTGTGGTGAGGTGTGCTCCTTTCACCCATGGTTCAATTTGATTATATATGAGCTTTACAGCTTTACAACCATAAACAAATTGTGGAGGTTGCAGTTCTGTAATCCAGTCACCATGGCATCCAGTTTTAATGAATGATGTTAATTGCTAATCCATATGTTCAAATTTGTGTTATATACCTCTGAAGAACTCTCTTCGTCACCTCTAATGACACGGACATATTACATTACACAGATATTCTTAATATTTTTAGGAAAGCTGCCTTTGCCTGCCATATTCTATTTCTTATTTCTCTCTGTTGAACTTTTCCATGTGTTATTATTGTTGTTCCCAAGTATTTGAATTGGTAGAACTGTTTGAGTATATTGAGTTTGATCTTGCATGCTAGGGAATTTTCTTTCTGACAATTATCACCACCTCCTACGTATTGTTATTAAAGAAATGGGATATGTATGATATAGACATTGATCATCACCGTGGATCATAGATTATATTTCTGAAAGCACAATGATAATAATATAATAAGACGCATAACCCGTCAAGGTCATAGGGGTGCCACACTGGGGACATTAGCACAAAAAACTCTACAAACAATTTTCTTCTCAGCCATTCGGAGGAGTGTAGAAAAACCATGCCCAGACCATTCCTCCTTTCACCCTCGACTGTTCCCTAAAAAACAATTTTAGAAAGAGAGTTGTGTCTCATCACATGTCCAAACCAAACAAGCCTACGTTATCTCACCACTGCTAAAAGTGACCCTTGATAACTTGCACGTTTGTTTATTTGCTGCTGGACAAATATACCTGTCCTGTGCTCTATATAGCCAATTCTTAACAAACATCTGCAGCACTTGATTTCAAAAGTAAACATTTGGTTGTTTTACTTTACATGTCAGAAATAGCAAATACAGTTGCAATTAATTGTTATGAATCAACATATTTGGATTCTGGAAAAACACATAGGTACTCGGTCTTCACAGCTGTTGAAGTGTAAATGCTGATGGTTCCTGTGACTGGCTGGTTAAAAATGCCCCTCATTTTGTGCCTCAGAGTTTACAGTTCCATTTTGTGCCATATTTAATTCTGAACTCGCTCAATTGCAGTCTAGATGCCTCACCTACAACTATGTTCACATCTGGCAAGCTCTCTCACTAGAGTATGTAGATTAGCAGTTGATTCCAACTGAAACATATACAACAATCACATGGTGATACAAATCAAATGGGAAATAATTATCTCTTGACATTGACAGTTCAATATTTCTTTCAGGGCAGGATAGCTGTTGGTTCTGATGCAGATATTGTGATTTGGAATGGTGAAGCTGTTCGTACCATCAGTGCTAAAACTCATCATCATGCTGTGGATTTTAATATCTTTGAGGGTTTAACATGTCATGGAGTCCCAGAATTTGTTATTAGTGGTGGCAGTATTGTCGTGGATGAGGGCCAGGTAAGCTCTTCATGTTTTTTATCATTGTGTAGATTTATTTGCCCCATTAACAGTAAATTTGTTATAAAATCTGGCACACAATGAGATTCACATACCTAGAATCTCCAGTGAATGTATGCCCTTCTGCATGTTCTAGGTATGTGAATCTATTCCCAACTCTCATATCTATATATATCTATATATGCCTTCTGTATGATATCTAAAGAAAGCACACTTTAAATACATACAGTGAGCATGTTCATCTGTAAATGTCTTTGTAAATTATGTTTTTGTGCATTTACATTTTAGTATAACTTACAATATAAAAGAGCAATTACAAAAATGATACAATATAAAGGAAAGTTACAAACATGAAATAATATAAAAGAGCAGTTACAAAAGTGATACAATAAGGTCAGAATAAATAATAGTAAGGTAAGTAAAGTAAAGTAACCCATAGCATTTATTAATGCCGTAGGGGTGTGAGATGTTAGCGATCTCACATTTCACAGGCTCTGCAAATGAGGGCGGTAGCCATCTCCTCTCCCTCGCAGTCTTTACTTCCCGGAATAATCTGGTACCCATTTAAGGCTGGGTCGACCTGGGAGCCATTGCGATCTGAAAATATTTCCGCCTCAGCTGGGAAATGAACCCAGGACCACTCATATGCGAAGTCAGTGCGCTAACTACTGCGCTAACGCGGCTCCCAATAGTAAGGTACATACAATTAAAAATACTTTTTGCAGATGATGTTAAGGGGATCTTAGAAAGGGAACAAAACCAGTAGCAACTGATAAATAATTATAAATAAAGCAAGTGAGTTCATTGGTTTAACACTTTACTGATCAGCAATCCAGAATGTACTTATCTCCCATTACCAAGGAGGTTAGCAAATTTTTTAGACCTTGACATTTTTAAGAATCCATATAAAATCTAACTCATGTGAGAGAGCCTTGAAACTTTCTATTTGTTGTAATGAATGTTTGCATTTTCTGAATGAATTTTAAAGCCTCTGAGTTATTTCAAGTGTTGCCCGTGCCCGAAAGGGGAGCAAAGAATAGCAACACTGTTTACCTTCCACGCATGTCATAAAAGGCGACTATGGAGGTTATGGGATGGAGTTGGCTGTCCCATCCCATATAGGGTCAGTGAAAGAGACCCAAAGCCATGCTTAAGTCGGATGTGTCAGACCGAAAGGCGCAGGTATCACAGCAATGCTGTAAACCATGACACAACGCATTCCATTCTCCGGACTACATCCTGCAGGAGTTTGAGAACGAACACAGAAGAAGATTTCAAGTGTGCAATTCTACTTATTATAATGCTAGGCCTGGATTTACATGACTTTCTCTATATCACAATCTCGTTTGAAAAATCTGATTTCTTCATGATTAATACACATGAACGACATCTTAGACTGTATTTCATAGGAGCCGCCATTTTGGAACACTATTCTTTCCTGGGCGAGCTCATTTTTGTAAAATTATCTCTATAATCGCTGTATTTCTGAAGTATCATAGCGGTTTCGATGAAGTTGATTCAGCAAAGGTACCCTCATCTGTGAAAAACATCAAATTGTAGAGACAGTGTGCTATCAGAAAGAATCAATTCTGTCACACCATATTAATTAATTTTTTTTCCAGTTAACCTAGAACAATGATACCTTGTAAGTGTGAAAAGGACATGCTCATTGATTTCACCTACTTACATAAAATGCATTACGTTTTAGAGAAAGGGGGGGGGAGAAATCAGCTTAATTTTGCTTAGTTAGATAAATATTTATCAATTTCTTCTTCTTCTTCAGCGTTCATTCTCAAACTCCTGCTGGATCTCCCTTGTAGGAGGACCATTGACCTACTAGATTTCCAGCAGGATGTAGTCCAGAGAATGGAAATGCATTGTGTCGCCGTTTTATTTGCGCCAATGGCCCGACACATCCGTCTTCGGCTGGATTTATCAATTTAAACACTGTCATATTATATTGACAATAAAACACTTTAACCTTTCACAAGATCTAGTTCATTAACCAGAACAATTACATAAATTTAATATTACAACACCTACTGCCTCATAGAATAAAATGTAAATTATATTTACTAACAATGGATGTGATAGATGCCTGTGAAAATAAGTTTTCTTAGTACTAAAGGGGTTCAAAAGGCTTTGCATTGCTCTCATGTTATTCCCAGGGTTAACTCATTACTAAGATCCTAAAGTACCTCTACAAATGCCCCTCCATACCCTTGAAACAGATTTACCATATAGCTACGTCTTTTAGGCATCAAGTCCTGGGATGTCCAGACTGCAGATGGAATGAGATATAATTTAAACCAGACAACCAATATCTTCACTACCATCTGTCAGTCAACACAGCCAGTGCCACTGTCGACACAAAGAGGTGCATTATGTTCTTGCTTGGATAGCTGGAATGCAAGGTCACAACAATGTCAATATTGATTATCCCAATATGTGTAGATGAAGTTTTTGTATAGTAATGTTTACAGTACATATTAAGAACCTCAGGAGCGGGCAACACATGCTAAAGGGCAGCATTTTGTAAAGGAAAAGTTACAGTGGCAACAATGTCTAAACTGTTCAGGATGAAACCAGCCACAGTGTTGTTCATGGTCAAGAACACACAACAGTGGGAAAAAAAGTTAGATAAACTGACACTGAAAACGGATGTGTCAGGCAATTAGCTCAAATAAAACAGTGACATAACGTATTTCTTTTCTCTGGAGTGCATCCTGCTGGAAATTTAGTAGGACCATTGTCCTGCTACAAGAGAGATCTAGTAGGACCATTGTCCTGCTACAAGAGAGATCTAGTAGGACCATTGTCCTGCTACAAGAGAGATCTAGTAGGACCATTGTCCTGCTACAAGAGAGATCTAGTAGGATCATTGTCCTGCTACAAGAGAGATCTAGTAGGACCATTGTCCTGCTACAAGAGAGATCTAGTAGGACCATTGACCTGCTACAAGAGAGATCTAGTAGGACCATTGTCCTGCTACAAGAGAGATCTAGTAGGACCATTGTCCTGCTACAAGAGAGATCTAGCAGGAGATTGAGAACGAACGCTGAAGAAGTAGAACAGATAAAAATTTCACCACTAGAGTCCCCATTCAAAGTAGGAGCCATGTTTTAGGCATTGATACACTAACCTAAAATAGGTACTCCCTAATATAAAAGAAAGCAGCTGCCCATTGTACAAAGTGTCAAACAAATGCTGGGAAACACATATTGTTAAAACTCACTGATCGCAGTGTTGAGACTCGGAATTATACGTGTTGTGAGCAACATTGCCTGGACGCAACCCAAGTCCAACTTGACTGATACCATTGCCCTACATAGTACATACAGAGAACAGTTGGGTTCAGTACCCAAGGGCACAGTGAGCAATGTTATTGTTCTTCTCACACAGGATTTGTGCACTGTCTGCAAAGCTACTTATCTGAGATAAGTAACATAATCAATCCACTTATCTGAGTGATAAAAGCTGTGGCCAAGAGGCAAAACACAGACTGCTTAGTGATGGATTGGAAAGACATCACAGGCAGATGGAACAAGTGCAATGAGCAGGTAAAATCCCAGACTTATTTCAAATATGTTTGGTGACACTGCAGACAAAAGGACCTAATCTGTGAAGATAAAGCAACCATAGTCCAATTAGACTCAACATTGCCTAACATGGCTCATACAGAGACAATTGGATTCAGTTCCCAAGAGCACAGTAGGCAATGAAGTTATCCTTCTACATGGGGAATGGTTTGCTGGCTATGAAGTACTTCATCTGAGGATAGATGCATAATGAGTGACCCAAACAACAAAGTACCAGCTCGTCTCGTGACATAAACTTCCTCTGAGTAGAAGACTTCTTCACTAGGTATTGCATTGTGATGAAAGCTGAAGTCCCCTGGGTATGAAACAAAGCTCAAAAGAAACCACTACACTGCACATAGGAAGTAAGAGCACATGGTTCATATTTCCTGGAGATCTAAACAAAGTGCTGAAAAAGCAACCAAAATCAGCACACATAACAAAGTAATCTATTCTAAAGTAGAAAATTAGACATTGTCATTGAAAACAATTCTTCGTGCTTGATCTTCTTCTGTATTCAATTCTTCTACTGTTCAAACTCTTCTTAGATCACAGGATGTAATTTGAAGAGTAGAGTGTGTTATGTCATGATTTATAGCAGAGTTTTCATATCTGCACTTTCTGGTCTAACGCATCTGACCAGCATGGCTTTGGGTCACTTTGGCCTATGATATGGGGAGGCAAACTCTACTGCCAAACCTCCTTAGTTGCCTCTTATGAAATGCATAACAGATCACAGTGTTGCTAGTCCTTACACCCCTTCAGCACAAGGTGGACCAACTTGTTGCATAATTAATGTACTCATCACCATGCTCTAAGATCTTTTATGAACACAATTGTTACACAACATTATTCATGATATATTATAGTTATCTTCATCACAGTTAATGTATTATTCATACACTATTCCTCTATTCTAATCATTTTTGTCAGCAGAGTTTGTAGGAACCCATCTTGTCATTGAAATGTATTCAGGGCCCCTTATTGGGGAGGAAAGAATGTCACAACTGCAGCCAACCTAGAATTTTATAGAAGGTTGTACATGGAGGGTTGCCTGTGTGGTTATCAAATTTAAATTTGGCTTTTACCAGAAAAGTTACATGCGTACTTTGGCATTAAAACATTTTTTAACGTTTAAAATAATTTTTTTATGCACTGTTCAACAATAATTTAACTGTTTGTTGATATTCACATTTCTTTTGTTGCATTTCCTATAATACTGGGATATTTGACATGCTTTTTTGAAAATAATTGTTCCTTAATTTTCAATTGTAAACATGGTGCTAAGGGTACAGCATTGCTCTTGGTGGACCCAGGGTTAGCAGATAACGAAGATCCCAAAAGTACCTTCTCGTGCTGCACCCTGGAAACAGAAGTATAACGGCCTATACTGCTTCTGGCCAACACTTTTGGAGATCATGTCCATTAATGTGGAGGCTGCAGATGGAATGAAAATTGATTACAAAAAGACAAGCAATATCTCTGACACCTCTGTGCCAACACATACAGCATCACTGTCAACACACAGTGACACAATACAATCTGGCTTGATTTTTTGAGCACTTTTTGCTATTTTCACATTACTTTTGTTTCATTTCCTACAATACTGGGATACCTGACATGCTTTTTTAAAAATTGTTGTTCCTTGAAAAATAATTGTTCCATGGGTGGCTAATACAAATGTGTTGGGTGGCTAATACAAATGTGTTGGGTGGCTAATACAAATGTGTTGGGTGGCTAATACAAATGTCATGAAAAAGGTAGATATCAAGACAAATAGTGAGAATTGCAAGTATAACATTTTGAGTACAATGAGAGGGCAGTACAGCACCAGAGGACAGCTTTGTTTGCAAACAGAATGGAAAAATGTTAACAAGAAATCAGAACTAAAGTTTTGTTCAGCCTGAGAACAAGCTTCTAATCTGGTGCTCCTAAAAATGTGTAGAGGCTTAGAATTGAATGAAGGGTTCATGATGTCGGTCAATGACACCTCTGCTAAGAGGACGAACAAACCTGGGCCCAACTCTACCGTCGATGTTTTCCTATACTGGAATCATGCTCGCAGAGATAAAAGATTCTTTACCCGATGTGCACAATACGTCTAATTACACAAGATGAGTTCATTGGCTGCAGAACACCTCATGCAGGATTGATGTAGTTGACCCAAGCCTAATGTCTTCACAGAGACTGCCACCCAGGGACATGTTGGTCTGTAAAGTCCAAGGGCACAGTGGGTGGAAAACCATCATAGTGAAGAGTCAATACACATCCTGGTGATAGATAGGAAGGTTGTCACAGACTAGGGAAGCCCACTACCCGCATTAAAGGCATGATGAAAACGGATGTGCTGAACTCTCCGATGTGCAAATAACACAGCTATGCTGTAAACCAGCAACACAATGTACTTCATGCTCCCCGGAGGAAATCACATGAGCGTTCATGTTAGTTATCAGAGAGCAAATGAAGAAGAATTGTATGTAAACAAGTGTGAGGTTTACTTTCTACATTAACTGTATTTCATAATTCTTTGATTGCTTTTACATCTTAATGTTGTAGGTCTTGTCTTGAGACAAGGGTCAGATCTTGTCTAGAGGGGAAGGTCAGATTTATATTAAGGATTTTCTTTAGCTAAAGCTTAACATTTGAGACTGAGAGAAAGATGTCTAATGTTGGGGTAAAAATTTGTTAGCTAAGCCATGATCTATTTAGTGTTGGATGTGAAGGGAGAATTGTTAGCCGAGCCATGATCTATTTAGTTTGGATATGGAGGGAGATTTGTTAGCTGAACCATGATCTGTTTAGTTTGGATGTGGAGGGAGATTTGTTAGCCGAGCCATGATCTATTTAGTGTTGGATGTGGAGGGGCATTTGTTAGCCAAGCCATGATCTATTTAGTGTTGGATGTGAAGGGAGATTTGTTAGCCGAACCATGATTTATTTAGTGTTGGATGTGAAGGGAGATTTGTTAGCCAAACCATGATCTATTTAGTGTTGAAGGGAAATTTGTTAGCTGAACCATGATGTATTTAGTGTTGAATGTGAAGGGAGATTTGTTAGCCGAGCCATGATCTATTTAGTGTTGGATGTGAAAGTTGGGGGGGGGGTGGCATTTTTTTAGCTGAGTTATGCTGCCCAATGTTGATATTTATATGTATGGAGGGACATTTCTTAGCTGATGGGTTTATGAATCAGCATGAAAAGTCTGATTGGGGTTTTATTGAAAGTGTTGGCAGAGGCATCAGTGGAGCATACAGGACAACCACATCCAGCATGCAGATGAATTTTAGGTGATTATAGCTGCCCTCAAATGGCTCTCTTGGACTGTTTGCTATGAGAATTATTGTGTGAGACTCTCAGTCCATGCTCAGAGAGATATAAAATGATGTTGATAGGAGTGGCTGGCATCTATAGCTACTCCCAATTGATGACACCCTGATTGATATCATTACCATCAATGTGAATTTCTAGTTTATTAATGGCACTGTTGTTTGTGTTTTCCTTTTGCTTATTACTGGTTCAATGCACATCAGGCAACAGAGAATTTAGAAGGCAAACCTTGCAGTTCACCTTCTGAGAGTTATCATGACACTCGTGATATACTTTCCTAGTGTCCTTTTTTTTATTCTGTTGACCATAACAGTAGTCTCAATTTGAAGAGAGAAAAAACGATTTCTGGATAACAGTGTTTCAATTGTTTTGTGTATCAAGTTATCTTATTATTATTTTATTATTATTGCTTAAATTCTATTATTTTTATTATTGAAAATATCAAAGAGTTCCTACACCACCACCTCTGCCATCATTTAGATGTATCCCAAATATACAAAAGACATTGAATATTCCTCTAAACAACCTGTTTGTTGAGGAAAAAAATATGCAGATAAAATTAACACAAATAATCAATCATAAATTTTCTTGCAGTTGAAAGCAACTCAAGGACTTGGCAAATTTGTTCCAATGTCATCCAACTCACAGTTTGTATATGGCCGTGTGGGCACCAGAGATAAGGTAAATGTTTACAAAAAATCTTAAATATAATTTGTACCTATACCTTCTTGTAGCTTCTTCTACTTATGAAAATCAAATTCTCTATTTCATGTTTGGTTCTCAAATACCTTAAACTAGAAAGTTAACTTACAGACAACAGGATGTTTAAAGTGTATTTGTCTAAATGTTTTCAGTTACTAGCTACTTAATGTATAGCACAACTCTCCTATATTGTACAATTCTCAACATTTCCTGCTAAAAGTAGAGATGACATTTTAAATATGCATTATGATTGAAGGTTAATAATAATAATAATAATAATAATAATAATAAAACCCATAACCCATCAGCGTCATAGGGATGTCCCATTGAGACACTTGGTACAGAAAGATCTTCACACATCTCAATCTCTACCATCCGGATAAGTTTGGAAACTTTACATCCTGTCCAGTCTGTGATATTATTCAGCCATATCTTCTTCTGTCCACCTTGTCTTCTTTGACCCTCCAAAGTACTTGGAAGAACATCTCTTGTCATCAAGTAATGTCTCATAATGTGCTTGTAGCACTTGATTTTACAACGTTTCACGGTTGTTAACACTGATTCTTATTACCTTACTAATAAATCAATTCTGTCATGCACAAACACATTGGTCATATGTTCGGTGCAAACCAAACAAGTCCATGAGTGCTCTTATCACCATCTCAATAATTCTATCACTTGGTTACATTACATTATATTATACTCATAATATACCCATGACTCAATGCTCAAACAGGTCCACCAATTCAAATATTTAGTAACAACAGTGATATCGAATGAAAGAAGTTCAATGGAGATAAAAAACAGAATAGAGTAGGCAAAGGCATCATTCATAGAAATTAAGAATATACTGTGTAATATGTTCCTGTCAATAGAGGTGAGGAAGAGAGTTCTTCAAAGCTACATAATACAGATTCTAACATATTAATGCAAGTTTTGGAAAATAAATAAACAGGATAGTGAAAAATTAGAGACAACAGAGATGTAGTTCTATAGAAGAATGCTGAGAGTATCATGGACAGCTACAAAGAATAACAAAGAGGTGCTGAAAGAGTTAGATGCAAGACAGAAGGTACTTAATAATATCAATAGGAGACAATCTTTATTTTTTGGATACAATGTGAGAATAGAAGGTAAGAGAGATTGAGGATGACAATGTGAGAAAATATTAGATAGTATGACATCATGGTATAGCAAAGAGTCACCATTTGATCTGAATAATTGAGACTGGAAATAAACAATTTGTGGAGATCCAGTCGTGGTACCTGATGATGATGAATATACCACTACCTCTAGGTCATAGAAAGATACAAAATGGCAGATGTGGACAGGACATCCAGATGTATATAGCTGCATTCTTCTTCTTCTTCAGCGTTCATTCTCAAACTCCTACTGGATCTCCCTTGTAGGACCAAGGTCCTACTAGATTTCCAGCAGGATATAGTCTAAAGAATGAAAATGCATTGTCACCATTTTATTTGCACCAATGGCCCGACACATCTGTCTTCGGCAGGATATAGCTGCATTCAGCACACAATTCTCAATAGCATACATCGACATGGTGGCATAGTCACTTCCAAATTCTATATTTTAGGATTTTCAATTGCGGTGGACTTTTTTATCACAAAAATACTCTGAGATCAACCAAGCCATCTTAAATAAGTGAAGGTGTTTGATATGATGCTGTTCTCATCACTCCTAGCCTATCATTAATCCTAGAAAAATAATGTAGGCACAGTATGCAATATTTGTTATTTTAATTGTATTATTTTGTGATCTGTCAGATTCGTACACCTAAAAGTGTGGATAGAGATCCCTACACTGGCTCTGTTGTGGAAATCAAGTCTGAAAATGCACAGACAAACAAAAGGCATTATGAGAATCCAATTTTTCCAGATAGTAACAGTGAATTTCATAACAGACCACCTACTCGTGGAGGTGTTCGAAATATGCAAGATTCTTCATTTTCACTAAGTGGTAAATACATGTCTTATATTCAATCGTTTTATATAGTTACATTAGCACTATCTCACACTATTACTACTTCATATCAGTACTACCTCACACTAGTACTATCTCACACCAGTACTACCTCAGACTAGTCAGTACTACCTCACACTAGTACTACCTCACACTAGTTTGAACTACCTCACATCACTACTACCTCACATCACTACTACCTCACATCAGTACTACCTCACATCAGTACTACCTCACACCAGTATTATCTCACACTATATTAACTAACACTAGTACTATCTCACATCAGTACTATCTCACATTAGTACTATCTCACACTAGTACTATCTCACATCAGTACTAACTCACATCAGTACTATCTCACAGCAGTGCTACCTCACATTAGCACTATCACACACTAGTACTACCTCACACCAGTACTGCCTTGCATCAGTACTACCTCACAAAGCACTACCTCACATGAATACTTCCTCACACCAGTACTACCTCACACCATTACTGCCTCAAACAAGTACTACCTTACACCATAATAACTCATTCTAGTACTACTTTGAAACAGACTAATTACCACACAAAACAGTAGGCAAAGTAATGGAAAATATTGTTGCAAGGATATTGTATTATCATCTAGTGAGGAACAAGTTGCTATCACCAACTCTTAGTGGGTATCGTTCTAACAATCAGTCCTGGCTGTGGCTGCCTTTGTGCAGGGGTGTTTGAGGAATTTGATTTATAAGTGGAGATATGTGAGAATATAATTCATTCATTAGGTGCCATGCTGGCTGCCGTAGGTGATCATGGCTGTCCACAGCTCTCTATCTCCAGTATTATGTTTCAAGATTATTTGTTGTTTCTCTGCCGTGCCAGGTTGTTAAACTCTATATTTTATCATGTTGTCGCCCTCTATCTCTGTTGCCTTCAATCTTGCCTGTTGTGACTATGTTCTCCAAACCTCCTAGTCTCAAAACATGGCCAAAAAATGAAGATTGTGTCTTTCTTATATTATTGATTAAGTTATGTTTCACCTTTGACTCTTTCAACACCTCCACATTAGTTTTTCTGGCAATCCATGGTATTCTCAGCATTCTTCTGTAGAATCACATCTCTATTGGCTCTAATTTTCCACTTTCCTGATCCTGCTTGTTTATTGTCTTACGTAAAACACAGGTTTATATTCCGTTTCAATGGGACACCACAGACTATATCTAAAACTAGTGGGTAATGATGGGCAATGAAGAGCACACAAGAAATCATAAAAATTACAATACGCAAATCACATTCAACGTTTCAACACAAGGCCTTTATCAAGACACAAACAAAACATCAAAAGACGACGAATGGAAAAATGATCACAACGTCCAACGGAAATATGGAAATGATATGCCGGAAGGTCAGAAAGTACATAAAAACGTAAATATATGTGGAAACGAAACAAAAAGATGAGTAAATGATGGAACAAAAAGAATAAAGACAAAGACCACACCAACCCAGTACTAGACATAAGAGTGGTCGGAATTGAGTCCAAAAGGCTTGAGTGTACCCAATTCAAAAATGAGACAATTTTCTAGAGCATACCTAGATCTATCATCGGTGGTGCAAGATCTGATGGCAGTGACGTGAATATCCAACGCACCATGATGACCATCGCCATTGAAGTGTGTGGCCACAGGAGTGGGTGTTCTGTGCTTGATGGCATGAAGATGGTTACAAAAGCGATCGCTCAATCGTAGGCCGGTTTCCCCAATGTACTGTTGCCACAGCGTTTACATATGATCACGTAAATGACATTACGGGATTCACATGTAAAGGCCTCATCGATGGAGAAAGTGGCCTTGGGAAATGAAATGGAGCGCATCTGAACCACGTTAGGACATGTAAAGCAATGGACACGTGAGCAACGAACAGTGCCAAAATGGTCAGGAACAGAGGACTTAAGGTGGCTATTAACCAAGATGTCCCTCAGATTTCTATCACTCCTATAAGCCACCAGAGGTAAGTCATGGAAAGCATCACGGGTGTCAGGATCAGACTGGAGAAGAGAATAATGTTTGAGCATGATGCGTTGAACAGAAGAGTTATGGGGATGAAAGGTAAGAACAAGTTTAACCCTATCAGAGGAGGAGGAAGAACCCTGAGAGTTAGTCAAGGTATCGAGGCGAGACAAATGGCGCACGATCAGGGAACGATCGTCTACGGAAAAACTCAATCATCTCAGAGGACCTGTCGAGAAAATCGGCATAATCGCTACATAAGCGACACAGGCGAAGAAGCTGGGAGTACGGTAGAGAGTTGCGATAAGCAGGAGGATGAGAAGAAGTGTAGAGAAGAAAGCCATGTGCATCAGTAGGTTTATAGTAAACGGATGTGCTAAGGTAAGGGGGATGAATGGTGACAATGATGTCAAGGAAGTTGACAGAAGTAGTGGAGATATTAGATGTAAATTGAATAGCAGAGTTGAAACTGCCGATGAAGTTGATGAAACGAGACAATTCCACTTCAGACATGTCGGTGATACCTATACCATCGTCAATATATCTATGGAAAAGAGATGGGAACGGGCCATCATAGGTAGACCAAACTAAATGTTCAAGATGTCCCAGGAAGAGACACGAATAGCTAGGTCCCATTTTGGTTCCCATGGCAACGTCACTGATCTGATAAAAAAAGTACCCATCAAATTCAGAAGAGTTGAGCATAAGCACAAGTTCAGCAAGGCGGGTAAGAGTAGAAGTGGATACAGAGGGGTGGGGACTCTTGTCAAGAAAGAACTGTAGAGCCCTGAGACCATCTGCATGGGGTATAGAAGTGTACAAAGAACAGACATCAAGCAAGAACAGACAATAGGTACGGTCAGAAGACAACTGGACGGTAGAAAAAATGGTTAGGGCATGCTTAGTGTCTTTCAAGAATGAAGGCAGTTGTTCGACTAACGGCTGAAAAATGCTGTCAAGGAAGTCGGAGATGCGTTCAGTGGGACAATAGCAAGCAGAGACAATAGGTCTACCCGGATTCGATGCCTTATGGATTTTAGGCAGCATATAGAAAACAGGTTTGCCTAAACAGCTTTGATTGATGCAAAGAGACTTGGCAGTGGTAGGAAGGTGGTTGCTAAGGATAAGGGTTTTCACAGTGTTGTTAACAGCCTTCTGGTTAGTTACAGTCGTATCAGATGTGCGTGCAGTGTAGAAAGAAGGATTGGAGAGTTGTTGGTGGCCCTCCTGGAGGTAAAGGTCCTTACGCCAAACCACAATGGCCCCACCCTTATCTGCTGGTTTGATGACAATATCATCACAGGCGCGAGATTCTTCAGGGGTGATGTTAGAGCGACGAATGCGGTTGTGATGAAGTGACTTAATGTCATGGAGAGTATTCTTGATGTAAAGATCAAGAGCTTGAGATGCACCAGGCTTTGGAGTCCAGGGATATTTCTTCTGTTCATATCTAGAAAACAAATCGTCAGTACAAGATGAAACTTTGCCAAAGAAATGATAATGAAGCCGAAGACAACGATGGTAACGGTGGAAAAAAATTGAAAAAATTGTCTCAGCAAGGGCCTCAAGTTAGTCCCTCTCCGTCCTACATGCGATCAATACTCTCTTCTTCAGACATAGACTGAAAGATTACATGGAATTCAGAAATAGACTATGCATGTCATACTTGAGTGTACTGGAAATACATTGGTAGGAGCTATGTGATTCTTACTCAACTGTCCAACTACAGAGCACAGAATACAGTTATGCAGACCACAAACCTACCTACACATCATGGCTGACAAAGAACATCTACTGAATTCAGAGGATGAAGAGTGGTGAACTGGGAGAGAAGAGACTCATTGATGTAGTGTCATACACATTTTTTTTGTTTTGTGTGTGTGTGTGTGTGTGCTGGTTAGAATAGTTATATGTGCTCATGGATTGCCATACCTCCTCCCAAGTGATAATAACTCTCAATAGACAATGCAAAGAGTGGAGCCATATTACAATTTAAGTCTACAGAAAAGGACATGATACACAGATAGTTCGGTTACAAGGCATGTGATAGTGTTTGGGCCATCACAGCTGAGTCTGTAGGGAAAACCATCAAAGAGGAGAGTGGCGCATTTGCTGTAACTACAAGCAGCATGACTATGAAGATTATGACTGTGACCAAGGCTTTGAAACTGGACGAGTACACAGAGGGTAACTCATGTCTGCATTCCTTTGTAACTAGAATATTATCATAAAAATACAAATGGGTTGCATTTGAGAAAAGTCGCTTGATGCAGTCAAGAGGTTCAAGTTGGAAAGTGTCACATTCATTTTTGTGTCTGGTCATGTGGGTGTTTAGGACAACTAAGAGCAGACTGGCTGGCTTGCACTGCTACTGTATCAGGTGATAGAGCAATGGATCAGGATGACATTTTGAACTCATTGCAAGATATAAGGACAGATGAAATTAATGAGGGTGATATTTCCTTTTCCATGTCCAGAACAAAGAAACTGATCTTGAAATGAGGCATTGTCAGGGATGAGCTCTACTTTAGGCATGGAAGAATGTTTGTCAACCAACAGAAAACTGGAACTGTCAGTCATTATGTAATGGTGAAGATACACAAGTGGAAATTTGAACACTTATGGACATGTCTAAAGTGCATTGATAATTATCTGACAACTAACTAACTAAATAACTAACGAAGATTCTCCTTGCTTAAACAAGGAACTGAGAATAGAGAAGCATGGCAGAATTTTGTGTTGATATTTCCAAAGTTGCACCACTATGACCTGAAGGTTTATTTGTGTTTAATGTAATGTAAAGGAGCAGTTGAAAGAGGTATTGTAAGAGTCAAATGCAAAATGGACCTTAACCCATTAGCTGCACTGAGTAAAAAGTATATATCGCATCTACAGTGCGGGGAAATTTCAAGGGCTGTTAAATATTTTTCCTCTAACCAATTTGCCCACTACATTCTCATATTAAAGAATTGGAATGTAGACCTATTATTATTGAAGGCATATACACTAGGCCTATACTCTAACTTATGAATTTTTGAATAATGTTTCTTTATATATTATGTAGGAGACATGAAAACCTTAATATACATTCATCTCGCAAAATAAACATTATGTAAAACAAATAAACCTAATCATAATAACCCGTTTTATTTCAGACGCAAAGTTTTTCCTACCAGTAATATGCTTCTCAGCATATTTATTTGTCACATCACAAATATCTTGTATAATAGTATCATGTAATACACATTCAAAGATTCTGAAAACGTTTGCATGATCAATGTTTTGAATCTTAAACTATTATTGACAGAAGACAAAAATGTTTTACCTTACTCCGTATCATGAATTTGAAACACTTGGTCTACAGATTACTGAATCTAATTCTATATCCTCCGAATCACGAATACTAATACTATCACAAATCAAATTAACACTTTCTAAATCACTTTCTACATCTGATAAACTAATGCTAGAACTATCTCAAAAGCTTTCTTCCAAAAGCACATAAATCTCTGATTCATTGAATTTTCACTTCGAAATATTTGTAGGCCTAGATATTGTGGTTAGAGAAAAAAATTACTGCTCTGCCCACTGACAAAATTTCAAATGAAATGTACATGCATGCTCCATTTCAAAGCCTCGATTTGGAATTGACCTGTAGTTAGCTTGCACTAGCCAATCAGATTATTTTATAACATTGAGGGGCTTTCTGGGACAAAATATACACATACTTAAACACGCAGACTGATAGGTGATTACCGCAATTCGGCAGACACTTTTCTTCGTATCCTATAGGATGCTTCTGCAGTTAACGGGTTAATCAATAATATAAGAAAAATACCAACTTCATTTTTTGGCCATGTTTTGAGACAAGGAGGTTTGGAGAACATAGTCACAACAGGTAAGATTGAAGGCAACAGAGATAGAGGGCAAGAGCGTGATAAAATATAGACAGTTTAACAACCTATCACGGCAGATAAACAACAATGATCTTGAAACATAATACTGAAGATAGGGAGCTGTGGAGAGCCATGTTCACCTACACCAGCCAATATTGCACATGGCACCTGATGATGATGAAAGGAGCAGTGGTAGTGTAATGTTAAGTCATTTTCCCACTGACCAGCAAACTCAGGTTTTGAATTCACTCAATATTCGTGGTTTGAAATAAAAATTACTCCAGTGGTTGACCCAGCCACGAGGAAGTAGGTTACCAGGACTCATACTCAGGGAATGTCGAGAATGGTCATCAACCATCAGGAATGATTGCGTTTTGGTCAAACAGTATTTTTTGAAAATATTGCAAGTCTATTCCACTTCTTAAATTATCAATGCCTATTAATTATTGCTTTTATTATATACCAAAATTTATGTACAAAAGTGCCATGCAACAATCAAGATAGTCATTTTGTGTGTTGGAATAAAACATTTTGTTCTCGTGTAAGGTTAAAGTAGATCTAAAATTGACACAAAATGTATTCCTCCGTGACGCTAGCATAGTGAACATGCTGCCATTGCGGCATATCTAGTTGCATGCCTTCATACTACTTTTACTTGGCCACATAAGAAACTTTGGAAACTATCAATGTGATTAACTTTTATAAATCGTAGACAAAAATTATGAAGGAAGAAAACATCACACTGTGATTTATTGAATAATTGTTATACTAGAAACTAGTGATAAATATTTATTTATAAATTTCTACAAAAATATTGCATTATTTTTTACATTTCAAAATTATAATGGAATGCATGGTCTTCACTGTTAAGTATCTACTTTCTATTGCAGGGCAAGTATAATTAAATATCTACTTTCTATTTCAGGACATCAATATGATGAAAATCAACCTAAACGATCTGGAACAAAGGTTAGCAACCCTCCCGGTGGTAAATCTTCTGGATTCTGGTAAATGTATACAGTCTTTTAAGGACTACATATTTGAAAAGACTGTCCTTTTTTGGTGCAGACATTTACCTCTCTTTTATAGCTTGTGTATGCATTGTTGTTGCTTTATTGTTCCTCTCACAATTTATTTGCCTACAAATGCGATGGCAATAACCAAATTAGAAATGGAAAGTAAATTAGTTATATCATCACATATTAGAGTTGTCTTTGATAGTTGACAGTCTAAATGTCAGCTTCCCTTCTTCCTTGTCATTTGGTTCTTCCTTGTTATTTGGTATTCAAATATTCTATCCAAATACACTATAATTATCTTGTGATGAGAGATAGTGTTATGATTCTAAACTCAGAAAAGCACTATGTATTCATTGATTTTATGTAAAATGTTTGATTTTAAATTGTTTCTTTAATTTGACAGAAAAATTCATAGTAAGGTGTGTTTATCAAGTGTAGATGTTTTTATTACAGAATCTCTTCTTCCTTTAGTATCCCCCCTTCCTAACATCTGGAGCGCACTGATATTGCCAGTCACTAAATATGACAGCATATTTTTCTATATTTGTTGTCGTTTCTAATACAATGAGATAGTGAAAGCATCTATCTGTAAGTTGATTTTGTGTGCTTATTTGTGTTTGTTTCTTGATAAAGGTCCCTCTTGGGCCGTAACATCGAAAAAGTCCTTGTTCTTTTGTTTATGTTATTTCTTTTTTACATTAGATTTATTACTTGTGAGCTATTAATTAAACCAGTACATTGTCCTAGTTATCAATTCTTGGTTTTGTTACTGCGGAACTCTCCACCTTGTCGGATATCTTCTGACAATTTGGTTATTTATAACATTTGTGCAACTGGTTGTTTTAAGCAGCAGGACTGTGTTGTTATTTATTTTGTGTTATGTTCATAATTACAGCAATATTGTACTGAGTTATCTTCTCTCATGTTTTGTAACATATAAATTTCACATTACAGGACATACTAGGTCATTTTACATTGTTAACATGTGCTAATGTTGTCATAGCACTCATACATGTGCTGATATTGCCTTAGCACAGAAAAAAGAACCTTGTGAAACTGCAATGCATGTGCACATGGCATGGTTATACCAAGTCCAGCTTTATATACTTAATTTAATGAAATAGGGAACTTGTTTTAACACTGATGCATCATAGTCAATGATGGATAATGTGCATTTCTAATAATATCTCAACTTCTTGACTTTATTACAGATGACTTGCGCTGGTGCATTTTTTTGTTTGCTTTATTTTCTGAAAGTAGATATGGTTTATTGAAATGCAAAAAAGTATCTGGAAATAGTTGTATATTTTTGTAGGTTTTTTTTTTTGTTACTGTTAAATGTATGTCTATGATTTGTGTGCAACATGTATACAGCATATTACTCATGAGAAGCTTAAACAGAATAACTTGGTTCATTTTGTTTGCTTGTTGCTCTCTTTGTAGATGTCATTTATACATTTTGGGGAAGGATATCTTAATTGCTGTTGCTAATTCAGAGTTTTTGTATCATATGCTAACTTTGAATGCTGACAAGATGAATCATTATTTTAATAATTACATAGAACTTTCCATTTCATTACACACATCTGCTAGTAATTGTACCGTTGATTGATTCTCTCCATTGTATAATTGACTGAATGGTTATTACAGCAGTTTGTTATGCTTTATTTGATGAGTTATTGACTCACTCTGTGAAGATATTCTGTATTCGGGTAGGTCCAGTACATGACACTATTACACAGGGTAATTTAGCTGTGTCTAGATCATATGCTGATTCTTGAAGCTGTCAAGACTATAAATGCAAGTATGAGATGGCTATTATATGTAAAGCATTTAATTGGTTTGCAAGCCGCAAGCTTATGTAACATATGAACATACTTAGGATCTTATATGAGCAGTGATGGAAGCACTAGCATAAAAATAAAGTCAAGACTTGAAATAGTCTTGGCTGCAATGTCCAAAATATCATATGGAAGAGCAGAATAAGTACAGCAGTGAAGAAAAACCTATATAAATCTCTAATAATACCTATTCTTTTGTTATGGATGTGAGAGTTGGACAATTACAGCAGAAATGGAAACGGAAATACAGTCTTTTTAAAACAAATGTTACAGGCGAATATTGCACATCCATTATACAGAACATAAAACCAACATATGAATATTGCACATCCATTATACAGAACATAAAACCAACATATGAATATTGCACATCCATTATACAGAACATAAAACCAACATATGAATATTGCACATCCATTATACAGAACATAAAACCAACATATGAATATTGCACATCCATTATACAGAACATAAAACCAACATATATGTGAGAAACAAAATAATTGCTCTTGAAGACCAACAAGAACATCTCATGGCACTGTTGAAAAATTGCACACTTCTGTGGCTTTACCACATGATAAGGCACAATTTTGTTTTGAAAACTATCCTATAGGGAACAGTTGAGAGTGGAAGAAGAAGAGGAGGAAACAAATTGTGAATTAATAATATTAAAGACTGGAAAAGATTTAGTTCTCCACACTTAAACAAGGAAATAAGGACAGAGAGGCATGGCATAATTTTTGTGTTTCTAGAGTGGCAACCCTAAGACCCTGAAGGGTTATGGGCTTGATGATGATGAATCTCACACTTTCACTGAAAATGTTCCATTTTCAATTATTTTATGACTGATTTGTCTATAAGTGTCAGTGCCACCCTTCTATTTTTGAAGTGGTTGTCCATCACTCACTCCTGGACCCATTGACTATTCTGTATCAACCTATAACCATTATTATTTGAATCATAGTCTAATTATGTATCTGATTCTGTTCATTTTATCATGATTACTAGCTGAATCAAATTAGAATAGGAGTCACTTATGACCTGGTATCATCAGCTACATTGTCTATTTTGAAGTGTTTGTTGAAAAACTGTAATGAAGTCATTAAATTTCCAATTATCATTGCTGAACTGGATATTTAATAATTGGCTCCTCAATTTTTGAATGATATTTGTAATAAATGGAAGTCCTGCACTAAATAGAACCGGTGTAGAGTCAGTAAAATTCTCAACAAAAATGTAATAGTTTATTCTCTGATGACTTTAGTTAAAAAGTTATAAAGTGAACTTTGTGGTTTCAAAAGTCATCAATCACAGTAAAAGTGTTGATAAAATAAAATAATAAAATAAATACCTTATTGTGTTCATTAAGGTACTTTAGAAAAATACTACAAATCACAAATGCTACTCATCAAGTTTTTGCCTTTGTTGTAGAAAATCATTCATACCCTAGACTAGTACAGTGATTGATTATGATTCGGCACCACTACAGATCATATAATCATAAACTTCAGGCTCAATATCCTCATCAGAAAAAATATCAGAAACTGGTACTTGAAGTTAATGGTGTAACTACTGGCACAGTTTTGCATAGTCATGGATTGAGTGAGCATCAGCTGAGTAAATCAGCCCAGTATGGATGAAATAGTAACACATTGTTTCATCTTGAATTATGTTTTTTGCAAGAAATCCATTCAAAGCTACTGTCATTAAACTGTTCATAAATATACTTCTCACATTCATTTTTAGATATAAAATTAAAAAAATTGCCTAAATGTTGGGACAAAAACCAACACTGACACAAATGTTGCCATGAGGCTTGTACATCATCAACATGTTTTCACTAGTGTTGCACAATGTAAAAAGTTGTTATTTAAAAGCCCAAAAATACTATAAAAATGGCCAGAAAAAGGTCAACAAAAAGGAACATTTTTCAAACCCAGTTCACATTGAATGGCTGTAGACATAGGTTTATACTAATGTAAATATGGTAGGTGGGGATGTTGTAGGGAAAAAAAGTTCCCTTCTCTAGGAAAATAGAACATAACACATACAAGTAAAATATATCATATCCCTTTAATTTGCTTTGTTTCTTATTCTTCAGTGTTCATTCTCAAACTCCCTACTGAATCTCTCTTGTAGCAGGACAATTGTCTTAGATTTCCAGCAGGATGTAGTCCAGAGAATGAAAATGTGTTGTTTCACCGTTTTATTTGCACCAATGACCAAACATATCCATCTTTGATGGTTTGCTTGAACAGGTAAAGGTGTTCACTTACTTAGGAAGCATTATATTGAGTGAAGGGAAAAACAGTAAAAAGATACAAAATAGATGCAACAAAACATACCAGATCCTAGGACAGATAACATGTATTTTTAAAAAGGAAAATGTAAACATAGACACTAAAGTTGCATTATAAAAGACTATTATCCCATCACTATTCTACCAGTGCCAAACCTGGACAATGACAGCACAAGACAAAAGAAAAATAGTGACAGCAGAAATGACATGTCTACAAAGAATACTCAGAGTGTCATTAAGAGATAGAATTAGAAACAATAACATCAGACAGATAACCAAAATAATACCAGTATTGGAACACATCAAAAGACAACAGATCAAGTGGTTTTCACACACTTCTAGACTACCAACAGACAGCGTGCGACAGATGGCTATGACACATAGTCATCACAACTATAAAACCAGAGGCAGACCATGTAAAAGATGGATCACAGAAATCAAAGAAGCCACAGGAACAAGCACACAAGAAGGCCATCTCCAGAGAACTCTTCTACCTCTAACATTGCAAAGCAGACAAGGGCCACATCGTATAGATAGATAGATAGACTGAACGGTGGACACCTGTAGCTATATATATATTGGCATAGCCACAGACACCCACTGATCATTATTTTTTCTATAACTTTTCTGTCTATCTATTGCCTATTCTACAAATGCAGTTAGGCATCGTGGGAGTTGAAGTTTTCTTGTCCCTGTTGTGTTTGCCATGGTTAAGCCATGGTTTGTGACTCTGATTGAATATTCTCATCTTGGTCTGCCTCTTGCTTAAATTGCAACATTAAATTGCACTTATATTTTGTTAGGAGTTTTCAGCTGGTACTTTTTTCAGATTCTTCATGTTGTGATAAAGTTTTAGTACAAGGTACTTTAAAAAGCTGTTGAAGATGGCAAGCTTGCTTCCAAACTTTCATCATAAGTTCATCATTATAAACCTGTATTGTTTCATGTGACTTATTCTCTCCAGAACGTTGTCTTCCCAATGAACTCCCTGTACTCCTCTATGTCTGGGGCAATGCAGCGTGCATTTTCCAACGACGTATTCATGTTATCTTTAATGTCGTCAGTCCATAGTCTTCTTGGTCTGCCTTTCCTTTCCTCCTCTGCCCAGGTGCTCTGCCCTCCATTGTCTTTCTAAACAGTTTTTCTAAACAGTCTTTATATGACAAAACTCCGCCAAAGATGGATGTGTCTGGCCATTGGCATAAATAAAATGGCGACACAACGCATTTTCATTCTCTGGACTACATCCTTCTGGAAATCAAATAGGACCATGGTCCTGCTACAAGAGATATCAAGTGGGAGTTTGAGAATGAACGCTGAAGAAGAATAATAATATGACCAAACGTGTAGTTTTCTTTTTGCTATTGTATTTAGTAACCAACACTCTGGAATCTTCAATAGCCTGTATTACTTTTGTTAATCATTAATTTTTTTAATCTACTTTTTTACTGTTAAAGGGAAGCAAAGAATAGCAACACTGTGACTTGTCAGTTGTCAGGCAAGTTGCAGGAGTCAGCTAAGGAGATTTGGGGATGAGTTTGTTGTCTCAACCCTTTAGAGGGTCATTGTGACTCTTATACCATTCTGAAGACTAATATGCTTGGTCAAAAGGCACAGATATCTTACCTAAGCTGTTAACTGTCACAATGCATTTCATTACATTATGCTAATCTGCAGAAGTTTGAGAATGATCACAGAATTTATAAACAAGTGAGTCCACTATCATATAAAATTTACTTTAGTATTACAGAGCTATTTCTCAGTTTAAAAACATGGAGAAATGAATGAACAGATTCAAATTTCTTTGATTGTAAACCTTGTGATACTACATTCCGAGTGGGAAATTTATAAGAATGCCTCTTACTTGGGAAGAGTCTAAAAATGAAAATAAACTTCAAGATTTACACAATTTTCCATAAGGTTGACAAGTGTTCAACTATCTTATACATTTTTGCAACTAATTACTGTTTATCAATTTTATTGAGATATACTTGATTATATTCATTTGTAGTATTTTCTTCAAGCATGCAAAAATCATTTACATTTGTAGCATTTTCTTCAAGCATGTAGGAATAAGTTACATTTTTAGTATTTCTTCAAGCATGTAAGAATCGTTTACATCTGTAAGATATATAATATCCTTCATATTTGATATCTGGAGACATGGCAAGAGCATGACACTGGTATTAGTGCTATTTACTCACAATGAGGGTACGGTTAGTTAATAAGAACATTGTACTCTTATTGAGGATTGATACTCATAATAGAAATGTGGTACTCTTATTGGGGATTGTTACTTATAATTGGAACATTGAAATTTGGGGCATGTTTAAGATTCATGCTGGTAACATAGATCTGATATTTGGGACTCAATACTGGGAACATGCTATTGATATTTTGAAAACTTGTATTTCTACAATTGATAATAAATCAGCTATCTAATAAATGGAATCACTATTGACATGAAGCACAATGTGATGAACACACAAAATATGCCTATGATCAAAGTCCCTCTTATTCATTGTTAATTCATCGTCTATTAACCCCTTGGCTGTGGAGATCTCCTTAAGAAGCGATGACTCATGTGTTGTTTGTATAATGTATTGTGGAAAGCACCTTAAGGTGTTCAAATATTCTGATTGGCTAGTACAAGTGGTCTAGAGTCATTTAAAAATAGAAATTTTGTAAGTGCTTGTGTCACTTCTGCTTTTGTGTGTTGACATAACTGGAGTTTCTGTGTGTAACTATCCTACCCAGACCCACAAATATGACTAAGAGCAGACTTGATGAATCAGATATTTATACATTTTTGGCAGATAGTTTTTTTTATAGATAATTCTAAAAAAGAATCCTAGATAATCCTAGCGTTAACTTATATGATGCAGGAAGTGATTTAGAAAGTATTTATTTGCATTGTTATACTAGTAGTGATTTGAAGGATATAGATTTAGATGATATCTGCAGCATGCGTGTTTAATATTCATGGACAGACCCATGTGATATGGTAAGGTCACCATTGTCATTTTTTGGTCAATGATGTCAGAAATCAAAACATTGATCATGCTTACGTTTTAAATATCTCTGAATCTGTTTAAAATGATAGAGTATACAGTAATTTCGTTACTGCATGTTTTCCTGTTATAGAGTGCAGGAAGGCTTTTAAGGCTGTGGAAATAAAGGCCACTTTGCCAATGCTGTCGCCGTGATGTTTACAGGAAGAATTTTGTTGTTGCACCTCCAAAAGATAAAAATCCTTGTCCCAACCATGGATAGAACCAGGGATCTCAGGAATCTGAGGCTGGCATTCTAGCCATACGGCCACGTGCTCCAATACAGTAATAACACACTAAAATTGTTGAATGAAAAAATATAGTAAGAAAATTGGTTAAGGAACAAATTCTAGAACCCTCAACATTTTCCTGCACTGTGCTGCTGATTTGACTGTATTACCCCCTCAGCCAAAGGGTTAAAGAATTGGATGTGTCTGTTCTCTTATTTCCAACAATGCCTGCATGTTAATGGCAGTAAATCAATGTGATGCTGTTATGGTTTGAAGTAAATAGAGATGATGATCTCACTAGCTCCCTCGTGTAGTGGTTAAGCTGTTTGCCTTGTACTCAAGAGGTTGGTTTGAATCCTTCTCATGTCATCTTGCTTCCAAGTTGGATGTTTTAGAGATCCCTGGAGGTTATCGCTTAGCTACAGTTACATGCTATTAATGGTACTATCTGCAGGTAGTGTGCCGCTTTGTTGAGAGGGACAGATAGTAAATATAGGGAAACCTTAGTACATTGAAGTCAATCCTCTACACCTTTTGAGTTATAGCTGTCAGCCATTTATATCAACATCTGCCAATTTGTATCTTTTAAAACATGGATTGAGTTCTAACATAATAACTGCCTTAGTAAATAAAGTTCCAGAGACTACTTCAGGATGGAGGTAGCAGTGCCTCTACTTCCATCTGCATGCTGGATGTGGTTGTCCTATATGCTCAACTATGCTCAATGACTCTAACACCAGTAGTAAATCCCAGCCAGACTTCTCGCCCTGTTGTCAGACACATCAGTGAAGTGATAAGTAATCAATTGAGAGATTTTGATATTTTCTTTACCGTTGCCTCAATCTTTGCATTCTCTGCCAAGGGTTATTATTATGTTATGAAAGCCTGCCACAGTTTTATCACCAAGTGCCATTCTTCTTCTGTAGGTAAGGTTGAAACTGATCACCTCTCCAATTGTCATTTCAGAATGTGCCAGCCATGAGATGACTCACTTGACTCTTGCACTTTTTAGATCAAGAACATCCATGTGCAGTGGTTATCACTAGTCTGCTACGACATGCATGTATAAATTAGTTGCATGTATAATTTAGTTTTTCAAGAGCATGGTGGATATATAGTGATAGAAACCCCTGCATATATCTCATTTTCACAATAGGTGTATCCCAAGTGCATCTGAGGACTATGCACATATTCTCATTCTGCACACATTTCAGACATGAATGTGAAAAGTCTGAGAATTCCTAATCCATAGCCAACCACATACATGACAAACTCATGAAAGAGAAGGACTAACAGCCATTGCTCAAAGTGCACAGTTACCATAGTTTTAAGTGCTGCTATACATCGCTTCATCACTGTATCATTTGTTCAACATGGTATTTATAAGACAAACTGTGGTCATAATAATGCAGTTTATCACAACACACAATGTTGTGCCCACTTGTATGTCAGTTTTACTATGCCATTATTCAAAGAACACCACAACATCTGCATTATCACAGTTGGCCTGGGAGTTTGATTCTGTACACTAGTTCAATATGGCATCTAATGTCTCCTGGATGTCTTGCACCATTTTCTGTCTGTCAGAGCCAGTCCTGTAAGTTAGAATGGCAGCAAAGGTCAATGTACTTCTCTGACCAGAATGTGAAGATTGGCTGCTGTTGCTGTATGGATGTTAAACAGCACAGATAATGAGAGAGAACTTTGTGGTAATCCCAGACATATATTTATAGAGTCTGATGTCCACATTTCAAGTATGGGGCTACAGAGTCCTCTCCAGTAGGGCAGCAGCTATCCAGTGCATGACCCAAGAATTATTCTCCTTGAATAATTGTGTTATACTTCTTCTTCTGCATTCATTCTCAAACTCCTGTAGACTAGTAGGATGTAGTCTGGAGAACAGTATGTGTCATGGTTTACATCTTTGTTGTGATATCTGCACTTTTTGGACTGACACATCCGGCTTGAGCATAATGTTATGAACTAATGTAACCATTGTTCTTCAAAGCTGTAAAAACGTATTCCTACCAGAGATGTTGATGTTTACTTTAATCCCTAGGAATTATTAGCAGTTGAGCTCTTATATCCTTTGGTGAAATGGGAAGATTTATTTTATGTAGATGAAGTAGAGCTTCCACAAGTGGAAAACCACACTATACAGTCATATCATCTATTAGGATTATGTGATTGCAAGCTGGTGAGACCTTTTACAGGCAGGATGTTGTAGATACTTTCAGATGAATACAATTTTATATATCTCCTCATTGCTTGTCAATTATGTGCACCTCAATTATTCCAGTTGTAGTCATTTAATTACAGCAAGCCTATAAATACAGCCATTTTTTTTTCTTTAGCTGTACAAGTATGTGTCTTTGATAAAAATTTAGAATAAAATAACTGAAATAATATATTTTTAAAAAACTTGCACATTCCTACATTTTGATGTCATAACCTTATAGAAGTAATTGTTGCATTTTTTAATGTTGACATGACTTACTGTTAATTGTTAAATTTGGTCTCCGTACCATCAATAAAAATAAAAATTCCCATTTTATGCTGCCAGATTTTCAAACTTGAATCTACTTTTTTTTTTAATTGAATATGCCAATGCTGAAATATTACATAGGCCTATAGAGAAATAAATGTTGCTTCCAACTGCATTTCTGTTACTGGTTTTGAGTTCCTTCATTTATACAACTTTTATTACATATTTGGTGTCTTATTTTGTAGATTGTTATTTTGCATAAGAATTTAATAACAATTTTTATTTGTAAATAGGAACAAGAAAATAAAGTTCTTGGGAAAAAATATATGCACCAACAATCACGTCATCTGAAGATGTGAAGAATGCCTTCTATGAAGAACTGGACAATATCATGAAAAAAATTCTAAATTCAATTTGCATACTGCATGATATGCCAGGTGGGATCAGACTAACAATTGTGGTTAATTTGTCTTGGGAAACCATGTTGTGCACATGAACGAAAATGGACAGAGATTGTTGGAATTTTGCATCAATAATGACCTTTGCAATGAAAGATATCCACAAAATGTCATGGAAACTTCCAAGATTTTGCCACTGGCACCAGCTGGACTTTTTATCACCAGAGGAAACATTTGAATTTCACACAACTAACATGCATCTACCACAGTGCTGCTTATGATACAGACCATTCATTAGTTGCTGCTAAAATCAAACTAAGATTAAGAAGAATCTTCACAACCAAATGTAAATACTATATATTTATGTATCAATTGAAACATTTTTTTCTAGAACATTGTCACCACCGGTCCCATGCTGGTTGACCATCATTCTTCTGCGCCCTCCAAAATGTTCACCTCTAGCAACACCGCATTTCAATCCCTGATCTTTAATCCTAGCCAGTGAAAAGTAATCATCATCCACATTAGTCTCACTCTTGCGTGTTATATCTTTTAAGGAGTTCAAAACGTCAGCGCAATCCATTGCCCCATCGCCCTGTGCCACAAACGCACACGATGCCAGTTGATCCGCTCTTTCATTGCCTCGAACGCCCACATGTATTCAACATTAGCTTCGTCACCACTGCAGATGCTATGAACACCCCTCTGTTCCGGGCAAGCAAGCATGCAGTGGCAATTGATATATAGTCATACATTATTCGATATTTCTGGTCCATCGTCTCTTTGGTCTTCCTTTTCTTCTCTTGCCTCGTGATCTGCACTCAAGAATCAGCCTTTCCATGCCATCATCTCTGTAGGCATCCGAAAAACTGTAGCTTCCTTCTTATGATTGTTTTTAGAAGTCACCCTTAATTTAATTTCAGTATTTTTAAAAAGCTTCTATATTTTTCTCTGTCCATAATATACATATAATTTTTATGTAGCACTTCATTTCAAATGAATTTATCCTTCTCGATATTGTCTTGTATTCATATATATAGATATATATATAAGATGATGCAATAATCTATGCCAGTAATGGCTAGGAGCAGGTAACTCTTGACAGCCCATAGCATTTCTAACATGGGGGAGGGGGTGGAAAGAGAGTTATGGATGCATGTTTAGATCTCATCATTCTTGTGCCAGATTTGTGGCAGACATTCTTCTTCCATCGGCAGGGATGGTACATTTAGCATTCCCTGTAACCAAGAGTAAGCCACAAAAGGACTAAGATGCGATGTTCGCTAGCCTGTATGTCTTCGTCATCCATGGGAATGATCTGATAAAAGACAAAATTAAGAAATAGAGACAAGATGTGACAATGATGATTTTTTTCACATATGACGGGTTTGTCAGCCTATCCCCTTAGCCGCCTCCTACGACATCACTGGAAATAAGACAGTAGCCATATTATTTACACCCAGATTTAGAAGTCCAGGCCTTGGTTGCCATGAGGACGATTGCTCAGGATAGAAATCGCAAGACTTTGTGTGTTGACGCATACAACGCGTAGTACACAAACAGACAAACCTGTAGATATAGAAAGAGATGACTTTGTTAGTACTAGTTTTTTAGGAAAAAAAATCGAGCACCCCCCCCCCCCCCCCACACACACACCACCGTACCACTTTTCTGCAAAAAAAGGTCATCATTAAAAATAGAGAATTGCATACGAAGAAGGACAATTAACTTTTTATTCTTCTTGAGACCCCCACCCCTCCTTTTTTTTCACCTGACGACGTACTTCATCCAGTGAACAACAGCACGAGCAAGTCATCACGGCCAATAACAATTTTCTCGTCAGTCAACATTTTGACTTATATCCGTAGTATTCTCTCTCCAGAGACAACAGCATTGATGTCGAAGTCAATAACACAACCTCTAAACTACTTATTGGATTTGGCAGACTGCGTGATAATTTGTGGGAACGGAAGAACATTAGCTTCGCTACAAAGCTATCGTGACATTTCTCTCACTTCCTTGCTATAAGCTTGTGAGACCGTTACAGTGTACAGCAGACATCGACATCAAAGGGTGTTACATCACTTTCACAAATACCGCATCCGTAAACTTCTCAGGATAAAGCACCTGATACTGAAGTTCTCACTAGAACCAACATTTCAAACATTCATACAACACTGAAGTTCTCACTAGAACCAACATCCCAAGCATTCATACAATACTGAAGTTCTCACTAGAACAAACATCCCAAGCATTCATACACTGCTGAAGAAATACCAACAGAGATGAACTGGACATGTGCGCATGTCTGAAGAAAAAAAAACATACTAAAATTGTTGATGTATACTGAGATCTTAAGGGAAAACGACTGACCCGTGAGCAGTAGAAACGCTTCAGAGACTCACAAAGTGTGTCTAAAGGGAAAACGACTGACCCGTGAGCAGTAGAAACGCTTCAGAGACTCACAAAGTGTGTCTAAAGAGCTTCAACATCAACGCCATATCCTGGATGTCTGTCGCTCAGAATCGCTTAGTGTGGCGCAGCAATACCAGCAAAGGTGCTTACATCACCGAGAAACACCACTTCTCAGAGGTATAGAAAAAACGCGCCGCCCGAAAAGTACAACAAACACACAGGCGCTCACTTCTGATCACATGTATCCCAAATTTTTGGCAAGGAATTTTATACCAGAATTAGACGTTTCAATCACCTCCGTCCGTACACACCAGAAAGATGCACCAACACATGTCTGAAACTGTTGTCATCACCGATTGTGATGGACGCCTATTATTCAACTAGCACACATCATTCACGTTTTCTCAAAATATATCGGAGATCATGATTCCTTACATCAACCTGAAATAGCATTTAATGAACACTAAATGCCTTGGATAATTTATTGCATGTCCGATCCAGTCCTTTAAGGTAATATGCCGTCTGCAAAAGTTAAGTCAATAAATCGAATTTATCCAGACCACAATATCACAATAAATTAAAAGCCAACACGGCTCGATATAACCAATATAGACACCAGTCTTCAGTTGGCAGGGTCGTGCCATGGCAAGAGACTATCCCCTATTAAATAAACAAATTACTCGTTAACAATTTCACAAGGAACTATCAAAATCTTCCGTTGACTATTCGTATCACCTTTATCTGTCTGAATTCCCTGCAATATCTACAATGTAGAATCCTTTCTTTTAATTGCGCCTATTGTAAATATTATCTGCTTCTATTGTAAATATTACACCAGAAGAGCCACAAAATGTGGAAATAAACTGGTGTTTAATTCCCCTGTTCATTCTCTGATGTAACTGCCAGAACCTCTTAAGGACCTATCATCACTAATCAGTCTAATAAAGTTTTCCCATACCTCAGTCTTGGCTTCACAAGATACCCGTTTGAACTCATTAGTGATCAAAATAAGACCATCACCACACTCGTCACCCTCTCCACAAATCCTGAAAATTATACTTTCACACTAGACAATACCCAACTGCCAAAAGAAAACAACATCATTTACCTGGGATTAACATGCAACAATAGACTTACCACAGAATTGCAGGAAAAGAGTCTATATCTGTAATTCTGTCTCCTTAATAAAACTCACTTCTTTTGTAGTTCATACAGTGTCCCATAGAGTTTTGATTCCAGTGTTGTTTCCTCTGGCCAATATGTCTGCCTCAGCGTTTCATGCTCAGAACACTATTGAAGTATATGTTTGGCACTCTGTGCTGCCTGTCCACATGTACACATGGCTGTGTTGCCAATCTTGAATTTTGTATACATGTGACTGCGGAGTCGGTTGTGTCCTGTTCTGAGACGTAGAATTATAACTTGTTCTGGTCTGTTCATAATGTGATAGTCATCTTGTGTTGGTGTTTGTGGCTTTCTTATTGACTTGATCATCTGTTTTTTCTGATGGTAGGTGATTGGTATATCTGGTTGGTCTTCGGCAGTATTTTCCTTAGCCAGTTAGTCTGCTTTTTCATTTCCTGGTATTCCACAGTGAGAGGGTATCCACTGCATGGTTACCCTATACTGGTACGACAATTCACTAAGTAGTTTTTTTCATTTCTGTTAGTTTTCCAGACTGGAGAGCTTGAAGCACTGACCTTGCATCTGTCAGGAATACCACAGGCTGTAGGTCAGAGTTGGAGTTCAGCAGTTTTTTAGCTGCTACACTAATTGCCTGGATTTCTGCATCATAATTATTGCAGAATTTTCATGTCGGTATTCTTATTGTATCTCTAGGCTTGTGTGAATATTATATTTATACACCTCCACCTCCATTCCTCACAGCATTCTGTGCTGACCCATCTGTGTATACTGCTGTCTATGTCAAAAAGGCGCGTGATGTATTTATGTATTCTCATGTATAGTGGTGGTCAGCCTCATTTCGCTGACTGTAAATACATTTAACATAAATCTTTGAACCATAAACACACTCCAACGTAATAAACTTCAAACACTGACAATAAATTTATTCAGCACAAACCTCAAACAATGAATAAAATCCAACGTATTAAATTCCACTCGTTGACAATAAATACATTCAATCCCAGTCACACAGCCTTCACGTACCAAAGTCAAATAGTATACTCCATATTTTAAAAAAAGCAATCGCTGACAATAATTAGTAACTCCAACGTATTACTCCAATCTTTGACAATAAATAGTAACTCCAACGTATTACTCCAATTTACTCCAATCGTTGACAGTAAATAGTAACTCCAACGTATTACTCCAATCGTTGACAGTAAGTAGTAACTCCGACGTATTACTCCAATCGTTGAGAATAAATAGTAACTCCAACGTATTAATAGTAACTCCGACGTATTACTCCAATCGTTGAGAATAAATAGTAACTCCAACGTATTAATAGTAACTCCGACGTATTACTCCAATCGTTGAGAATAAATAATAACTCCAACGTATTAATAGTAACTCCGACGTATTACTCCAATCGTTGACAGTAAGTAGTAACTCCAACGTATTACTCCAATCGTTGACAGTAAGTAGTAACTCCGACGTATTACTCCAATCGTTGAGAATAAATAGTAACTCCAACGTATTAATAGTAACTCCGACGTATTACTCCAATCGTTGACAGTAAGTAGTAACTCCAACGTATTACTCCAATCGTTGACAGTAAGTAGTAACTCCGACGTATTACTCCAATCGTTGACAGTAAGTAGTAACTCCAACGTATTACTCCAATCGTTGACAATAAATAGTAACTCCAACGTATTAATAGTAACTCCGACGTATTACTCCAATCGTTGACAGTAAGTAGTAACTCCAACGTATTACTCCAATCGTTGACAATAAATAGTAACTCCAACGTATTAATAGTAACTCCGACGTATTACTCCAATCGTTGACAGTAAATAGTAACTCCAACGTATTACTCCAATCGTTGACAGTAAGTAGTAACTCCGACGTATTACTCCAATCGTTGAGAATAAATAGTAACTCCAACGTATTAATAGTAACTCCGACGTATTACTCCAATCGTTGACAGTAAATAGTAACTCCGACGTATTAATAGTAACTCCGACGTATTACTCCAATCGTTGAGTATAAATTCACTCAGTCCCAGTCACATGACTACAACTTGACTTCTCTCTCTAAACTCCATGAATCAAGTGTCAGTTACTAAAACTGAACTGTCTGCAAAGGTCGTGATTCCTGTACAAGATAATCACAACTAACTCGTGATGCTAGTGATTACTGCACTTCCTCGTATGAATCCATCCTATGTTTACTTCAACACGATACTGACTGACAGAATACAGATAAAATCCTTTCACGTACAACATAGTACCCATGAACTACATACAGGTAACTTATCTTTCTCGGTGGAATTCTCCGACTCAACTGTATTACTGAAACTACATAACTCAAACTGTTCCAAAACTAATCTGTCTCTTACTAAAACTGCACTCCAACTAACTGTCCTAAAACTAAACTGACTAAAAAACCTAACAAAAAAACCGTGTGCAAAACAATGAACTGTTCGCTTTTCAAACAACCAACTTCTCAATCGCTCACAACATACACACTGTCTCAAGACTATAACTATGACTTAACTAGTAATTGAATAAGTAGGGGAAGGGGCGTCTTGGTGCAATCATTGCAGATCAGACAGATCAGACTACAGGAGGACGAACGAACAGTAGCCTAAGTGTCTGATCTGTTCATCATGATTAAGTGGCGTCTCCGAAACGAAGGTTGGCTGCAACGTATCTCCAACATCTCCTGTCTCTTGTCTTGGTGGTGTACTCTGCTAGATTGTAACCTGTCCATCGTGTGATGTTACTCTCCCACTTGTATCTCTGCCTACCACTTGTTTGCTTCCCTTTGACTTTATCCTCAAGTAAGGTCTTCAATAAGGTGACATAATGTGACATGTCTTTTAATGTGTCCAAAGTATTTTATTTGCCTGATCTTTATTTCTCGTAGTAGTTCTTTCTTCATATTAAGTGTCTTTAGCACTTCTTTATTTGTTTTCTTCTCTTTCCATGATGTTCTCCCTATTCTTCTATATACCCACATCTCAAAGGCATCAATTTTGTCTTCTAATTGTTTATTTAGTGTCCATGTTTCTGAGCCATATATTAATATGGAATAGATGTAGCATTTTATAATTCTCATTTTTAACTTGTTTGTAATTTTTTAGATATTAATAATTTCCTCATGTCATTGACGGTACGTCTGATCTGTTGCATATGCACAAAATGCCTTATCTCACTGTGTGGCATGTGTAATGGAAGACACATTTGGATTTTTTACATCTTGATATTTTTTTCCTTGGCTATCAGAACCACGCAAAGCAGATGATTATTTTCCTGTGTCCCAAGAACATTACAGGCAGTGCACGGAGCGTCACATGTAAGAAAATGTCTGTAATAACTACAGAAAAATATCGCCTCTATGTGCCGTTGGCAAAAAAAAAAAAAAAAAAACTTTTCTGTGTCTGTGTCTAGAGTTGAACTCAGTGATTCTCAGTGATGATGTCACGGCAGCCATTAATTTCATTGGTGTTACACGAAAATCCGTGACGTCGGCTAGTTAAAAATGTAAACAGTATGCTATTTATAGCACAGTGAAGAATCAAAAGCAACTTTTGCCCAAAGTATGTGACATGTTATTTGGTTGATATTAACTAATGTATAAACACCGTGTACTCTACTCCTGTAGAAATTCATGTTAGTCTCAAGAATTTTTAAAATTGTCCTCTGGCTTCCTACTTAAATTTTCAGTAGAAATGTAGACTGAAGGGTACATGTTTATTCAAATATTTTATCTCGCAGGTTCCGATATTGATTGGAAGTATAGGCCCTCTATGTGTGTTTCAGTGTGAACATTTCTCACAAACCAGTGTGTGTGCGCCAACAGTTGTCATTGAGCGTGTTGACTGATTTAATGTAGGGCTATGTCATTTAGAATACATCATCATGCCACATTGCTTGTTGAAGTACTTCAGGACATCATGTATAAATGTGCATAATTAATTTATAAAGGCTATATATAGGACATATGCACATTTTTGGAGGTGTCCATGGCCTAGTCGCGATTTTTTTGTCTCATCGTTTATGTGATTCGAATTTCGTGGATTGTGCTAGTTGTGTTGTTTAATTGTGGATTCAAGTGACAAATGAATAGGCCTATGTTTCCGCACTTTAATGTTACTATTTGCAATATTCGAGCGTTGACAAAGGAGAAACATGTTTTTTTCGTTATTGTCAATCGGGAACAAACATCTCATTTGGTGACCTCACCTATACCAACTAAGGTTATTGGGTACCATTGGTTTTGATCTTTTTCTAACAGTTACATGAATAATATAATATAGAAGCCACACCTGTAGATACGGTCTCTGTGTGTAGGGGGTTAACGTTACAACAGGGTGCATGCGTACGATTCCGGATGTAGTTCTCCATTTTTGATGAAAAATTTAAAGATCTTTTACGAAAAAATCGTTTAGGGAGGGCTTTACCCATCTTATGGCCACATTCCTGGTACTAAAAGTCAAGTTATGATTTACAAAGGGGGGGGGGGCGGGTCGAATAATAATAAATCAATTTAACTGTGGGGCTTCATAGAAACCTTGATGATTTTATTATTAAAGAAAAATCATAATGAAAAAAATAGACAAATCACCCCGATATCGAGGAAACAAAACCGACAGAAAAATGACAGGCGGAGTGTTTTGCCTATTTTCTGTTGTCTCACCTTGGATGTTCTAGCTTGTACTCTCCTCGGTTATAATCTAGACCAGTGTTGTCTCACCTTGGATGTTCTAGTTTGTACTCTCCTAGTTTGTAATCTAGACCAGTGTTTCCCAACTTTTTTTTGTACCACGCCCCACCAAAGCATTTCTAAAAGTATAATCTCCCCCCCCCCATGTGACATAGGCCCACACATTTTTTAAATTACACAATTTAGTTAGTTAGTCGTCGGATCATCATCACTGCAAACTGGACACGTCCATAGTTGCTCCGATCTCTCCTTGAGTGTATCCGCCATTACACTTCTGCTGACAGTGCCGGTCCTATGCTGGTTGACCATCATTCTTCTGCGCCGCCCAAAATGTTCACCTCTAGCAACACCGCATTTCAATCCCTGATCTTTAATCCTAGCCATTGAAAAGTAATCATCATCCACATTAGTCTCACTCTAGCGTGTTATATCTTTTAAGGAGTTCGAAACGTCAGCTCGATCCATTGCCCCATCGCCCTGTGCCACAATCGCGCACGATGCCAGTTTATCCGCTCTTTCATTGCCTCGAACGCCCACATGTCCCGGCACGAAAATAAATGTAACCACTTTCAAGCTCGCCTTTCTCAAGGCCTCAATCCACTGTTCGCGAACGAGACCCACCTGTACCTTCTTAATCATAATCATAGAGTCACTCAAGATGCAGACTTGCGTTACCTTCTGTGTGCGTAGCCACTCAAATGTCTTGGTCACCGCCATAGTCTCCATGGTCATACTACTCGTAGTGACCACAAAGGCACCACTTTCCTCCTTGATCGTTTTACCTGCGCACTGAGCTGTAAAGGCCCAAGCACTGCGAACATGTCTAATCACAGATCCATCAGTGTATATAATCACAAAATGTAATTAGTCCCTAAATGAAGCCTAATTACGTTACAACTTGTTCAGGACACAAAAATTGGGTTTTAGGAAGAAATCACTAGGAAATCATTAAGATAAAAACAGTAAGCCGTAAATAAATTTTCAAAACATAGGCCTAATAGACAACTAAAACATTCAATGTCAGGTCAGGTCTAGATGAATGTACTCAATTTAGTGAGACCCTTGTGCTTGATGCTTGCTGCAGAGAGCTTTTATATTGGGCTCCAGTTTAGTCAGCTTCAGCCTCAAGTCTCCCCATTCTGTGATATCCAGTAGATTTATTTTCTTTAGTAACAAATCATTTACGGCACTAAATCCACATTCAGCTAAATTTGAAGATGGAAACCGTAACAATATCTCTCTTGCAAAGTTTGTTGAATTATGGTATTTAGTTTTGGTTTCATCACAAAGCCATGCCATAGCTCCTTTTATATTGAATAGAGTTTTAACTGACTCATCATTTCTGAGAGTTCTCCTTAGTACTGCATTGAAACATCAGACAAATCCACTAACATTGGCTGCATCATCCATGTTAGAAAATCAATTTGTTTTAAATCAGCGGACACAATTTTCAGATGATTGACAATAATAAGTACAGAGTATCAGTCACTTCAAATCCCCATTTGGACTGAGATTTTTCCTGTTTTCAGCTTTCCAACAAGTTGTATTCAATATCTTCACTGATTTCATTTATTCTTCTGCTAACAGTATTGTTACTGAGTGGCATGACTTTCACGTCTTTGTCATCTTTTTCCAGAACTGTTTTAGGAGATGCTGATATTGATGGTTTGATTAAATTCTCTCCTATAGTACGCCTATGATTTTTTCCAGATTTAGCAACCAGTAAAGAAATTTCCGGCTAGTGATAGATAAATATATAGAAGTCCAAAACAGTATCTATATTTGCTTCATATATACAGCAAGGCCTTTGACAGAGTCCAACATGAAAAATTAATCAAATGTCTTCAAGAAATAGGCATAGATGGAAAAGACATCAGGCTGATTAGAAATATATATTGGGAACAAACTGCATCAATAAGGTGTGAAAACAGCTACTCTCCATACATAGAAATAAGAAGAGGGGTAAGACAAGGATGTATTTTATCACCAAGCCTATTTAATATCTACACAGAGAATATCTTTAAAAATATAGAAGAAATACCAGGACTAAAGATCAATGGGAAAATAATAAACAACATTAGATATGCAGATGACACTGTTCTTTTAGCAGAAAGTGAACATGAACTACAAAGACTAATAGATCAAGTCAATAAATCAAGTAATGAATATGGACTGGATATAAACATTCAAAAAACAAAAACCATGATAATCAGCAAAGGCACAGAAGAACAGGAGGTAAACATAAACATACAGGGAGAGAAACTACAACAAGTAAAACAGTATCAATATCTTGGACACATAGTCACAAATGATGGCAGATGTGAAACAGAAGTTAAAAGGAGAATAGGAATGGCTAAAAGTACCTTCAATGACATGAGGAAATTATTAATATCTAAACAAATTACAAACAAGTTAAAAATGAGAATTATAAAATGCTACATCTATTCCATATTAATGTATGGCTCAGAAACATGGACACTAAATAAACAATTAGAAGACAAAATTGATGCCTTTGAGATGTGGGTATATAGAAGAATAGGGAGAACATCATGGAAAGAGAAGAAAACAAATAAAGAGGTGCTAAAGACACTTAATATGAAGAAAGAACTACTAAGAGAAATAAAGATCAGGCAAATAAAATACTTTGGACACATTAAAAGACATGACACCCTATTGAAGACCTTACTTGAGGGTAAAGTCAAAGGGAAGCGAGCAAGAGGTAGGCAGAGATACAAGTGGGAGAGTAACATTACACGATGGACAGGTTACAGTTTAGCAGAGTGCACCACCAAGACAAGAGACAGGAGAGGTTGGAGATACGTTGCAGCCAACCTTCGTTGCGGAGACGGCACTTGATGATGATGATGAAAGAAATTTCATAACTATCCTCAAGAGTATGATTAAAAGCTGCAGTATGAGCAACCAACAAAGACTTTATGTTGCTCTTTTTTCAAAATTCTTCTTTAAAAGTTTGAAAGTAATTTAAATCTGAATTGACATAAGCATTATGTTTTGCCTTCAAATGCGCATCAAGACGACCGCGCTTCATTTATCAAGCTTGTTGTCATAATAGACAAAAAGGTGACCTTTGATCGTGGACAACAAAACACAATCTTCACGACCTTCCGGCATATCATTTCCATATTTCCGTTGGACGTTGTGATAATTTTTCTATTCGTCGTCTTTTAATGTTTTGTTTGTGTCTTGATAAAGACCTTTTGGTTGAAACGTTGAATATGATTTGTGCATTGTAATTTTTATGATTTCTTGTGTGCTCATCATTGCCCATCATTACTCACTAGTTTTAGATATTTTCTATGGTGTCCCATTGAGACGATATATAAACCTGTGTTTTACGTAAGTCTAATTGTTGTTACGTTTCACGCAGTTACCTTGTATTGATTGTCATCGTGGACAGCGGATATGAACCCAAATTTTAAGTTTTCCTCTGAATACTGACGAACTTTTCTTTTGCTTGCACTACTTACTTTACTTTTTACTGTGCGACTGAAAACAATAAATATAAGATAAATCTAAAACTAAAAATAAACTATGTATTAATGTTAATTTAATGTTAATATATCAAAATTAATTATTAGTATGCTTTTTTAATGAATAAATCACAAAAATTACTTCTTCTCTTTCGAAGTTTGACGTGTAGTACACAGCAAGTTCGGTTTTCTTAATGAATCCTGCTATATTTGGAAGCTCCTCAGTGCTCCCATACAGATTTCAGTGGATATCCGTCTCTGTGGGACTGTTTTTCATGTAGCTGGTTTAGTGAACTGTAATGCAGTCTTGCATGATATGTTCCACCATCTATGCTGCCTTCCTACACATATATACAGAAGTGATGGAACTAGTCTTAGTCTATTTAAGTGACTATTTAGTAACAATAATGTATTTATTATTTACTATTAGGAAACATGCTGATATCTTCGTTGTGGTTTTAGCATGTGTAATAAATATTTAATTATATTTGTATATTCGAATATAATGCACATGAGTGTGAACTTTATTTTTCATCTCCTGCAAATTCCATTTTTTGGACTTAATTGCTTATTCACTGAGACCATAGAAATATACATAGGTCTATGTGACACATAGGCTACATACCATTGTGTATCACGTTTTTCCATTAATAATTCTTTTCGCAAACATTATTATAACCAAAATATTGCCACCAAAACATACTGACACAATTAGCTATTCTGTAGCAGTAAATCAACACCTGACCCTAGAGGGGCATTCCATATGAAGCAAGCTGTTTGGAGATATGTTAGTACTTCCCTCTCTCCCCCCCCCCCCCCCCCCCCGATTTCTCTGTCTTATAAAGGGTTAACAAACGCTTAATTTATATTGAGATACTAACAATCCTTCTTTTTATAATTAAAGTCACAGTAGGCGGTTGGTTATTAAACTCTAGATGAGGTTATTTTCAAATCGCCCCTCTGTGGGGCATGCGCCCCATGATGTGAAACACGGATTTAGATGATATTCAGCTCTGTCATGTGAACTTCAGGGTCAATAGTGCCATTCTTATTTGTCGCAATGTATTGCAAATGTGTTCTTGATAAAGGCCTTTTGGTCAAACTTTTATTTATGTGTGTTATTATGTGTGTTTCTAGTGATTAGCAAAACTTCAATGCACTGTTCCAAGTTTCGCCTGTTGACTCAAGTTGCCAGACGAGTAGGTACGATCTGAGCAGACTTGGCTCAGATTGGAAGAGGAAAGGTGTTTTAAACCAACATTTTGACTAACTTCATAGTACTAAAAGTTCTGATATTCTTTGTCATTTCTGTTATTACATACATATTTTGTTGTCTGGACCAAGTGGTTATAATGAGATTAGACTGCGCCATCATTCTTGATATGAAAAGTATATTTTAAGAGGAAAAAGGAAGTATATTAAAAAAAAAAAGCATGGGGACAAGAATGCAGTCTTGTTTTCACCACTCTTGATCACAAACTCCACCGAAGAAACACCAAAGTTGGTAGTAGCTTTCATGCCTGTGTGGAATGACTCAACTATAGTTTGGAGGTATGATGTGCAGTCAATCTTTTTGAGTGATTTGAATAAACCCTCAATATGTGCCTAGAATGCCTTTGTAAGATCAATGACAGCAATATACAGATGCTACTTTTGTTCAATCTTGTAGTTGATGTAATGAAAATATCATGTCTGTGGTCGATAAGTTTCCTTGAAAACCACATTGTGATTCAGGATTGATTCGATTACATAGAATTATTGTAGGCCTATAGTATTCAACAATGGTGGTGTCAAAAATTAAATAGTCTCAGTATATGCCTATATCAGAGAACATCATGCAAGAAAAGAACAACTGCTTTCGTAAAGCCAATAAAATTGTATATATTACATTGATGCTGTGTAATAATCATGAAAAGAATAGAACAACATATGAATAAAGAAGTAAATATAGTTCAGTCAGGTTTTTAGACAGAACAGAGGTACTAGGGATCATATCTTCAACAGGATACTGCTAAATACTGCCAGTATTGGCACAAATATAAAACACTCATATACAGGAAAAACTCAATACTGTCAATATGTTTTTATATCTCGGTAGCACCCTATCGCAAACTGCTACATTTGATGAGGATGTTGCCCTGTGTATTTGTTGCGCTAGTGCGATGTTCGGGAGTCTTTGTGCCAATGTCTGGATAAGGCATGGTCTCAGTTTGACAACTAAGTTGGATGTGTACAAGACATGGAAATCCTTCGAAAGCTCCGTATACAAAGCATCCATGCCCTGCTGATTAAGTCCCAACTCCGCTGGACTGGCCACATCGTCCGTATGCCAGACAAGCATCTTCCAAAGAGATTATTCTATGGGGAGCTGTGCGATGGTAAACGTTCAAATGGCAGGCACAAAAAGCGCTTCAAGGATCACCTAAAAAACTCTTTCAAGCACTGCAGCACTGATCCTAGCTCCTGG
Source organism: Meghimatium bilineatum (assembly GCA_034231615.1). Taxonomy (NCBI): domain Eukaryota; kingdom Metazoa; phylum Mollusca; class Gastropoda; order Stylommatophora; family Philomycidae; genus Meghimatium; species Meghimatium bilineatum. Next base: position 30,646,046 of record CM067305.1, on the reverse strand, counting down.
GAGACTGCAGCCCTAGATCGCTCAGCTTGGCACACTCAGATCACTGCTGGCATCACTAAATTGAAAAAGAAAGAACACTGTGAGCAAATTACAAGCAACGAAAGCGAAAGACAAAACTAAAAACTCTCCTGCTCCAAACCCTCTACACTCCATCATGCACTGCAATATAACTTTCCTGGCACGAATCAGACTCATCTGGTATCTACGAACTCACAAACAAAATTAGACAATCACAAATGTTTTGTTGTTTTTCAACTTGTTCATCACATTTATTGTTTTTCATGCCATGCTCATCTTCCCTAGCGAAGGAGAAACATCATCTTCAACATGAGAAATATAATAGAGAGTTGCAGAGAGCTCAATATAGATATATATGCCTGTATCATTGACTACTCAAAGACATTTGACTGTTCGACACACCAGAAATTATGGAACATGGGCTTCCCACACCAATTCATATCCCTAATTAAAATGCTTTATCAGGAGCAACAGGCTTGTGTCTGCCTTGAGAGAGAAACATCTAACTGTTTTGACGACCAAAAAGAGTCAGACAGAGACGCATCCTCTCACCACACTAACATCTACATAGAAAACATCATATGAAATGAACAAGAAAACCCACCTTAGGAACAGTTGTAACTCCTTAATATTGGAGAACATGAGATTCTAGAAATTAAGTATACAGATAACACAACCTAATATCAACAGGTTTAGAACACATAGTCCTCACATTTTCCTCAATGCAAAAAGAGACAAAAATGTAATGCATATCAGCAGAGATAAAAAAAACACCTACAATATTCATTGACAAATAACAACTAGGAAAAATTTTAAAAAAAAATACAACAAAAAAGCCCTACAAAAAACACCACAAATGAAAATCTATGGCCTGGGGCAAAATAGAAAAATAAAGTTACAACTATTAAGAAGCTATATCTTTCCAGTGACAACATACCGGGTATGTTGTGAGACTTGGGCAATGACATCTGCAATGAAAAAAAAAATCAGCATTTGAAATGAAATGTTATAGAAAGGTCCTAAGAATACCATTGATAGAAAGATGAACCAAAGCAGACGTCCGCAAAGACTTGAACATAGAAGAGGACTGGCTCCTCAAAACCATTACAAAAAATGCAAGTTAACATATTTCAGATATACAAAGATACAATGGTTTAGAGCAGGGGTGGGCAAACTAAGGCCCGCCATTGGATATTTTGCGGCCCTCAAACACATTTTTAAATAAACGGACGATCGTCAAAAATGATTTTTTCCCCATTAATATTACACAGAAATCCATTGGAATTTTAATTCGACTTTCTTATATATTATATATACAATATTTTTTTCCCAATTTGACATCATGTAAATATTTATATATATATATATATATATATATTGCCAAATATACATAATATTATATGCGGCCCTCCAATAGCTTTACAATTTTCAATGCGGCCCTCTGCACAAAAAGTTTGCCCACACCTGGTTTAGAGAGATTAATTATGAAGGGAAAATTTCCAGGAAAGAGAACAAGAGGTAGACCAAGACCACAATGGACACATGGCAATGAAGACCTAATGAATATGACACTAGAGGAAGCTGGGCAGCTTGCACAGAATCGAGAGGCGTAGAGAGTGGCAGTGAGGACAACATTCTGTAAAATACATGTCATACAGATAGATGCTGTGTATGTTTTTAAATTTAAATTAAAGTCTTCAATATTGAAGATTTGTTCTAGTGTTATTGGACATATGCGTTGAAGTATTTATGTGGGCTAAGGTAGAACTTGTTGTACCTTGTCTCTACATATACTAACTGGAATTGCAGACATTGACATTAATCTACTGATAGCTAATATCCCATTGGTGGTGAGAAATCTGGCTATGGGTTTTGTAGCTAGTGCAAGTGGTAAAATTATTGCCAAGTACAAACAGAGCATAGAGGACAATTACTTCCAGTATGAGGGTGGAGTTTGAGGCTGTTACTGCAGATCTCCAATGTCTCTACGAGACTTATTTTACTAGGGCAGTTATAGTGTCTGAATCTCAGTCCATGCTTTTAAAGATTCAAAATGATCGGTATGAGTCGATGAACTCTATAGCCTGTTTCAATCTCCTGGGTGTCATATGGATTTACTGTCCAGGACATGCTTGGATTGTGTCTTGCAGTTTTTGAGTTCACATTTTGGACAAGTTCTTGCACCGTCACCTCTGTCCTGCTACTAGTCTATTCCCTACACACTTTTTCAGTTGTAAAATACAACTTGTATTACTACATTTGCCACATACTTTTTGTCTTTGTCCACCCATTCACTTCATTTCTCTACTTCTTCCAATTCACATACCCTGAGCAACTTTGTACAACTCTGCTTCTGCCAACCATAACTTTTGACCTTTGATTCATTGTCCATGTTTCTGATCTAGGCATTGACATAAGGGAGTGGTGTTCATTGTTGACTTTAACCTGCACCACTCAATGTTGTACCTTAGTGCTGAGCATATACAACAAAAATCTCACAGTGGTGATAGGCATATCTTTAGTATATCCTAGCACTGCCATAATTTTGGATTCTTTTCAATCTATCCACTTGTGCCTTTGACAGTATAAACAGATCAATGCCACAATCTATGATAGATAACACTAGTGTTTGCAGCAGCAGAAAAGTGACCATACTTGTCTGTCTGCATATCAGAAAGTATTTGGAGAGAATTGAAGATGACTGGCAGTGGATTCACATAATGTGCTTGTAATTCATTATAATCATTATGCTTATAATTTCACTTGAAATCTTCCATAGTTATTACCTCTGAAAACTATTACTATGGTGTTTTGATGTTGTTTCTGAAATGAAAAGCCTAATGAGATCTCCACTGTATGTATATATAGTAAGTCTATTTCTGTTATGTTTGCATATTTTTTCTTGATAAATTTGTCAAAATTATGTATAAACTTTATATAAGATGTACACACACCCCCCCACACTTCAGTTTGTGCATGAAAAGTTTATCAAAATTGCTCATATTATACAAGATAGTATACAGCCTACATCTCTACAATGCCATTGGAAACCAAGCTTTTATTGCGCTGAAGTCAGTTCTTACTTTGTAAGGTCTAAAGTGGATGCCTGTAACATGAACAGACAGCATATATAGATACAACTGCTTAACATGCTTGCAACAAAAACACCCTTAGTGGTCACTTTGGACATAAGAGAGATCTTGAGAACATTACATGATTGTTGACTGGAAATGGAGGTGAATGAATAACATACAGAGACTGCAAAAATTTGGAATCCAACGAGTGGACAAAAGAGGTACATTCAAAACCAGTGTGCACTGGGAATTAAAAGCATTCATACTCTTTACCATCTGCTGCAAGAGTATAGATTTGCACAGAGTGAAATGTCAGTTTTTGACTACTTGAATTTTTCTTTTCATTCCTCATGCTTTTCCCCCTAAGGACTTCACTTTCTTGTTCCTATGTACAAAAAAAATTGTGAAATTCTTACGCAAAATAACAATCTGCACATCAAGACACCAAATATGTAATAAAAGTTGTATAGTTGAAAGGAACTCAACAAATCAAGTAACAGAGATGTAGTTGGAAGCAACATTTATTTGACTATATGTGATACTTTCAGCATTGGCATATTCAATTTGAAAAAAGTAAATTCAAGTTCAAAAATCTGGCAGCATAAAATGGCAATTTGTATTTTTATTGATGGTACCGAGACCAAATTTAACGATTAACAGTAAGTGATATCAACAGAAAATAATGTAACAATTACTTCTATAAGGTTACGACATCAAAACTTAGGAATGTGCAACAGAAAGTTCAAAACCAAATAAAATTTGTTATTTCAGTTATTTTATTCTAAATTTTTATCAAAGACACATACTTGTACAGCTAAAGAAAAAAAAAATGGCTGTATTTATAGGCTTGCTGTAATTAAATGGCTACAACTGGAATAATTGAGGTGCACATAATTTACAAGCAATGAGGAGATATATAAAATTGTATTCATCTGAAAGTATCTACAACATCCTGCCTGTAAAAGGTCTCATCAGCTTGCAATCACATAATCCTAATAGATGATATGCCTGTAATAGTGTGGTTTTCCACTTGTGGAAGCTCTACTTCATTTACACAATAAATCTGTTTCTATTTAATCTGAGTTCATTGCTTCTTCTCAATGCATTGCTGAAATATGTAAGCTTCTTGATATAAAATAAATCTTCCCATTTCACCAAAGGATATAAGAGCTCAACTGCTAATAATTCCTAAGGATTAAAGTAAACATCAACATCTCTGGTAGGAATACATTTGTACAACTTTGAAGAACAATGGTTACATTAGTTCATAACATCTCTAGTAAGAATTCTATTCATTGCTGACATTTTTTAGTCTTAGGCAGCACAAGTCAGTCTGTAAAATCTGAATGTTGGTTCTTCCTACTAATGTACCCGGATGTTTCCCTATAAAATCTGAATGTTGGTTCCTCCTACTAATGTACTCAGATGTTTCCCTATAAAATCTGAATGTTGGTTCTTCCTACTGATGTACCCGGAATGTTTCCCTATAAAATCTGAATGTTGGTTCTTCCTACTAATTTATCCAGATGTTTCCTTATAAAATCTGAATGTTGGTTCTTCCTACTAATGTACCCGGATGTTTCCCTATAAAATCTGAATGTTGGTTCTTCCTACTAATGTACCCGGATGTTTCCCTATAAAATCTGAATGTTGGTTCTTCCTACTAATGTACCCAGATTATTCCCTATAAAATCTGAATGTTGGTTCTTCCTACTAATGTACTCGGATGTTTCCCTATAAAATCTGAATGTTGGTCTTTCCTACTAATGTATCCAGATGTTTCCTTATAAAATCTGAATGTTAGTTCTTCCTACTATTGTATCCAGATGTTTCCTTATAAAATCTGATTGTTGGTCTTTCCTACCCAGATCTTTCTCTATAAAACTATCCGGTAGTACAATTGCATATAGCAACAATGTGGGGTCATTTTAATATGCCCTGTTCTACACTAGATAAGGGTTCTTTGATCCTTTCTTGACAGTTTATTTTGCTCTTTTGTCTTGACCCATTCATTTCATTATAATTTAAGTGCATACAACTGCCGATCAATGATGATATATTTAAGATTACTAATCTGAAAGTATCCATATCTATGATAGCAATAAGCTTTCACAATTTGAGAAAACCAACTATTCATGTGATTTAATGAAACTGGTTTCAAAGGCACATGTAATTATTAAATACATATTGGTGGAGTATACTTGAATAATCTCAAATGAAGGACATTCCTATTGACATAACAAATATAATGTGATTTTGTTCAGGATATAAGATAAATATTATGACATCAAGACATTGAGATTGCTTTCAGTTGCTAACTGAAATGTAATGGTTTTATGGTATCATAGACATATGTTGTACTGTTTCCATCAATTTTATCTGTTATCAAAGTGCTCTCTACCACCAGCTTGTTATGATAATATGCCCAGAGAACTGAGTGCTGTGTGACAAGTGTGCCACATGTCAGGTATTAGTGTTTTTGACTATTGTCTTGAGATTTTTGTTTGATTACTTAAATCAAAGCTGGGGCTTAGTACTTTGAGGTACTATATACTTGTGTCTCACAATACTACACTATTATATACCAGGAAAGTACCATTACACTTATTGTCATATTTATATTATTTTCTATTTCTGAGGATCTTATATCAAAATGAGTATAACACAATTATTCAAGGAGAATAATTCTTGGATCATACACTGGATTTGTTGCTGCCCTACTGGAGAGGACTCGGTAGCCCTGCACTTGAAATGTGGACATCAGACTCTATAAATATATGTCTGGGATTACCACAAAGTTCTCTCTCATTATCTGTGCTGTTTAACATCCATACAGCAACAGCAGCCAATCTTCACATTCTGGTCAGAGAAGTACATTGACCTTTTCTGCCATTCTAACTTACTTTCGAACTTCTGGCTCTGACAGACAGAAAATGGCGCAAGACATCCAGGAGACATTAGATGCCGTATTGAACTAGTGTACAGAATCAAACTCTAAGCCCAACTGTGATAATGCAGATGTTGTGGTGTTCTTTGAATAATGGCATAGCAAAACTGACATACAAGTGGGCACAACATTGTGATAGACTGCATTATCTTGGAGTAACCTTTCACCCTCTCTGTCTTATAAATATCATGCTGAACAAATGATACAGCAATGTAGATGGGGCTTAGAAGTTCATACAACTATTGTTAGATAACTATACATTGTGAGCAATGGCTGCTAGCTTTTCTCTTTCATCAGTTAGTCATGTGTGTGTGTGTGTGGTTAGCTATGGATTAGGAATCCTCACACTTTCACATTCATGTCTGAAATGTGTGCTGAACAAGGAAATATACATAATCCTCAGATGCACTTGGGATCATGAAAATGAGATATATGCTGGGGTTCTATCACTATATATTCCACATGCTCTTGTACATACTAAATTATACATGTATGTCTTGGCAGGCCAACAATGCCCACTGCATATGAATGCTCTTGATCACAGTCTGAAATGACAATTGAAGAGGTGATCAGTTTCAACCTTACCTACAGGAAAAGAATGGCACTTGGGCGATAAAACTATGGCGGGCTTTCATCACATAATAATAACCTTTGGCAAGGAACATAGAGATTGAGGCAACAGTACGGAAAATCTCTCAATTACTTATCACTTCATTTATAGGTCTGACAACAGGGCGAGAAGTCTGGCTGGGATTTACTGCTTGTGTGAGAAACATTGAAAAATGTGGAGCATACAGGACAACTACATCCAGCATGCAGATGGAAGTAGAGGCACTTCTACCTCCACCCTCATGTAGTCTCTGGAACTTTATTTACTAAGGCAGTTATTATGTCAGACTCTCAGTCCGTGTTTTGAAATATACATAATGAGTGATGTCAATATGAATTGCTGCCCTCTATAGTTATTTCCAACCTTCATGGCATCACAATGGTTTACTACCCAGAACATGCAGGTGTTCTTGGTAATGAGAGACAGAAAATAAAAATGCTTCAATAGACTATGAGTTGACAATGGATAAGAGAAACTTGCTGAAACTGCTGCATGAGCATCTAATGGCTTTGGGAAAAGGATTGGAGAGACATCGATGCTGAGATTTGATATTAAACATGGAACTAGTACAACTGGATGTCTACAGGGTAGAATGATTCAACAAGTTAGCAACAAGAAGCATTAGCACGCACACATTTTGACATTTTCTGGGAAGACTGAGCACCTATGAGTCTGCCCATAGTGCAGTGATGCTGATGGTGGAATTCATAACTACTCTTTGAGAATGTTAGCATTACCTGTTATTTCTTAGAGCAATGGAACACATTTCTGCATCTGTTGAAAATTTTTACTTTGATCATCAGAATATTTTGTGTGTTCATCACACTGTGCTTCATGTCAATAGTGATTCCATTTATTAGATAGCTGCTTTATTATCAATTGTAGAAATAAAAGTCTTCAAAATATCAATAGCATGTTCCCAGTATTGAGTCCCAACTATCAGATCTATGTCACCAGTATGAATCTTAAACATGCCCTAAATATCAATACTATATCCCCAATGCCATGTTCCTATTATGAGTATTAATCTCCAATCTGAGTATCATGGAATCCCTTTATAATGCATAATTTTTTAACAAATTAACAATACTTCTCAAAATCCCCAATTGGATTTATTCTTTATACTATATATATATAGCAAATTTCTGCTATTACAAAAGTAAACTGAAACAAAAAAAAGGGTTAAATAGTAGTTTTATGCTGAACAATACACAGGATTGACAGTCATTTGAAAAAAAAAGGTCACTTGAACCCAATGGTATTAACGTAAAGCATAAATTATTTTGCTACACATTTATTTATTATTCTTTTGTCCATTTAAAAAAAATATATGATTCAATTTTGGGTTACATACTTAAAGCTTCTCTCGTTGCCACAAGTTAAACTGAGATAATACTTTTCTATTGCTATATATACAAATTTAAAAATGTTTTTATATTTAATTTTACATTTTCTTTGTGTGCCCTACTGTACTTTCTTATCACGTACAGTATATTTCCAAATATAAGCTGATCCCTATATAAGCAGATGATGTAACTATAATATCTAAAATGTGATTACAACCAGTGTACAGACCAAAGTATAAAAAAGAATACCGGTAATGATACGGTGGAATTCCGTAATTATAAGAATGAAAGGCAAAGTGAAATATTGCTAAAATGAAAATAACATAAACTTTAGCAACGGTAAAACACAAGGTTATTTCTTCCATTTGCCCAACCATACTGGTATTCACATAAAATACAACATCGGTGCATTGTCTTAAAATTAACGCTCATGCAGCATGTGATGACATTTTTGCGTATAATATTCTATATATATATTTTCAAGAGCACTTATGTTTCATGTGAGCATAACTATTTTTATTAAGTTTGGCCACATTAATTATTAAAATCAAACCTGGCAAATTACTGCCTCATATTGAAGATCGAAAAGTTTAAGCTTACCCATTGTTATTAAAACACCATTTTATATGAGAGATGTTGATCAAAGTTCTAGATCTACATTGAGTTTTCAAGTGAATGGGTGCTTCTATTTTGTTAATAATAAACATAATTGAATCACTATGCCCAATACTATACATTTTTATATTCTTAATTGGATCATCTACAAAACTGATACAGTTTGAGTGGAAGTTATTAATTCAGAAGTTTGGTTAAGTTCCATCTCATAAATGTTTTTATTATTTATTTTGTATACATTTGGCCTATATCCTATTTGTAAAATACATTTTTAAATATTAAAATTCAGATACTTCAATATACACTTGTGATAAGCACATATTCTATCGATTTCTATTTAAATATATAAATATATTACATTACAATTTAAATATATTTAGAAGTACTTTTTCTTGTTCCCGTAATGGATGAGTAACAATAACAAAATCAGTTAATTACAGGATAATGTGTCCACACACATTCCATCTTTTTAATATTATGCTTGATTTCATAGTTTCCATGACGCAGAAATAAAAAACATGCAGTGTCTGCTATTGATCATTTGAAAAGAGTGCAATATATAGTCACTGATAGCTCCCCTCTCCCAAGGGTCTTTCAGGGGGAGGGGTCTCTCAGTGCACTGCGCACAGATCGATGGATGTTGTATTGTATTCATCTTTAGCGAAAATTCATTACGTTAAATAATGTATGGTTTGTTTCCTTAAAAGCGTGGACATATTATATTGTAAAATGCCACAAAATCTAAAAACAAAATTCCACCAGAACGCTAAAAAAAAAACTCAGTGGACAATGACTTAAGAATTGCAAGTATATTACAATTAGATAATATAAGCATAGAAATATTTTTGGTTTCTCCAGCTCGAATAATGAACTGCGAGCCTCAGCACTGAAAACTATGAATACTCAAACTACACATGGCTGTCACTGCACAAATAAAACAACTATGTAATAAAACTATATAAACTAATATAATTAAAACAAATGAAGACAGCTACCTCTATTACATATATTTGTGCAGTTACTATGTTGCTAATTACACCTTACTCCTGTATCTTGTATGAAATTCCTTAGCAAGAAACTTGTCAGGGGTATGTTAGAGAAGGGACAATTTCGGCTGATATTGTAAACTCCACAATATTTCAGGGCTGCCACTCTGAATCATTTTATCGCAAATAATTTAAATCTTACTTTTTACAAGTTTAGTTAGTTTATTTAGAGAATTGATTTAGCTTATTTGAACTCTCTTTGACTTTTTAAAAATTAGTTGCACACTATTAGTTACTTTTTATCAATTTAAATAAAGGAAAATTAAATTCCTGTATATAGACTGATAATTGTGCTTGAGAAATGCTACCAGGTAATTGGTTTTACTCAAACCTGTAGGTAATTATTATGGCCCCAAAAAAAACACGAGCGATCAACATCAGTTCTCTTAGGAGCTAGTTATTAGAAATTTATCACAACATTAAAAATAAGAAAAACAAAAGACAATACACTTTCAGAAATACAAAAACAATTTAATTTAATAAAGAGCTCTAGAAACAAAACATGATACAAATCAAAGCATGTAATCAAAACATGATCAGATTTTTAGAGCTCTTTAACATATGAAGGAGATATGAAAAAACATAATTCAGCTGACATTTTTTCCTGGCATTTTGACTATTGCTGTTTGACTTAATCCCAATTTAAATCTGGTACCTTGCAAATCTGACAATAAAAGTGCATAGAATGGATCCAAATATGGCTACAACAATGCCTGTGTAAGGATGATTCCACTTTGCGTGGAACTAACCGAATATTTACCTGTCTTTGTTGGAACCATGTTTCATGCTTTTAATTTTTTGTTTCTGCATTTTGTTCTGCTACCTACATTAAATTTACATCTGACTTCAACATGTGTATGTGAAATACACAATTCTGTAAGTCCGCATGAATACGGAAAATCCAAACTGGTTGACATAGGTATGACATAGCACCAATACCAGTGCCATGCTCCGAAATATCAAATATGAAGGAGAACTATTATATATCTTACAAATGTAAATGATTCTTACATGCCTGAAGAAAATATTACAAATGTAAATGATTTTTACATGCTTGAAGAAAATACTACAAGTGTAAATGATTTTTACATGCTTAAAGAAAATACTAAAAATGAATATAATCAATAATATCTCAATATAAATTGATTAAATGTAATTATTTGCAAAAATGTATAGTTGCACACTTGCCAACCTTATGAAAAATTGTGTAAATCTTGCGGTTTATTTTCATGTTTAGACTCTTCCAATGTAAGAGGCATTCTTATGGATTTCTCCCTCGGAATATAGTATCACAAGGTTTACAATCAAAGAAATTTGAATCTGTTCATTCATTTCTTGATGTTTATATATTGGAAAATAACTCTGTAGTGCTAAAGTAAATTTTATACGATAGTGGACTCCTTGTTTTTAAATTTTGTGACCATTCTCAAACTTCTGCAGATTAGCAGAATGTAGTCCTGACAATGCAATGCATTGTGACAGATTACAACTTAGGTAAGATATATGTGCCTTTTGAAATGACACATCCGACTTCAGAATGACCTAAGGGCCACATTGACCCTTTATAGAATGAGACAACCAACTTCAACCCCTAAACCTTCTGCTGCACCCTACACATTCCTGGCAGATTGCAGTATTGCTATTCTTTAGTGCCCTGGCAACACAATGCTGTATTTATAACTTGAAAACTAGGGTTGCCACACATTATTATGAGAAGCAATTGTCATAATTATGAATTTTTAATGTTTACCTGGCTTCAGAGAATCAACTTGGCTTATTTGACTTTATTCTTGGCTCTTTGATGCACAAAACACATTATGATCTAGCTGTTGTTAGACAAAAATCTGTCATAAAACATAATTGAAAATGAAACCATCTGTGATGAAAGTCTATAGGCACCTAAAAGCTTCAAAGCCTACATTATTAGTTGATTTTTAAAACTATTTCTATAAACAATCACTTGTAAAACTCCTTATACCTAAAACACAAATTTTGTGGCAGTGGGAAACATTAAAAATGCTTGGTAGCTAAAGTGTTGATATGGTATGAATATTTGAGATGGCTATTCACTTCATTGTGCTGCATGATGGACATCATTCCACTCATCATCATCATCATGTTCCATGCCAGCTGGTGTATCAGGATCGTTGTTGTTTTCTTGCTGTGCCAGGCTGTTAAACTGTCTAATATTTTCTCACGTTGTCACCCAGTTTCTGTTGCCTTCAATATTGTCTGCTGTGACTATGTTCTCCAAACCTTCTTGTCTCATTATGTGGCCAAAAATTGATGATTGTACAGCCATCTTCTAAGGGGCACAAATCTCTCAATAGATTTATGGCGTACAAGATTTTTACAAGTTTCATTTCTATCTGGTACAGAATTTTTTTCTCACAAGGTTGACAGGTATGTTAAGTTGACAAAATGTTTATGAATGTAGTTGATCTCTTATCAATTGTTTATTCTAGTTTCTGCAACTATTGTCAAAGCAACAATAGTGAAAATATGATGAGATCTGAAGAACCAAGCAGACTATCAGTATGATTCAAGTAGACGTACAAGGAAACAATAACTGCAGCAGTATAACTCATGCTTTCTAACATCTATAGTCTTGAAAATATTATATCAGATAAAGGCCAGGTATTTACAAGAGTTTATTGTGGCCAAACTAACTACTCAACGCATACAAAAAAATAAAGAAAATTATGCAATAATGCAACACCTTGCAAACACATCCTCACAACAGTTAAATGGCAGTTTAGAAGACAAATTGTTACACTCAGATAAGAAAATGCTCCAATAAAAAAAATATCTCAAATTCATGACTGCAATAACACTGGTAGAAAAAATAGACAATTCACTCAGTTTGGGTGTTACATGCATGCAGCTCAAAACAAAACAGAAGAAATACATAAACCTTAATCTTAACACTTTGCTGACTAACTTCGAAGACAGTTGAATTTCCCTTATACCCTTCATCACCAACTTCAATGACCGCCAAAACCGTTATGGTACTTCAGTAATATGGCAACCCCATTGATAGTATTACTAAAAATAGCTCATCTGAGATATCACATCATACTAATGTGGTCTCTCTCACGAAATAGATGGCATTGATGTGATTTATGGATGAATACTGGGTACATGTTAGGCAAATGTGGCTTCATCACATGACAGTCCAACTTTTTAAACTTTTAATGTTATGCGCACAACCATGCAAATTCTGTTATAGTTTGTGCATCTTTCGTATCGTCACAGAAATCTCACATTATTAGTAGACAACACGATGCTAAATCAACATGGCTGACACAATTGCAGAGTTCTGTTTACTGAGCTTGCCAGCTACAGAGCAAGATTCTGTAAATTTGTTACAGACTTGAGGACTACTACATCAAGAAAAGATATGCGATCACCCAATGACCTTCTATTACTATAATGATGGACACATCTAGTAGAAATGCAATAGAAGTTGATACCTCCAGTCTCCCGTGTGTTGCCAGGGCCCAAAAGGGGAGCAAAAAATTGCAACATTGTTTACCTTCCACACATGTCGTAAAAAGCGACTAAGGAGGTTATGGGATGGAGTTGGCTATCCCATCCCATATAGGGTCAGTGACCCAAAGCCACGCTTAAGTTGGATGTGTCAGGCCGAAAGGTGCAGATATCGCAGCAATTCTGTAAACTATGACACAACGCATTCCGTTCACCGGACTACATCCTGCTAATCTGCAGGAGTTTGAGAACGAACGCAGAAGAAGAAGATATTTTGAGCAATCGCATGTAAGCCCCCTCCCAACAACTAAACATCCTCCCCCAAAAAACTAAAAGCAATCCCCCACCCCCAACTAAAATACAAAAACCAATCAAAAACCAAACAAATAAATGTAATGTTTTCATTAACACTGCTTATCTCCTTTTAATGAGTTTCGTACATTAACTCTAGTTACATTTTTTATGAGACAATATTTAGTTTCATAAGAAAATAGGCCACATCTGCTTAACATGAACCATAAACTGTAATAATTCTGCATTCTTTGCAGGTGTTCAATACAAAATACTTTCTCTGTACAATACATTAAAAGTATTGTAAAATTATGGACAACATTATATATAATACAATTTTGTTCTTGAAATAACTCTGGGACTTTAAAATTTCTTCAGACAACGTAAATATTTATTTTGAAACATTGAAAATTTTAAAGTTCTATTGATTATGGTTTTCTAAAGTTTTTCCTGACTTTCTAAAAAAATTAGTGAACATCCTTTGTAATAGGAGATACCGCATATTTCTGTGTATAAGCCGATATGTGCATTTGCCGAGGATGTAACCTTAATGTCCAAAATGTGACTTTTAAAAAACCAGTGTATAGGCCAAAGAAGGAAAAAAAATACTGTGGAATCCCGTTATTATAAGAATGAACGGACAAATGAAATAATGCTAAAAGGAAAACTTTAGCAGAAAGTTTAGCAACCGTAAGACTCAAGGACATTTCTTCCATTTGCAACCTATCTATACTTACATAAAATACAATAATCAGGAGAATACAGTGCGACCTTTACCTGAGGCATTGCCAGCCACCAGAGTGCTCCCTGATATTGGATTCATTCAGTGCTACAATAAAGGTTGGCTACAACACTAACATGGTCACATCAGTCATTACGGTAAATATGGTAGATTTGTCTTCAAATCGTACGATGGAACGAAAAGGTGTAAAAACAGTTTTTGTTACGGTGACTGGACAGAGAAGACACATTTCATTGTTGTTTTTGGTTGCATGTGGCAGGTTTTCTTCTACATGGACTAAAAAAAACCCCAAGACTGCCTAAGCGGGCGAAATTCCTAAGTGGTATATTTGTGCATGACCAGGAGCACTGTCGAAGGACATGGTTAGTGCTGAGACCATCGGCATAAAAGAACATCAACGTACTTGTAGGCCCCTAGACAGCGAGATGATGATATCTGCAACAGAGGATGAAATTCATAAACTGTTTCAGAACTCAATATTATTTACTTCAAAGGATTTTAATGAATTTTCGCACCAGTAAGTTTTTTGCTGCTGCTGGCAAGCCTATTTGACTGTATTCTGCATTACAATTTTTGTGATTCTACAGTAATATTTGTAAAACAAATGTTGTTGTACACATATATAAGCTGAATCTCCATATCAATAGAGGAAAAATACACAAAAATTCTCGGCATATGCATGGAAATATACAGTCAGTGTGCTCTGCATTGCTGTCAGCAGAGTGCCAAGTCTGTTATATGTTTTTGTCAACAGATGAAATGCTTCATATATAATAGCCATCTCATACTTGTATTTATAGTCTTGACAGCTTCAAGAATCAGCATATGATCTAGACACAGCCAAATTACTCTGTGTAAACCTTAGCAGATGATATGCCTTTATATTGAGATTATCTTCTTATAGAAGCTTCATGACACGGTATCTATACAATCCTGTAGTCATAACCTTCGATAACAGTTACAATGTTGTTCCGACAGGCCGACATTGTGCTTGCACTAATTACGGACTAGAACAACAAAGCATGGGTGGGCAGAACAACAAAGAAACATGTCGCAAGGGTCAGAGTTGTGCCCTGATGTCGACATCTGCTTCAGCAGCATTAGACTCGAAAAACCATCAAGTAGGATGGCTGCTGAAACAGGGGGCGGAGCACTTATGGGAATGCCGCAAGTGCTGTGAAGCCAGTTTCTAATCAAGAATCAAGAAATTATTCTGTGTAATAGTGTCATGTACTGGACCTACCCGAATACAGAATATCTTCACAGAGTGAGTCAATAACTCATCAAATAAAGCATAACAAACTGCTGTAATAACCATTCAGTCAATTATACAATGGAGAGAATCAATCAACGGTACAATTACTAGCAGATGTGTGTAATGAAATGGAAAGTTCTATGTAATTATTAAAATAATGATTTATCTTGTCAGCATTCAAAGTTAGCATATGATACAAAAACTCTGAATTAGCAACAGCAATTAAGATATCCTTCCCCAAAATGTATAAATGACATCTACAAAGAGAGCAACAAGCAAACAAAATGAACCAAGTTATTCTGTTTAAGCTTCTCATGAGTAATATGCTGTATACATGTTGCACACAAATCATAGACATACATTTAACAGTAACAAAAAAAACCTACAAAAATATACAACTATTTCCAGATACTTTTTTGCATTTCAATAAACCATATCTACTTTCAGAAAATAAAGCAAACAAAAATGCACCAGCACAAGTCATCTGTAATAAAGTCAAGAAGTTGAGATATTATTAGAAATGCACATTATCCATCATTGACTATGATGCATCAGTGTTAAAACAAGTTCCCTATTTCATTAAATTAAGTATATAAAGCTGGACTTGATATAACCATGCCATGTGCACATGCATTGCAGTTTCACAAGGTTCTTTTTTCTGTGCTAAGGCAATATCAGCACATGTATGAGTGCTATGACAACATTAGCACATGTTAACAATGTAAAATGACCTAGTATGTCCTGTAATGTGAAATTTATATGTTACAAAACATGAGAGAAGATAACTCAGTACAATATTGCTGTAATTATGAACATAACACAAAATAAATAACAACACAGTCCTGCTGCTTAAAACAACCAGTTGCACAAATGTTATAAATAACCAAATTGTCAGAAGATATCAGACAAGGTGGAGAGTTCCGCAGTAACAAAACCAAGAATTGATAACTAGGACAATGTACTGGTTTAATTAATAGCTCACAAATAATAAATCTAATGTAAAAAAGAAATAACAGAAACAAAAAAAACAAGGACTTTTTCAATGTTACGGCCCAAGAGGGACCTTTATCAAGAAACAAACACAAATAAGCACACAAAATCAACTTACAGAGAGATGCTTTCACTATCTCATTGTATTAGAAACGACAACAAATATAGAAAAATATGCTGTCATATTTAGTGACTGGCAATATCAGTGCGCTCCAGATGTTAGGAAGGGGGATACTAAAGGAAGAAGAGATTCTGTAATAAAAACATCTACACTTGATAAACACACCTTACCATGAGTTTTTCTGTCAAATTAAAGAAACAATTTAAAATCAAACATTTTACATAAAATCAATGAATACAGTGCTTTTCTGAGTTTAGAATCATAACACTATCTCTCATCGCAAGATAATTATAGTGTATTTGGATAGAATATTTGAATACCAAATAACAAGGAAGAACCAAATAACAAGGAAGAAGGGAAGCTGACATTTAGACTGTCAACTATCAAAGACAACTCTAATATGTGATGATATAACTAATTTACTTTCCATTTCTAATTTGGTTATTGCCATCCCATTTGTAGGCAAATAAATTGTGAGAGGAACAATAAAGCAACAACAATGCGCACACACAAGCTATAAAAGAGAGGTAAATGTTTGCACCACAATAAAAGTCTGCAAATATGTAGTCCTTATAGGGCTGGACACATTTACCAGAATCCAGAAGATTTACCACCGGGAGGGTTGCTAACCTTTGTTCCAGGTCGTTTAGGTTGATTTTCATCATATTGATGTCCTGAAATAGAAAGTAGATATTTAATTATACTTGCCATGCAATAGAAAGTAGATATTTCATCATTACATTAAAATAAATCCTTAACCCTTCCGAATCGAAAAGGTGACACTACAGAAACATAAACACACCAATCCTGCCATGACTATCAGTTCCTTGTTTAAATTGGAGAATCTTAGTTAGCTGTTAGACCATCATAATTGCACTCTGGGCACATACAAAGGTGCCCTGATCTCTACTACTTCTGTGTATCCACTATTACATGATGACTGACAGTTTCAGTTCTCTGTTGGTTGACAAACATTCTTCCATGCCCACAGTAGAGCTCATCCCCAACAATGTCTCATTTAACGTCCAGTTCCTTTATTCTGGACCCGGAAAAGAGTCATAAATTTCACATCTTCTTGTAGGAGTTCAAAATGTCCACCTGATCTATTGCTCTACCATTGAACACAGTAGCAGTATAAAACAGCTGATCTATATAATACTCCCATAACCAGGTATGAACATGACACATTTCAAATTTTATCTCTCCACTGTCTCGAGCCATTATTCCTGAACACGGCCCATTTATGCTTTTCTGATAATGCTCATTGAGTCACCAAGGATGCAGACATCTGAGTTTACATCTGTGTACTCATTAGTTCAAGGCCTTGGTCAATGCTAAGGAGGTATACCTCCCCTTGGCTGAGGAGGTATCCTTAAGGAGTCATGAAAAGTTACTGCCACTTTGCAGACATTTCCTTAAGGAGAGCTGATTCACATGTCCATATAATGTATGGCGGAAAGGAATTTAAGGTGTTCAAATACTCTGATTGACTACTCAAGCTGTCTAAAGGTAATCTAAAAATTAAACTTTTATAATTGGACATGCTTGTAAAAGTCATTTCTACTTTGTGTGTCAACACAGCAGGATTTTCTTTGTGTAATCATCTAACCCAGATCTACAAATAGGGCAAAGCATAGAATCAATGAATGAGAAATTTATAAACTACTCTTTGGAAGAACATTTTTCTGATAATTCTATCATGAATTTATCTGATGCAGGAAGTCATTTAGAAAGTGTTAATGTGCATTGTGATACTGGTAGTGATTCAGAGAATATAGATTCAGATGATATCTGCAGTGCATATTTCAAATTTGTGGCCAAACACATATGATACTGTAAGGTTCCCATTTTTGTTTTCGTGCAAAGATGGTGTAAAAATTCAAAACATTGGTCATGTAGACATTTTAAGAACCTTTGAATCTGTGTCACATGATACTATTATACATCATATTTGTGATGAGACAAATAAATATGCTGATAAGCATATTACTGATAGGAAAAATGTGTCCAGAATAAAATGATTATTATGATATTTTTTTAAAAAGTGTTTCCTTTTGCATGATGAATATATATGAACAGATTTTACATTTTCCCCATTTATAAATATAAAGAAGCATTTTGCTTGTAAATTCATAAATTAGAGTATACAGTAAAAATACACTCAAATTGTTGAACGTGACAATGCAGTGGGCAAATTGGCTAGGGAAAAAAAAAATCAACAGCCTTTAAAATTTTCCAGCACTGCTCTGCTGATTTGACTGATTTACCCCCGAAGCCACAGGTTAAGAGTACACATGTTTTTGTTTCTCTGAACATGAAATGGCAATGAATTCTGCAAATTCATTAATAATAATTGTTTAAAAAGAATACTATCGTGCATTTATCTTTAATTTCAGCAGATGCTAGCAGTTAGATGCAGTTCATGGTGCAAGGGGTAACATTAGGATTAGTTTACGTGTTTATAATATGTAGCTGAAAGGTAAAGAAAATAATGATACAATCATATTAAGAGTACACATTTTTCTCCCAGCATGAAATGACACTGCATTGTACGGAAAACTGTGTTTGACAAATTCAGACACATTATGCAGGCTGGCCTTATTTTGTTCCACATGTACTGAAAAAAAGTATCCTCTGTTCACATTGAGCAGCAGCTATAACTTTCAATACTGAAAGTCAGTTGTCTGCCTTTACAATGCTGTGACCATGTCAAAAAGCACCCCAAATATTTCATTGTGCTGGTTCTTTTGAAAGATCTTGCTCACAGTGTAATTTTTTGACATAGTTAGTTAGTCGTTGCATCATCATCACTGCACTCCGGACAAGTCCATAGGTGCTCAGATCTCTCCTTGATTGATGATCATTCTTTCTTGCCCACGAAACCGCTCCTTTCTGGTGTGAGATAATACTAGTATGAAGTATTGCTGGTGTGAGGTAGTACTAGTATGAAGTATTGCTGGTGTGAGGTAGTACTAGTATGAAGTATTGCTTGTGTGAGATAGTACTAGTATGAAGTATTGCTGGTGTGAGGTAGTACTAGTATGAAGTATTGCTGGTGTGAGGTAGTACTAGTATGAAGTATTGCTGATGTGAGGTAGTACTAGTATGAAGTATTGCTTGTGTGAGATAGTACTAGTATGAAGTATTGCTTGTGGAGGTAGTACTAGTATGTAGTATTACTTGTGGAGGTAGTACTAGTATGAAGTATTGTTTGTGGAGGTAGTACTAGTATGAAGTATTGCTGGTGTGAGATAGTGCTAGTATGAAGTATTGCTGGTGTGAGATAGTGCTAGTATGAAGTATTGCTTGTGTGAGATAGTACTAGTATGAAGTATTGCTTGTGGAGGTAGTACTAGTATGAATTAGTGCTAATTTAGGCAGCACTATTGGGAGGTAAATACTAGAATGAAGTAGTGATGATGTAACAATATAAAAAAAATTGAATATGAAAATAAGACAGGTATTTACCACTTAGTGAAAATGAAGAATCTTGCATATTCCGCACGCCTCCACGAGTAGGTGGTCTATTATGAAACTCATTGGTGCTATCTGGGAAAATTGGATTCTCATAATGCTTTTTGATAATCTGTGCATTTTCAGACTTGGCTTCCACAACAGAGCCGGTGTAGGGATCTCTATCCACACTTATAGGTGCCCGAATCTGACAGACCACAAAATAATACAATTAAAATTAGTAATGTGCCTAAAGTTCTTTCAGATCCTTGAGATGTATGGGAAATACATAATCAAGTTAGTATTTTTCTTGGAACATTAGCAGGTGATGAGGTCAGCATCATGCCAGACACTGTCACTTATTTAAGAAGGCTTTGTTGATCTCACAACATTTTTGTTGTTAAAAAAAATTGTCCACCTCAACTGGAAATCCTAAAACATAGAATTAGACAGCCACTGTGCCACCATGTCTATGTATGCTACTGAGAAATGTGTGTTGACTGCAGTTATATTAATTAATCACTCGAGTACCGTGCCGAGTGGCATAGGTGATATCATGCTTCTCCACAACTCTCTCGTCTCCTCTGTTGTTAATAAATTCAGTTGATGACTTCTTTTTGTGCCATAGTGACAACCCATCCAGAAATTTCTCTCTTTGTCTTCCTCTGTCTCTTCCCCCCTTGTTTTTTTCAGTGGTTACTAAATGTTCAAGTTTTACTTTTCTCATCACATGCCCTAAAAGTCTTGATTGTCTGATTTTAATTTTTGCCATAATTTGTCATTTTAGCCTAGCATCTCTGAGAACTAAATTAGTTTTTTTTTGCTGTCCATGGAATTTTCCTCATTCTTCTTAAAAACCACATCTCAGTTGCTCCAGCTTATCTTGGGCACTTTTGTTTACTGTCCATGCTTCACTTCCATAAAGAAACATTGTTTCAATATAACATCCTAGCACTCAAACTCGTGTGTGCATTGATATTACTCCATTGAATAGAATGTTTCTCATTTTTGAAAAGTTGATTTGGTATTTGCTATCCTGTTCTTGATCTCATTGGAGTACATGTCATCTGATGATAAAAAGGTGCCAAGAAACTTGACTTTATCTGCCAGATTTAATTTTGCAACACTGATGGCAATACTGCATTTTAGGAGTGTGTACTTCTTTGAAACAACTATTACTTCTGTTTTCTTCTTGTTTAGACTGAGGCTGCTGCTTTCACTTACTTGTGTTACCATGTCTAATAGGGCGGCTTGAAGTTCTTGTTTGCTCCCTTCAATCAGAATTGTATCATCAGCAAATCTTAGATTATTCAGATTGTAACCTCCAACTGCTATTCCTTGCAAGCTTTCTATGTTTTGCATAATATCCTCTGTATACAGGGAGAAATGATCTGGTGACATTACACATCCTTGTCTGACTCCCATTTCTGTCTTTTGGAATTATCCTACATTACTGCCAACCCTCATAGCTGTTGTTTGTTTTCAATACATATTTATTACTATATTTAGATCTTTCCCATAAAATTTGAGTTCTAACATTTTTATCATTTCTGATAAAAAGTTATATACATTTATATATATTTATATATGCATTCTGCAGTTATATACATTTGGATAAACAAGATAACAGAATAGCAAAAGCTAGCGCTATATTTAGAAGACTACACAAAAATGTATGGGACTGAGGGGGAATAAAACGACCACCAAACTCATAGTTAACCTTTAGGTCTCTATAGGCGCCGATTTGCGCCAATGAGTGTATACCCCATTGTGCCTATTGGTGCAAATCAGCTACATACGATATGGCCCGATTCCCGAAGTAATGATCCTGTGACGTATAAAACCCGCCAAACGAAGCTAGGAATACATCACAGTTTAAAGGTCAAATTCCGTTATACATTACGATTGCAAGAAGAAAGTCGGCTGCTTTTGTCAACGAATTTCTAGAGCGACGTTGGCCATTTTCAGGCCGTATTTTACTATCAAATTGAGTACCGCATGGCATGGCTAAGTGATCGTGACTATATGTTTTAATTGTTGTTTTTTGTGTTTAATATGTTGTTATTTGATAAGAATGTTTGTATATTCATTCAAAAACACAAAAATAATATGTATCAGGGGTGCCACGTGTGTGCATAGGCAATAATTACGATGTGTGTCAGGCTTGACCTAGTGTTGGCCGGACGGACGCTATATGCGATTTCTTCACATTTTCTTAGGTTTTTTTAGTTCATATTATATTAGTTTTGATATAAAACAATATATATACAATAAGTATAGGTATTTATTAGGATTTTATCAATGTTTCCACACATTGCTCAAGTATTAGGGTCGTCAAGAAGTTATATTTGCGATTTTGGAAATGGCGTTTTGCGATTTCCCCCCGAATTTTCAACTTCACAACTTGCTCACAACTGTTATATCACACATACAACAACAACAAAAACACGATTATATTCACTATTCACTCCTTTATTTAGATGTGCAAAAATTATTTTGATATCTCTTATATCAAAAAAGTTTATATCACGTTTTCAAAACACCCACCATCAATAACGCAAATTTTCCAAAAAATTATTCAGGCCTAGGGAGTTATTTGAGTAATTTTAATTAAGGGCTCTAAAGGTTAACTAGTGGCAGCTATATCATCACTTCTTTATGCCTCTGAAACATGGACAGTGTGCGCCAGATGTGCTAACTATTTCCATCTAAGCTGCCTTCGTAAGATACTTAACAACCATTGGTGGGATAAAATATCAGACAGTGAAGTACTGATGAAATCTAAATTTTTAAGCATACACACAATGTTGATGAAAGGTAGATAGGCTGGGCAGGACACATGGCCTGCATGAAAGATCATCATCTGCTAAAAAAGCTGCTACACAGAGAACTCCAGACTGGCTCCCACAAGGCCAGAGGACAGAAGAAGCATTTTAAAGACACTTAAGACATCACAGATACATTTCAACATTGAAATTTATGAGTCTTGCAAAAGACATATATCTTTCTTGCACCACACAATCATGAATCGTGCCCCAGCTGCAGAGAACCTCAGACATGATGCAGTGCAAAAAATGTGCCTGAAGGCAAGAGCTGCTCAATGTCCCACAGACTCCTCTCACACATGCTCAGATTGCGGTAGAAAATTTCAGGCATGATATCATCATCTTCATCATGATACCAGTTGAGCTGAATAGTCATGATCGACTAGACGGACAAACAACATTGAGATATCAGAATATAAAATCAAAAAAAAACTTGCATAATTCTGAGTCATAATAGTTTCCAATTTTATTTTTAAGTATTCACAGTCTTGATTCTTGCTGTAGAAATGTTTTCATTTTCCTGAATTGATCAAGATTTCCCCATTTTTTACACATTTGCTCATGACTTCAAGATGTTATATAACTCATTTGTATTTGATTTTTATTCCTTTGAAGAAACCTGCATTTTAAAATATGTATCTACCTACATGCTACACATTTTTACTTCAGTTTTCCATTCATTCAACCACAGAAAACTTTAAGGTTTACATACATTATTTGTTGGTGGTGGGGGGGGGGGGGGGGTGTAGATCAATGTCTTCCCTTGTACTATGCTTACTCAATTATTGTTTCATGGATATCATCAGTACTGTGCTGTATGAAAAAAAAGTTGGTACTACAGTGTGGCATTTGATTTTTTTAGCCTTGATTAGGAACACGCATCACAGCAATGGGGACATTCCCATATATGTTCTGCTTGTCGTTTCGTCAGCCATCTAAACGTGTGTTGTTTGTCCATCACAAGTGATGATGACCATTTATTACATTCACTTTTGAAAATTCAATTAGAGTTATGTATTGATTATGGGTTCGTAGATGGCTAATGAGCCATATTCGAGCTGTAAATGTCCTTGGACAGTTCGGACATGGAATAACGACTGTAGACGGATCTTGGTCTATCTATGACTTTCTAGCTGCTCTCCACTGTTGAACTGCTGCATTTCTCCTCTTATCACAAGATGATGCGCTCTTTTTGATTGTAGAATGCCATGTAGATCTATTTTGTGCAAGTTCTTCCCATGTATCGTGGTCTATTTCAAAGGCGAGTTCTTTAACGAGTCCTTGTAGCGCTTCTTTTGGCCACCTTGAGATTGTTTACCCTTCTCCAGCTCACCATAGAGAAGTATCTTTGGCAGACGATGGTCTGGCATACGCACCAAATGACCTGCCCAACGAATCTGTGTCTACATCAGGATTGTGTCAATGCTTGGGATACCAGCTCTATCAAGGACAGTGGTATCTGGAATCTTGTCTTGCCATCTGATGTTCAGAACTTTTCTGAGACAAGTTGTGTGAAAGTTATTGAGTTTTTTCACATGGCGTCTATACACAGTCCATGTTTCACTAGCATATAACAGCACTGGAAGTACCACTGCTCTGTAAACTTTCAGCTTAGTCTGTAGGTTAATGCCATTTCTACGCCAAACATTTGCATACAATCTAGAAGAAGATATGGCTGAATATATCACAGACTGGACAGAATGTAAAGTTTCCAAACTCATCCAAATAGTAGAGATTGAGATGTGTGAAGATCTTTCTGTACCAAGTGTCTCAATGTGACACCCCTATGACCCTGACAGATTATGGGTTTTTATTATTATTATTATTATTATTATTATTAACCTTCAATCATAATGCATATTTAAAATGTCATCTCTACTTTTAGCAGGAAATGTTGAGAATTGAACAATATAGGAGAGTTGTGCTATACATTAAGTAGCTAGTAACTGAAAACATTTAGACAAATACACTTTAAACATCCTGTTGTCTGTAAGTTAACTTTCTAGTTTTAGGTATTTGAGGACCAAACATGAAATAGAGAATTTGATTTTCATAAGTAGAAGAAGCTACAAGAAGGTATAGGTACAAATTATATTTAAGAAACTGTAAACACTGACCTTATCTCTGGTGCCCACACGGCCATATACAAACTGTGAGTTGGATGACATTGGAACAAATCTTCCAAGTCCTTGAGTTACTTTCAACTGCAAGAAAATTTATGATTGATTATTTGTGTTAATTTTATCTGCATATTTTCTCCAACAACGAACAGGTTGTTTAGAGCAATGTTCAATGTCATTTGTGTATGGGGATACATCTAAATGATGGCAGAGGTGGTGGTGTAGGGACTCTTGGACACTTTCAATAATAATAAAAATAATAGAATATAAACAATAATAATAAAACAATAATAAGATAACATTACTGACAAGACTGTGTTACTGAGAGTGATACACAAAACAATTGAAACACTGTTATCCAGAAATCGTTTTTTCTCTCTTCAAATTGAGACTACCGGTACTGTTAAGGACAACAGAATAAAAAAAGGACACTAGGAAAGTATATCACTCAGAAGGTGAACTGCAAGATTTGCCTTCTACATTCTCTGTTGCCTGATGTGCTCACAAACAACAGTGCCATCAACAGTGTTACTGAGAGTAATTTATAATTATGTTTAGCACTAGCAAAATGGAGAGCAAACTTTATCAAAAAAGCCCCGTTATGTTTTGTGGGTATTAAATGTGCCTTATCACAGGAGCACAGTGCCACAAGTCTTCAGTCAGAAAGCTTTGGCAGGGGCGGAGAAACATCAGGTCATGTTTAACTGCCATAGTGATCACTTGGATAGAATAGGGAAGTCTTCAAGTGCTAATAGCCCCACACTCTTCCTCCTTCAACTATTCTTCTATCTAGCCCTCATTAGTGGATCACACTCTGTCCATATGCAACAGCAACCACACATCCAAAACTGCTTCACCCTTTAAAATCAGTGAAGGCGGCAAATGGTTTTGTGCCCATAGCTTCTGATGTATAGACCCATGTCCTGCACCTAGCATGACAAGTCTGGATGTGGAGGACTGCACAATGGAGCTAAACTAACATGGGTCACTGGGCAGAAAGGCGTCATTCAGCTAGTCATAGAGTGTCAAAGAGCATGGTGAGACAGTAAGGCACCCTGGTCATCTACTGCACTCCCACACATACTCAGTCGTCTTGACTCGTCTTGCCACTAAGACTATACGTGTAAGGGTGAGAGAGTGAAGCTGGCGACAAAGTAAAACTCTCACTTTAATTCAATTTTCATCTCGCATTTCATGGCTTTCATCATTTTCCTGGCACGAATCGGACTCATCGGGCATATACAAACTCACAATTCCAAACGAAATTATATTAACCACAAATGTTTTTTTCTACTTGTTCACCACATTTTTATTGTTTTTCATGCCATGCTCATCTTTACTTGTGAAGGAGGAACATCATCATCACTGAGTGATACACAAAACAATTGAAACTGTTATTCAGAAAAATATGGCACTAGGAAAATATATCATGAGTGCCATGATAACTCACAAAGGGTCAACTGCAAGGTTTGACTTGTGCATTCTCTACTGCCTGCTGTGAATTGAACTAATCAACAACAAAAGGATGCAGGGTGCTATCAAGAAACTAGAAATCCACATTGATAGTAATCTCAAGCAGGGTGCTATCAAGAAACTAGAAATCCACATTGATAGTAATCTCAAGCAGGGTGCTATCAAGAAACTAGAAATCCACATTGATAGTAATCTCAAGCAGGGTGCTATCAAGAAACTAGAAATCCACATTGATAGTAATCTCAAGCAGGGTGCTATCAAGAAATTAGAAATCCACATTGATAGTAATCTCAAGCAGGGTGCTATCAAGAAACTAGAAATCCACATTGATAGTGATGATTTCAAACAGGGTTCTATCAATAAACTAGAAATCCAAATTATGGTGATGAGCTCCTGCAAGGTGCCATAAAAGTACACAAAATTTACATAAATAGTAATTGCTCAAATGTAGCTGACCACTTTAAATATCTAGAATTCTCAATAAATAATTTCTGGTCAGGATCAAGAAATCAGGGTAAACAAGATAAAAACAGCAATTAACATACTCATAAAAAAGGACCTGGGGGAACATATAACTCACTACCAAAACAAAGGCACTCTGTGTCCTCAGCAACTTCATTAACGGCAGTTACACATGATCAACTGATGTGCATCAAAAGAGATGGCTTTAATAGCTTTCTAAACACAACATCTATAAGATCACTAACACTAAGGAATTGGAAAGCTCCACTAAGGCCATGGTACTTTCTATACTCAGTTTAAAGAAAGGTGGCTGGAACACACCAAGAGAATGGAAGATGACAGTATGCCAAAGAACTTTTATAAAACACTACAGTTGGGACAAACATCTTTACTTTGGTACAAGAATGTGTGCAAGCAGAATATGTATGATATAGTTATTAAGTTATAGTCACAGGAACAGATTTATGTGTATTGGTATTGATGGGAAATATCAGAATAGAATAAAGAAAACAGAGGAAGGGATAGGTGATAGATCACAAGCTGTGTCTTTAAGAATACAAACCAACAATAATAACAATAATTTTACGTAGTATTTTTACTCTGAGGAAATAAATTATGCCAAAATATATGATGTAAACACAACATACTTTGTCAAAATTATGAAGAAATAATAATTCAATGACATGAAATCAATCAAATTATATCACAACACTGGATTAGATGAGGTTTTTGAGGTGTATACAAGTTTTGCAATTAATGAGCTTAAGAATGATTGATTCTTACAATTAGTGGCTTTGTGATGTTACTTTTACTTTCCAACATTGGGCAGCTCATCATTCAGCTAAAAAATATCTCTCAGTATCCAACATGGGGCATCTCATGGTTTAGCTAAAAAATATCTCTCAACATTCAAAACTGGGCATCTCATAGTTCCGATAATACATGTTCCTCCACATCAAACACTGACAGTCATGACTCACTCGCTAAGAAAACACACTTCACATCCAATATTGTGTAGTTCATAGCTCAGCTAAGTTAGTAATTATGAACTATGAACCAACATCATTGTACATCAGGCAGATCACAGTGTTCTCATTCTCATCCTGTAAGTGGCATGTAAGCTAATGGTTCCCTTAGCTCGCTGGCACAATTTACTCCTTGCTCGTGTCACAGGTGAGTGTTACCCCTACACGTCCAGTTTTACTAATTAAACATTACTAATCTCAGCTTTGATGTGCCATCAACTGGAGTGTCTGCATTTAACAGGTGCTTATGAAGCAGTTTTAGTATATCACATTTATCCATTAACTCCCACATATTGATGCATTGGATACAAGCCTGTCTGCTTTGTATATGCTAAGATCTGTATCACCTGATCCATCAGCAAAGAAATGTTCCTTAAAATTCAACATTAACAGCTCATGGTTAAACTAACAAATCTTCCCATATCCAACATTGGGCAGCTCAAGGCTCAGTTAATAAATCTTCCTAAATAGATCATGGCTCAGCTAACAAATGCCCCGCCACATCCAACACTAAGTAGATCATGGCTCAGCTAACAAATGCCCCGCCACATCCAACACTAAATAGATCATGGCTCAGCTAACAAATGCCCTGCCATATCCAACACTAAGTACATCATGGCTCAGCTAACAAATGTCCCACCACATCCAACACTAAGTAGATCATGGCTCAGCTAACATATGCCCCGCCACATCCAACACTAAATAGATCATGGCTCAGCTAACAAATGCCCCGCCACATCCAACACTAAATAGATCATGGCTCAGCTAACATATGCCCTGTCACATCCAACACTAAGTAGATCATGGCTCAGCTAACAAATGCCCCGCCACATTCAACACTAAATGGATCATGGTTTAGCTAACATATGCCCTGTCACATCCAACACTAAGTAGATCATGGCTCAGCTAACAAATGCCCTACCACATCCAACACTAAGTAGATCATGGCTCAGCTAACAAATGCCCCGCCACATTCAACACTAAATGGATCATGGTTTAGCTAACATATTTTTCTCAACATTAGGTATCATTTTCTCAGTCTATAAAGTTAGGTTTTAGTCATAGAAATTCCAAAATATAAATTTGAACTTCCCCTCTAGACAAGATCTGACCCTTGTCTCAAGACAAGACCTACATCATAAAGACTTAAAAACAATCAAATAATTCTGAATATAGTTTGTAGAAAGTAAACCTCATCTTACAATTGAAAATCAAGGAAATAATTATTTTAAAAAAAAGCATGTCAAATATCCCAGTATTGGAGGAAATGAAACAAAAGAAGTGTGAATAACAACAAACAGTTAAATTATTGTTGAACAGTGCACAAAAGGTTAATTTTAAAACATAGATTATTTTTTTAAAATGCCATGTCACTTTTCTGGTAAAAGCCAAATGCATTGATGTGCTCTAATAATTATATTTTTTTATAAAATGTGTTTGACATGAAATTTGATAACCACACAGGCAACCCTCCATGTACAACCTTCTATGACATGCTAGGTAGGCTGCAGTTGTGACATTCTTTCCTCCCCAATAAGGGGCCCTGAATACATTTCAAGGACAAGATGTGTTCCTACAAACTCTGCTGACAAAAATGATTAGAATAGACGAATAGTGTATGAATTAACTGTGATGGAGATAACTATATTATATCATGAATAATGTCAAATTTAACACTTGAATGCACAGACTATAGGGTATGAGTATACAACAAATAAAACAAATAACAGTATACAAGACAGTTTCATCATTTCAACCTTAAGGTCTGTTTTCAAGAAAACACAAGATAAACTGAACAAACAGTAAAAATAATGGCACTATCACAAATGTACTAGATGGCAGACATCCAAGGTAACAATGATGTACAAATACACAAGTATTATCTTAGAGATGCACATTAAAAATTATGGGGAATGAGAACAAAATAAAACAACTATGCCTGAAAACAACATGAATGACAACACAACAAAGACACCGAAATGAAAATAAATCAATGTATTAAGATCAATGGCTTAAGGGTACTAAACTGCAATATATAGTGATTTTCAAAGGTATACCTAGCTCTATCATCAGTGGTGCAAGATTTTATTGTTGTGACCTGAATGTCATGGTCACCATGATGATCAGGGCCATTGAAATGCATAGTAACAGGAGCAGACAATCTGTAGTTAATGGCATGGAGATGTTGGCAGAAACAGTCACTTATTTTATTTGTCAGTTTCACAAATAAGGAAGACTGGCACAAAAAGGAGTACTGGAGATAATATGGTCAGTCATTTTTATATAAGAACATAATTGTATGCTTTATTTCTTTTAAATTAACTAAGATTTATTGAGGTGCCATTTCTATTTTTTTTCTAAGGAACCCAGGGAATGGGTTTATAAGTGTCAGTTGATCAGAGCTCAAAAGGTTAAACTATTGTTTTCACTTGCTTTATTTATAATTATTTATTAGTTGCTACTGGTTTTGTTCTCTTTCTAAGATCACTTTAACATCATTTGCAAAAAGTAGTTTTTAATCATATGTACTTTACTCATTCATTCTGTTCTTATTGTATCACTTCTGTAACTGTTCTTTTATATTGTATCACTTTTGTAATTGTTCTTTCATATTCTATAATTATTGCAGTTATTTTATAGTTTATAACTTTTGTAACTGTCCATTTATATTCTATTACTTTTGCAGCTGTTATTTTATATTATATCACTTTTGTAGCTGCTCTTTTATATTGTATCACTTTTTTCTTGCTGAAGACGGATATGTTGGGCCATTGGCGCAAATAAAATGGCAAAACAACGCATTTCCATTCTCTGGAATGCATCCTGTTGGAGATCTAGTAGTACTGCTACCGGAGAGATCCAGCAGGAGTTTGAGAATGAACTTGTGCTGAAGAAGAAGTAGTATCACTTTTTTAACTGCTCTTTTACATTGTATCACTTTTGTAACTGTTCCTTTATATTGTATCACTTTTGCAGCTGTTATTTTATATTGTATCACTTTTGCAGCTGTTATTTTATATTGTATCACTTTTGTAACTGCTCTTATATAGTGTAAGTCATACTGAAATGTAAATACATAAAAATATAATTTACAAGCACATTTCAAGATAAGCATGTTCATGTGCCAGATTTTATAACAAAGTTTCTATTAAAGGGGCGAACAAGTGTCCACAGATCTACACAATGATAAAAACATGAAGAGCTTACCTGACCCTCATCCATGACAATACTGCCACCACTAATAACATATTCTGGGACTCCATGACATGTTAAACCCTCAAAGATATTAAAATCCACAGCATGATGATGAGTTTTGGCACTGATGGTACGAACAGCTTCACCATTCCAAATCACAATATCTGCATCAGAACCAACAGCTATCCTGCCCTGAAAGAAATATTGAACTGTCAATGTCAAGAGATAATTATTTCCCATTTGATTTGTATCACCATGTGATTGTTGTATGTGTTTCAGTTGGAATCAACTGCTAATCTACATACTTTAGTGAGAGAGCTTGCCAGATGTGAACATAGTTGAGGCATCTAGACTCAACTGAGCGAGCTCAGAATTAAATATGGCACAAGTAGAACTGTAAACCCAAAGGTACAAAATTGAGGAGCTATTTAACCAGCACATCACAGGAACCATCAGCACCTACATTTTAGCAGCTGTGAAGACTGAGTACCTATGTGTTTTTCCAGAATGCAAAGATGTTGGTTATAACAATTAATTGCAACTGCATTTGCTATTTCTGACATGCAAATTAAAAAAACCAAATGTTTACTTTTGAAAACAAGTGCTGTAGACATTTGTTAAGAATTGGCTATATAAGCAAAGGACATCTGACAAGTATATTTGTCCAACAGCAAATGGGCAAATTTGCAGGTTATCATGTGCTACTTTTGGAAGTGGTGAAATAGCATAGGCTTGTTTGGATATGTGATGACACATGACTCACTTTCTAAAATTGTTTGCAGGAAATAATCGAGAGTGTAAGGAGGAGAGGAGGAAATCCTGGATAGATAACATGAGGAAATGGTCTGGGCGTTATTTTGCACTTCTCAGAATGGCTGAGGTGAGAGTTGTTTTAGAGATTTTGTGCTGATATCTCCAGTGTGGCATCCCTGCGACCCTGACGGGTTATGGGTCTCATTATTATTATTGCTGTGCTTTAAGAAATATAATCTATGATACATGATGATGATGGATGTAACTTTGAAGACTAATCTGAGCCACAAAGAGTCTTCCACAGTATGTACAAGGAATCACAGGCCCATGTGTACCATCATGTGTTGTTGCATTTCCATTTTTATGTACAGCCAGCCCTTAAACTACCAGCTATCACTTTCTCTATTTTTGTGTACAGCCAGCCCTTAAACTACCAGCTATCACTTTCTCTATTTTTGTGTACAGCCAGCCCTTAAACTACCAGCTATCACTTTCTCTATTTTTGTGTACAGCCAGCCCTTAAACTACCAGCTATCACTTTCTCTATTTTTGTGTACAGCCAGCCCTTAAACTACCAGCTATCACTTTCTCTATTTTTGTGTGTCTTTATTCCATTCCTGATCTTTCCTCTTCCATGCAACATGATCCATAGCATCCCATTCTTATGATTTCATATCAATGTCTGTATCATGCACATCCATTTCAAAACTTCTTTGTACTGAAGTTGAGGCTGACCCTGAGATCTTTACCCAGACTGCAATTTTCTATAAAGTAGATCCTTCTGTATTCTGCCATTTTCCATCTTCCTAGTGTGTCCCAGCTGTCAAGTGGACTACATCCTGCTGGAAATCTAGCAGGACAAATGTCTTACTGCAAGAAAGATCCAGCAGGAATTTGAAAGCAATGATTTTTTTTTTAAATATCACTTGGGACCTGCAATTATTCTCAAAATCCTGATGGTTAGCATGATGTAGTCTAGAGAATGAATCCATTGTGTCATGGTTTACTGCTTAGCTATGACACCTGCATCTTTAAGTCTGACACATCTGACTTCAGCATGCCGTTTGGATCACTTTGAAATATGAGATGGGACAATAAACTCCACCTCCAAAATCACCCCTACAATCATAGTAGGTAACAGTGTTGCTATTCTTTTCTTTCCTTTGGATCAGGCAGCATATGGGCAGCTCTTGGAACAAATTTGGGACTTTAAAGTTATTTCAGATAAAGCAAATATTTAATGGCACTGAAGTTAAGAGCTATGTTTGTTTGTTAGATTTTCAAAATGCATTTTCTAAGACAGTACAGATATTTGTTTCTAAACATTGCAGCAAGCAACCTTGGTAATCGCAGATAAGTATGAACTGGAACGCTGGTCAACAAAGTTATAATGATGTCTCTAGTTCTTTACAATTGAGTTTTTCAATAGTGATCTGGCCTTATTAACAATTTGAAAGCTTTTATTTCGACACACTCCATCAATGAAGTGCCATGCAGAGCGGCATTGGCGATCATGTCTCCCCATAACAATGTCTCTAAGTTCAGTTGGTGATTCTCTCATACCAGTGACAATCCATCCTGTATTCCCCCCCCCCCCCAATCTTTCCAGCAGCTACTAAATGTTCTAAGTTCTATCATCATATGCCCTACAATCTTGCAGAAATCAATGCACACAAGTTCAATTTTAAGATCTATTTTTGAAATTCGACAAGCACTACTAAGTCACCTTCACTTATAAGATTCCACACAGTACAAAGTTACTGACTTCCAGTTTGGTACATACAATGGCATATGATTCACATGTGCACTAGGTTTATACTAATGTGTTACATATTACAGTTCTTCAGAAAAAATGTATGTCCCAGAACTTAGTGAGTTAAGTCTTACAGTTGCTCAATTTCTGTAAGTAAAACTGTGTCTAGGGCAAAAACTTGTTAGCATTCTTTCTCAAACTGTCGCTGAATTTCTTTGTAGTGTGATAACAGTCCTCCTTAATTTCAGTAGGATGCAGTTCAGCGACCAAGGATGTGTTGTGTTGCTATTTTCATTGAACCAATGGCCTATCACATCCGATTTCGGCGGATACAGAGACATTATAAATCGAACATTCCAGTATTAAAATTTAAAAGGGCCACATCAAATTATTTATAATTCAAATGTATTTTACAGTTTATCTGATCATATTTTACTTACCTTTTTTGGATATACATTAAAAATTTTAGCAGCCGTTGTACTAGTAACAGCTACAAATCGACATGGATCCATCTTGCCAGAATACTAGAAATACAAGTTAGAGAAAGACACACTACAATGCACATCACATCTTGAAGATCAATTGAGATAATTATTTAATGACTAGCATATTTCATTTCATGTTATATACAATGTGATATTACAAAGTGACAGAGATAGACATATTCTTTGATTTGTACGTGATTCAGATGGTAGTTATAGTGATGGCTGGAAGGGAATTATGGGGGAAAATTTCTAGAAATAATCTATCTATGTTTCTTCAACGCTGAATACTGTGCATAAGGCAGAAATCAGAGCTCTCTAGTTTGAACGGTGTAAAGTTACTTGGTGTAATTCTTGCATGTTAAGACCCATAGTCACACACTCATTGATGATTGTTCTGCAGAGTTTTGATGATTATTCTGCAGAGTTTTGATGATTGTTCTGTAAAGTCGCTCTTGATCTTCCTATTTTTCTTTAGCCATCTGGTAACCATTTTAATGCTTGTAGTTGCAGTCTGTTTTCATTCATTTTAAGTATTCAATATGTCCATTATTTTCTTCTTATTGTTGTAGAAACATACTGCTGTTTGGTGTCTTCTCTTACTTTCATGTTTGACTTGAATTCTTTCTAACCAATACTTAAGAGTTTCCTAAGACATTTATTTTCAAATTAATGTAATTTCTTCTTGAGTGCTTTTGTTATCTTCCATCTTTCACAACCGTACGCTAATACGGATATTAAAATGGAGTTATGTCGCTTTAAGTGTCCAAAATACTGTAGCTTCCTTCTCATGATTAGTTCTTGGCTGCAGTCCATCCTTTTCTCCTACTATATTGTTTAATGAAATCTGAGTAAGTTTAGTCTTCCATTACACTTTGTGAGTATATGTGTTTCATATTACTAAATACAGTTTTCAAACATTAATTTGAAATCATACACGGTCATTAAATCTACTCAAGTAAAACTACTGCCTAAATAGAAACAACTCATCCACAATAACAAAAGAATGAAAATCTTACATGTGTGCGCATTTCATTTCCAAATGGGTTAGTGTATATTGTTTCTGTATTTAGTGATATTATGATAATGATATGTTAAGGTGGAGTGAATATTGCAAAAAAATGTACACAGAGCCATCCCAAAATAATTTAGCAGACCAACAAAATATATAAAGAAAAAAACAGGAACCCAAACCAACAAAAGAATAAATAAGGACAGCAATTGACAGCTTGAAGAGAGGGAAAGCAGCAGAGTGCAAGAAAATAACAACTGAAATGATTCAAGCAGGAGGTGAGGAAAGTATTAACATCTATTATCAAATATGCACCAAGATGTGAAAAATGGAAACCTGGCCAAGTGATTGAAAAGATCCATTTATATACCTATACCAAAAGGCAGGGATCTGCAATTATGCTCGAATTATAAAACAATTGTACTAATAAGTCAAACCAGTAAAATATTACTACACATTTTAATAAAGAGAATAGGAAACAAAATGGAAGAAGAGATTCATGAAGCTCATGCAGGGTTTTTTAGAGCCAGAAATATTACTAGAAACCACATATTGAATATGAGGATGTTCACAGAAAAATTCAGAGAATTAAAAATCAACCTACGTGCATGTTTTATAGATTACGCTAATGCATTTGACTGTGTGAACGATCAAAAATTTTGGGGAATACTGGACAACAGAGTACATTATATGGTTATTTGCAGAACTGTACAAAAATTTAGAACCCACCACAAAATTGAAAGGAGTAACATCAGAGTGGTTTAAAATATATAGAGAAGTAAGACAAGGGTGTACATTGTCTCCATACCAAATGTAACATTATACGCAGAGAACATAATGAGAAATGTGAAACACAAAACAATGCAACAAGAATTCACTCATAAACATTGGAGGCATACAGATTCCAGAAATTAGATATGCAGACGACACTGTTCTATTAACATCAAATCAGAAAGACTCACTGAACATAATAAAATCAACAAAATGCTTTAGTGAGCAACAAAACCTGCTTCTAAATATGAAAAAAGTAATGACAACCGTCAAAGTGAAAACAAAACCTAGAATTAATATTGATAAGTATTTTAGAAGTGACCAATTTCAAAATTTAGGAGCTAAGATAAACAGTGCGGGAGACTACAAAGTCGAGATCAGGAGGAGAGCAGCATTAGTGATGCAAAATTTAAAACAACTGAAAAAACTGTGGAACAGTGAAAACTGGAACTAAGGTATGTTTGTTACATACACCGTGTGTTCCCAGTGGTGACATACAGCTGCAAAACATGAACAATAAATAAAACTACAGCCAAGAAAAAAGAGGATTTTGAAATGAAGTGCTATAGAAGAGTCTTCAGAATATCATGGAAAGGCTGGTTTTTAAACACCTTATCCTGGGGGGGCTACCGACCCCTACCAGGCGCGTCCACAGGTGGCGGATGGTGGAGGGCACTCCATAAATGTCCATATATGGAGTGTTTGCTGCAATTAAGCAGCCGCGGACCAAACCGGTGCTGTTGCCTACCAGGACGGGGCGGGATATCAGTCGGTGCTGATATCCCCACTGAAATACCCCATGTGTCCAGTGACAGGCAGCTTCAAGCGAGTATGAGCCGCTATAAGCTCACGCTGCTGGCGTGGAGTAATCAACTCCATGTCAGGAGCGCGTTGGGGAAGGGGGGGGGATAAAAATTTTTTTTTTTTTTTCCCAAAAAAATTGCTGCCTTGCAGTCACCATCGGGAGATGGAAAGGCTATGGGAGAAAACCCTGACAGTAAAATAGGAGAAGGCCACTCCACAAACCTCCGATGTCTTGCGGGCAGTGCTAGGATGTCCAAGAACATGGATAGGAAGACTCCATAACTTCCCTCACCGAAGACGGAACATGTCAGCCTGAATAGGCGTGGGTACCCAGCAATGGAAATGGGACATGTACGCAATATACAGTTAATGACTATGCTCGGATTTATTACACGAAGTGGGGCTGCCCCTGTGGTTCATCGCCAGGCAGGAGGAGCTCCGGACCCCCAGCCTCGAATGGGTCCACCAAAAGCTACTGATGATGACTCTGTGTATCGGGGACCCGGGATTAAACAGAGTAGAGCAACCGGCCAAACCAATCATGACAACAAAAAAACAATCAAAATTATGCAGTGGAACAGTGAGGGTGTGGCTAAGAAGAAATTAGAACTACAGAATTTCCTTCAAAAGCAAAAGATTGATGTCTTGTGCATTCAGGAGACACATCTTAATGACAGCAACAGATTCTCCATCAGAGGCTTTGAATGCTTCAGATTAGATAGATTAGGCCACAAAGGAATGATCATCACAATGGTACGAAATAACATACCTACTACAGAAATCGCACGTAACCCAGAGGACTCAGAACATCTCACCATCAAATTACATACAACCCCAGAACCACTGATTATCACAAATTTCTACTGCCCAAACAACAAAAAATTACACC
This sequence comes from Meghimatium bilineatum, assembly GCA_034231615.1. Lineage (NCBI taxonomy): Eukaryota > Metazoa > Mollusca > Gastropoda > Stylommatophora > Philomycidae > Meghimatium > Meghimatium bilineatum. The sequence goes on along the minus strand of CM067305.1, from coordinate 30,608,485 downwards.
TCAGGACAATACCTCTCACATCATCAAATCATATTATAGTTGGAGATTTCAACAGTCATTCCCCAAGCTGGGGTTACCCAACTATGGACTTGAGAGGAGAAGAAATAGAAGACTGGATGATAGAAAATAGGCTAATCCTTATAAATGAACATCTATCAGAGCCAACCTTTTACTCCAGACGATGGAAATCTCAGAGCACTCCAGATCTGGCCATTGCAACAGAGGACATCCAACGTGTGACAGAAAGAGTAGTGGCACAACAGCTTGGTGGGAGTGACCACAAGCCCGTAATATTAACAATAAAAGGGAACCACAAGACAGAAAAGCAACAACACAAAATCGCTAGCTGGAACTACAAAAAGGCTAACTGGGACACTTACCAACGCCTTACAGAGGAAAAACTACTAACACATCTTACAGCAAGAAATATACGGAAAGATGCAAAATTAATAACAGGAATAATCCTGGAAGCTGCCAACAACAGTATACCTAGAGGAAGAAGACAAAACTACAAACCCTTCTGGAACAAAAAACTCCAGGCTATGCATGATGAAGCCTCTGCTGCAAGATCCAAGATGGAAACTAGACCAACAGAAATCAATATCATTGAACACAATAGACTGCAAGCAATCTTCAGGAGAGAAAAGCTAAACAGCATTAGATCCAGCTGGAAAGAAAAAACAGCAACACTCAACATGGAAAAAGACTCAACAAAAATGTGGAAACTTATCAAGTGTCTCAATGAAGAAAACAACCCACAAAGTAGTATCATCATAGAAGACAAGGGGAAGTCCTACACTGGCACACAAGCTGCAAATATTCTAGCAGACTCCTATGCTGAAGAAAGCAAAATTAAGATAACTAGAACAAGAACTGCTGAAGTAAGACGAGAGACAAAAAACCTTGTAAATAAACACCAACCTTGCCCAGGCACAATGACCTCACCTTTTCACAAATCAGAACTTAACATGGCAATTCAAAATCTAAAAAAGAAGAAAGCCCCTGGACCCGATGGAATCACAAATGAAATGCTCCAACACCTAGGTCCTGTGGGTAGAAGCAGAATCCTAGACCTTTTTAATGAATCATGGGTGCAAGGGATCTTCCCAGAAGAATGGAAAGAGGCAGAAATAATTCCAATTGCCAAGAAAGGAAAACCAAAAACCAACAAAACAAGTTACCGCCCTATCAGTCTACTTAGTTGCTTAGGAAAGGTCATGGAAAAAATGGTGAATAACAGACTCTTAAACTACCTGGAGGAAAACAATCTTCTAGATGACTGCCAATCAGGCTTCAGAAAACACAGATGCACTGAGGACCAAACAACATACCTTGCCCAGGAAATAGAAGATGCTTTCCAGAAAAAATCAAAACTCCTAGCCACCTTCTTTGACCTCACAAAGGCCTTTGACAAAGTCTGGAAAGAGGGGCTATTGCTAAAACTTGCCCAGAAAGGAATCAGAGGCAAAATGTTTCAGTGGATAAAAAGCTTCCTACGAGGCAGACATGCAAGAGTCAAACTCCAGGGAATGAAAAGTAAAATGGTCAACATAACAGAAGGTGTCCCACAGGGAGGAATTCTGTCCCCCACACTCTTTATAGTTTTTATAGACGATCTGCCAAAACTATTCACACCATATGTACATAGAGCTCTCCATGCAGACGATCTTGCTATCTGGACCCAATCAGAATACATTGGAGTTGCAAAAGTTAGAATGCAGGAGGCAATAAACAAAGTTGAAGAGTGGGCAAAAACCTGGGGTGTTCAAATAAACAAAAGTAAGACCTTCACTACACTTTTCACCCTCTCCACAAAGCCTGAAAATTATACTCTCACTCTAGACAATACCCCACTCCCAAAAGAAAACACCCCAGTCTACCTGGGGCTAAAATTTGACAAAAGACTTACTTGGGGATCACACATTGAAGAGACAGAAAATAAAGCCACACGCAGACTACAAATAATGAAAAAACTATCTGGGACAGATTGGGGAGCCAACATAAAAACCATAAGACAAGTCTATGTAGGTCACATTCGTCCAACTCTGGAATATGGATTGACCACATATGCAACAGCAGCAAACACCAATCTTCAAAAGCTGGACAAAATTCAAAATGCAGGTCTCCGAATCATAACAGGAGGACTAAGGAGCACACCTATAACATCAATGGAAGCAACAGCAGGATTACAAAACCTAACAGACCGCAGGGATGAGAAAATCACAATAATGACAGAAAAATTTAGACGTCTGAAACATCACCCTATGCATGAAAAAACAAAAGAACTAACAAAAAACAGACTGAAAAGACCAAGCTTCAATCACCTATCAAAAAAACTTATGAAAGCCAATAAAGAAGTAACCAGCAACAATCCGGATGAATGGGAACAGCTAGAAGCATATTGCAACATCACAAACACTTCACCCATATATACAGCAAAACTTACAATACCAGGCATTGAGAGCAAAACTATGGAAACCCCTACTGCCCTTAAGGCAAAAACACTTGATCACCTAGACACCCAATACCCTACCTCACAGTGGATTCATGTCTTCACAGATGGATCATCAGAGGGTGCAGTAAAGAAAGGAGGAGCTGGGATACTAATACTCATACCAAACACCCCAAAACTAGAACTCTCAATTGCTACTGGCAAATTATCAACATATTACAGGGCAGAGCTACAAGCAATCTTGGAAGCATCAAAGGCTCTAGAGGAACGGAGGCTCAAAGGAGCTAACATAGTCTTCTTGTGTGACTGCATGTCAGTACTCCAAACCATCCAAAAGGAACCTAAAGATCTCCTAACAAAAACAACTGTAGAACTTCTAAATCAACTATCTGCCAACAATAAAGTTGTGCTGCAGTGGATCCCTGCACACTGTGGAATAGCAGGAAATGAAGGAGCTGACAGACTGGCAAAAGCAGGTGCAAAAAAGGAACAATTCCACCACAGAATATCACTGACTGAAGCAAAAACCCTCATCAAAGGAATATACAAACATACATGGAGTCAGAGAACAGGCAGTAACTTTCCACAGGACCCTATTCTAAAGCTAAACAGGTCACAACAAACCACAATTTTTAGACTTCGCACAGGACACTGCAGACTACAAGCACATCTCCACAAAATTAAGGCTGCCCAAACTGACCAATGCCCATGTCAAAAGGGTCCCCAGACTCCAGAACATATTCTGCAGACATGCCCACTCTTTGATGACGTGAGAACCAAAATATGGCCTCAAGAGACAGATCTGAAGGTGAAGCTGTGGGGCAACCGTGAGGACCTCCTGCTGACGACTGAATTCATGGAGGCGGCCCACCTTCCTGTATAGACTTATGAGCATAGGAAACTGATCGCAGAAGAAGAAGAAACACCTTATTAAGAAGGAATTTTAGTTTCTTTGGCTATGTGAAGAGACACGACAGCATGGGGTGTTGTTGAAGGGACCGATAGAAGGCAGTGGTCGACCAAGATATTTCTGAACAGGAGATATTCAGGAATGCATGTACATGTTGCTAGAGGAGGCGGAACAACTTGCCAGAGCCCGCAAAGATTTCAGGAGATTCATAAGAAAGACTACATTTTGGAAAGAATATGATACATTCAGTGAAATTTACTCTGTGATTGAATGTTTTTGTATTCATTATTTGGATCTTGTTTGGAACACGTTCCATGCCCCTCTTCCGATGTGATTATTTCCTTTAACAATGTTTGTCAGTTTATGTTTGTCCTTTATTAATTTTAATATAAATTTATTTAGGGTTAGTTATGTAAAACAAAACCTCTCCTAACCCACACCCTAAAAAATTAGTTAAATTAATAATTGATAAATATCAATTGGCAAATATTGCCAAGAGAAATAATCAAATTAATAAACACATTGTGCTATGCACGTTACAAACAAGAAACCATTATCTACCATACATATCCATATACATCCTTCAATTATCAAAATAAATACAATGTATCATGTATATATTAGAAACTAAAAAGCAATTAACAAAAATAAATAAAACAATAACAAAAAAAGTAATGGATTTTTAAAAAAAATATTAGTATTTAGAAATAATTGTTGATATTGTATGAAACACCTGAGCGATGTTTATGAATATAAAATGGAACCATTAATTAACTTCATGCTGAATATCTTGAGATGTAGATTTTCAGAAGAATTTAACAAATTTCACAAATAACAAAAAAACAAATGTCTTACCACACCATTTTCCCAGATTATAGACATTCTATCTTCCACACCATTAACTCCACTAGGAATTCTTGTAAAGTCATCTTTGCCAAGAGCCTTTTGGTCAGCATTAAAGGTGCAGTTATCAGACCCAGTGAGCTGGAGGTCATTACTAGATTCCAGAAATAAAATATGACTTCATTAGTAAAGTAAAAGCAAAGTTCCATAGCATTTATGAATGCTGTAGGGATGTGAGATGTTAGCGATAGCATATTTCAATGGCTTTGCTTATGAGAGCAGTAGTCATCTCCTCTCCCTCGCAATCTTTACTTCCTGGATTAATCTGGTACCCAATTATGGCTGGATCAACCCGGGAACCATTGCAGTCTGAAAAAATTTCCCACCTCAACTGGGGAATGAACCCAGGACCACTCATATGCAAAGCCAGTGCACTAATCACTTCACCCTTCTTGTAAGACAAAATTAATATTGTGAATAAATATAAATTAAAGTCAGCTTTCATAATGATGAAATCCAGATGAGATTGACTAACCAATTGTTCAATATCTTAAGATTTCTCTGAATCTCCTCACTGGTGACCCAACCTCTTGACATTTAGACCACGACGCATAGATGACATTTAGACCACGAGGTTCATGCTAAATCTCACTATCAGGTTTTACAAGATGAATATGATAAAACTATCTACACATGCAATGCACTCACAAAACTAAGCATTGAAATGTAGAGTATGTATGCTTTAGTGAACATAGGAACAAAACTAGGCATTGAAATGTAGAGTATGTATGCTTTAGTGAACATAGGAACAAAACTAGGCATTTAAATGTAGAGTATGTATCCTTTAGTGAACATAGGAACAAAATTAGACATTGAAATGTAGAGTATGTATCCTTTAGTGAACATAGGAACAAAACTAGGCATTGAAATGTAGAGTATGTATGCTTTAGTGAACATAGGAACAAAACTAGGCATTGAAATATAGAGTATGTATGTTTTAGTGAACATAGGAACAAAACAAGGCATTGAAATATAGAGTATGTATGTTTTAGTGAACATAGGAACAAAACTAGGCATTGAAATATAGAGTATGTATGTTTTAGTGAACACATGAACAAAACTAGACATTGAAATGTAGAGTATGTATGTTTTAGTGAAAATAGGAACAAAACTAGACATTGAAATGTAGAGTATGTATGTTTTAGTGAACATAGGAACAAAACTAGACATTGAAATGTATTATTCAGTCTGGTCTATTTTATATGAATGATATGACTAACTTGGCTAGTAAATCCATGAGAGATGCCGGTGTAGAGATATCATCACGTAGTGGTGGAGACATTACATGACCTGCTGCATGGCGCCAACATTTGTTGTAATGGTGTGTTCCATCAGTTCCTAGACCTGCAGCTATTACTTCCCCAAATACTATTTTACCTAATAAAAGACAAGTAACAATGATATGAACATGTGTATGAATTATTTATTACATCGATGATTGACCTGTTATCCATATTAACATAATTTCCACAAATCAGTTACACACCTCACCGAAGACGGATGTGTCGACCATTGGCGCAAAAATGGTGACACAATGCATTTCCATTCTCTGGACTACATCCCCCTGGAAATCTAGCATCATAGTCCTGCTACAAGGTATATCTAGTGGGAGTTTGAGAATGAACGCTGAAGAAGAAGTTACTTCCGCAAGTCTGTTTAATATCTAAATTCATGTCTCCCACAAGTTAGTTAAATATCCAAATTTAAGTCTATGAGTTTAATACTTAAATTCATGTCTTCCACAAGTTGGTTTAATATCTAAATTCACATCTTCCACATGAGTTTAATACTTAAATTCATGTCTTCCACAAGTTGGTTTAATATCTAAATTCACATCTTCCACATGAGTTTAATACTTAAATTCATGTCTTCCACAAGTTAGCTTATATTGGATGTCTATAACATCTCTGTATACTCAAGCACATTGCTGGAATTTTTATGCCATAAAACAAGTACAGAATTGTGTCAAAAATGGAGAAATACAACAGTAGAGAGTGGATAGAAAGGCACAGCTAGACCAAACACCATCTACAGCAGTCATCTCATACCCAAACTGTCAAATTATATTTGCAGCCAGAATAGGATTTATTAGCCATCTACAAACTGATAGTCAAGGACATAACTCTTAACTGAATTTCAAAAGTGGGTGTAACAAATGGTCATCATCACTTGTGATGGACGTAGGTGTCAACTAGGTGTTTAGGACGTAGGTGTTTAGAATGACGACCATGCTAGTCACGATTTTTGTCTCACTGTCTATGTGATCCGAATTTCGTGGATTTTGCCAGTTGCAGTTGTGTTGTTTAATTGTGCATTCAAATGATAAATGGGTATGTTTCTGCACTTTGATGTTGCTATTTGCAAAAGTTGAGCATTGACAAAGGAGTGTTTTGTTCGTTATTGTTAATTGGTAACAAACATCTCATTTGGTGACCTATTTTTGCCACTGGGTTGAGTTCACTGACCGTGTCAAAATGGACTGTCCTATTTTTATACAGTGTCAACTTGTTACATCTTGTGTGAAGTTGGTCTACACACTGTAGCCATTCTGGACACTCACAGTGCTAAGAAATAAGCAAACCTAGCATTCTAAACAAAGGTTTTGTCTACCTAGGCCGTAAAAAGTCTGTTTGTGATGAAATATGGGGAAGAAGTTGGCAGGTAACTCAACGGGTACATAGGTGCTAACAGCAAAGCTGTGTGGACAGCATAGGGCACAGCTAGACACATAGTACACTCTGGCCATCCATTGACCTGATTTTCTCCTAGTTGTCTCGACTTTGTCTTGCCACTGGACCAAGATAAAACTCAGGAGAGAGAGTCTGGCTGACGATTAGCGCAACTCTTCCACACTATAAATCAACTTCAGCGCTAGTCATTTCTCAACCCAATTCTTGAAGTGCAAGTATGCTGGGCAGGTCATCTTGTGTGTATGGAGGACCTACCAAAACAAATATATTATGGTGTACTCAAGACGGGACTTCGAAAAGCTGGTGGACAGAAAAAGCGTTTCAAAGACACACTCAAGTCCTCCCTGAAACATCTTAAAATTGACGTAGGTTCTTGGGAGAGCCTTGCTCAGGATAGAACAGCATGGGATTACAGTATCAGAACTGGAGCACTAGTGGCAAAAGAGACAAGGCAAGATACTGTAAGACAGAAGTGGGCAAGTAGAAAAGACATCTCAACGTCCCATAGTCACCCTCTACAGATGTCAATTGTGTGGAAGAACTTTTTGTGCTTGCATTGGACTTGTTAGTCATTTAAAAATGCACTATTAACTTTATTATTATTCTTATTATTGTGGTTGAGTTTTGGTCATTGTCGTTTATGACAGACGAACATCATTATCATCAGGTGTCAACTACCCATATTTGGCCATACATATATGGTTCTGTGCAAGGTTTTACTCTATACGCCAATATAATACATTGTACATATTTTTATGTATGTTCTGCAGTTCTTACTTTTTGGGATTTTCTTAAATTTAGTGGTGACACTGATTTTCTGTAGTTTTATTTATTTTTAGTGGCAACAGTGATTTATGTGTATTTTATTTTGCTTTTTTTTTTGACAATAATGATTTTTGCGAGTTTTCATTTTCATTTTAGTGACAATGCTGCTTTTAAACACATTACTTTTATTATTTCCTTTGACTATTAAGTTGCCTTCGATATAGTTCAAACATAGGGTTTAATTTTGTCCACATGCATAGACAGTGAAAGTACATGTATCTGTGTGAATACATAGTTTATTTTGTATGCTTTTGTTTGCTTCATATGTAGTGTAGGCCTAAATTTAAATAATAAAATATTTAGGTCTAGACCCGATTTTCCGAAACTGCTAATGATGTTTTATAATAATTTGTTCATGGCATGCAGAATAAAGCATCATGCTTTATTCACAGCATATAATAAATATTATATTAAATCTGTGATTAAATATATATTGTCCTTTATTAAATCAGATTTCCGAGAGAATAAGTTCTTCAATAAAATAGAGAGCACCTGGAAAAGGAGAAAGGGCAGATAGAATAAGATAGACTGACAACATTAAAGATAACATGAATACATCATTGGAAAATGCAAGCTGCATAGCCCAAATCAGAGAGAGATTCAGGGAGTTCATTGGGAAGACAATGTTCTGGAGTGAATACGTTACATGACATGACATATTTGTGTATTCAGGCTATGCATAAATAATCATGTCTGCAAAATGAGTAGGCGGTGCTTGCGTCATTCAAACTTGGGGTGGGGGAGAGGACAGGATAAATCATGACATTTACACTGAGCAACAAGTAAAGAGTAAACCTGCTCAACTAGCCATCAATCTTTCAAAGAAATGTTGGAAATATACCACAGAATTGTAATAATGAGGTTTTTTTAAATAAACTTTCTTTGCCAAATGATAGGCCCCAAACAAGGCAGTAAATAAAGAAAGTTGGAGGGGGGTATCAAGCATAGGTGACACAGCATGGGCGGGTAGGTTTCATTTGAACACTACTCAAGCATGTTCTGTCTGAGCTTGAGCTGTCTAACATTCTCATACTTTCCTTTTCATAACATTTCAGAGAGAAATAATGATATACAAACCTTCCTGCCTAGCCTTTGAGACTACTTTTGCTGCTGATGTACCCATAACATGGACAACATAAAGTGGAGCTCCAGCTTGATCAGCTATCGTTACTGCCCTTGTGGTTGCCTCCTCTTCAATCTAATATGACACATGGAAATGTTAATTTAGCATAAATCTATGCACTAACAAAATGTACACACCTACACATGATACAGTGGTCAGCCGCCTGTGTTCTTTACTATTGCATATATTCTCATGTTCTAAAATGTAAACGTCATTCATCTTAACTAGCACTTCCATTGTACTTATTTAGTGCCAGATTGTGGTAGGTGTAGGCCCTATGTCTTTTTCAGCTGTGTTGTGTCTGTATAGAGTGTATTAGTGGTGGAGGAGTTTGGTGGTAATAATTGTTGTCGCAGATTTTTTAGTGCAGGGCATTCAAAAAGGTGGTGTTTCCTCCTTTTGTTGCAGTATGGTATGCAGAAACCATCTTATTTTTGAATTGGGTACCCTCAAGCCTTTTGGACTCAATTCCGACCACTGTTTTGTCTAGTACTGGGTTGGTGTGGTCTTGGTCTTCATTCATTTTGTTCCGTCATTTACAGTATCGTTTTGTTTGTCTCTTTCCACATATATTTATGTTTTTCCTGTCCTTTCGGCATCTCATTTCCATAATTCCGTTGGATACATTTGTGTGTCGAAATAATTTCCATTCGTCATATTTTGATGTTTTGTGCATATCTTGATGAAGACCTTTTGGTTGAAACGTTGAATATGTTTTGTGTATTGTAATGTTTAAGTTTTCTTGTGTGCACATAATTACCCACTAGTTTTAGTTATAGTCCGTCATGTCTGAGTGAAGCGATTATATTACCCTATGTTTTACGTAAGTACAATTGTTGTTGCGTTTCATGCAGTTTCCTTATATTGATTGTCGCCGCAACATTTAAACAAACTCATGGTTTCTTCTATAATGTTTTTTGCTGTATATTATATTATATATATAACATTATATGTTACTGCATTATTACCCCTTCTGGTCGACTCTGCAAGTGTCCCTCTGGACCTGTAATACCCAGGTGAAGCAATTCTCTAGATATCTGTAGATAAACAAATATACAAGTACAGTAGATAAGATGAATGTTGTTAATCAATCTGTTTTACATAGAGATATTTTGGTCAATATATTGCTATATCTAGATACATCTTGTTTTCCAAATATTGGACAAGGTAAACATTATATTAAAAGTACAGACTGGGGCTGGTTAATGTGTGGTATTGAAACAGAAGTATTTGAGTTTCAAACTGTGAGTGCACTCATGCATGTGTGTGTTTCTGTATTTAAAAATAAAAGAAAGACAAAATAGGATATACTTGAAAGGGTTGGAAAAAATTCAGAATGATTTAAAAAATATTAAAAGTGGCAATAACAGAAATGAATTGATGGTTGGCTGATCAAATACTATCCAAGAAGATAGCTTCCTGTTTCATCTTCTTAGAATGTCAAACAATGAAGGTTACTTGCTTTAGATATAATCCATCTTTGTTACTTGCCTTTCTCTTCCAATTACTGATTCCTAAGTATTGCAAGAGTCCATCAATGTTGTGTACCCACCTTCTTCTTGGTCTGCCTCTGTACTTTATTTGCATCTATTTATTTATCATTCTGGTTGTCTTCCATTATTTCTACATGTCCCATCTAAGTATGTTCACTTTCAAAAAGTTCTTGATGTATAGCAATTCACATAGATCATGAATTACTTAGTTTGCCTCTAATTAATTTGCTCTATTTGTTAATGTCCATCTTTGATATGTCCATATCATTTTAACATTTTCTCAAAGATTTCTCCTCAAACTCCTGCTGGTTAGCAGGGTGTAATCTGGAAAACAGAATACTTTGTGTCAAGATTTACAACTAGATTGCAATATGTGTGCTTCTTGACCGGACACATCCAGCACCAGCATGACATTTTGGTCACTTTGGATGAGCTTTGACTTACACTCAAGTCCTTCCCAAAACCTCCTTAGTCTCCTCTTACAACCTGAGTAGAAGGTGACAGTGTTGCCATTCTTTGCTCTCCATTTAGCAAAACAACTGTATCTGGAACACTTGAAATTGGTCCTGTTCCATCATGGTTTTTGTATGTTTCAACTTGGTTTTTTGTGCTTTATTTTAGTTTGATGTGTTTCAACCTGGTTTGTTGTGCTTCATTTTAGTTTGATGTGTTTCAACTTGGTTTGTTGTGCTTCATTTTAGTTTGTTGTGTTTCATCTTAATTTGTTGCATTTTATCTTAATTTGTTGGGCTTCATCTTAATTTGTTGTGTTTCATCTTAATTTGTTGTATTTCATCTTAATTTGTTGTATCTCATCTCGTTTTGATGTGTTTCAATTTGGTTTGTTGTACTTCATCTTGGTTTGTTGTGTTTCTTCTTATTTTGTTGTTTCAGTTCTTCTTCTTCTTCTTTCGTTCACTTGAAACATGTCTATATCTGTAATTCTGTCTCCTTAATAAAACTCACTGTCTTTTGTAGTTCATACAGTGTCCCATAGAGTTTTGATTCCGGTGTTGTTTCCTCTGACCAATATGTCTGCCTCTGCGTTTCATGCTCGGAACAGTTGTTTCAGTTTAATTTGTTGTTTTTAATCTTGGTTTTTTTGTGTGTTTCATCTTAATTTGTTTGCCTTCATCTTGGTTTGTTGTGTTTAAACCTGGTTTGTTGTTGTGCTTGATCTTGGTTTGTTGTGGTACACCTTTATTTGCTGAGCTACATCTCGGTTTGTTGTGCTACATCTTGATTTGTTTAACATAAAGAAGTTAGCTAAATAAAAGTTTATAGAATTTATTCAAGATATTGATTCCAAGTATATTAAATATACTAGCTGCAAATTTTACATCTACTAAGGACAGCTAAAAAGACGAATCAAAAAATGTCGAAGAGAGCTGTCTCCATAACAAGAAAGCTGAGTTTTTTTGTCATATAAAGAGACACAGCATGGAAAGATTAATTGCTGAAGGGGAAAGTTAACGGCGACAGGGGAAGAGGACGCCCAAGATGACAATGATGCAGTGATATATCAGATTGTTTAAACATGTCTCTAGCTGTGGCAGGTCAGCTCGCCCAGAATCACACAGTGTTCAGAGAATCCATAAGGAAGACCACCTTCTGGAAAGAATATGTCACATGATGATACAAGGTCATAGGTTCAATATCAGACCATGTTCTCTTATTAATAAGTACAATTTTTCATTTGTGCCTGAGGATTACCACTTGAAGCTATGAAGTTTTCTGCTCTGAGTTTCTCTCCGCTGGCGCTTTGTTGAGAGGGAAGTAGGATATATGGGGGGAACCTGAGTACAGTTAATAAACTCTTTCCACCTTTCAAACACCAGCTTGAGATAAGCTTATAAAATAAGCTTAAACACAATCCTCTCATCAATTAATCCATCTGTCAATTATCCATTTATAATATTATAGATAATATATTATACAATAAACAAACTGGAAAGTGGGAAATTAGAGGCAATAGAGATGTGGTTCTATAGAAGAATGCTGAGAATACCATGAACTTCCAGAAAAACTAATGTGGAGGTGTTGGGTGTTGAAAGATTCAAATGTGAAACAGACCGTAATAAATAATAGATGAAAAAGACAATCTTCATTTTTTCGCCACTTCATGAGACAGGGAGGTTTTGAGAACACAGTCACAACAGGCAATATTGAAGGCAACAGTGACAGGGGCGACAACGTGAGAAAATATTAGTCAGTTTGACAACCTGGCACGGCAGGGAAACAACAACGATCTTGATACATAATACTGTGGACAGAAAGATGTGGAGAACCATGACCGTCTACACCAGTTGGCATGGCACCTGATGATGATGATAATATTATATTATATTAATAAAATCCAATTGGCTTTAAATACTCTTTGCCCTGTATATAATTCTTCAGTATTGTCCTAGAGATATACAAATGTGAAGTCTGTATTGTTTTATTTTCTGAAACATGGCATGTAACCCAGAAAATCATATTAAAGCTGCAGATACTTATCAATAGATGTCTCTGTCATTTGTTGTACATTAGATGGCCAGAGTTGATATCAAATGATTTGAGTTATGGAAGGAACAGACCAGTGCCTACAAACACAAAAATGTTGAAAATGGAGATGATATGATATACTCTCAGAAAGAAGCCTGACAACATAATCAGACACCTCTGGGCTGGATCCTACACAGGAAGAGGAGAGTTAGAAGACGTCGGAGAACAGTGAGAAAGAGACCAAATTAAATGACATCTTGTAGGCACAGATGAAGAGAACAGCACAGCACAGAACTCATTTGAGAGCAACAGTTGCAGACCTATGTTCCACAGGGAAGTGAAAGGAAATATATTTCTCTCTATTCATTCTTACTTTATTCCCTTTTTCTACAATCTACTAGCATGTGCATACCTGTAGTCATTTATGTAAGGGCTTCAATAGGTCAGAGTATTTGAACCTTTGTATCCAAATTTTTCCACCTGGCACTTAGATTTGAAAAACAGCAACACAGAGCATGTCCATCAGAGTTGTTTCACTTGGCCATAGTTTTCTTCTAGTACTATGATAAAGTTCTGTAAAATATGTTTTGTATTTTCTGCAGATTGTCCACACAGGCAATATTGGTATCACTAATTTCAAATATCCTATACACGCAATTGTTTGAGTCTGTCGTGGCCTTTTCTCAATCTAAAAATTATTGTTTGTTCTTTTCTTCCAAGCTATTGTCTTTATGGCTACATGGATAAGCTGAGTTCCATTCCATGTCCATGGAGCTTTTGATAGACTTCTTTTTTGGAAATAATACCATGCCTTCTATCTGCTGATGCTGGTAGTTACCTCTTCCAGTTTCGTCTAGCAGGTCTGTTATCTAATTTCCCTTGATTTGTCAATGACCTGGAATCCATTGAAAAATTACTTAGCTTGGTTGCTTAATTGACATAGAAGTGATTTAAGAATGTTATGGTGGAATGTTTTGGGGTTCCGGAGGGGTAGAACAGAAGATATGGTATCAGTCAGGATCACTAGTCTGACATCCTTTAGTAGGAATTGGCAACAAAAGAGTCACCTCCTTGATAGCCACACATTCTGCCTTGAAATTTGTAGAATGAACACCAGTGGCTATTGATTTCTCAAGTTTATCTCTGTTGACCATTAAATATAGATGCTCCTACCACCATTTCTCACTTCTTCCTCTGTCCAGTCATTGTATACTTTGGCCTAACAGGATTTCAGGCAGTCACCATGAAGCATCTTCAATACTAATTGTTTTAGGGCACCTAGATCTAGTTCAGCTCATCTTTATATTTTGTATAGAGTATTCTAATCTAGGTATGAGTTCCATGGCCCACAGGAGATATGGGCCATCTTTCTGCAGGAAGACATCAGCCAGCCGCAGTTTTCTTTCCAGCACGTGAGCCTCATTTTCAAAGCCAGTTCTTTTTAGTCAGTTTTTTTAGCATAGATTTTTTATGGATTATCCTTTCTCTGCTTGAACTGTTATGTATAGCAAGATTGAATCATGATTGGTTTTATGGGCTATGGCACGTTTGGTCGCTTAATATGCAATAATATTGTGCTGTCTCAGAATTTTGGTAACATCTTTAATCCACCTTCTATGCCTCTTTTTAGAGCTATTGCTGTTTCATTTTCATGTTTTATGCTCTTTCTACTGGTCAATATATGTTCATTCTCATTAAGTGGACAGAGAATGTATGTAGGACATTTCAGTATGTTTTTCAATTTGTATTTCCATTTTGTAAAAACACATGCTGTTCATAGATTTACTTTTCCAATGATTCTAAATATGACAGACTATACTCACTATATAATACTATGGACCAAAAAGATCACCAATATATCCGTCCTAAGAGAAATGTATATAAAAGAAAACTGGCTAAACAGCATGGTTCTTTAAAGAAAACTACATTATTTTGGCCATATCAAATGCCATGACAGCCTAGAGAAGACCATAATGGAGGGGATGATGTCAGGGTGATGAACACGAGGCAGACCAAGAAGAAGATGAATACAAGATATCAAAGACTACCTGAACATGACACTAACAGAAGCAGGAAGACTGGCTCAAGATTGACAGAAGTTTCAAAAGGCTGTGATGACTTGCTACATCCTGTTCATGATATGCTACCTGATGATGATGATACTCACTATATCAATAAGATGTCCATTTTCAGCATGAACCATTGGAAGCGCTTTCAGCTCTTTGCAGCGTTTAAAACAACTGTAGATATCTGGATCCTCCAACATTAATGAGTCTTTGTATGCCATAAATACTTTGAATGAGTTGATTCCTGTATTAAAATAGAGAAACTCATTGAAAATATAACCTTAAAGCAGGTCAATTGTTGGTAATGTCAGACATAGCAGAAGTCGTCTTACCATATACACAGATAAATAATCTGTGGTGTGGCAGGGTACAAACAATAAGGTTATTTCAAGGATAAAGTTAATCACAGTTCATGGATTATACAAATTGTGAGAAGTCACATACCAAACAGTAATCAGTGTTCACAATGAGTTAGTTACCATCATTGCACTCAAGACACATCCATAGGTGTTCTGATCTTTCCTCATTCTTCTTCTTCTTCTATGTTAACTCTCATATAACCACAACAAATAATCGTGTGATTTCTGCTGGGGAGCGTGAAGTATGTTGTGCTGCAAGTTCCACAGTAGAACTGTGTTATTTGCGCCTCGGTTGCCCCTTGTGGTCAGGACGTCCGAGGTCCAACACATCCGTTTTCGTCACGCCTTTAACCTGGGTAGACTTCCCTAGTCCGTGACAGCCTGTCTATCTGTCGCCGGGCACGCGAGTGTGTAGTGACTCTTCACCTAGACGATTGTTGTTCACATCTATCTCGCACCAGGTGTTCCACCGTCTATGAACTCACCTCGTGCATTTGGATGTACTGTGCCTGTGCCCATCGGGTGCTGAACCGTTTTTCATCCATCTACTAAATTATTATTCTGCAAATGACCAGCCCATTTCCCTGGACACAATACCATACAGAGGACTGTGGAAACTGGTCAAACAGCTAAATGATGAGATAACAGGAAGAAGCACAAACATAATACTCGTGCAGAATGGCAAAATGATTACAGGAAAGCAAGCAGTAGATAATTTCGCTAGGATATTTGCTCAAGACTGCAATATTGAAATTAGTCCAGAGAAACAGCGTACAGTGCGGAGCGACCAAAAAAGTAAACTGGAACATGCTCAGACTAGAATCAGTGATGAAAACAGCGCAGATGAAATTATGGATACATTGTTCACATATAGTGAATTGGAATTAGCTGTCTCTAAACTAAAGCTAAATAAGTCCCCAGGTATTGATGAAATATCAAATGAAATGATAAAGAATCTAGGAACAACAGCCAGAAGGAAACTATTGGACATCCTAAATATTAGCTGGACTTCTGGGAAAATTCCACAAATCTGGAGGGAATCAAGTATGGCTCCTCTGCTTAAACCTGGAAAAGATGGAACAACACCAACTAGCTATAGACCAATTAGTCTTACAAGTTTTCTGTGCAAAACAATGGAGCACATCATAAACCTAAGACTAAAATTTCACCTGGAAAGTAGAAAATTCCTTGCACCACAGCAGGCAGGCTTCAGGCAATGCTACTCCATGGAGGATCAAACGACATACCTCTCATAGGAAATTACGGATGCTTTCCATGACAAAAAAAATCAGTTTTAGTGGCATGGATTGATTTACTGAAGGCCTTTGATAAAGTATGGAAAGAAGGATTGCTTCAAAAAATGAGAAACCTACAAGATATGTGGAAATATGTATAGATGGACGAAAGCCTTTCTTCACAATAGATGAACCAGAGTACAAGTAAATGGCAAGTAGGAAGGTATTACTACGCCATGGAGTTCCTCAGGGAGGAGTTCTATCACCCACTATTTTCCTCATATTTATCAATGATCTAATTAAAGAAATACCCTGTGGAATTAGAGCAGCACTATATGCAGATGATTTAGTTCTATGGAGCACACATGAGAGCGCCATGGTTGCCACAAAAATGCTTCAGAGAGACATGGACATTTTGACCAATTGGGCTGACAAATGGTATCAATATAGAGAAGTCAGCCGCAACCCTTTTTACACTTTCACCAAAACAAAGAGTAAGAAACATCTATGTAAATAAAACTGTCTTAAAGGTACATAACAAACCCACCTATCTTGGTGTAACATTTGATGCCAAATGACATGGAAACATCATATCAGTAAAGCAGAAACGAAGTCTAGAAGGAAGATAACTATACTAAGGAAACTGAGTGGAACAACTTGGGAAGCTAATGAAAGAATTCTAAAAGATGTATACCAACAAGCCATTCGACCACACTTGGAATATGGTTCTACAGCATGGAGTTCATCATCAAACACTACACTACAAAACCTAGATAGAGTACAGAACCAAGCACTTAGAATCATTACAGGTGCAATTAGGCCCACATCAATTGTAGAAATGCAGAATATCGAAGGGATGCAGTCATTGAAAGACCGTAGAGATACTAAAATTATAATTTATGGAGAAAAATTCCTTTCCCACCAGTCACCCATTGAGGGATTGATTCCAGAATCTGTCACAAGGACGGCTTAAAAGAAGCAGCTTCATACACCAGGCCAAGCATCTACGTAGACAGGTATCGGATCTGCCAGAGGTAATAATACCACTGATATCTCAACCAGAACACATCCCATGGGAAAAACGGACATGCCTACCAGTGACCATCCAAGCAACAATGACAGGTGTGCTTTGGGATGAACATCAGAATAATCTGCAGAAAAGGGTAGCAGCTCTCAGTTTCCTCAATAATGTTTACCCAAGTGATCTATGGACCAAAGTATATACAGATGGATGAGCACAGAATGCAGTAAAAAATGGAGGAAGTGGTGTATATGTAGAATACCCAGATGGCACCACTGATACCACATGTATACCAACAGGGAATTACTGCAACAACTATGACTCTGAAGTCAAAGCTATTTGTACAGCCGCAGAGAAACTGTTAACATTGGACAGGACCCCACACCCTCTTGTAATACTTACAGATGCAAGGTCAGTACTAGAGGCACTACAATCCAATAAACTTCCAGAGTTAAAAGAGGTATTGTTCATAGTACAAAATAGGTGTAGAGTTATACTGCAATAGATTACATCACACTGTGGAATAGTAGGAAATGAGAGAGCTGATCAGTTAGCCAAGGAAGGTTCTAACATGTGGCAACTGGATGTACCAATCAGCTATCACCAAACAAAATCCATGATAAAGGCACAACGAAAGCCTAACTTTCCTCCACGGGATGACTACCATCTACTTAACAGACAAGAACAGGTCATCATATTTCGACTGAGAACTGGACACAATAGACTAAACAGTCATATGTATACAAAATTTTTAATTGGCAAAACAGCAAAGTGTATTTGTGGACAAGCCAACCAGACTTCAGAACATATCCTTCAAGAATGTGCAACTATGACACATCAAGGTGCACATACTGGCCTTCTGATACACCTATGAATGTTAAACTTTATGGTACAAAACAAGAAATGGAAAACACTGTCCAATTTATACAAGAAACAACACTGCAGATATAGATATTATTAGCGAACAAAAGAAGGAGAAATTTAATTCCAGCATAATCTGTACTGGACATTGCTTTTGAACATTTCATTTGTTGGTCTTTGTAATACTACATCCAACATAACCAAGATGGCATCTGCTGTCCTTGATCCTTGACTTAGTTCATATGAGTTGGGATTTTAAGACCATCTCACTTGCTCCTCTGACACAGAATCTTACATGAGATTTACAGAAACAAGCAAATCAAATGGTTTGATCTATCTCATGAGCATGGAACCAACAGTCTGTGCAGAAGACTTTACAGAAACAAGCAAATCAAATGGTTTGATCTATCTCATGAGCATGAAACCAACACTGTGTGCAGAAGAGTTTACAGCTTTAAAATGGAAATCCATAGAAGCAAATCAAGGAAAAGGTGCATTGAGGGAGTGACTGACATTCTAAGACTATAACTTCACTGTCTACCTTGTATTACTTGTATGTGCTCTATCTCCCAATATTTCTTTAGTATCTATTTATGCAGAGAACATCATGAGAAATGTCAAAGATGACCATGGAGTTTTATTCCCTCCATAACATTGCAGGACATCAGATCCCAGAAAGCAGATAACATATTTCTTTTAACAACTATCATAGGAGGTCGTAGCACATTGGCTATTGAATTGAAATACAGACTGTGGTGTAATTAACTATGCAAATAGTCAAGGACAAACGTAGGGCAGAGATGAATTTACAAGAAACAATTTCTCCTAATTTATTGAGTAGTAAATTAACAATTTCTTGAGTAGCAAATCCCTCAATTGCTACAAAAAAACTAAATAAATTTAGTAGTCTTTCAGTAAAAAAAAAAATTAAACTTAACATAGAATGAGAAATATAGAAAGACATTTTCTAGATAAGACCATATATTTTTATATAGAAACTTTTAACCTTTCTCAGAACTCAAGATTTCCATTTCTTTGGCTACTTGATCTCCCCACCAGGTTACTGCCACATGGAAACCATAATCACAACACACTTTTGCATCTGCCCAGCCTCTCCATTTCTCATAAGCATCCAATAAGGACTCCCCCTTCTCAGGAACCACAAAATCAACTACAAGAGGAGACAAAAGTTCATCATGTAATTATAGGGTTAACAAATCACTTTATTTTATCATAGCAATGTTAGAAATGTATACAATTCTTGTACATAATATTGCAAATTATGTGGTTAAACTTCAACAACAAGAGAAAATATGCATCATTAAGAAAAGAAAATATATGCCAACATAGATAGCAACAAATTTAGACCAACTGACTAAACAATCTATCTTTATTGAGAACCAACAATAAATGATTTGTTAGTTCACAGATACAATAAACTGTATTTATTACTGGGATGTGTTATATCTCCAGATATTTATTTAGCATTTATCTATGCAGAGAACATCATGAGAAATGTAAGAGATGACCACAGAGTTTTATTTCCTCCATAACATTGCAGGACAACAGATCCCAGAAATCAGATATGCAGATGACATTTTTTAATAACTCTCACAGAAGGTCTTAACACATTGGCTATTGAATTAAAATATATGCTGTGGTGTAATTAATTTGTTTTATGTTTTCCCCCGATGGTCGGTGCAGAAACATATATGTAGCTTGCTTAATTTTTAAACAACAACCCCATAATCTTCATGGTCTTAGGGGTGTCATTCTGGAAATTTAAAAAAATTGTTTCAAGAATTTTGACAATTGTGTCATGTCACTTATTATTAACAGAACGTCCTTATGAATCTCCTGAAAATTCTGTGGTCTCTGGCAAATTGTCCCACTTTCTCTAGCAATGTGCAAATCTGAATATCTCTTGTCCAACAATGTTTTGGTCGGAATCTGCCTCTAAGCTTTCTATCACCACCCCTCCAACAATGTTCTTTCCATGCCATCATGTTTCTTCACACTGCCAAAAAAACCTAATTTCCTTCTCTTTCCTAACTCTTTCCTGCATCCATTTTTTGTCTACTGGAAGCACTTATGTCATAGCACAATCTCTGCTGCTTCCACTGTGATTCAAGTTGTATTTGAACAATCCACATCATATTGTTAGTACATGGTGGAAATAAACAGTAAACTTGAGCAGTAAACAGAAGCAGCATATATCCCATAGGGATACCATGATGTCCACCCGCCAACTAAAACATGCAGCCTATAATGTCCTCAGCATGTGGGATCACCTTGAGCCTGGGGTTATTTTACCAATGACTTGGAATTGGAAGAAGTACCAGTACATTTTATATATATATATATATATATATATATATATATATATATACACACTTATCACCCTTTTAAGATCATGTGTTTTCCCAGTGGCAACATATGGATACAAGACTTGGACTTTAAACAAAACAATATCAAAAATAATAAATTCATTTGAAATGAAGTGATATGATCATACAAATATCATGGACAGAGAAAAAGAACATTGAAGTTTTGAAATTACTGAAACTAAACGAAGGGTGACTTCTAAATACCATCATAAGAAGGAAGCTACAGTATTTTGGACACAAAGCAATGTGATGGTAGCAAAAGGCCGATTCTGGAGGGCAGAGTGTCAGGCGAGAAAAGAAGAGGAAGACCAAGAAGACAATGGATTAGCGACATCGAAGAATGTATGCACATGTCTCTGGCCAATGCAGGCTTGCTTGCCTGGGACAGAGACATTCAAAGTATCCACAACATAGACAACGTTCTGGAAAGAATAAGTCATTTTATATATATAGGCCTATATATACAATATCAGATTTTTTTCAACTTGAAACATGTGACTTTAACTTTGCATTTTTGGTTACAGGGTCATCTTGCCTTCTCAATCCCAAGTCCTTGGCCTGGCTATCCTGTTATCCAAAATTATCATACAGTAAATTTCAAATGAAGAAAAATAATTCAACAAATTAATACAGTGGACCCCTCTATAGCACATTCTTTTATAACAACATGTATCAAAATTCCCAATAATATTTATTCTATATTATTTGTACTGTGTATAGTGAATTTCTGTTATTACATACATATTTTGTGGGTCTGGACCAAGTTGTTAGCTATAACAGAATTCCACAGTATATTTATCAACTATAGAAGGCTGAATGCAGTACACACATAAATAAGATACATTTTAATGTTAGAAATAACTATAACATTTTAAGAACAAAATACAAGCACAAACAATGTTTTGACAAAAAAGTCTTCATCACAATGAAAAAAAATAGATGAACATTACTATTGCAATAAAAAACAGCAAGAGATAAACCTACATGGAAACATGTGTATGGTACTATGAGTAACAAATCATAGGAAAATAAGTGAAGATAAAAGAAAAGAGAGAAATGCTGAGGAAAAGAGATTACAAATAAGGGGGGAGAGGGAAAAGACAGTGTATAGAAAAAAAAGAGAAGAAAAGCAGGGAAGACGAGTGGGCAAGCAGTAGGTGAAATAATAAAGACAACAAATAAACAGTGCTCTCTAAATGAAGCAAACAGGGAAAACATAAATGATGACAGAATCAGGACCACATAGCAGTCCCCATTTGTGGAGACTGCTGGGATAGTCCATGACACTGGTGATTTAATGCCTGTACAGTTCTGTTTAGAGTGAGACACTTACTGATCATGGTTGTTCCACCTGCAAGTGCTGCTTTAGTACCACTATAAAAATCATCAGCTGAAACTGTTCCCATGAATGGAAATTGGAAATGTGTGTGTGTATCAATGCCACCTGGAGTGATAGATCCATAACTGTCACATGTTTGTTACACACAATTTGTTGCATGCAACTACATAAACATTGTAAACAAGTAAATATATGTTACAAAAACGAGTACATTTCATTCACTGAACACTCACTGCGGACATGGAGGGAAGATTACAGGCTTTCGAGTACAAATGCTACAGGTACATGAATTCCTGTCATTTGTTTAAGAAGAAATATCCCTGGACTCCAAAGCCTGGTGCATCTCAAGCTCTTGATCTTTACATCAAGAATACTCTCCATGACATTAAGTCACTTCATCACAACCGCATTCGTCGCTCTAACATCACCCCTGAAGAATCTTGCACCTTGGCATATCTTCGTCGCCGTGATGATATTGTCATCAAACCAGCAGATAAGGGTGGGGCCGTTGTGGTTTGGCGTAAGGACCTTTACCTCCAGGAGGGCCACCAACAACTCTCCAATCCTTCTTTCTACACTGCACGCACATCTGATTCGACTGTAACTAACCAGAAGGCTGTTAACAACACTGTGAAAACCCTTAACCTTAATAACGACCTTCCTACCACTGCCAAGTCTCTTTGTATCGATCAAAGTTGTTTAGGCAAACCTGTTTTCTATATGCTGCCTAAAATCCATAAGGCAGCGAATCCGGGTAGACCTATTGTCTCTGCTTGCTCTTGTCCCACTGAGCGCATCTCCGACTTTCTTGACAGCATTTTTCAGCCGTTAGTCGAACAACTGCCTTCATTCTTGAAAGACACTAAGCATGCCATAACCATTTTTTCTACCGTCCAGTTGTCTTCTGACCGTACCTATCGTCTGTTCTTGCTTGAAGTCTGTTCTTTGTACACTTCTATACCCCATGCAGATGGTCTCAGGGCTCTACAGTTCTTTCTTGACAAGAGTCCCCACCCCTCTGTATCCACTTCTACTCTTATCCGCCTTGCTGAACTGGTGCTTATGCTCAACTCTTCTGAATTTGATGGGTACTTTTTCTATCAGATCAGTGGTGTTGCCATGGGAACCAAAATGGGACCTAGCTATTCGTGTCTCTTCCTGTGACATCTTGAACATTTAGTTTGGTCTACCTATGATGGTCCGTTCCCATCTCTTTTCCATAGATACATTGATGATGGGATAGGTATCATCGACATGTCCGAAGTTGAATTGTCTCGTTTCATCAACTTCATCTGCAGTTTCAACCCTGCTATTCAACTTACATCTAATATCTCCACTACTTCTGTCAACTTCCTTGACATCATTGTCACCATTCATCCCCTTTACCTTAGCACATCTGTTTACTATAAACCTACTGAAGCGCATGGATTTCTGCTCTACACTTATTTTCATCCTCCTGCTTGTCGCAACTCTCTACCGTACTCCCAGCTTCTTCGCCTGCGTCAATTATGTAGCGATTATGATGATTTTCTCGACAAGTCCTCTGAGATGATTGAGTTTTTCCATAGACAATCGTTCCCTGACAGCATTCTTCCATCCGCTTGGCTCCGTGTGTGCTATTTGTCTTGCCTCGATACCTTGACTAACTCTCAGGGTTCTTCCTCCTCCTCCGATAGGGTTAAACTTGTTCTTACCTTTCATCCCCATAACTCTTCTGTTCAACGCATCATGCTCAAACATTATTCTCTTCTCCAGTCTGATCCTGACACCCGTGAAGCTTTCCATAACTTACCTCTGGAAACTTATAGGCGTGATAGAAATCTGAAGGACATCTTGGTTCATAGCCACCTTAAGTATTCTGTTCCTGACCATTTTGGCACTGTTCGTTGCTCACGTGTCTGTTGCTATACATGCCCTTACGTAGTTTAGATGCGCTCCATTTCATTTCCCAAGGCCACTTTCTCCATCGATGAGGCCTTTCCATGTGAACCCCGTAATGTAATTTACATTATCATATGTAAACGCTGTGGCAAACAGTACATCGGGGAAACCGGCCTATGATTGAGCGATTGCTTTTGTAACCTTCTTCATGCCACTAAGTACAGAACACCCACTCCTGTGGCCACACACTTCAATGGCAATGGTCATTATGGTGCTTTGGATATTCAGGTCACCGCCATCAGATCTTGCACCACCGATGATAGATCTAGGTACGCTCTAGAAAATCGTCTCATTTTTGAATTGGGTAACTGGGTTGGTGTGGTCTTTGTCTTTATTCTTTGTGTTCTGTCATTTACTCATATTTTTGTTCGTTTCGTTTCCACATATATTTACATTTTTTATGTACTTTCTGACCTTCCAGCATATCATTTCCATATTTCCGTTGCACATTGTGATAATTTTTCCATTCGTCGTCTTTTGATGTTTTGTTTGTATCTTGATAAAGACCTTTTCGTTGAAACGTTGAATGTGATTTGTGTGTATATATATAAATATATATATATTATTATTATCAGTGTTTCTTTCTGTTCTTCCTATCTTCATTACTTTGGTCTTTTCTATATTTATCTTCATGTCAAAGGTTTGGTATGTTTGATATAATCTGTCTATTTGTCTTTGTAGTTGCTCTTCTGATGATTCTACTAGTGCTTGGTCGTAAATAGCAATTCGTTTAAATTATCCTTTGGACTGTTTTCTTCCACTACTACTTTGCTACTTTTCAGATGTGATCTATGTATATTATGAACAACAGGGGGATAGTACACATCCCTATCTCACTCCCGAGCGAATTTAAATTTATCGGATGTACCTGTACTTACTGAGCATTGACTATTGGTGTATATGCTCTGATATAGGCTTATCAGATGTTGGGGAACTCCATATGTCTGTAGTGTTATCCATAGTTGTGCTCTATGAACTGTCAAAAGCTTTCTCTTGGTCCATGAAAGCCAAATATAAATATGGTTATGTTCTGTTCTTTCTGAAAGTTGTTTAAAGGTGAAGATTGCATCTGTACAGCGTATATTTTTCCGAAAGCAAAATTGTGTGTTGTTGAGCTGTGGTTCTATATATGCGCGCATCTTCTCCAGTATCTTGATAAAGATTTTTCCTACGTGGCTTAAGAGTGATATGCCTAAATACTTTCGTGCAGCCCTCTTACTGCATTTTTCTTCCAGATGGGAACAATCACCACTGTATTCCACTTCTGTGGCGTCTTTGTGTCCTTCCATATCACATTTAACAGTCTGTGTAGCCATTTTATACCTGTCACTGTTAGCATTTTTATTAGTTCAATAGGTGTGCCGTCTATTCCTGGCGCTTTGTTATTTGGTGCACGTTTAACAGCGTCTTCAATTTCGGATTTCAGTATGTATAAGTCTAGATCTTCTTCTACAACTTTGCTTAATGCCAACATTCTTAATATCTTATATCTGCAGGTAATAACTTCATGGTCAAAGTCATCAACTTTTTTCTTCTTCCTTGTCTGACATTTGTAGATGAAATATCACGTTGTATCATTTTTGTCTCCACAGAGACAAAAATAAGTTCTACCCACACCAAGTGCAACCTGCACTCTCCTTTCAGGTTTATTTATGTTGTGATATAAACAACTTTTTTTTTAGTTTTCATGCAGAAGTGTCTTTTCAGTATTACAGTTAACCTGCTTCATAGTTATAAATTTGTAACTCAAACTTATGCAACCAGAACAACAAACAATATGCTGTAGTATCATATAAGTGATTTCTCCTTTGCAGAACAATGTCAAATGCCATCCTGTAAGCCTCTCAGTTCTGTGGAAGCTGTTCAACTTATTCCAGTGTCATGTTCAGAAGGTCTTCGCTATCCTGTCCATCATAGTCTTGGTCTGACTAGTTCTCTTTCCTGGAACCTTTCCTTACATGATTAATCTTTCGTAACCATTGTGTTTTATATGTCTAAATTATGTTAGCTTGCCTTTTTTGATAGTTTTGTGGAGCTCTTTTTCTATATTCCGCTCTTTGTTGATTCTGCCATATTAAGCAGTAAATGAATAATACAAGCATTGAGGATTTATTATTATACAAAAAATCATACTGCAGAAATGGAATTTGAACAAGGTCCATTCAGCTAGCACCTATTCACCTTGCATCAACATGTTTCCCATATTCAACTAATCCCCTGCATCCCTATGCAATATATTGAATGTCAAGGGATGTGAATTAGTCGAATACAGAAAAAATCTTGACTTAAGTTGAGAGGCAAATAGGTGCCAATTGAATGTACCTGGTTCAAATCCTGTTTGCTGCCCATGCAGTAATAACTTGCAAAATATTTCAAGATGCACTACTGACTGTTGAACAGGATTTGGACTAATAACATTTTCCTATTTTCATATTCAATAGTAGGAAGTACAGTGCACTGGAATATTATTATTACATCCAATAATAGATTATTGCATTTAAAATATCATTTATTTAGAGTGCAACATAAACATGCACTGTTAACATTAAATTTTGTACAAATGGAATGATATGATTGTAAAATAGCCTAATCAAGAGATCACTCAAGCTACATACATTTATAAAGGTAAAAAATGTATTATTAATGTCATGAACATTATAATACATCAGACGTTTCTTCTGTGTTTGCTCTCAATCATGAATTCCATGTGATTTCCACCAGTGAGCATGAGGTATGTTGTGCTATTGTTCAATTTGCATGATGTAGGCTTAGCACATCCAATTTCAGGATGCCTTTAATTCAGGTGAGCTTCCTGTGACAGCCTTCCTATCTGTCGCAAGCGATGGATGTTTATCAACTCTACGCTGTGACAGTTTATCATCCACTATGCCCTTGGATTATAGGCCAAAACATGTCCCAGAGTGGCAGACTCTGAATAGGGAATTAGACTTAGGTTGGCTACATCTATCTCGCACGAGGTGTTCAGCTGCCAGTGAACCTCGTATAATTAGATGCAGTGTCTTCTGTAGCCATCGGGTACTGAACATTTTTCTCAACTGTGAGCATGGTTCTGGTATAGAAAAAAACTATATAAATCGTAAAACAATAGAGTTAAGGCTTGCATTCAATCGCCCTTCTATCCAAGATTTCATTAACCAACATCGTGAACACCTCATCAAAGTTAAAATTATCAAGTAGTATTTTAAGAAAAAAATTGTCAAAAGGCTTGATGAAAATGTGAACTATAATTACATCTACCCATTAGAATAAGATGAATAATCTATGCTCTCAGCACTGCACTGGTGAGATGAATCAACAACAAGTGAATTAAGTCACACAAAAATAAAGAAATATATTACCTGGCAAAACAAATTTGCCACGTGCATCAATAGTTCTAGCTCCTCCAGGTATTACTAAGTTTGTTCCCACTTGCCTAAAGGAATTGAAAATAAATCATCAACACATATTTAATCTTCTTCAGTGTTCATTCTCAAATTCCCACTGGATCTCTCTTGTAGCAGGACAATAGCCTCAAATTCCCACTGGATCTCTCTTGTAGCAGGACAATAGCCTCAAATTCCCACTGGATCTCTCTTGTAGCAGGACAATAGCCTCAAATTCCCACTGGATCTCTCTTGTAGCAGGACAATAGCTCTACTAGATTTCCAGTGGGATGTAGTCCAGAAAATAGAAATGCATTGTACCGCCATTTTATTTGTGACAGTGGTCTGACACATCCATCTTCGGCAGACATATTTAATCAAATATACTTAATGACCTTAAGAAAATTTCACTTTCAGCATACTTTGCCTTGCTCGTTGCCTACGAGATACAGATCACATCTAAGCCCATGTCTCAGCCCAACTAAGTAGGAGAATTCAATTTCTGCACCCAAACCACCCAGGAAGCAATGGCAACCTAATAAACATAAATATTGTCTTAAAAAATCACTCCAGCCAAAATACATTGGGTTGATTGCTATGTCCTTAATAGATTAAGTGGTTCAATGTGCTCTGACAAAAGTAAACAATATATCATTTTTGGGAAAGCCCTAAAGTGTAGGTCAGCTAATGCAAAACAAACAAGGTTTCCTCAGGCTTAGAGGTTGTGACATGAAATATGTCCATGTGAACACATCTATGTCACTTTGACTCAACATATAATTAGCATGAGAAGGATCTGTGGTAATCACAGTTTATGACTGCACCCTGCTCATGAGTTATGCTACTTCCATTTATGAAAATTCAAGTCTGTTCAGAAAGCACTGACAAATTACTGAATGTAAATAATACCAAAAAAATCATTACAACTGAAAAATGCTGGGTTGATGGCCACATTCTGAATACAATATGCTACCAATTCTTTTAAAATGATTTCATTAAAAATATCCAATTTATAATCATATTTGCTGGAAACAATTCTTTCAAGGTGCTTGTGCCATATTCATGATAAATGATACAGAGAACAGCACATGGGACCAGTCTCAGAACGAGTCCGTAAGTAACATCTTGGGATGTAGCAAAGTTACACCTTGTGTGGCAATTTCTCCTTGATTTCCTGACTATAGATGACAGAATCAAGATGTGGTGAGCTCTTGCATATCTTAAAATCAATGCTGATACATTTCACCTATTACATCCAGAACTAAATAAGATAAATGGCTCCAGGCTCAAAAGAGGTAGATGATTGGAACATGCAGAAGATATTCTCAGACAAGTATATGGCCCTACATGCATTGATCATAAAGAGGAGTGGGTACCTACTCCGCCTGCATCACATGGTGCCTTCTCTGTAGTCATCATGGCAGTGAATGCAGATGTCAGGTCACTCATTGGCAATAACACTGCAGAAACTGATGTAATAATCTACACTGATAGGTCAGTCATTCACCATCAATGCTGTACTTGAGCTTTTTCTGCATGGTCCAGTGGGAAAATTGTCAACGAATGCAGTGTGGATGCTTCACTACAACCATGAGCAGTCTTACGATGGAGATAATGCTGCGATAGAGGCACTGTCATGGTTGATGGACTATTCTCATGCATGTATAGTTAGCGACTCAATGAATATGCTCTGCAAAGCTGAAGTCATCAACCATCAATGGATGAAGTTATTGACACAATATATAACCAGAACTTACTTTCTTACTTATTCAATCCCCCAGGGTTGAAAGCTTTCACTCTTTCTTCCCTGTACCAGGTGGTGGATATAACCAGAAAGATTATCTTTATATTCATGCCAGGACATGCAGGTGTTGAGGGTAATGAGTGAGCCGATACACTGGCGAGCATGGCCAGTGTAAACTGATACATCAATGGATTGACCTGACATACCGGTAGTTCATGAATTAAGGGATCTTGTCTGTTCCGAAGTGTGAATAATCGTGATCGCTCAAAGACTATAAGATCGGTGTAAAGATAAGAACAGCCCATAAAGAGAAACATAATAGATATACAAAGAGACTGATAAATCAGCATCAAACTAGAACTGTCAGCCGATACAATCTGTATATTCTGATGGATTTATTAAGACGGGGATTGGAGCACCTATGGACTTGTCTTGTGTGCACTGATGATAACCTACAGACAAAACTCAATTCTTCAATAACATACAATTTCTAGTACAGATGTTTACTATTGTCAGTTTTTCAAACTGATATTTAAAGATGATCATGAGGCATGCAATTGGATTGGTTGGTTGGGCTCATGCCCTTTGACCCAATGCCATTGTGTAATATATGCATGTGTTTGTTTTATTCCATAGGTAGGGTGTTCCATTTATTTGATCTTGCAGGAAGAAGTATTTTTCTAATATCATCAAGTGCTGGACATTTACAAAGATGGTAGTCAATAGTTTCATTAGAATGTTTGCGCAAGCAGAATTCTAGTGTGTGTTGTGATTATATTCAATTCAGGTTATTGTTAAGTTTTACATGGTGGGTGCGAAGTCAAAAGATGGTACTCTGGTCTTTCCTTCACAGGAGGTTGATGTGTTCTGGATTTGGACTGGTCATATATTTATAGACTTCTCCATATATTTTTCATTGTCAACTGTTCAGTCAAGTTTCTTTGTTCACATTTCCAAATTCTTTTAACTGTGTGTATGGTCATTAGTGTGTATGGCTGTTCTGGTCTTGCTCCCTTTATTGCTAGTCTGTCTGAAATGCCATTGCTAGGAATGTGTGAATCACCAGCAACAAATTGCACAATATTGATTTCATGAGATATAAACAGCTGGTTGGCAAAAATTATACATTTTAATGAATGACATGATAACAGCTGTGTTTTTCTGTGGCCATTTTATTGTTGGAGTTTTGGAGAGGAAATGGGCACCACCATATTAAAACAAGCACCATTGAACTGTCATTTTGAGACATTAAGTATGAGTTTTAAGTTAACTACAGTTGGGTATCTGTTACCAAGAAAATAAGACCAATGTATTTGTGCATGATAGAATTAATATATTAGCGGATCAACAGGACCACTTTTTTAGTCATGACACTTCTTAAACTCTGGTGTAATGGGCCTGTGATGAGGCATTCCTAGATGACAAAAGATGTTTTTGAAGGTACAGTTGAAGGCGGAAGAAGACACAGATGAATAACATTAAGAACTAGACAAGGTGTGATGGTGATGATTATTCAATTCTTTTTGCTGTGAGCAGGCAGCTCTTGACAGCCCATAGCCTTCTGGTGCCCATAGCCACAGGTTCACCTCAGCTGTGGTGCAGTTGTGTATAGTTAGAAGCAGTGGTAGTAGTTTTTGTCGGATGTCTCTTAGTTTTGAGCACTGCAGAGTAAGTGGTCAACTGTCACCTCTTGTGCATTACGGACAAGGTGTAAAGTTTCCAAACTCATCAGGATGGTAGAGGATAGCAAGGCATGGAAATATTCTGCATTAAATATCTCAAAATTTGTTTGTTTGTTTTGCGTTCGCTCCATTGTAATCAGCACGGTTATTCGTGTGATCTTCGTAGTTGCGTTGTGCCACCGTTATAGGTCTTGTAGGCCTAGAACATCCGATTTCAGCATGCCTTGACATTTCGGGCAGGCTACCCTAGCCTGTGACAGCCTTCCTATCTGTCGCCAGGCAGCGAATGTGTACTGACTCTACGCTGAAACAGATTCCTTCACATCTATCGTGCACAAGGTGTTCCGCCACTAGTGAACTTGTCTCGTGTAATTAGATGTACTTTTCCCGCGCCCATTGGGTACTGAACCTTTTCTCACCCTCGAGCCTGGTTCCAGTTTAGGAAAACTCAAGGAAAGAGTTGGGCTCGGGACTCATTCACCCTCTTAGCCAAGTGTTGTTCACCAACGCCGTGAACCACTCGTCCAAGTCTGTACACATATTTAAGAGGGTCAAGGACTAGCATTTTGTTCTAGAGCCGAACAGTGCCTGTCACCTTGGACTTCTGTGCCCATCGGGTACTGAACCTTTTCTCTCCGCGAACATGATTCCGGTATAAGAAAAACTCGACAGTAGAGTTGGGCATGGGCTGGGATCACTGGTAACTAGAAGCTGGTCCAGAGCAAACAACACATTAGTTCTGATTTCCTTGAAACGTTTTCTGATCTCTTTGCACATGCCGCTGCCCTCCAGCATTGTGCTCCCTTGTCAGTGTACTCAATCTGCTATTATTCTTATGTTGCTTAATGCACCAATCATATTTCTAATAGCATCTGCCTATTTCGTAATGACTGCATTGGCCGCCCCTCCAATGCTTCAGCGCCGAACTGTCCAGCTTCATTGTGTGTCGACAGTGTTGCTGCATGTGGTTGCGCGGAGGTATCAGAGATATTGCCTGTCTATTTGCAGTCAAATCTCTTTCCATCTACAGCATCCACATCCAGACACAAGCCTAAGAATGTTAGCCAGGAATACAGCAAGAGCCACTGTATTTCTGTTACCAGGGTGCACCACAAGGAGGTACTCTTAGGATCTTGGTTATCTGCTAACCCTGGGTCCACGAGAGCAATGCGGTACCCTTTGCACCCGTCTCAAAGTGACACCACTAAGATCCTGCCGGGCTATGGGTTTTATTATTATTATATTTGAACTAGTTCAGGCTTATAATACTCACCACATCTAGACTGAAGAGCAGACATTGAGCCTGTAAAGATAACAGTTTTAGACTTTTTATGTCTATTGTCTTTCTTCTTCTTTCCTCTTTTACCCTTTACGGGTGTCGAGGGAGATACAATGTTCTTGTTCTAGCTTTTCTGGCAGCTTCAGATAATGTTATTTGGTGTTCGTGTAATGTCTCTTTGATGTTGTCGATCCAGCGTACTCTAGATCTACCCTTGGCTCTTCTTTCTGCATCTCCTCTCTTCACATATGCTTTATAAACTAATGAATCACACTGCATTCTTTCCAGATGACCAAACCATTGTATCTGTTGGTTTTGTATGTATTGTAGAATTGATATGACACCCACTCTTTATTTTGGAGACTGGTATCTCGATTGTGAAGTATGGCCTTTGTTGTTAACATAGCTGCCCACCACTGTTGGAATGCTCTCCACATGAAATTTATTTTAGCGAATTACTTGTTATGAACAGAATAAATCATCTACTGACTCGTTTGGTCTGTCGTAGAGTCCTCTTTATTCTGGTCATAGATAAATCCTAAAGAATCACATATAATAGCCTAATCCAGATGAAAACATAAAATACACATCTCAAGAGTCGTGAAAGATTTGTTTACTACACCATCTTGATTACATCACCTATTGTCTTTCTATCTCTTCTATTTTCTCTGCTTTTGATTTTTTGTGTGGAAAATAATGATGGCAAAAACATTTAGAAAAATTACAAATATATTGTGTAATATGACTTTGTCATTAGAGGTGAGAAAGAGAGTTCTATAGTGATATATAACTCCTATACTAACTTATGAATGAGGTTCTTGGACAATAAACAAAGAGGAAAATAGGAAATTAGAGATGTGGTTCTTAAGAAGAATGCTTGAAAACACCATGGACTGGCAGAAAAATTAATGTGGAGATATTGAAAGAGTCAAATGTGAAATGAGTAAATAATAGATGAAAAAGATAATCATTTTTTGGCCACTTCATGAGACAGGGAGGTTTGGAGAACATAGTCACAACAGGCAAGATTGAAGGCAACAGAGACAGAGGGCATTAACGTGAGAAAATATGAGACAGTTTGACACCCTAGCATGGCAGGGAAACAACAACGATCTTGATACATAATGCTGGAGATAGAGAGCTGTGGAGTGCCCTGATCGCCTACGCCAGCCAGTATGGCACCTGATGATGATTGATGTAAGGGGCCTCAAATATGCTCTGCAGGTAGTATGAGGAAACATTTAGTGTTGTTATATAGTGTATCTCCCCAAAGGCATCATACAACTCATCACAAGTTTTGTCTGGATATATAGGAACCATAACCTGCTTTGATGGTGGCTGTGAAATCAGACTAAAAGTTCAATTCTGACAAGAAACACTATCACTTTTGTGACATTTATAGAGTTGAACATCTGTGTTTTTTTTTGGGTAGCATGCTTTCTCTGTGCTTCTAAAATATGATACTTATGAGCACCTTTGCTGGTGTTGCTGCACCACATCAGGAAATTCCAAGCGATGGATTTTTTGGAGCTGACATCAATGTCGATGCTCAACATAGTCACTTAGAGAGACTTCTTGCAGCCCTTTCTTCTGTCCATCAGCCAGTCATTTGCCCTTAAGGAGCTCATCATATATCAGCAGATTCAAGTAGGAAGCATAAGAATAAATTACACAAATTCTTACGTCTGACAGAATTGAACTACCCGGTAAGTCAATTCTAGTGGCATCAAATCGCATTGCAGCTCAAGTAAATGAGTACATTACAACTATGTGAGTATTTTTCATCAATTCAAGCAAACAGGTTTTCTGTACTCGACAAACCACATCCCCATAAAAAGATGTGATTTTGTCAAGACTTTCAACCTGTGAACTCAAGTCACTTAGAACAAGCCATCATATATCAGATTTTTTTTTGATGCATTTGTCTGGCACAGTATGTTCAGCATATATCAGATATTATGGGATGTGTTTGTCAGGCATGTGCCTGTACATTATGTGCAGCCTTTCTCAGTTGGGCATTCTTCATCATTTTATGCAGACTTGGGATATTTGCTCTAGTAAGGACTTCAGCATAGAATACTTTATCTTTCCATTATACTTTGAGAAGTCTGTGGATACAGCATGTATGGAAGCTATTTATCATTCTGGCACAACTTCTGTAAACTGCCTATGCTTCACAGGCATATAGCAAGAAGAACATCAATGCAATACAATTTTAGTATTGTAGCTGTCTGTGTAACATTTAAACTAATTAATTTCACTGTAAGGATTCAACAATTTAACACGCAAATATTTAGACTTACTTAATAATCCCATCTTCAACATAAACATCAGCATGGTATGACTGATCATCGTTGACAACCAAGCCATTCTTGATAATGATTCTGGACTGAGCACTCTATGAAAATACAAGAAAATGACAATGTTTCTATAGCAGATATTTATGCTGAGAAACTGAGGGTGAATAAATAGAGACATATATATATGTGTGTGTATTTTTCATATATATATATATATATATACACTTTATCATAGCTGAAAGGTAGTGTGCACATCACAGTCTGCAAAGGTACCTGGTTCAATTTAGCCACATGTAATTAGGCAAACAGACAATTCAGATAGTAATGGCAATCTAGTATGTGTAAATATTGATAAAATCACTACAGACAAAAATGATGGAGTGAGTCATGTCGTAAATAGGATATGCTACCAACAACAACATAAAAGAATCAAACAGATGGTAGAAAAAGCATCAAATATGTTGATTATGAAGGAGCATTTGTCTTCTGAATTTATTCTCACATTCCTGCCAGTTAGCAAAACACTCTGGAGAATGGAATACATTACATCATATCTTTCAGCTGCTAACACATCTAAAATCAGCCAACAATTCATAGGAATTGGCAGTGTTAGGCCTTATTAGAGACTGGTCTAAATTGCTCTTAATTATGAAATGATGACAAGATTATCAACCAAAGATACAGACTGGTGTCATCCCACTGGTGTCCTGTCATGATGAAATGGACTCTAGGTGGTCAGTACTACTGGATGACCATGGATGTGCCCCCTTGCCATGTTCTTTAATCATCAGCAAGGGGCAGCACTTTGACATACCAAGTTGCAGCATGTCTTCAAATATCATATGGATAAACAAGGATTTGGTTTTAGGCAGCTAGAGACAACAGACAAAGAATGACTGAGAAAAAATATACAACTCCCATAGTGGACAAAAGAGGTTGAGTCCACATGATCATAAACCTTTTAAACCCTGGCCAACTTGCCCTTAAAACCCATTCCCCTAGGTTCCCGCGCAAAAATTACACAAAAATAACATCATGGCAAATCTTAGTAACATTAAAAGAAATAAGACATAAAATTAAGTTCTGTGACATACTGGCAATTAATTATGCTGTCCAATGGTGTTGCTTTATGTGCCAGTCCTCCCAGCATGTATACCTTTATTTTAAACACAGATAAGTGTTGCAATAACTGCACCAAAATGTGTTCCACTTTTTTTTTAAAAGGTGTGTCCTAGTATGCAATGGTTGGAAAGTCACTGATATGTTTATACTCTTAAAAGCACACACACACACACAGAACAAATGTTATTGGCTGTAGAGAGTGGAGAATTTGTAGATGATTCAAGCAAACAATTTACAGTCTCTGTGGTGCATCAATGAAATTTTTCCATAAACTAATATCCAAAAATAATTCTTAAAAAAATATCTAGCCTTACTATCCGAAATCATCTATTCTGTAATTTTCTTACACCTATTTTTTCAACATCTAGATGTGCATCTGTGTATACTTTACAATACATTAGGTGCAAACATATTAGACCAACCAGAAACTAATTTTCTTGATAAACTACGTAGAATACGCCCCTTTCCACTCCCACAGATTGTAGCGTGGCACACTGATGAACCAACATTACAACTATCGTAATAATTTATAGGCCTACTTACGAACAATATTCGATCAAGCTCAAGAGATCCATCTTAGTATTTCCATCTCATTTTCTGTATGATTACCATCTAAATCAAATTCATCATCCTCTGAATCATCAAACACAAAATCTATACCAAAACGATGTTTGGACATGTTGCTGCACAAAACACCGCTTCTAAAAAAATGTCTCTCAAAATCTGAAAACATGATGCTCTATCAAAGATATGCATACTTTGATTGAGACATGTGAAGAACGTTATACGAAAAAAAGATCACAACTGGAAAAAAAATATGGTCTGTACTTTATTCAGTCAACAGCAGTTGTGAACATTTTGGAATCATCCGATTCAGAAGTACCTCACATAAATGATATTGTCTAAAATAATCACCCACTGTATACTCTACGCCGTGCCGTGCTATGATGCAGAGAGGCGGCCGAATCAGGCGGCACCAATCAAAATACATTGTCGGGGAGGCATTTCGAAGAAAAACTATTTAAGGAGGCGGAATTTCGAAAACTTGCATCACATTGAGAAAATCTACCACACGGTCCTGTGTCTACTCATCTTGTTATCTCATTGATCTTTCCTTTTGTAGTGCTGCTCAACTCAAAATAATTGATAACGAAAGGATACAACAATCTATACAACAGCTAAAACAATGGACGGAATTATGACAACTTCAAATCAACATCTGCAAAACATCCAATACTATTTTTCTTATGATATTATATTCATTCACAACCATCATCGCAAAAGCGTGTACACTCCTGGATAAGTGAATTGGTGTCAGCTAGGCAGATCTGATTTCTGCATCAATTACTCGTGATGTCCTAATATTATTCACTTTTCTATGAAAGGCGGAACACATTTCTAAACAATTATTTAACCATTTTTCTTCATTAATGTTTAGACCCTATAATGACACCAAATTGAGTTTCAGTATAGTAACATTTAAAATTTGGGTAAAGTGTCTTGCAAATATTCGCAAACATCAAACGAGATTACCGAAACGCAACGCGATACTAGTGAACTTATGGTCATCATTTGTGCATCTTGATATGTAATCTAAGACTGCTCGTCATGATTTAGAATAGGGCCGGGACCACCTGAAATTGTTTTCTAGAAAATCACATTAGACAGCGAGCACAAATTTCAGAACTATAATGCTATCTTCATTTCCTAATATAATAGAATGTATTACGAGAATGTATTAATCACGGTCGTAAATACCCCGCACCCACAGAGTCACAACAATCCTAGATCCACACAGTTATAACAACCCGGTATCAACACATACACACATCCACGACCACTCAACTCCTATACACATGGAAACACATAGCAGCAACAATTACTATACTGACAACTTGCATGAGATGAGACATAAGGATAAACAAGTCAGGTCTTCAGTTTTGTTTATATTTGAAATGTGCTACTGTAAACACCTTTGCAATTTTGTACAGCAACTTTCACGATTTTGACAGGCTAGGGAATGTGCATAGATGATTATGTACACTCAAGTTTTAGACTAATTTTAATCATCAGATATAACATGTGGTGCATAACACAAACAAGGAAATAATACTTGTAATCTTCCGAAAGTGTATTTAACCATAGACGTAAGGCCATAATTTAATTAACCATCTGATTTATACATGGCAGGTACCATTGGTTCCAGTGTTGCCATGTGGTTCCGGAAAAAGGCGCGGAATGGCCTTTCAGAAGTAGCCCAATTAGTCTATAATAGTTCTCATTATCTCCATAATTTACGACAATCTCTCTGTTGCCATGTGCTATTGCACTCTAATTAAATACTACTGAGTATATACACGCACGCGCGCGACTTACACTGACAAATATAAATAACACACTGCCACTAAATTCACAATTATAATTAACTAGATGTATATAATGCGTGACAGAACAAGAAATGCATGACTTCAATGCCAGAACCAAATATGTCGTTGATATAATCATCAAAAACAGTCTCCGCAACGAGGGTTAGCTACAAATTATATCCATCATCTATCTTTGTTGAATGATGAAAACCTTTTCAACATTTGACCAGATTCTATATTGGTTATATCATGCCGTGTTGGCTTTTATCTTTGTGTGGCATGTTCCCTGCCTTGGTAGTGTTACTGTATCCTATCCATATGTTGTTTTCCCCTTGTACCTGTCTCTCTGCCTACTACTTGCCAGTCTCCCCTCAACTCTACCATCAAGCTTGATCTGTAATACCTTATTTGTTTCAGTATATGCCTACATTTTTTGTCATTCTCACTGTTATATGTACCTCTGTTTTCTTCTGCCAGTCTAATGAGTAAATAATTGCTAATACTTAGATATCAATAAATACGTTTTTTAATAATCGAATGGCTTTTTGCGTCTATATGGACGGTTAGAATTAGGTTCGGTCGTGGCTATCGATAGTATTGTCGATAACCACGGTTCAGTGTACATTATAGAGACACATAGGCACTACGTTTCACACATGACTACTTGAATGGAAGGTTTCATGGAAAACGTGTCTTGTCCATTAGCACTAACCCTCAGTCTGTTCATTAGTTACAAGGGATAGGTAATGGGTAATGTAAATACGATTGTAATAATTAATTACGAAACGAAGCAATATATTTATAAAACGCATTATAATTGTCGTTTTTCTGAAGAGAAAAAAAGCAATATATCTGGTGTGACTCAATCACTACCACTCTTTGTGTGATTGTAATATCTGGTAGAATTAAATCACCACCTTTGTGTGATTGTAATTGGCGCCTATTTGGTGGGATTCAATCACCATCGTTGTGTTATTGCAGAACGCCCGATTACTATCTATCTATCTATTCGCAAACCATTTGTTGCCTTTCAGCGTCAGGGATAAAAGAGTTTTCTGAGATGGTCCTCGTGTGTGCTGAGTATATTGTGGAATTTGTCGCCTACTTTATTTCGGTGGTCCATCGTTTTCGTGGTCGGCCTCTAGGTCCGCTTTCACTGTACCTGTGTAGCATAGCTTGCTGTGGTATGCTGTCTGCTGATGTGTGCAAACCATTTGATTTGTTGTCTCTTAATATATTCCAAGATTAGAGTGGTGTTTTTTTTTGTCTAATGTTCTCATTCCTCACTGTCTTTTAGTGATATTCCTAGGATTCTGTATAAACATGCCGTTTCAGTTTTCACGCGTTTTTATGTTTGTCTTGTGCTGTTTTTGTCCATGTTTGCCATTGGTAGCACAGTGTTGGCATAATAATCGTTCTGAGTAGTGTTAGTTTGGTATTTAAATCCTTTATTTATTTATGAAGACTGGTGTCATTTTGCCCTTGGCACGCTTTACTACATCTACTGTGTATTTATTTGCTGCCCTAACCATCTGTTGTTATATTACTTCCTAGGTATGTTAATTCTATCACTTGTTTAAATCTGTTGTTATTCGGATCAACATCATTAGGACTACACTCCGTACACGTGTCCATAGGTGTTCCGATCTTCTCGAGAGTGTATCCACTATCCCACGATACATCTCCAGTTCTCTGTCGGTTGAGAAACATTCTTATAAATTCACAGTAGTGCACAATTCTAACAACGCCTGATTTCAAGCCCATATCCTTTAATCTGGACCAAGAAAAGGAATCATCATTCGACAATCGTCGTCGTATTCTACGTTCGATTTCCAATAATCAGCACGAGTATTCCTGTGATTTAAGCCGGAGAACGTCAAGTACGTTGTGTTGCTAGTTTTACAGCGGGGTTGTGTAATTTGTACCTGTACGCGCAGCACATAATTTGTACTTGTAGACTCAGCACATTATTTGGTCATGCTTTTATTTCAGATGAATCAAGGGATAAAAGTTCCAGTGTCGGGTAACAACCCTCAACAGGAAATGCGTGGCTGTGGTAATACAAGGCAAAAATCAAAATGAACGGAAATATGTATGTGTTACCAAACTAAGTATAAAACACACTAACAACGAGACACAGTGACAGACGACGTTTTGACTAAGTCTTCATCAGACCTTCTCTCCTCCACTCTCTCTCTCATCTGATCTCTCCTACCATCTTCATTTGCTCTTCTCTTACACTATGATTGTTTGTAATATCCATTGTCTGTTGTTTGTCACGTTGAAGACTCTTTAGTCGAAACGTCGTCTGTCACTGTGTCTCGTTGTTATGGTGTTTTGTACTTAGTCCGGTAACACGTATGCCTATTTCCGTTCATTTTGATTTTATTATCATCACTTGAGTGAGCTTATCCGTGACAACAGAGTGGAATGTTCGTGTTGATTTTTCAGAGTGGCACCTGTATACTGAAGGGTTATGGGTTTGATGATGATGACAACATTCCTATCTATCGCCAGCAACGAGTGTGCATCTAATGAAAGCAATATACTTCCTCTGTATCTGACCAAATATTATTTATTAAATATTTATTTATTTCTAATGTATTAGTTAATGTAGGTCTATTTGCTAATTTTTATTGTAACCTCATCATCATCAATTGCCGTCTCCGCAACGAAGATGGCTGCAACAGACCTTCAACATCTGTCTTTTGTCTTGGTGGTGCATTCCTGCTAGACTGTAACCTGTTCATCTCGTGTTGTTCCTCTCACACTTGTATCTCTGCCTACTTTTTGCTCGCTTCCCCTCAGCTTTACCCTCAAGTAAGGTCTTCTTCAACAAGGTATCATGTCTTTTGATATGTCCAAAATATTTTATTTGCTTGATCTTTATTTCCTTTATCTTCATACTAAGTGTTGTTATAACCTCTGTTTTTGTTCTCTTTCCATGATGTTCTCCCTATTTTTCTATATATCCACATCTCAAAGGCATCAATTGTGTCTTGTAATTGTTTGTTTATTGTTCATGTTTCTGAGCCATACAATGATACAGAACAAATGTATTATTTTATGTCTCATATTTTTTGCTTGTTTGTGATTTGTTTAGATGTAAATATTTTCTTCATGTCACTGAAAGTACTTAAAGCCATTCCAATTATCTTTTAACTTGTGTTTCACATCTGCATTGATTTGTGATAATGTGCCGAGATAGTGTTAATGTTCTACGTGTTGTAATTTCTCTCCATGTATGTTTATGTTTAGCGCCTATTCTTCAGTGACTGCTGATTATCATAGCTTTTGTTTTTTGGATGTTTATATTCAGTACACAATTTTTATTTGATTTATCAACTTGATGTATTAGTTTGTAGTTTCTGTTCACTTTCTGCTAAAAGAACAGTGTCATCTGCATAGGTTTATTTTCCCATTGAGTTTTGAGTCCTGAATTCCTTCTATATGTTTACCTCAGCCCTGTGTTTCTTAGGTAGCGGTATGAATATTGATGATTTCAGGTTTTTAGGTATGTGGTCTGCGTTATATATGTCATTGCAAAGTTCTGTGATAATTTTCACACCAAATTCATCTTGAGTTTTTATTATTTCTACTATTATGTTGTCTGAGCCTTTCCACATTTTATTGCATTTTCTACTTCTGCTTTCAGTATTGCTGGTCCATCGTTGTGTATTGTATATTTTTTAGTTCTGTTGGTCATCAAACAGTTCTGTCACATAATCTTTCCATCTTGTAAGTACTTCTGTTTATCAAATATAATATTTGTACTTTTTATTATAACATGTTCCACATTTTAAAAAAGTCCTACCAATTTAGTTAGATTTAAAATATCTTCTAGATTCTAGGTCAAATTGAAAGTAAAACTGTCACCACATATAATTACAATATACTTCTGACTACCACAGATGGAACATATATTCTAAATATTCTAGATGTGAAAAATGTTTTTATTAGCACAAAAGTGAGAAATATTTTTTTTACCACAGATGGAGCACATATTATAATTACCGCAAATGGAATATTATTTACCACAGATGGAACATATATCATCATTACCACAGATGGAACATATATCATCATTACCACAGATGGAACATATATCATCATTACCACAGATGGAACATATATCATCATTACCACAGATGGAACATATATCATCATTACCACAGATGGAACATATATCATCATTACCACAGATGGAACATATATCATTACCACAGATGGAACATATATCATCATTACCACAGATGGAACATATATCATCCTTACCACAGATGGAACATGTATCTTTATTACCACAGATGGAACATGCATCTTTATTACATCTGTGATATGTACTGGTCTATATGTATGCAATAGATGGAAACATACATTCTAATTACCATAATTGGACACAGAATGTAGCAATCAAGCAAACCGTTTTTTTGTGTGTTGCTATTGTGATTTTTAAGAAAGATTTATGTTTAGTAGGTTGTCATTATCTGAACAGTTAGATTCACGATTTCCAGAGACTGAAATTGAACCTCAAACTTTGAAAACATGCACTATACCTCTCAGCCACAGTCGGACAATTGCAACTTAAATTCTACCATAGATAGAATGCACATTACAATTACCACAGATAATATTATAACTATCGGTACCACAAATGGAACAGATATTATAATTCATAAGCCCATAACCCATCAGTCATAGGGGAACCACACATTGAATGCACCAACACACAGAGACCTCCATCGATTTCTATCTTCAGCGACGTAAATGAGTTATGAAAAATCCTGACCTGTTCAGTCCTCTATGTTGTCTTCTATGATTTTCTTTTATCTTATAAAATCAGTTGTTTCAGGCCTTTCTCATTCTACATGGAGCACAATCAATCAATTTTGCTACATGGAACTCAATCAATACTGTGACAAGAAACAATCATTCTGTATGTTTATTGATAGAAATATAAAGTGTAGTAAAATTGTAGATGGGACACTCTTTTAAACTACCACAAATGGAACATAAACTACAATTAACATAGATGGAACAAATTATACTTACCGCAGACGGAACATAAATTATAATTACCCCAGATAGAACATAAATTATAATTACGACATAAAATTATAATTACTGCATTTATAACATAAATTATAATTACCCAATATACTTTTGATAATTACTACAGATGGGATATGTAGTTTAATAACCACATAGGAGGACAATGGTCTAAATTACCATAGATAGGACAAATGATTCAATTACTACAAATAGAATATATATACGAGATTGGAAAAAAAGATTCAATTACTACAAATAGAATATATATACGAGATTGGAAAAAAAGATTCAATTACTACAAATGGAGTATGTATGAGATTGGAAAAAAAGATTTAATTACTACAAATGGAATATATGAGATTGGATAAATGGTTTAACTCTGAATTACCTAGAAAAAATACATTATTATTACAATAAACACCAGTTCACCGTGGATTCCCTGGAAATAAAAAAATTTGACAAAATCAGAAGGTAAACTCCCCCAGTCCCACGTGCATCAACGTTTCAGGGAAGAAAATCTCTGCACTTTATGCAACTTCAGTGGAAAGAACTAAATGGAAACACATGAACAAGTCATAATATTTTTACTGAGAAGAGGACACCGCTGTCCTCACACACTTACATCAAATCTGCATCAGTAACTGGCTTGTGGTGCATCTGTTGAGCAACAACACAAACACCAGAACAAATACTATAAGATTTCCAAGCTCACAGAGACACAGTCTGGCTCACAGGAGCAGACCAAATTGTGGGAACCCACAGTGATATAAAAGAACAACTGCTTTACACATGAATAATATTGGACTGGATGCATAGTGACTGATCACAGAAGGTTGAATATAGTGGCTACTGAATTCAAATACCACCGAAGATGGATGTGTCAGACCATTGCGCAAATAAAACGGTGACACAACGCATTTCCATTTTTTGGACTACATCCTGCTGGAAATCTAATAGGACCATGGTCCTGCTACAAGGGAGATTCAGCGGGAATTTGAGAATGAACACTGAAGAAGAAGAATTGAAATACAGGCTTCTGTGGCATAATTATTTTATGTTTCATTTATTTCCTCAATGATCAATGAAGAAACTTAATTAGTTTTCTTATGTGGAGAGAAAAGTAATATTCTGATCAGACTGATATGCTTTGACAGATTCAACACAAATATAATCCCAAAACATGGACACATATTTACATGAATCAGCAGAGGGAGCTCTCAGAAATGGAAGTGGGGGTGGAGTGTCTTTGGAAGATATCTCAGTAAAGCTTTCCCAACAGGAAGGACATACTCACACTGCAGAGCAGACGCCGAGGCACTGAGAGTTATCGCAAGTACAGAACAGTTACCATTACTAACATAGTAATATTCATTAACTGCAAATCTTTATTGGAAACATTACAAAGCAATAAAAATGTAATTTCTACCTTGCAGTGCAACCTAATCAATTAATGCTGCTACTTATAATCCAATCAATCAATGCTGCAACTTTGAACCCAATAAATCAATGCTGCTATATGGAATTCAATAAGTTCCAGGACTGATTTTCCCCACAAAGAAATTTGTAATATGTAAAGTATTACTATTTTCTAGGCGCATGTGATAACTATGTACCAAAGTACATATGAAACTGGAAGCATATATCTTCACCCATGTGTTGTGTGGAATCCTATAAGTGAAGGTGACCTAGTTTACCTCA
Source organism: Meghimatium bilineatum (assembly GCA_034231615.1). NCBI lineage: Eukaryota > Metazoa > Mollusca > Gastropoda > Stylommatophora > Philomycidae > Meghimatium > Meghimatium bilineatum. Next base: position 30,563,767 of record CM067305.1, on the reverse strand, counting down.
TTGTATTTTAAAAAAACTTTTTAAATGTTCAAATCAGCTTTCAGTGTCCTGTCTAATTAGATCTGCAACATTTGAGTGGTATTCACATTTCACAAGTGGATGCAGATCGTCTGAAGAAGATCCTCATAAAATCCCATGTCAAGAACCAAGTTGTTTGTATTCTTCGATATTGATAGCCTCGTTCATCATACATATGTCCTTAGTGTCAAAACAGTATTTTGAACGCCCTACGGGAGAATGCACGAGTAAATGCCTGTATAAGTGATGATGACTCTTGTTCCATGACTAGAATAAAGGAATTTGGTTTGGAATGTGGTGTCGCTAGAATGGAGCGGTTTCATGAGCAAGAAAGAATGATGGTCAATCAACTGCGTACTGGGACCGTTAGTCAATGTGTAATGGCGGCTACACTCAAGGAGACCTTATAATAGATCTAAGCACCTATGGACTTCTCCGGAGTGCAGTGATGATGATCCAACGACTAACTAACTAACAGTATCAATGCAAAATTCTACAAAATAGTCATGAACATCTCTAGGGCTGTTCACAGACATCACTCTGAGAAGTGGCCCACAGGCAATTGAATTGTGTGTCATAACAATACTACTGCATACAGGTTTGTGACCAAGAACAAATTTTTGTGCAATACAATATTCCATTGCTCCTACAACCACCAAACTCATTGGATCTTGCTCTGTGTGACTTTTTCTAGTTTCTGCAATTTAAGGTAAAGGTAAGTTCAATTATAAACCTTAGTCACAGCACATGGTTTCCCATAATTGCTCCTCTGCCTAGTCAGTCATTGATCAGAAACCATGTAGTGTCTAGAAATCACAGAGACTAGTATCACCTATCACACTTGCTCAGTAGTGATGCCACCATTCCTCAACCTTTCCACATTCTGATACTCTACTTTCTGGTGGCTGAGTGAACCATGGAAGTAATTTTAAATTCCAACCATAATTAATGAGCGGACTAGAAACCAGAGTTTGTTAATCAACAGGCAAGTGACAACTTAAAAGAAAACAATCAGAGATCACAGATTTAATGACATTGAGGAGATTTAAGCCAATACAATAAGAAAAATGAGGTGCTATTCTGAAAAGTGCCCACCAGGGGTACTTCCTACAGCAGCAGACATGCTGGAATAAGTATTACTAAGTACTATTAGCCTATACAATCACAATGGTGCAACTATGAAAGAAATAGAACCAACTGTTTATAAGTATAGATAGACCTAACAATTTTCCATAATAAAATAAGTCTTGGAACTAATTGAAAAGCACTTGTATGTTCATGAAAGACTAACAACATAAAATAAAGAAAGTGAATTGTCTGCAGCATAATAGTTCTACTTGAGATGATTGTGAGAGATGCTAGTAAATAGAAATATAACAGGAATAATAACACAACCATAACTATGCTTCCTATTTGAAAATAATGCTGCTACATTTACATAAAACTGTTGTAACAATATTTAATGTTTCTAGGCCTACACATTTAGGCCCTACAGCTACTGGGTGCATTTTTCCAAATAGTTTTAGTATTGCAGATTAGGCTACACAATATAGTATATACTATGTCACATAGTAAGATGTTGGCTTACTCACATAAAAAGACAATAGACCTACCAAATGAAATTAGGCCTACATTATTATGCATGTGCCTATAATAGGACCTAATATAATTGTATGATGAATTATGGTGAAGTAAAGCAATAACCTAGGGTATAAGTAGTATTTAGATGCACTAGTCTCACATTAATTGTCATTACCCTAGGCTTCAAACAAGTAGGCTTAGGCCTATTCGAATCAACGTTAAAAATTCGGTGTAAAAAAAAAACTACAGTACTGACTGACTAGTGTAGTCTGGCATCAGCGCTCTTCACACAGCACAAGTATAGACCCCTATTAGTCTATTATTACTGTCTTGCAGATTTGTATTTGTAATAATTAAACACTCGCTATCATTCAGTATTGAACATAGATGATTAAAAACAGTATAGGCCTACCTGCAGATGGATTGGGACCTTTTTAACCGGTGTCCGACTCATGTCGCCTTTTAGATATTTGAACTAACTTGGGGAGCTGTGTGGTTGATGGTACTTCAAAGCTGCGATACAAGTCGAATGACCTGACAATAACCCGATCACAATATAAAAATTACCAAAACTGCGAAGAGTAACGACTTCATGAATTTAGACGTCCCGTTCAACTGTAACAACAATGCAGGCAATCAATATGAATATGTCATTACGATGTGGAGTGACAAATCAACCGTCTTACGGTTTCGGACCAATAACTCGCCTCACTATTTTTTAAATACGGCGAAATGAATAACGGGTTGTTACACACACGCACAATCCTGCTAGGAAGACCCAGCCAAGTTCTGCACATGAAAATAAAATCGATGAATTGTCGGCCGAAGCCTTGGGTTGAATATTTTATCCGTAATGAGCGGGCACACAGCCGACTGAATTGGTGGAAATGTTCCGGTTCTCTGACGTTTCACACATAACATTTAGCCAGCACATATGAGTAGACAACTCTCTAATGTCGTCACTCCTTTCATCCAATAGCTTTTGCAACGTTTGGAAAAAATCCACCCGGAAGGCGCACTCAACATATGTTAGTACCAGAAGTTACCAATAAATTATATGAAAAATGTATAGTAGTCGTTCTAGTCGTTTTTATCAGACTAGTTAAAAAAAAAAGAATGCTACAAGCAAATCAGGTTGTCCTCAATATACCGCTCGGTGTTTTCTGATGCGATAGTATGTTTTGTGAGAACACAGTATTCGTTCCCTCACCCTAGCCTCCGACAGCGCTCAGGGCCATGGAACTAGCATGCACGTCTGTGTTCGGCGCATAGACTTAACTTGAGAGTGAGTGAGAACTTTATCAAATTGTGCTGGCGTTGGTGACCTACAACAAATTGTAGTTTTAATAAATGGTGATCACTCCAAATAGATAGTGTGCATGCACTTGATATGATTAAGTATTATGGGCTAAAGAAAGTGCACAATTTAAAAACGCATTATAGTCTGTAGCATCTATCCATTGCGAGCAAATTTAATTATGAAGATTGCAGAGAATACTGGAACAATATCTTGCTCGCTTTATCTGAAGACATCGGCCATATTTGCTGGCAACGAAGCTAAGGGGGCTCGTGCGAGCGTTCAATGTGCTAGATCTCTATTGACGAAACATCTATTTAAAACTGAGATCACCATTTTAATGGCGGGTCAATGTTCGAAATAAAGGTTGGGAGATTTTGGGTAAGGGCTGTTGTGTTGCTATATTTGACATGAAAAAATGTAGCTAATAAAATAAATTATTGCAGAAGTGGAATGCCAATAATGATGCATATTTCAACTACTGGCTGCGGAAACATACTTTCAGATATCGTGTGGCTTACTCATCGTTTTACTGATGAAGGTTGATTATATCATTACATTTCTAACCCTCCATTTTCTATACACGCATACACTACATTTTAAGGTGTTGTATTACTAATACCATTACCCGCCCCAGCCCCCGTCTCTTCCCGAAGCACATAACACATCGTGTGCTCCCGCTGCGCAATTCCTCTATTTTAAACAGCCATGCACGCGTCCTTACCCGCGTTACTCAATTCTGCTTCCGGTGACTTTTTCCTCGATGCTTGGGCTGATCATGGGACTGGACATTTTTTTTTACTTCCCTTTCTTCTCTAAACACTCACCGCTACAGAAGATGTGTGTCATTTGAAATAGGGTGGACACGGGAAGGTGGTGGGGTACAGTTAATCTTAACAGTGTATAGGCTTCGCTGTATTGGATATTATCTGAAACATTGCGGCATAAAACAATGCCCAACGTTTCTATATATTGGGGCGCAGCAATTTCAAGAAAATTTGATGTGTTGCTGGAATAGACTGCTCTTTTCTTTTTTATTAAAAATTAAATAGTACCTTTTATGTTGAGACCAGGGCCGTAGATACGTCTTCTGTGAGGGAGGGTGTGTACATTCGCTAATTGTCGTGCGCACATCTTCATTTTCATGATATTGGGGGGAGGGGGTCGTTAAAAGAGGGAGAGGGTTTGGCTACCAGAAGTTTGGCTAAATTCATAGTACTAAAAGTAATGTTCAGATTTCCTGGGGTGATTTGGGGGGGGGGGGGGGGCCTTGGTTGATGTACTTTCTTCACACCGAAAGCGTTAGCCCTAGCATCACAACAACAAAACATTAAATATTTTTAAAAAAATTGAAGTAAAATTCTCTCCTTAAGGCAATGCTATATACGGCTCTGGTCATACAGGTAAATTCTATGCAAAATTTATAGAACAGAGAACACGATACATTGCAGAACCACAGCTGTTACACGAAGCTGTTCAGAAGGGAACAAGCTGTACAGACGCACTATTTACACTGAGACAAATAAATGAAAAAAGCAATATTAAATATCTAAACATAATATTTGTTTCACGACAACGCATCAAGTATAACATGAAAAAATACGCAGAAAATAGAAGTAATGAAAATCAGCAAGTCACCAAATCCAGTGAACAATAAACAAAACTAAAGTGAAACAAACTTCTTCATTTAAATACTTATGAAGTATATTCACAGATAACGACTAATTAGACAGAGAGATTGAGACAAGATACCAGAAAACAAACGTAGTGACATACCAGCTATCACCTTTACTGCTCAACCAAAAGATCAAGATGACAGTCAAGAGACAGATAATAAACAATATTCTTTATGTCAACACTCTGCTATCAATGCCAGACATGTCCGTCGACAGCAGTCCAGCAGAGAAAACTTACATGTAAGATGAGATGCCTGAGAAAAGCCACACATGTGACCAAACCAGGCAAAATGAGGAATGGTCAAACAAGGAGAATAATCGATATAAGACCATGCACAGAATACATCAAGAAACAATAAATAAAATGGGTTGGACACCTTATAAGAATTAGCGATAACCAACAAGATCATATAGCATAAGAACATCCGGGTACAAGGTTAGAGGAAGACCTTGAACAAGATGGATAGATAACATCAAGACAGCACTGAACAAATACGGATTCAATGCAGCCAAAACGACACATCTGGCCTTGGATAGACAGCTAAAGCTCCAATTCACCACCCCTACGCTACATGTGGATATTCTGACATTCATCCACCTTGGAATAGACAATAGTATTTGTAGACCAGGAAATTCGACAGAGTAGGTAAATACGTTATCTGGAATACCTTATAGACCAGTGTTTCCCAACGTGGGATCCACGCCCCACGGGGGGGGGGGGGAGTAATTAAAACAAGTTGTAATTAGGATTCATTTAGGGAATAAAATTTTTGCCACTTGGTGATGATGATACATTTTTGAATATAAAACCCCGCCGAAGATAGATGTGTTGGGCCACTGGCACAAATAAAACGGCAACACAACGCATTTCCATTCTCTGAACTACATTCAACTGGAAATCTTGTAGAACCAGTGTCCTGTTGCAAGAGAAATCCAGCGGGAGTTTGAGAATGAACGCTGAAGAAGAAGAAGAAGAATATAAAAACAATACGTATACATAGGGGGGCATCAGAATGTTAGAAAGACTTTGGTGGGGCATGGTTTAAAAAAATGTTGAGAAACATTGTCTTAGACAATTATAACATTCTGAGGGCATCTGTTAGATAATATAAAAACATTACACAAAAAATGCCAAAGCTCAGTAAGAACAACAGATGGAATGAATGAACTTTTCGAAACAAGATCTGGAGTAAACCAAGGATGCATACTTTCACATCTACATTTCAATATATACATGGGCAGAGTAATAAAAGAAGCTCACGTCATCAAGTGGCGTCTCCGCAATGAAGGTTGGCTGCACAGACCTCCAACACCATCTGTCTCTTGTTTTGGTGGTGCACTCTACTAGACTATAAAATATCCATCTTGTGATGTTGCTCTCCCACTTGTTCTTCTTCTTCTTCTTTCGTTCACTTGAAACATGTCTATATCTGTAATTCTGTCTCCTTAATAAAACTCACTGTCTTTTGTAGTTCATACAGTGTCCCATAGAGCTTTGATTCCAGTGTTGTTTCCTCTGGCCAATATGTCTGCCTCAGCGTTTCATGCTCAGAACACTCTTGAAGTATATGTTTGGCACTCTGTGCTGCCTGTCCACATGTACACATGGCCGTGTTGCCAATCTTGAACTTTGTATACATGTGACTGCGGAGTCGGTTGTGTCCTGTTCTGAGACGTAGAATTATAACTTGTTCTGGTCTGTTCATGATGTGATAGTCATCCTGTGTTGGTGTTTGTGGCTTTCTTATTGACTTGATCATCTGTTTTTTCTGATGGTAGGTGATTGGTATATCTGGTTGGTCTTCGGCAGCACCTTCTTTAGCCAGTTGGTCTGCTTTTTCATTTCCTGGTATTCCACAGTGAGAGGGTATCCACTGCATGGTTATCCTATACTGGTACGACAATTCGCTAAGTAGTTTTTTTAAGTCTGTTAGTTTTCCAGACTGGAGAGCTTGAAGCACTGACCTTGCATCTGTCAGGAATACCACAGGCTGTAGGCCAGAGTTGGAGTTCAGCAGTTTTTTAGCTGCCACACTAATTGCCTGGATTTCTGCATCATAATTATTGCAGAATTTTCCTGTCGGTGTTCTGATTGTATCTCTAGGCTTGTGTGGATATTCTATATATACACCTGCACCTCCATTCCTCACATCATTCTGTGCTGACCCATCTGTGTATACTCTGACCCATATATCTTGTGGATATTCCTCATCCAGGAAACTGAGGGTGACTGTCATTCGCTGCACACTGTTCTGTTCGTCCTCCCTTAGTATTCCTTTCACATGGGTCTGAATGTATATTGGCATTCCATGGCTTTCACTCCATGGGGTTTGTTCTGGTACAGACCTTAAGGGGCTGTCAACTTCAGGTAGGTCTGTAAGTTGTCTACGGAGTCGTTTAGCTTGATGGATAAAGCTGCTCCTTTTCAGTCGCCCCATTGCTAGATTTTGGAATCTTTCCTTCATTGGATGACTTGGCATACACTGAAACTTTTCTGCTTGAATTAGTACTTTTGTGTCTCTGCGTTAGCCAAGTGTTTGAATTCTTCCCACTTTCTGCATCTCTGCTATGGGTGTTGATTTCATTGCTCCCAACATTATTCTAAGTGCCTGGTTTTGCACTTTATCTAGATCTTGTAATGTGGTGTTTGATGCAGAACACCACGCAGCTGAACCATATTCCAGGTGTGGTCTTATGCCTTGCTGGTAAACTTTACTGAGTATATTTCCACTGGCTCCCCATGTGGTTCCACTTAGTTTTCTCAGGATAGCTAACTTCCTTCTGGCTTTTGTTGTTGCTTTGTTTATGTGCTGCTTCCATGTCAGCTTATCATCAAAAGTAACTCCGAGGTATGTGGGTTGTTTGTCTTCTTTCAAGAGCTCTCCATCTATCTTGATATGACCAGCTTTTTGTTTTGGTGAGAGGGTAAAGAGTGTAGTGCTGCACTTATCTGTGTTAATGCTGACGCACCATCTATTTGCCCATAATGTTAGGGCATCGATAGCTCTTTGTATTTGTTTAGTGGCCACTGTTGCATGTTCTTCCGTGCACCAGATCACCAGGTCGTCAGCATACATTGCCACTTTGATCCCGTGTGGTAGTTCAGCAACTAGGTCATTGATGTAAACCAAGAACAGTGTGGGTGACAGGACTCCTCCCTGGGGGACTCCATGACGCAGTAGAACTTTCTTGCTCTTGCAACCATCTAATTGTACCCTGGCTCTTCTATTATGCAGGTATGCTTTTACCCATTTGTACATTCTTGAGCTAACCCTGCAATTTCGCAATTTCTTTAGGAGCCCTTCTTTCCAGACCTTATCAAATGCTTTCCTGAGGTCTATCCATGCTGCTAGTACCAGTTTCTTTTCTTGGAAGGCATCCTCAATCTCTTGGGAGAGGTAGGTTGCCTGATCTTCAGTAGAGTAGCACTGTCTGAAACCTGCTTGCTGTGATACCAGAAGGTTTTCACTTTCAAGGTGCCACTGCATCCTAAGATTGATAATGCGTTCCATTGTTTTACATAGACAGCTTGTGAGGCTGATGGGCCTGTAGTTGGAGACTGTGTTGCCATCTTTTCCTGATTTGAGGAGTGGTATCATTATTGCTTCTCTCCACGCCTGTGGTACATTACCTGTGGACCAGCTTGTGTTAAAGATCTGCAGTAGCTTTGCTCTTGCTGCAATTCCCAGGTTTCTAATCATTTCATTGGACACTCCATCAGCTCCAGGGGACTTTTTCATTTTCAATTTGGATATTGCATGCTCCAGTTCTCTCATTGTGATTGGTGCCTCCATGACTTCAGGTATATGTTCACCTTGTCCAATGTTTTGCTGGTTCTCTCGAACCTCCTGTTGTTTGTCTGGGCTGACTTTGACGTTATTGTCTTCTGCAAAGGAATCTGCAAAGTAATCAGCTGCATGTTTACCTGTTAAAATGTCTCTATCTTTATAATGTGTGATCCTGGTATTTCTCCCTGTACCTTCATCATTTAGTTGTTTTACAAGTTTCCATAATTTCCTAGTATCTCTTTCTAGGTTCAGCGACTCTGTTTTTTCTTTCCAGCTGCTCCGTCTGGCTTGTAACTTGGCTCTTTGAAATTTAGCCTTTGTTTGCTGATATTTGTTGTGATGTTCTTGGCTAGGTCTGTTCTCAGCCTGCTGTCTAGATGTTTCCATCTCATTTTGCAGCTTTTCCAGTTCATCATTCCAGTAGGGTTTGTAGTTTTTGCGTGCCCCCCTGGGTATGGTTTTACTAGCAGCATGTAGTATACATCTATTAAATTCACTCACTGCTCTATTGATGTCTTTGTCCAAGTTCATGTCCTTAGCTAGAACACTGGTTAAATGCTGGTACATTTTCCAGTCTGCCCTTTTATAGTTCCACCTAGTGAGCGTGCTGCTGTCCTTGGTAAATTCATTGTGGATTTCCAGAAATACTGGTCTGTGGTCACTACCTCCAAGCTGCTTTCCAACAACACGTGTGATGTTCCATTCCAAGCCTGGTGAGTGGAATGCCAGATCTGGTGTAGAGGTGGTGTGCCATGCTCTCGAGTAGAAGGTTGGCGAGTCTGCTGGCTGGTTAATAAGGATAAGATTATTTTCATCCTGCCAGCTCTCAAGTTCCTCACCTCTCTTGTCGATATGATCGTAGCCCCAGCTCTGAGAGTGACTGTTGAAGTCACCACACACCATAAGTCTCTCTTTGTCTGGAATTGTGTCTAGTGCCAATGGTTTATCATTTGGGCAGTAGTAGTTCAGGAGATGGAATTCTGCACTGTCTGTTTTTAGGTGGAGCATCTGGTATTCTGCCCCTTCCATATATACTTCCAGCTGACATGCGTTGATATTGTTTTTAACAAGTGTCAGAATTCCACCCTTTCGCCTGTCCTTTCTGTCAGACCGGTAGCACTGGTAGCCTCTGATTTTGAAGGCTATGTCGCTGCTGAGGTGTGTTTCTTGGATACAGCATATACTAACTTGTTCTTCACTGAGGACATTTTCAAGTTCCAATTTTTTGCTGTATCCATCTCTTTTACTGTTGACACCCTCAGCATTCCAGTGCATTATTTTTATTGGTCGTTTGTTTGTTTGGCCAGTAGCTCTATTCCCTTGCCTCCTGGCTCCTCGGGGCAATTGAGAAGGACTTCCAGTAACTGAGGTTGGGCCCTTTCGAGGTATAGGGCCCGGCACCGTCCCTGCCTGAACGTCCGCCACAGGGCAGGCACCATAACTATTTATAAATGTAGACATGTTTCCATTGTGTTTTGTGCGTGGCATCCTGATTATCTGTGCGCCTTTTGGCTGGATGCCTCCGTCTTCAGCACTCTGCTTACTTGGGCAAGACAATGGTCCTGCTCGAGTGGGACTGCCCGACCAGTCTTAGTTTCCAGCCCCTGATGGCTGAACTAAGCCCCATCACCTCTGCACGGTGCTGGTCTCGATGGGGTCTCCCACTTGTATCTCTGCCTACCTATTTTTTCTCGCCTTCCTTCGACTTTATTCTTAAGCAAGGACTTCAACAATGTGTCATGTCTTTTAATGTGTCCAAAATATTTTATTTGCTTGATCTTTATTTCCTTTCATAATTCTTTCTTCATATCAAGTGTTGTTAGAACCTCTTTGTTTGTTTCAGACAAAGCTCACATCAGCAAATAGAAAAACATTGTCAATAAACAGGAACTTAATAATAAAATCAACGAACTACTATTTGCCTACGATATTTGCCTGTCTTATAACAAAAATGTGGAACATTTGCAAAAACACATTAATGCATTGCTATTGGAATGTAAAAAGTACAACATGAAAATAAAGAAAATAAAAAACAGAAATTATGAAAATTGGCAAGTCTGTAACACCAATAAATGGAAAGAACAATAGATAACACCAAAGTGAAACACGCCAACGAATTTAAACATCTAGGCAGCATCTGTTCAGAAAATGGAAGACGACAGAGAAATAGAAACAAGGTGTCAGAAAGCAAGCACAGTGACTCACCAACTTTTACCATTGCTTTTTTGTCAAAATTGTGTACCCCCCCCCCCCCCCCACTTTCCCGCGTTAACAATTTTCACAATAAAAGACACCAAATTGCTCATGAAAAAAGAGGGACATGCGCACGAAATGGAAGAATGGCCTTTTTTAGGTAAGTCTTGCCCTTTCTCCTTTACTGAAGATCTACACGATAGGTAGGCCTTGATATCAGTTCATAATCTCTGACTGGTGTACTGTTAGTGGTTTTCTATACCGATGTTCCAATGTCATAATCTCTGACTGGTGTACTGTTAGTGGTTTTCTATACCGATGTTCCAATGTCATAATCTCTGACTGGTGTACTGTTAGTGGTTTTCTATACCGATGTTCCAATGTCATAATCTCTGACTGGTGTACTGTTAGTGGTTTTATATTCCAATGTCATAATCTCTGACTGGTGTACTGTTAGTGGTTTTATATTCCAATGTCATAATCTCTGACTGGTGTACTGTTAGTGATTTTCTATACTGATGTTCCAAAGCATAATCTCTGACTGGTGTACTGTTAGTGGTTTTCTATACTGATGTTCCAATGTCATAATCTCTGACTGGTGTACTGTTAGTGGTTTTCTATACTGATGTTCCAATGTCATAATCTCTGACTGGTGTACTGCTCATCATCATCAAGTGCCGTCTCCGCAACGAAGGTTGGCTGCAACGTATCTCCAGCATCTCCTGTCTCTTGTCTTGGTGGTGCACTCTGCTAGACTGTAACCTGTCCATCGTGTAATGTTACTCTCCCACTTGTATCTCTGCCTACCTCTTGCTCGCTTCCCTTTGACTTTACCCTCAAGTAAGGTCTTCAATAGGGTGTCATGTCTTTTAATGTGTCCAAAGTATTTTATTTGCCTGATCTTTATTTCTCTTAGTAGTTCTTTCTTCATATTAAGTGTCTTTAGCACCTCTTTATTTGTTTTCTTCTCTTTCCATGATGTTCTCCCTATTCTTCTATATACCCATATCTCAAAGGCATCAATTTTGTCTTCTAATTGTTTATTTAGTGTCCATGTTTCTGAGCCATACATTAATATGGAATAGATGTAGCATTTTATAATTCTCATTTTTAACTTGTTTGTAATTTGTATAGATATTAATAATTTCCTCATGCCATTGAAGGTACTTTTAGCCATTCCTATTCTCCTTTCAACTTCTGTTTCACATCTGCCATCATTTGTGATTATGTGTCCAAGATATTGATACTGTTTTACTTGTTGTAGTTTCTCTCCCTGTATGTTTATGTTTACCTCCTGTTCTTCTGTGTCTTTGCTGATTATCATGGTTTTTGTTTTTTGAATGTTTATATCCAGTCCATATTCATTACTTGATTTATTGACTTGATCTATTAGTCTTTGTAGTTCATGTTCACTTTCTGCTAAAAGAACAGTGTCATCTGCATATCTAATGTTGTTTATTATTTTCCCATTGATCTTGAGTCCTGGTATTTCTTCTATATTTTTAAAGATATTCTCTGTGTAGATATTAAATAGGCTTGGTGATAAAATGCATCCTTGTCTTACCCCTCTTCTTATTTCTATGTATGGAGAGTAGCTGTTTTCACACCTTATTGATGCAGTCTGTTCCCAATATATATTTCTAATCAGCCTGATGTCTTTTCCATCTATGCCTATTTCTTGAAGACATTTGATTAATTTTTCATGTTGGACTCTGTCAAAGGCATTGCTGTAGTCTATGAAGCAAATATAGATACTTTTTTGGACTTCTATATATTTATCTATCACTAGACGGATACTCAGTATAGCTTCTCTGGTTCCTTTGTTTTTCCTAAAACCGAATTGTTCTTCACCGACCTCCATGTCTATCTTGTTCTTAATTCTTTCATGTATTATCTTGAGAAGTATTTTAGTTAGATGGCTCATTAGAATTATTGTTCTATATTCTGTACATTTACTGCTAGTGGTGTACTGTTAGTGGTTTTCTATACCGATGTTCCAATATGTCATTCTACTAATACTATCCAACATCTTGTCACTTAGTTTTATCTCCATCCCTAATAAGCTTGTTCAACTTTTGTGTTGTCACAATGTGTTCTAGTTTTCCTCTTCTCATGATGTGTCCAAAGAATGTGAGTCGTCTTCCTCTGATGTTTCTTCTGAACACACAATATAGGAAAAGTGTGGGTCGAAGAAGACCTAAAGGCAACATAACCATAAAAGCGTTGAGAATGTGTTCCTTGTTCGTTAGGTTTCTTTTTTTAATCTTGAAACTCTGACTAGAATTTAAGAGGCCTTAAAAAAATAAGGAACTGTGGATTGGCACTATGGCATCTGCAGACGTCTTTTAGACAGTACAGATATAAAGTATCTTCTGCTAAAAATACATTTGAAGTGTAAATTCAGTACTATGCAAAATGTGAGTACACAATTATACAGCTACTTTGCAGAGAAGCTAGACGGGGTCGCTTATATTACGACATACAAATCCTAAATAGAGAACATAGTATGCTCTCTGTTTAACTAAATAGTCATTTAACCGTTGAATAAAACATGAGAGTAAATATAGAAATCATGAACGACAGCAAGGTCGGAAAAAGAAAACTGACGATTTATACAAAGATGTTATTGTACGTGAGGTGCTTAAAATGTTTCGAGCAAATGATACGGTAACACTACGTAAACTGAAAGTTCGTCTGCGTAGTCATTGTGATATTAATATTTCCAAAATCACATTATGAAGAATTCTTAAGGACAGCGGTTTCACTTCTCGAAAATTTATTACATGCAATAATATATTAAGGAGAAAACGCACCTCATAGCTGCACGATGCAAATATCTGAGGCAGACACGTGAGCGTAAGATGGAAGGTTATGACATAGTATATCTGGATGAGTCGTGGGTAAATCTTCACCATACATTTGATAAAGAGTGGCAATCACTTGACGGAACTAAGAAAGTGGAAATTCCAAGCAGTAAAGGCAAATGCACTGTAATAAGTCATGCAAAAAGTAATACAAATGGTCTTGTTAGTAGGACAGAAATGATTCTCCAAGCACTATCCACAGATGGTAGAGACTGCCATACCGAAATAAATGGAATTATTTTCAGGAATTGGTTAGTGAACTAACTTTTACCAGCGCTGGATAGGCCATCATGTATTGTTATTGGCAATGCCTCCTATCATAACGTAGTAGCGCATGAAGACAAAATTCCCATTTCATTAAGCACCAAAAAAGAAATCACGACATGTCTTGCAAAAGAAAATGTATATTTTTGCAGCAGTAAATTCAAACCAGAGTTGTTAGAACTTGTGAGACGGACACAAAAAAAAAAACAAAAAACGAAGACTTTTGTAATTGACAACATTATCACTGAGCATGGTCATACTTCTTTGCAGCTACCACATTACCATTCACATCTCAATGTCATTAAACTTGTGCGGGCTGTAGTCAAAGGTCAAGTTGCCGCACTAAATAAGACTTTCACACATTGTGATGTAATAAACACAACACGAGATGCCATCAGACATATAGATATTGAGTACTGGAGAAATTGTGAAAAGCATGTGCTTCAAGCGGAGGAGACATATTGGCAACGAGATGGTTTGCATTTTATCCAGCCCTTAGTAGTAGTTGATCTTTTCGAGTCTTCAGAATCTGAATAAAATAGTTTATGTAGCAATCTCTATTGTTCTAACATCGACCATATATTTTACAATATTACTGATTTATAACAAAATCAACGGGTATTTTATCGTTTACTTCTCACAACGATGTGTTTGAAGTTACTTTTATTTACAGAATGATAAAATACACATGTTATTCTTCGACATCAATGCCACAAGAAAAATATAAAACTATTTGATCATCAAAGATGAAAACTGCTTTACATACACTCTTGGAAGTAATGATAACTAGCTCACACTTCCTGTTATTATATGAAGTTGGGATACGCCTTTGCATCCACAATTTTGTGTATTACGGTAAAATATAAAATGCGAGTGTATTTTTTTTCTATTTATGCAATACTATATAGCAAAAATATTATAATTTTGTAAAATGTGAATTCCTATGGTCGTATAAGACTAACTGTGAAATATGGCCGCTATGCATCAGGTCGTTTTCGTGAAAATTGAGTTCGAGTGAGTAACATGAATTATTGAACGCACTCATGTTTACATTTTAGTAGATAGGTATCCTATACCACGAATCAGTCACGAGTAAGCACACGTGATACGACCAAGATACATGGTAAGAGCTTGCATAAAATAGATCTACATATCGCTCTACAATCAAATAGAGCACATCATTTTGTGAAAAGAGGAGAAATGCAGTAGCTCAACAGAGAAGAGTAGCTAGAAAGTCACGGATAGACCAAAATCCGCCTACCGTGGTCATTCCATGCCCGAACTGTCCAAGTACATTTACAGCTCGAATATGGATCATTAGCCATCTACGAACTATTTATTAGGCATGCACATAATCCTAAATGAATTTTCAAAAGTGAATGTAAAAAAATGGTCATCATCACTTGTGATAATTTATTGTCTTTTCATCATTTATTATTTCGGTTGGTTCATATTTATCTTCCCTGTTTCTCATAATCTTAATATCCGTGTAGAATTTCTTTGGTGCTTGTTTGTAATCTGTACTTAATGATTCGCTATATTCTTGACAAGCTTTAGTTTTAGCATCTTTGATTTTCTTTGTTATTGATTTAGAATATAATACGATATAATCTTCTTGTGTTTTGCATGCAACCAATTTCTTGAATGTTTGTTGTTTATCTCTTATAGCGCCTTTGATTTCCTATTTCCACCGTGGTGTTACTTTTGGTTTATTAACTTTGTTTCATGTATCCACAAGTTTCTCCCGATATTTGCATTATGTTTTTTTTCTTGAATATTTCCTCACACTTCTTCATGTGGAACATAATTATTTCGGTATTTATTTGGTATATTATAATTACTCGGTATTTATTGGTAGCTTTTCACATTCTTATAAGAATCTTTGTTTATATTGTTCTCGTATATTGGTATGCAGGAGGTTTTTAAGTTTAACTTTCGTGTTGGATCTAGCTAGTTTGCTGTGTCCCTTGTTTTATTCTTTTTTTATTTTAAATGATGCTATCAGTGCTTTGTGGTTTGTGTCTACGCACATATTTGGTATTGCTCTTGCATCTCTTATAATTCGTCTATTATTTTTGTTTTGTTTGTATGAAGACTATTTGACTTTTGCAACTAAGGTCGTTCCACGAGTATGTCTGGAATTCTCTGTGTTTGAAGAAGGTGTTTGTAACGAATAAATTATACTGGCTGCATGCTTCTAGCAATCTATATATATTGTCGTTTTCCATGTTCGTTCTATCACCAAATTTTCCTAGATGTTCTTCTATTCCGTATCTGTCCTTTTCTAAGTGGACGTCGAAGTCTTCCATGGCATAACAATTTTCTTCTCTGTTTACGGTGTTCAATATATCATTTAAAGTGTTAAAACATTCTTCACACACCGCTTTATTGTTTGTAGCCTCACATGGTGTGTACATTTGAATACAGGTTGTACTTACACCGTTCATTGTCACTACAATTGCTATTATCTTTTCTGATGTGCACTATTCCTTTTGAGGTCACTGGATCTTTTATAAATCCGACCCCATGTTTACCGCATGTATTTGGGCCAACTCCAGTATAGAGTAGTGTGTAGTTTAGATGCAGTTGTTTACATCCAATACCTTTAATTATGATATCTGACAGGCCTAAAATTGAAATATTTTGTTCTTCATTTCCTCTATAAGTTCTTCTACTTTGTTTCTTAATCCATATATATTTATTGTTCCAATTCTTGTGGTTTGTTTACATTTGAATGCCGTCTTCTGAGAACTCTGCATGTTTCCTACGAGCTCTTTAGTTTTTCACTGTCGATTACATGTAGTTCTACATGTGTAAATGACGTCATATAATTGATGTTAAACACCTCATTTTTTTATATGTAGGATGTGTATAAACAAGTAGACTTTTGATATACATCGCAAATAAGCGAAAATTGAAACTAAAGAATGCATTTTAACGAATAAATTAATTAAAAGGGTATATACTATTTTAAATTAACACACACAATTTCAATTCGATGCGTTGTATATTTGCTGAGATACATCATTTTAAAGTTGGGTGAAGCTGGTAAAACGTGCTATAAGCCTACCTTGTGGAGTCAGGAGGCAGAAGAGAAAAGGGACTGGCCAACCAGACTGTATGACAATCCCTCTAAACATCATGCACTGGAATGCAGAGGAGTTCACAAAATAAAAACAGAAATAGAAAACACCTTGAACCAGAAATAGATTAGTAAGTGCATTTACTGCACACAGAAGACCAACCTCAATGAAAAACAATATCACCTTCACGGTACTAAGGTACCAATGTTTTAGAGTTGACAGAAAAGATTGGAGGAAAAATGACATACCAACATATGTCAAGAATAACATCAATGCCTAATCCCTCTCACTAATTCAAAGGATCCATCAACCTTCTACTCATTTTTATTCTTGATTCTTGATTAGAAACTGGCTTCACAGCACGTGGGATATTCCCATAAGTGCTCCGCCCTCAGCTCCAGTAGCCATCCCAGTGTATGTAGACTCATAGTTCCAGTCAGGTGTTGATTGTGTGATCTTCGGGACTTTCAAAAAAATTTACTTGTCCTTCCCTCACCTCTAGATACTCCCATTTCTAACATTCTCTGTATGTGTGCGTTCTCAACCTCATTGACATCATCTGCATCTTGTAATGAATTTATTACTGCCTTCATTAAGTCTGCTTGATCTCGTCTCAGCAATGTGCTCTTCTTAGCTATGACAACGTTTGTATGCAGTGAAAATAGCGGATCGCAAGCTCATGCTGTCAACCTTCTACTAAAAAATATGGCATAGCACTTCCGCCCCAGACCTGGCATTCTGCACACCAGAGCTGGTTGGGATAGTGAAAAGAACAATATGTGAACAATTTCGTGGCAGTGATCATTATCCAGTCATCAACCAAGTAAACAAAAATTATAAGACCAACTAAGCCAAGATTCGGAACTACAAATAAAGCAAATAGACACACCTATAAACACATAGCAAACCTATTCACAAGAGACATACAAGTAACAGGCAGTGATATCAAAACAATTGTCATGGACTTTAATAAGGAAGTACTTAAGACAGCTAAGAAGAGAATATCATAAGGAGCAAGGGAGAATGATGTACCATATTGGACCAACACACTCCAAAAATTAAAGGAAGACTGGCTGTAGCACGTAAATATATCAGAAACGCAACCATCCCAACAGAACCACATCACTCTACCAAATACCAACGCAAAGTTAACTAAAGAAAAGATAGAAACACCGCGAAAAAGCTGGAGAGGAAAAATTGAACTTCGAAAAGGAAGGAATGAAGTTGTGAAATATAATCAAGCAAATAAATTATAATAGCAATCTCGGTGAAGAATACAGGTAAACACAGTGTTGCCAACTCGTTTCAGCAAAAAAAGCACTAGTTTCATGCTTAGAAACACTTGGTTGGTCTCAAATAATGACAAAGAGACATACAAGTAGAACTCAGAAATACAAGTATAAAAAACAGGAACCTGTGTACATGGGCACCACGACTGACCAGAGGCTGACATGGAAACCTCACATTGAGAACACAGAAACAAAAGCAAAACATAAATTTGCCAATCTGAGGCTATTAGCAGGAGCAAGCTAGAAAGGGGGGATGGCGGGAATAAAGCATCATTAAAGAAAGTATATGCATGTGCAATTATACCAGTGCTAGAATGCGGATCAACAGCATGGACTTCAGCAGCTAATTTTCATCTACGGGCTCTGGACAAGTTACAAGAACAAGCTGATCCTCTTATCACAGGTGCCATAAAGTTCTCTTCCATAAATTAAATGAAAACAAATTACAGACATCACCCATCCCCAACTATACAAGCGGGATACTAAGAACATGATTCAAGCAAAAAAGTACAAGAGCATGTCAGCACACTCAATTGAAGACCTAATTCGATGACATAACCAATGGAATGCTGAAGAGAATCAATTTTATTAACTGATCAAAAAAAACCCCAACTAAACAGCGAGTGCAAGGATGAACTACCAGACATACCAAATTAAACAACACCAACACATTTCCCAGTCCTGTGGAAGTAATATCAATATATCACTATCAGAACCACCATGAACAACACTTATACTATGATAGAGCTGAATACTCTTCAAAAGAAAACAATACCGTGCAACATGTTTGAAGATATGTACCCCAGAGAAGCGTGGATACAAGTATATACTGATAGATTAGCAAACAGTGCAGTGAAGAACGGTGGTGTTGGAGTGTACATACAATATCTAAAAAAAAAAGAAATGAATCCACATGTTCACCAACTGGAATCTTCTGCTTCAAATACTCTGCGGAAGCACAGACCATAGACATTGCTGCAGAAATGGTTAAAAACACAACAAGCCAATGTCATCAGGTGGTGTTTCTTACTGATGTAATGTCTGTCCTACAAACTCTTTACAACAATAAACTGCCAGACCTGAAGGAAGCCATATGGTAAGTGAGCATCCAAAGAAGGGTAGTACTACAGTGGAAACAATCCCACTGTAGCATACCAGGAAATGAAAAGGCGGATATGCTAGAAAAATATGGATCAACACAGGAACAAAATGACCAAGAAATCATTTACCAGAAAAATAGGACCTCATCAAAACTCTGAGGATAGTCAGCCGCCCAAAAACTATTACTATCTTCATGGAGCTCAGCAAGGATCTTTCCCTCCATCTTTCTAGATCTTTCGGTCCAAGACATGACACAATAGACTAAGCAGTCACTTAAATAATTTAAGACTGATCCCATCCCCTCTGTATCCATGTGAGCATGCAGCAGACTATGGAACATATCCTGAAAGACTACATTATACTAAACCAGTTGCGAGTGGCGCACTGGCTCACAGATATCCACATAATGATGTATGGGAGCCGTGATGAAGTTTCAAATACAACAACATTTATCAAGAAAACAGGACTTGCTGTGTCTTGAAATATTTTCCAGACCCGGAATATGGAAGCTACAAAAAACATGCCTCTACTATATTTCCAACAGAATGTAGTATTTCCAGCAGGATGTAGTCCAGAGAATGAAAATGCCATATTTCGCAGTTTTATTTGCGCCAATGGCTCTGCATATCCGTCTTCGGCAGATAATTTTATTTGAAATAAAAAATTGGCTGTATAGGTTTTACAAAGAGCATAGAACAGAAGATAAATGGACGTTTCGGTAAAAAGTAAAGTGAAACTCATTAGTGACATTAATTCGGCATCGCAAGTAAGAAAAGATGGCGGATCAAGTGGTGTAAACATTGAAGTAACAGACAGCCAGAAACGGGTTGTATGAATGAATATTTCTTGCTATTGTACGTGGTGGTACAGCGCTCGTCTGTGACGGCCAAGGTACCGAATTCGATCACCGCCAAAGGTAATTGTACATCCAGACCGTTCTAAAAACAATGGCAAACTATTCAACATATTTATATTGTCTAGAAAATCACTACAGCCAAAAAGTCTGGGTGGATGGCTACGTCATGAATAGGATACGCTACCGATTGTACGTGAACTTTTCTTCGATAGTCATGTTGTGTATATCAATCCTGTTACCAGAGGACGGTACAGCTTACAATTTCTAAAGTGTTTTATGAGAACAATACAACGTTTTCGTCCAGTACACATACGAACAAAATTTCAATGCTCGAGGGGGGGGGATTCCTGAGACTTTCAACATCAACATACTGCGCAATAGATTGATGCGTAGCTTTCAGACCTTAACTTAACTTCAGTTGCACATTCAGAATCTCAGCACATCAGGAAACGCGGTCATCGTGGTGAAAATACCATGGGGTGGAAAACATTAAAGTAAAGACGGAGAGTAGAGAGGCTTTGACTTAACAATATTAACTTCGGCAATTGGAATTGTGTTATTAAGAACGGCGGTCCAATATTAGGGTCTTTTGTATGACTGTGACATTATATTACAGCATGAGATACAATCCGAGCATTTGAAATTATGTAACTTTGTGTGCTGTGTTATTTCTTTACGCCCAGCACATTACGGCGAAGCTATATTTGTCAGACGAGACATACCACACACATTGTTTATCTCAACAGCGTGGCATAGGAAAGATAAAGAGCTGCAGTGAATTCAGATAACAAGTCGTGGTAAGCGATACGACACCGTCAACATTTATACCGGCAACTCCTAACATAGCACGTATGAAGACTAACAGTAGTCAGTGAACTGGACGACCCCCTCCCAGAGAATTGCTACTGGTGTGTATATTTCAATGTATACGAAACGTCTTCTGGGAAAACCCAAAACAATAGCCTACAAGGACAATCACTAAGTTATGCACTTTTGAGAATGACCTCACTCTTCTGAGCTGTGAGAAAATGACTAGACTAGCATCATGGACAGAGATTCAGATTTTTAGCAACATCGTGCTAGTGTTATATCATAGAATGACTGCTAATAGATAGATGACACATACCACGAAGGCGAACATCGTGCTAGTGTTATATCATAGAATGACTGCTAATAGATAGATGACATATACCACGAAGGCGACATCTGCAATACACACTAAGTATCACAAAGGGGCAGCAAGGCAGAGTGGCTAAAACACAGTATGCCTTGAAATACTTACACCCGAATAACTGTGATCAGTACCTTGAGAAAAATAATTTGGGAACAAAAGACTGAGATTCAACATTTGTCAACCACCACAGTAGACTAAGAAGATAGAGTCAGAATGACGAATTAAGAAGCACGCGGGCCAAGACTGACAGCGCAAGAGAAAACAATTATTGAGACTAACGGGAAATTGAGCAAGGTCCGTTCTAACGGCACCGAATTACCTTGCAACTTAAGTAAACGGGTTTTTCGTACTTGACTAACTGCATCTCCAAAAAAATGTGATTTTGTCAAGACATGCAAACTATGTGCTCAAGTCACTGAGAACGGGTCAATCAATGCAAAGACTATCACAACAACAAAAAATATCCCATACAAGTATTGAAGTATCCTAAGTAATCGATATTCGTACTACAAGAACCAATAGGTCTACTTGTAAACATAAATAACATAGAGAAAGTACAATTGTGCTTCAAATAACAGCTTATACAAGTAAATTCAAGTGGGAAGCAAATGCATCTTCTTTTTTTTTCTTTTTATTTGGATAGTCAAGTACGGAAAAACCCAGTTACTTGAGTTGCAAGGCGATTCGGTAACGATATAACTGTCCTGGTTCAATTCCCGTTAGTCTCAATAATTTGTACTTTATCCTCTTGCTTCCTACTCCAACTTACCTGTATAAGAGAAAACAAGTACATGCCACCCTGGAGAGAATACGAGTCACGTCGTTGAGCCCATTGAAAAGGGCCATTTAGGACGTTAACAAACTGTCAAAGAAACAAACATGTTATGTTCGAAAAGATTTACCGGAGACGTTGCAGCAAAGTTCAGTACACATTATGAAAGAGGCATAGGACAATGGATCGCAAAACAGACACAAAACTCGCTGTCAGCTTGAATGACACGTCACGGCAGTCAATAACAATTGATAAGCAAAAGGGAAGAGCCTTTTTTGACAGTTATCTCCAGCAGAGATACGAGGGATATGGAGCAGCGTAAGGCGGAGATGCAGACTATAAATATCGAATATTAAAGCACGTATTATCGAAGAGCAACTAACTGATCATCTACTAAGCTGCAGAGTAAACAATTTACCCTAAAAAGACTAAAACATAACCAAATTTGTGAATAAGGTTCATATAATTAACAGGAAGCTACATCTAATAGTAGCCGTATTTCACAAAGACTCAGCCCATGTATCTTTTGGGCCTTAAAATTGTTACAAGGAATAGAAAAATATATAAATAACATAACTACAAACGCTGTCCTAGATCTAAGTGTCTTAAAAGGATTAGCATTTACGATGCTTCATACGGTCAGATTAAACCGCCAATATTAATATTTTTCTTTAAAATTTTAAAATTTTGGTTCTTTGCTCCATTTGAAAATTTAATCATTTTTGCAGACAAAGATATGTCTAGTTGTGATCATCCAAATGGAAGTATTTTAAATTATTTTTTTAAAGTTTCCATGGTTACTGGTCAGCTATCAGCTGTCTGCCTCATTAAATATGCATACATTCGAAATAATCGTAACTTTTGAATCACTGAACATAATTGAATATTTTTTCCAGAAAATTCTTATTTTTTGATTCCTAATAAGTGCTTAAATGTTTTTGAATTTACATGAAACGAAAATTTTCATTTGTTGTTCTTGAATTAGGGAACTAATCATTGAAATGATTCATTACAACTAAGCCAATCACAGAGTACTTTACAAATAGTAAACATCAGGCAGATAGCCATGTTTCTCTTTCAAGCTATTCTTTCTGTTCAAGTAACACATGTGATTAGACAAATTCAGTGTTTTATACATACAATTTGTGCTATACCTTTGTGTGTGCATTTATATTACATTCATTACCAATTGTATACACTATCGGTAAGAGAAAACAAGTTTATCATTCTAAAAAAAGGAGATTTGATGGAAATCAATATACTAAGGCAGTTACTACTAATGTAGGCCTATGTGAAACTGTAAGTATAACTGATATCAGTGAAATTGAGAATCGCTCAAGTAATAATATTATTAGAAGATTATCTGGATGTGAAAAACTTGCAAGCAACATTGATAACATGGATACATTTATTGACATGTACAAACAATATCAGCGGGCTAAGAATGTTTGACATTGAACAACTTATATCGTTTGTTCAAATGTTCCCATGCCCACAATGTTGTTCTCACAGAAAGAATGTATTTAAAGTCACCGAGCAGCTACTTGGGATTAATTCTCAGTTACAGTTTCAGTGTACCATGTGCAGTCATACACTGATTCGGAAAAATGAAGTAAACATTAATTTGCAGTTCCAGTTTGCCATGTATGGAATTGGCTGTCACCATAAGAAGAGCCGTCGGTTTCCAGATGTCATGAATATGCCCCAACTTGTCTCAAGTGTTCGATCCGCAGTTTTCAAGGGCCGTATTCTTCATGCGACTCAGGAAACAGCAACATCAAGTATGAGCAGGGCAGTGGCTGAATTGATGGATGTGGATAAGTCAGATGAAGTGACAGTTTTCTGTGATGGGACATGGCAGCGCAGGGAACTGTCTAGACAAAATGGAAGTTCCACATGTCTTTCCGCGAGTACAAAAGCACTAGAAAAAGTAGTCATAGATGTGGAAGTCCTCTCCAATTATTGCATGTTCTTGCGCACAGATGAGCAAGAAACTTAGTGGCGAGAAGTTATTCCAAAGGAAGGAGCAGCACAAAAGTTCTTGCAAGAAAAATCATATCGGATGTGCCGGAAACATGGAACTTGTAGGCCTTAAAAGAAACTTTGAGAGATCCATCGGTCAGTATGGTTTGACATACACCGGTTTCCTAGGAGATGGAGACTCAAAAAGCTACAAAGTAATTTCTGAATCTGACCCCCCATCTATGCGGACAAATCAATAAGAAAATTATAATGATGCGGACATGTTCAGAAGCGTATGGGTAAAGGACTCTAGATAAAGTTTCTGCTAACAAAAACAAAGTATTTATAGAGAATGGCACAACCAACTTATAAAGGGATTGGAGGAGCAGGGAGGCTAACAAAAGCAGCAATAAAAAGAATTCAGGGTCATTACTGTGTCATTAGGTCAAATGTGGGAAATGTTTACACCGTGAAGAAAGCAATATGGGCAATCTATGAACATAGACAAGGGATAAATATAAACTGTTCACAATCATGATGGTCAAATCATTGGTCAAAACAAGAATAAGCTGCCTAACGTTGTCATGGAAATAATAAAAACTTTTTTTGTGTAGATCTTTCGGGTGATAGTTTGTTAAAAAGTGTGTTTGCATGGTGGGGCACACAATTCAAATGAAGTATTTCATCACTTGATCTGGGATAGATGTCCTAGGACAACATTTGTGGGAAAAGATAGATTAGAACTAGTTGCAAATGATGCCATTATTCTACTCAATGAAGGGGAGATAGGCAGGATTGACATTTTAATGAAAATATGACTCAGCTGTGGGTATCACAGCATTACGGCCGGTGGCGTAGCGTGGGTCAATGGCGCCCGGGGCGGAATCATAGTTGTGACATTAAAAAAATATGCCAGTGATTGTGAAAGACTGGACGAAAATAAATTTGCCGCCCTCCCGATGATGCCGCCCGGGGCGGACCGCACCTATGCCCCCCCTCGCTACGCGACTGATTACGGCATTTCAGCGTTTAGACTGTGCCAGAGTAAGAGCAGATGAGGAAGGAGATACAATAGATAGAAAGATAAAAAGAGCAAGAAAAAGTGTACAAGAAGTCAAGGAACGTGATAAGGATACTTCCTATGCAGCAGGAGCTCACTATGTATGGATTTACATACTTAACCAGCATGTTAAGTCACATTTTTGCCTTTTTCTCAAAACTAATTTTTCCAATGTTTTCAGGTGGTATTCAGGAGATATCTCATGACGTTGTTAACATATTCTATTCAAAGAGTATGTTTCAATCGTCATAAGAAAGCGAAGATGGAAATACCTTGGTCACGTTTTACTAGATGTAAACAGAATAAACCAACAAGCCCTTATTGTGGTCATCTGAGGGTAAAAGAAAAAGAGGAAGACCTAAAACAACCCTTAAAAACACCATTCTTAAAGAAGGGGAATTAATAGGCTGTAAGACTATCCACGAAATAAAGCTGCAGGCAGCGGACCACATCATATGGAGAACCAAAACCTTTGCTCTATGTGTCACTTGCGGCACGAAAGGAACAAACTAACTAACTAATTCAAACTTATCACACAGCTAGGAAATTATCATACATATAATAATCTGGAGCACTGGCATAGCAACAGATGGAATACTTTATGTATTTATGTCATTTATGTTAACCCATACCCCTTGCTTAAATTAAAAACAATTAGTTTTCCACATAACATAGTATAACATTTGAACCATATCTCTGATCAAAGACTTCAATAGTTCATCTGAAAGGTATCATTATCCGTTATGTGTAGATCAAATTTCATTAAGCTATCTATGTTAGTTTGTTTTTGAGATAGAAACCTAATGATAGGCACATATCTTTCACAATTTTGCTGCATAAAACATCACATTATCAGCGAAATTTCCGCCCATTTTACCCCAAAAAGTTGATTTTCCTGAATCTTTAACCCATTATGTATCAATTGAAAGCACTGTTTCCAACATATGCAATCAATTTCTATTAGGACGGTTTAACCTGACCATAATTATTATTCGAAATCCTCTTGGACCATCTTATATACAGATGGCTCAGCCGAGGCAGTGAGAAATGGTGATGGGGTATTTATATATAATGGTCAAATCGAAGCAAATTTGAGAAATCAATAATCACTGGTGTTCATTCTACACATTTCAAGGCGGAGTGCGAAGCTATCACAGAAGCAACAAATTTGCTGCTGCGGTCATACCACTTGAAGAAAAACCAAGATAATGATCCTAGCCGATGCTAACTCTGCTTTGCAAGACCATTTGGAGCCCATACACATTCCACCTAAACGCATTTAACATAATTCATATCTCAATTAAACAACACGGTAAAGCAATTAGTTCTCCAATGACACATTTTAAAAAGTGTCGTGTCGTGTTCCATGACACCCGGCAATTTTCAAATCATGGTAATGATATAGATGATCAGATAGCTAAAACTGCAAGTCACTGTTTTATGGAAAAACAACAAAATAGAAACGAAAGTGCTAATGTTACGAACTTTTATTTTTCCGGTTGCAACATACGGTTGTGAAACATGGACTCTAAGTAAAACAGCGGCAAAGAGGATCAACGCCTTCGAGCTGAAATGCTACAGGAAGATACTTAGAATATCATGGAAGGATAAAATCAGAAACTCAGATATTATAAACACACTGAATATTCCAGAGTGTTGGTTACTAAACACAATAACAAAAAGAAAACTACGCCGGTTTGGTCATATAAAGAGATATAACTGTTTAGAAAGACAAATAATGGAGGGAAGAGTACCTGGGAAGAGGAGAAGGGGCAAACCAAGAAGACGATGGACTGACGACATTAAAGATAACATGAATACATCGCTAGAAAATGCAAGCCACATCACCCAAGACAGAGAGAGGTTCAGAGAGTTCATTGGGAAGACAACGTTCTAGAAGGAATACGTCACATGACACACTGTCAGAAGCAACAGATAGGTGATTCCGTATTTTTTTTCATAAAAGATGTCCATAATAAAAAACTACAAAATATGAAATGGAACTCAACGATGACATCCACAAGCTTAGAAGAAACTGTCATTCTTTTAGATTGAGAATATGGCACATCAGACCAAACAAGATATCAATGGAAGTAGTGGAATTGGCGTAACCGATGTGTGCCCTTGTTACCAATGTGCAGAAAACAGACCACTTTTTACAGAGCTGCTTACTGCACTACAAAACAAAAATAAAACTGTGGCCTTAGGAAAAAAGACTGTTGCAAAAGTACAGTTCATTGAAAACATTTATATCAGCGTCTGACTCCGACAGGAGAACGAGAAAAAGATGATCACGATGCGATTTGCTATAGAAAAGGCATCCGATGGTATCCTGGGGTCTGATGGAATAAGGTACAACATGCATAAAATCATCGGTGACGAGATACTAGCAACTATTGTAGACGATTACAACAAGTCTGAAGACAGGGCATGCACCGGAAGAACAACTACATTATCTCACCTGCAAAAACAAGTCGTTACCTACATAAAAGAACAACGTATTTATTACACATTAAACCGTGTACAAAAAGGTTCTAGAAGATATTCTAGACGTTTAACCACGGATCTAGAAATCACTAACGTAGTAAGTTTCCAGACAATCTAGGGGCATACAGACCTGAAAGTGGCAGTCACAAATGAGACAATTATTTCGTACTAAACTTATGAGGGCTTCCAGATACATAAGGAAAATACATTGGCAGCAAAAGACTCTAGAATATACAACATAGTTAACTACATCCATCTTGTCGACCTATTAATCAACGCAATATTGATACAACATAAGGATTTCTCGTCAGACAGCAAGCGTGTTCATGAGTAAAAAGTGGCTCTAAGGTGCGTTTCATGGACCTCGAGATAAGAACAAAAGCACCCGGTTTGCCACAAGGATCACCACTCTCTCTCCTGTGATTTTCATGTGCACCTTAGAAATTGCACAGTTGTCAATTTCAGAGCCAGGTAGTATTTTCAATGCGTTAATGAAATATTGTAATAAAACCTAGGTAGTCAGAACTGCTATAACTGGTGGTGTACAGAGAAACTTTGACCAACTGTCATGGTAAGCCACCCACAATTGTGTTGTTAATATCTCGAGGGCAATGACCTTCTGCTTCTCCCAGAATAACAAGTTATTAATGAGTGGACACATCTATCGATAGAGAACACTGTCTAAACTATATAGGGATAGCTTCCGATAGAAGTCGCTCATTCGACAAACATATTTTCAACGTGCAGACATGCAACAATTGCGACTCTTTCTGCTACTGCAAACACGAGTGTTATCTATCATCGATTAAGGCATCCATCTGCTCACACTGTCACAGACACAAGTGTATAGCTTGGACAGATTTTAAAGTGACACTACAGAGGCAAATAAACACATTTGCAGGATATCAAGAACCACTTTTGGCAGTGGTGATACGGAGTAAACGTGTTTGGTTTGGACATTTAACGAGACAAGACTCTCTAAAATTATTTTGCATAGAACAATCAAGGGGTGAAAGGAGAAGAGGCGAACGAGAAAATACGGGATTGATAACATCAAGAAATGATCTAGGCGCAATTTTTCTACACTCCTCCGACTGGCTGAGGACAAAGCTGTTTCGAGAGCATTTTGTGCTGATGTATCCAGTGTGGCACCCCTACAACCCTGACGAGTTATGGGTATTATTATTATTATTATTATTATTATTATTATTATTATTATTAGTATTATTAGTATTATTATTATTATTATTATTATTATTATTATTAGTATTATTCAAATAAGTTGATGTGTAATACAAATAAGCTGATGTGTAATAAAATAAGCTTATGTGTATTGAAATAAGTGACGGTGTACTGAAATAAGTCGAATTATAGTAGTATCAGCAGGATAGGATGAACAATTCCGTAAGGTTTTGATGTAGGAAAGATAGCATCACTTTCCTTAAAACAGATGTAAAATTAACATTTTAATGACTTTTAAAGAAAAAAATAATCATAGTGACATTTAGCGCATTACTCAAAGCTAATTAAGTCAGTTTTAACTAAACTGATGTCAATCGGCAAAAGGTACGGTGACAACACGCGAATGTTTTTTGTTTATAAGAAATTAGCCCTGTATTAATTTATAACAATCTAAACATAGTATTTGTAGAAACCAGGAAAAGACATTCGACAGAGACATTCTTTGGTAGACAGAGTAGATAGAGACATTCTCTGGGAGACAGAGTAGATAGAGACATTCTATGGGAGACAGTAGATAGAGACATTCTCTGATAGACAGAGTAGATAGAGACATTCTCTGATAGACAGAGTAGATAGAGACATTCTATGGGAGACAGAGTAGATAGAGACATTCTCTGATAGACAGAGTAGATAGAGACATTCTTTGGTAGACAGAGTAGATAGAGACATTCTCTGATAGACAGAGTAGAGACATTCTATGGGAGACAGAGTAGATAGAGACATTCTCTGATAGACAGAGTAGATAGAGACATTCTTTGGTAGACAGAGTAGATAGAGACATTCTTTGGTAGACAGAGTAGATAGAGACATTCTCTGGGAGACAGAGTAGATAGAGACATTCTCTGATAGACAGAGTAGATAGAGACGTTCTCTGATAGACAGAGTAGATAGAGACATTCTCTGGGAGACAGAGTAGATAGAGACATTTTCTGGTAGACAGGGCAGATAGAGATATTATCTGATAGACAAAGTAGATAGATTCTCTGGTAGACAGAGTAGATAGAGACATTCTCTGGTAGACAGAGTAGATAGAGATATTTTCTGGTAGACAGAGTAGATAGAGACATTTTCTGGTAGATAGAGTAGATAGAGATATTATCTGATAGACAAAGTAGATACATTCTCTGGTAGACAGAGTAGATAGAGACATTCTCTGGTAGACAGAGTAGATAGAGACATTTTCTGGTAGATAGAGTAGATATAGACATTTTCTGGTAGACAGGGCAGATAGAGATATTATCTGGTAGACAAAGTAGATACATTCTCAGGTAGACAGAGTAGATAGAGACATTTTCTGGTAGATAGAGTAGATAGAGACATTTTCTGGTAGACATGGCAGATATAGATATTATCTGGTAGACAGAGTAGATAGGGCCATTCTCTGGGAGAGTGACATTATATGGTAGACAGAGTAGATAGACATTCTCTGAAGACAGATAGAGACAGTTTCTGGTAGACAGAGTGGATAGAAACAATATCTGGTAGATAGGTAGAGATATTCTCTTGGAGACATTCTCTGAGAGACAAAAAATGTAGATAGACATTATTTGGGATAAACAGTAGATAAACACTCTCTGGGAGATAGAGTAGATAGTCATTCACTGGTAGACAGAGTAAATAGAGACATTCTGTAATAGACAGATAGAGATATTCTCTGGGAGACATATAGAGGCATTATCTGGTAGACATAATATATATTGACATTATCTGGGAGGTAGAAACATTATCTGGCAGACAGAGACATTCTCTGGTGGAAATAGTAAATAGAGGCATTATGTGCTACACAGATATTCTCTGGGAGACAGAGTAGATACATTCTCTATCCATACAGTCTGGATAGAGAGATTCTCTGGTAGATAGAGTAGATATAGACATTCTCTGAGAGACAGAGCAGATAGAGACAATCTCTGGGAATACAATGCACAATACCCAATAAGATGTGTCGGGCCATTGGCGCAAATAAAATCGCGACACAATGCAATTCCATTATCAGTATATCCTGCTGGAAATATAGTAGGACCATTGTCCTGATACAAGAAGAAATCCAGCGGGAGTTTGAGAATCAAAGCTGAAATATTAGAATACTCAAGACAAATTAAATTTTCGAATAACACATCTACTGTTCCGACAATCAAAACACTGTCCCAGCATAGTGTGAGACAACAGCTGGCCTGGACACATGAGGGCACATGAGGAAATTAACCGTCTAATTACACGAGATAAGTTTACTGGCAACGGACTACCTCGTATGAGATAGACGTAGTCGACCAAAGTATGAAGTCTTGCTTACCATCTCCTCCCCACCATCCTCCCCAATCTCTAGCTCTCTCCCAACCACAGAGGGTGCATACATAAACAAATAAAGAAAAAGAATACAACATGGCATAAAATACATTGTTACAAAAATTAAAAGTATGAGAGGCATAATTGTATAGATGACAGGCCATGAAGCTTCTATAATAGATAACCTCAATATAACGGCATGTCATCTACTTAGGTTTTTCTGTAGCATGGGTGGTTTGTCTAATGGGCCATTGGTGAGACCCACAGACGCAAACCATGCGTAAGGTCGACAGTCAGACAGTGTGTAGGACAGCTGCCGAATTACCAAAGTCAAATAGATAGATTTGAAACATGGAGAAAACGTCTAGGATTCTAAGTGTGGGGGTTAGCTGATAGTTAATTCCGACAGCAAATACAAGTGTAAGAGATGCGGAGAAACGGACGGAAGTCGAATAGCATACAAGTGAGAAGGAAACTCACTTTCTATAGATTATATATATATATATATAATCTATTAAAAAACTTTCGCCAGACATGGACAGTGTACGTCGGACATGCCAAAGTTTTAAATCATTCCCACAGGTGCTTCCTATCCACTTACGTGAGTGGTACATAGTACATCTGTGACGGCCAAGGTACCGAGTTCGATCCCCACCATAGGAATTTGAGCATCCGGACCGTTCAGAAAGCAATGGTAAACTACTAAAAGTATTTATATTGCCTAGAAAATCACTACAGCCGAAAAATGCTGGATTGATGGTTACGTCCTGAGTAGGATATGCTACCAATTTTTTATTTTTATTTACAAGTTGAAGACAGTCTAATTGAAATGAACGGGACATGTGAGCAGGAAAGATAAGCGCAGATGAAAATATCTGATCTGTGGGGAGTTTCTTAATGACAAACAACTTATCCGTGGACAAAAGAAACGTTTCAATGTCTCTCTCAAAGTGTCTCGAAAGAATTCTGTCACCACCTCCTGTGAATCTGTCGCTCATAATTGCCCAATGTGGTGCAAAAAAAACAACAGCACATGTGCTTGCAACACTGAAAATATTCAAATGGTAGAGGCAAGAACAACTTGGTGCTGCCCAAGAGGATAGAAAACACCAACGCACAGAATCTCCACTCTGAATATAAGTATCGCAACTATTGCAGGGAATTATACGACACAATTGGCTCTCATGATTGTTTTTAGACCCATTTGTGCAAACAACTGCGTTATCCAATAGATAATTAGATCAACACAATGTCTTTTCCTGGTGGTAAGAGAGTGCCTGACGGCAAAAGCAACCTATAGAATTAGGTGATGCAATACTGGATGTAAATAGTACTTAATTTTTTTTGGGTCATTTATATTAAAAGAATGTTAGCCTGTTAGATGGTTCTCCTTATTTAATGTTCAATATGTGTTTATGCAGTGCAGTAAGCTTGGTGATTATTTTTCTTCAGGTCAACCTGTCTCTCAAAATGGAACAGTCACTTGGAATTCGACATTTCGAGGGGGTTAAATAAATTTTTTAAATTAATTATGTTATGAGTGAAACAACACTGATAAACAACATTTTGTTATAAATTCACCATGAGGTCTAGACCATAAAATTATAGTTTCTTTGGGTGGCTGCTCAATGGACGGATGTGTTGCGATGATATGAACATACGTATGCATACTCACATTGTCTCCAGCTATCCATGGTTCAGCAGATGTTATGCATACATCGTGCAGATCGACTGTCTCGCTTACTGGACTTGCATCTGGTGTTTCAGTAGCCTCTTCTTGAATATCTTCTTCTACAGGTTCCGGTTGCTTGACTTCCTCTGCCTGGTATAGTGATAAATAGAAATATTATCTTTAGTATACACGAAACCATATGTATTATCCTGGACTTGAGTTACAGTTGTATTTTGTTCGGGGTGTAAAAGGTTTTATATTGGTCTTGTGCAACCATAGGGCTAGCAAATAACCAAAATCATAAAAGCACTTGAGGTTGCACACAATGGAAACCGATTGCTTCGAAGCATGTGCGAAGCACACTGGCTGCTGCAGTACGGACCGTGGCCGAATTGTGCAGAGCGAGAAAGAACAAAGTCTGCACTTGTTTGCAGAATGGAGATATTAATTAAATTGCTTCTTCTACGTGACGACTCTTTTGTAGAACGTTAACCTCAATGTCACTCTGCAAACTTCCTGAAGATACGAAAGGAGGTAAATCATAAGAGTTAGGGAATAACCCAACATACTAGAGGTTTGAGGGCTGCATCAACACAGTACAATATAAAGAAACAATGGAATAGATAAGGATTGTTGCCAATATTTAAATACACGGCATTCAACATACTAACAACAACCACAAAATTAGACATAATTTCGACTAAAATGTTTTCATCAGGACAAAAAGCAAACAATCAAAATGAAATACACCTGTACTACATATGGACACATAGTTTGATAGGAAAGATAAGAGAAACAAAATTATATAATAAAGGAGAGTGGATAAGAAGAAGAGAAAGAATAAGGAAAACGAGTACAAGATAAGCAAAAAGAAGAAGTAAAAAGAATTGCAAAAGAACCAGTATGAAAAAATAAAACGAATGAATAAGGAAAGAAGTTAAAAATCGACTTACCTGAATAGAATAGCGAAATATGTTTCAAGTTTAGAAACGAAGTAGAATAGAACTGCACAGGTCAGTAAGGTAGAACCATTGATACTCAAAATTAGGATAGATCGGAAAAAATAGTGAAGCGTACAAAAAGGGGAGACAAAGGTAAGGTATAAATATGGGGGGAGGAATATATAATAGCGAATTGGGAAAATTACAGTAAGGTAAACTAGTCATCCGGCATTAGAGCCGACTATTGAGTACACAAGTCAAAAGTAAAGAAGTACAGCAATAAAGTACAGCGAAATGTGCACGTGGAGGTAAATTCGGACAACGAAATACAGAAGCCATAACTGAAGTAGTATTCGTGGACGAAGCAAATTTTCGGTTATCTTCCGGTGGCAAGTGGTACGGGAAAGAAAAAGGCAAGAATCCATATCGTCCAAGAACAAGTTGTGTAGAAGCTAAACACATGGATCATGCACTAACGGACAAACCAACTCTAGTCTAACTCTACTATCGATCGTTTCTTTCACAGAAACGAGGCTCACCGATGAGATAGGGTCAGTACTTGAGGGAGCTGGGAGGCAATTTAAAAAAAAAACATTCGTTACTGCATGTTTTCTTGTGAAGGAGTGCAGTGAGACTTTTCTATGGGCTGTGGAAATAAAGGCCGCTTTGCCATAGCAGACAACGCAACATGTACAGGAAGGATTTGACTGTACCTCCGAAAGAAAAAAATCCTGTCCCAATCGTGGATTGAACCCGGGATCACAAGGGTCCGAGAACGGTGTTCTATCCACACAGCCATGCGCTGGGAAGCAATGAATTATTTAATTACACGAGACAAGTTGTTGTTCGTCCAACATAAGTAATGATGGCCATCTGTTGCATCCACTTTTGAAATTCAGTTATAGATATTGCCTATGAATTCGTAGATGGCTATTGCGCCCTATTAGAACCGTAATTTTTTTTGCAAAGAACGGACACGGGATGACCACTGTAGATGGTTTTTGGTCTATTCATGACTTTGGTATCGGAATCTTGTTTTGCCATCTGATGTTCATAACTTTTCTGAGACAAGTTGTGTGAAAGTGACTGATCTTCCTCAAATGACGTCTACAAAGCCCATGTTTCACTAGCGTATAACAGCACTGGGAGTATCAAAGCTCTGTAAACTTCCACCTTAGTATGTAGGTTAATGTTATTTCTATGCCACACTTTTGTGTACACTCTGCCGAAAATGCTGCTTGTCTAGGCGATCCTTGTATACACTTTATTATCAACGGTGACATTTTGTGATACAGTACTACCTAGGTATGTGAATCTGTTCGCAACCTTAAGTGCTACGCCATTTACCTTTATGCAGGACTCGAGGTAGCTTCTGCCAGGTGCGGGTTGTAACATGACTTCTGTTTTCTCCGTGTTAATAGTAAGAATAAAGTTGGTACACACTTTAGAGAATCTATAATACTTTGTAGATTAGCCCCAGAGTTTGCATTTAGGGCACGGTCCATTGTCGAGAAATGTTCGTACATCCCATGCTCCTTGAGCCAGTGGGAAAACCTTTTCTTCTGGTTAATTTTCGTGGATGTGAAAATGACTTGCACTGGACATTTTGATTTAAGTGAGGAGGAGTTGTGCAAAGCGTCGACCTCACTCTCTTGTCGGACCTCATTTGAAACCAGTGGCAAGACGAGTCGAGACAACTGGAAGTGCAGTTTGATGCAGTGGATGGTCATGGTTTTCTACGTGTCTCACCATGTTTGATGCGGTCCACACCACGTTGCTGACTAATTACCAGCTGGGACGATAACTATCGTACTTTATACGCGTAAATTAGCCGAATATCAACCGTGTAAAAGTTGACAAGACAGTCATGCTTTTTGAGACAGTCTCTGCATGACATCACCTACTTAATGACAGCCTAAAAAGCTGTCGGTCGAACTTGAAGCCAGAACACTTCTCAGGCATTCCACTGGTGATGTGTTGTTCGCACGACACGTTAAACTGCTTTAGCAACATAGTTAACGAATTCAATGTGTTGTTGATATTAAAGTAAATTAGGTCATCACCACAAACCTCAATTATTATATAGAATCACTCTTTATAATTAAACAAACATCCAGTTGCCATTGTTGCTGTTGAAGTCACGAGACACGTACACAGGGACCAGAAGGAGATATATATATAGTATAAATATTTACAAAATTTCAAATCCCTTTTTACCGTTTCTCAATTGCAAAGTCAAAGGGAACAGTGTGTGATAAATCGTCATGGCGAAGCAGATACACATGTGAGCACCTGGTTTCAGATTGCAAGGCTGATCCAGGCTAGGAAAGTTCACATGAGTTAGAAGCGTGTCAACAATGGATGTGCCTGGATGGATGTTGCACATTAATAGGTAGGACAACGTACTTCAACTTTCCAAGGCGGAAATCTAAAGAAACAGAATTTGCTGGTTACTTGAAAGTAGAAGAAGAAGAACACACGTTTTATTTTTTTACCCAGCTTTCCCTATCATAGGATAAGAAATCGATCAACGATAGACAGAAACCCAGCTTTTCCTCTCCCAAGATAAAAAATCGATCAACGACAGACAGAGGTATAGTTTGGATATTCTAGCGTTGTGTTTTTGTGTGTATCTAATATTGTATGGTTATTGTTCTTATGAATGTCTTATACTGAAACATAAATGTGTTTGTCCTTATTCTTCTTTGTTATCATTATGTTTAGTTTAGTTTTCTCAATCGACGTTGACACAGTCTGAGCAAACCTATAGGTGCTCGATCTCTCCCAGCACATGACGAAGAGTATGCATGCTGCTGGTTCCCATAGATCGCTGCTTGCGCACACCCATTAGAAGCACATTCAGTCAATTCGTTCTGTTCATTCCGGGTGTAATTCCAAATTCTTTAAGTCACATTATCATGTTATCCTTCCAGTCTAGTGTCCCCTCATTTAGAAAATCAATAAAAGATAATACAGCTGTGAAACTAAATAACAGTAGTACTTACGTAGAACACATGTTTTTGAGAAGGGAATAATGATTGAACAAGATTCGACAGACAGTAGAGTTATGGAGATGAAAAGTAAGGACACGTTTAACTCTATCGGAGGACGAAGTACCCTGAGTTTTAGTCAATCGAGATTACTTACGGACCCAAATCCATGACAATGAAAGGACACTGTCAGGAAATGAAGGTCTACAAAAGAAATCAATCATCTCAGAGGATTTATTACGAAAGTCATCATTATATAAGCGACGATCTCGAAGAGGCCGGGAGAATGGCAGAGAGTTGAAACAAGCAGGAGAATGAGAAATGTAGAGAAGAAAACCATGTGCATCAGTAGAGTTGTAGTAAACAGATGTGCTGAGGTAAAGGGGGATGAACAGTGATAATAATGTCAAGAAAGTTGACAGCAGTAGTAGAGTTGTTAGATGTGAATTGAATGCCAGAGTTAAACTGCTGATAAAGTTGATGAAGCGATATAATTGTCTCAGGCATGTCAGTAACACCTATAATCAATGTATCTATGAAATAAAAAATGGAAAAGGGCATGCACTTCCAGTAAGCTTAAACTGGCTCAGTTTCTGTAAAAAAATGCAGAATATTTGTGTTATATGACAAACATAACACTGGCTCAGTTTCTGTAAAAAATGCAGAATATTTGTGTTATATGACAGACATAAAACTGGCTCAGTTTCTGTAAAAAAATACAGAATATTTGTGTTATATGACAGACATAAAACTTGTTCAGGGTCTGTACAAAATACAGAATATTTGTGCTATATGACAGACATAAAACTTGTTCAGGGTCTGTACAAAATACAGAATATTTGTGTTAGATGACAGAAAATTACAGTAAAACTAAATATCATATGTCAAATAAATATAGGCATAAGTCACAAATATCAATTAAAATATATTTTTACGTTATACAAATACACAAACATGAAAATGTTTTTTCTGTATTTATTTGTTCATATATTCTCATAAAAATCTCCGGATCAGAACGTTTATTTTGCAGTTAAAAGTAAAACTGCATTTTACACATTAAAACAAACATATTGACTAGTTGACGGTATGAAAAGACAATAACAACATTAATAATAGACAATAATGAGATAAATTGTGTGTGATATATGGAATCACTAAGCATAAATATGCAATCAAAAATAAACATATATGGGGGACACTGTAATGAGAAAACATAAATACACCTAAACTGTTTTTCTGAAGGATATTCGATAACACAGTGCATCAATGACGGACTATACAACACAAGACTAGTAATGAATGAAACATCTCTGCCAGCAACAAGACTAGTAATGAATGAAACATCTCTGCCAGCAACAAGACTAGTAATAAATGAAACATCTCTGCCAGCAACAAGACTAGTAATGAATGAAACATAGCTGCCAGCAACACGACTAGTAATGAATGAAACATCTCTGTCATCGAGGTCAACTCCTTGACGTGGAGATGGGGGCTTATCCCCGCCAACAGAAGCTGGAAACTAAGATTAGTCGGACCAACCAAATAACGAGCAAGGCCACAGTCCTGCCCGAGCTAGCACAGGTGCTGATGATGTCAGATATACCAGGCCGAGAGGCGCACCAGCAACTGTGGTATCAAGAAACTCAAATAGTTGACATGTCTGCACGATAACATTTTAAAACTCGTCATGGTTCTCGCACTGTTAAGTTCCCTCAAGCAGGAGCAGTGCCAGATTCTAAACCTCGACATAATTCATCCCCAGCTACTGGAGGTCCCTCTAGTCATCGTATGGAGCCAGGAGGCAGAAGCGGAAAGCGACTGACCAACCAGACAGAACAACAACCCCTCTCAACATCATGCACTGGAATGCAGAGGGAGTTAACAAACAAGACAGAACTAGAAAACACCTTGAACTAGAAAGAGATTAGTATTTGCTGCATACAGAAAACTCACCTCAATGAAAAAATAGCTTTCAAAATACGAGGGTACCAATGTTTTAGAATTGACAGGAAGGATCGGAGGAAAGGTGGCATACTA
Source organism: Meghimatium bilineatum (assembly GCA_034231615.1). NCBI lineage: Eukaryota > Metazoa > Mollusca > Gastropoda > Stylommatophora > Philomycidae > Meghimatium > Meghimatium bilineatum. The sequence goes on along the minus strand of CM067305.1, from coordinate 30,525,137 downwards.
ACACATGGTCAAGGATAACATCAATGCCACAGAAACTAAAACACGTAAGGAAGGTGATGAATGCCTGACAATTTAAATAAAAAACAACTTCAACTCCACATAATAAACTTCTACTGTCCAAATGACATCTCATTAAGCATGACCAATATTAACATCTCTAACAAACACTTCCTGGCAGTGAAAGACTTTAACAGCCACTCCAAAAGCTGGGGATACAACCATTTAGACAGAAGTGGAGAAGAGATAGAAAGTTGGCAATATAACAATAGCCTAATGCCCCTGAATAATCCACAGGGTCCACCAACTTTCTACTCAAGAAGATGACATAGCACCTCCACCCCAGGCCTGGTATTTTTCACTCCAGAACTGGCTGGAATAGTGAATGATCAATAAGTGGACAATTAAGTGGCAGTCATCATCGCCCAGTTATCATCCAAGTGAACAAAACTATAATTACAAGATCAACTAAGCCAAGATGAAACTACAAGAAAGAAAATTGTCACATATATAAACACAAAGCAAACCTACTCACAAAAGACATAGAAGTAACAGGCAAAGACATCAACACATTTGTCAGGGAGTTTAATAAAGAAATACTTCGGGCAGCTACGGAGACCATACCAAGGAGAGAGGAAGGATTATCTACCATATTGGACCAACACACTCCAAAATCTCCAGGAAGAACTGACTCAAGCACGTAATATGGCAGAGACGCAACCATCCCAACAGAACCACATCACATCAAATTAAAAAAGACCAAAGCAAAGTTACCTAAAAAAAAAAAGAAGCGCAGAGAAGAAGCTGGAGGGGGAAAACCCACAAAATATTTTTTTTAAAGATGGGGACATATTGTGGAAACTAACCAAGCAAATAAATGCTGATGGCAACGCCCAGCAACAAACAATTACTCTGGAAGATTAAAGTAAACTCTACACTGGGAAGCAATCAACAGACATGCTTGCAGAATCCTATAGAAAAGAAAGTACCATTACCATCACTGCATGTAGAAAACGAAATATTCGTCAAGAAATAAACAATGATAAAAACAACACAAACTGTCCTGATGCTATGTCAAAACCATCTACACTAGAAGAACTAAAAGTATGTTTAAGGAAATTAAGGATAGGAAATCACCAGGACCGACGGCATCACCAATGAAATGTTTAAGAACCTAGGACATGTAGCAATGTGCACATTACTACAGAAATACAACTACAGTTGATATTTACAGGCAATGTACCACAGTCGTGGAGAGAAGCGCTCGTGTATCCTATCGTAAAGAAAGGCAAGGACAAACAGAAACCTGACAGCTACAGACCAATAAGCCTAACTAGTTGTGTCTTCAAGACAATGAAAACGATGGTCATCAGAAGACTGAAATGGCACTTAGCATCAGAGAAGCTACTACTGCAAGAACAAGAGGGATTTAGAGAATATAAGAGCACAAAAGTCCAAATAACATTCCTGCCCCAGATAATTGAAGATGGATTTTAAAGAAAAGAAGAAAGTTCTCACCCTATGGATAGATCTCCAAAAAGCCTTTGACAATGTCTGGAAAGATGGACTGATACTAAAGTTGCAACGAAATGGAATTAGGGGTTGCATGAGTAAGTGAATATGATCCTTCCTACACAATGGGAAAACAAGTCACTATGGAAGGTCACAACAGAAATAACGTTATCCTAAAACATTGATTTCCACAAGGCTCAGTACTCCCTCCAACTCTTTTTTGTGTTCATAAATGATCTAATCTGCGAATTGCCACAAGATGTAAGAGCTACAATGCATTCTGATGACTTGGTGGCGTGGTGTGTATAAGAACATAAAGATTTCGAACAAGAAAATAAAGAAAATACAACGGCAGCAGATAACATAACATCATGGGCAGAGCAATGAAAGGTAGAGATCAATGCTGAAAAGTCTCCAACAACTATTCACGCTCTCCAATAATGACAAAGCAGGAGAAATAAAACTGGGAAATGCAAGTACCCAAATAGAAGAGGAGTCGGTTTACTTGGGCACCACACTAGATAAGAGACTGACATGGAGGCCCCACATTGATAAAATAGAGGAAAAGGCAAGAAAGAAACTTGTGATCCTGAGGAAATTGGCAGGAACAAGCTGGGGGGGGGGGGCAATAAGGGGACCCTAAAATGTATACACAGGTGCAATTAGACCAATACTAGAATGCAGATCAACAGCATGGACTTCGGCAACCAATTTCAAGCTAAAAGCTCTGGACAGTGTACAAAATCAAGCACATCGCCTTATCACAGATACGATGAAGACCTATCTCATAAATGAAATGGAAAAAAAAATACATGCATCACTCCCTTACCATACAGGAGGAATACTAAGACTATGATCAATACAGAAAAGTACAAAAGCATGCCAATACACCCAATGAAGACCAGATTAGGTGGCCTAGCCGGCGGAAGGCTGAAGAGAAGCAGTTTTATTCACTGATTCAAACACTAAACAGAAATAATAAGAATGAACTACCAGAAATAAAATAAATAACACAGACACTTTTCCCAGTTCCATCGGGAGCAATATCAAAACAACACTATCAGAACCACCATAAACAACGACTACAATATGAGAGAACTGAATAATCTTCAAAAGGAAACAACAGTATGCAACAAGATTAAAGATATACACCCCAGATAAGCGTGGATACAAGTATTTACCGATGGATCAGCAACCAGATCAACGAAGAATGGAGGTGCTGGAGTTTAAATAAAATATCCAGAAAAAAATAATTAATCTACATGTTCACCAAATTGAATCTTCTGCTCCAACTACTCTGCAGAAGTACAGGCAATAAACATTGCTTCAGGAATAATTAAACATACAAGTCAATATCAACAGTTTTTCTTACTGATGCAATGCCTGTCCTACAAGCCCTTGACAGCGATAAACGGCCGGATCTTAAGGAAGCCATACGAGAAGTGAGCCTGCAAAGAAGGGTAGTACTACATTGGACACCATTCCACTGTGACATACCAGGAAATGAAGAGGGAGATATGTTGGCTAAGGATGGAGCAACACATGAACAAAAAGACCAAGAAATCACCTACAAAGAAAGAGGACTTTCATCAAAGCTATTAGTAAAGTCGACCACTCACAAGACTACTATCAATATCTTGACAAAACTGAGTAGGTCATCACAATTTCCTCATCATAACTGGGCACACCAGACTAAACAGCGACTTAAAAAGACTAAGACTGATTACATCTCTCTGTGTCCATGTGGGCAGGCAGCACAGACATATCCTACAGGACTGCATTACATCATCATCATCATCAAGTTGCGTCTCCGCAACGAAGGTTGGTTGTAACAGACCTCCAAAATCCCCTGTCTCTTGTTCTGGTGATGCACTCTGCTAGACTGTTAACCTGTCCATCTTGTGATGTTACTTTCCCACTTGTATCTCTGTCTACCTCTAGCTAGTCTCCCTTCGACTTTACCCTCAAGCAAGGTCTCCAACAAGGTGTCATGTTTTTTAATGTGTCCAAAATATTTTATTTCCTTTAATAATTCTTTCGTCACATTAAATGTTGTTAGAACGTCTTTGTTTGTTTTCTTCTCTTTCTATGATGTTCTCCTTATTCTTCTATATATCCAGATCTCAAAGGCATCAATTCTGTCTTCTAGTTGTTTACTCATTGTCCATGTTTCTGAGCCATACATTAATATAGAATAGATGTAACATTTTATAATTCTCATTTTTAGTTTGTAAATTGTATAGATGTCGATATTTTTCTCATGTCATTGAAAGTACATTTAGCCATTCGTATTCTTCTTTTAACTTTTGTTTCACATTTACAATCATTTGTGATTATGTTTCCAAGATATTGATACTGTTTTACTAGTATCTCTCCATATATGTTTATGTTTAGCACATGTTCTGGAATTTTCCGAATTATCGTGGTTGTTATTATTTGGATGTTTATATCTAGTCCATATTCTTTACTTGATGTATCGACTTGATCTAATAGTCTGTAGTTTCTGTTCACTTTCTGCTTAGAGGATAGTCTCATTTCCATATAACAGATTGTTTAAATGTGTTCGCTGGTAATGTCTATATTTGCAGTGTTGTTTCTTGTATAAATTAAAGGGTGTTTTCCATTTCTGGTTTTATACTATAAATATAAACATTCAATACGATGGGGTGTAAGGCATGGTTGGAAAACCCATGGACTGCAGCCAGTTATTGCCTCGGGATTGTTTGGCTTAGCAAGCCGAAGACAATCGATGCTGGACTACACATTCCATAAAACTATGGCACCTTGTTCCAAAGCACCATAAAAGTATATTAAGTGAAGAATCATAATAATAGCATGCATGCACGCATCACCAACGAGAAGCAGTTCCAGCCTTCACATATGGGTAGTTACCTAAATGTTTGAGTAAATATTGCAGGCTAATTTTTAAGTTGATAGTTTTGTATGCCCCGAGAATGATATTCAGTCATAGTTGGTGCAGTGACAGTTGATTCCGTTGGTATACATGTGGCATTAGAAGTATCATCTGATTATTCCACCTATACTTCACTTGATTAACTTCTTACTGCACTCTTTGCTGATCAATCAGTGTAAACTCTGATCAATCAGTGTAAACTCTGATCAATAATCGATAATGCATGAGACTGATGTAAAACTGTATAACAATAATACTTACATAGAAAACAAGTTTGATGAGCTTTACAGTGAAGGTACTCACCCAGACAGACTAGGGTAGTGTACTGGTACGAAATAATACAAATAACAGTATACAAGACATTTTCAGCGTATATTTATTTGCCATTGAAAATGTATTTTATACTGTTATTTGTATTTTTTCGTACCAATACTCTATAGTCTGATAGTCCGTACTTCATTGTAAATATTATAAAATTTGTGTTTTACGAAAGTGCTCTGATTCATAGATCACTTGGATAAGCGTCACCGAGGAAGCTGCGAGCTACTACCTTTTCTGTAAATTATTATGCTTCTCCTCCCACATACACACTTATTATTGTTGTTTGGATTGTCACTGGTAGGTATGTCTGTTTTTCACAAGTAGTTTAGTTCTGGTTGAGTGATATAGCAGTGGTAATGTTACTTCTTGAAGATTCAATATGTGTTTGCGTAGATGTTTGGCCTGGTGCAAAAAGCTACTTTTTTAAAGCCGTCACCGTGACAAATTCTGGAATTTTCTTTCATTGTGTGGCTATTGTGGGAAAGGAACTTTTCTCCGAGGATCGTAATTTTAGTATCCCTGCGCTCTTTAAATGACTGCAGTACTTCTATTTTCTGCATTTCTATGATTTGTATGAATCTCATTGCTCCTGTGATGATTCAAAGTTCTTAATTCTGTATCTCATCTAGGTTCTATAAGGTGGTGCTTGATGTTGCACTCCATACTGTAGAGCATATTCTAAGCGTGATTGAATAGCTTGTTTAATATACCTATTCAAGAATTCGTTCATTAACTTCTCAAGCTAATAAGACAACTTCCCATGCTACTGAGACAACTTCCCATGCTACTGAGACAACTTCCCATGCTACTGAGACAAACTTCCCATGTTACTGAGACAAACTTCCCATGATACTAAGACAAACTTCCCAAGCTAATGAGACAAACTTCCCATGCTAATGAGACAACTTCCCATGCTACTGAGACAACTTCCCATGCTACTGAGACAAACTTCCCATGATACTAAGACAAACTTCCCATGCTAATGAGACAACTTCCCATGCTACTGAGACAACTTCCCAAGCTAATGAGACAAACTTCCCATGCTACTGAGACAAACTTCCCAAGCTAATAAGACAACTTCCCATGCTACTGAGACAACTTCCCATGCTACTGAGACAACTTCCCATGCTACTGAGACAAACTTCCCATGATACTAAGACAAACTTCCCAAGCTAATGAGACAAACTTCCCATGCCAATGAGACAAACTTCCCATGCTACTGAGACAAACTTCCCAAGCTAATAAGACAACTTCCCATGCTACTGAGACAACTTCCCATGCTACTGAGACAAACTTCCCATGCTACTGAGACAAACTTCCCAAGCTAATAAGACAACTTCCCATGCTACTGAGTCAAACTTCCCATGCTAATGAGGCAACTTTCCATGCTACTGAGACAAACTTCCCAAGCTAATGAGACAATTTCCCATGTTACTGAGACAAACTTCCCATGCTAATGAGACAACTTCCCATGCTACTGAGACAAACTTCCCATGCTACTGAGACAACTTCCCATGCTAATAAGACAATCTTCCCAAGCTAATGAGGCAACTTCCCATGCTACTGAGACAACTTCCCATGCTACTGAGTCAAATGAAAAATAAAAATACTGAAACAGTATAGAAATTGAAAATATAGATCGTTCAGACAGCAGTAAAATTGAAAATATAAGTAATTTTGAGACAACAAGAAAACTGAATATAGAAATCGCTGAGACAGTAACAAGAACTATTGGGATAATGGAAAAAACATGCTGAAAAGAGAAATTATTAAGGCAATCGTAAAATTGATAAAAAGAAACCATTCAGACAATTAAAAAAATAGAAACTATCAAGGTAACAAGAAACGTTAAAATAGAAAACATTAAGACAGGTAAAATAAATATCGAAATAATTGATATAGCACTTAAACTGAGAATAGAAACCGTTAAGACAGCAGTTAAATTGAAAATAGAAACCGTTAAGACAGCAGTTAAATTGAAAATAGAAACCGTTAAGACATCAGTTAAATTGAAAATAGAAACCATTGAGACAGCAGTTAAATTGAAAATAGAAACCATTGAGACAGCAGTTAAATTGAAAATAGAAACCATTGAGACAGCAGTTAAATTGAAAATAGAAACCATTGAGACAGCAGTTAAATTGAAAATAGAAACCATTGAGACAGCAGTTAAATTGAAAATAGAAACCATTGAGACAGCAGTGAAGCTGAATAAACAAACATTGAGACAACAGTGTAACCGAATAAAACATATTGAGACAACAGTGTAGCGGAATAAAACATATTGAGACAACAGTGTAGCGGAATAAAACATATTGAGACAATAGTGAAACTGAATAAAATACTTTGAGACAATAGTCTTCTTTCCTTATTTTTCGCTTTATATCCCTTTATGCTGTGCAGCGTCAGGGGTAGAAAGTGTCTCTGAAATGGTTTTTGTGTGTGTGCTTCATATATGTTTGTTTTCGTTGATTCTTTTATTTCGGTAATGCATCGCTTGCAAAGTCTGCCTCTGACTCTGTACCCATCGCGTCTGTATTGTAATACTTTTGTAGGTTCACTGCCTGATGGGAGCATTTGAAAACACACATAATCTGTTGTCTTCTGATGTAATCCAGAATTTGCATTGTGTTTGTTAGTCTTCTGATGTTTTCGTTCCTGATTCGTTTATAATTCTATTTGTTACTCTGAGGATTCTACGTAGACAAGTCATTTCTGTTGTAACTAGTTTTTTTAAAATTCTGTTGTTAGTGTCCAAGTTTGACATGAGTAGCATAGTCATGGTATGATGATCGTTTTATATAATGTAGTTTTGGTCTTCATGCTCACATATTTGTTTTTGAAAATAAGAGACATTTACCCCAAGATCCGGTATGCTATATTGCATCTACTTTGGATATCTTTGGTGTTTTTCCCATTCAATGATATGATGTTTCACAGATAAGTGAATTCTTTCACCTGTTTAAGTTAATGATCATTGATTAGACTAGTGATGTTTCTTTCTGCTTCTACGATTGACATTATCTTGGTTGTTTTCTGTGTTTATCTTCACGTTAAAGTCCCTACATGTTGTGTGAAGTCTATTTATATGGTGTTATAGTTGTTCTGTCATTGTTGCTATTATTGTTTGAACATCTGCAAAAAATAAGTTCGCTCAGGAGGTTATTTAGGTTGTCTTCTTCATTAGTGTTTTACATATAAGGCAATTTTACATATATAAGCGACATATGTGATAAATAACAAGGGAGATAGAACACATCATTGTCGTATGACAGAGTGTATTGTATATGGAATTTATCTGAAAGCCCAACACTCATTCTAGTTACACTATTGACTGCCTGTCTACCTATTTCTACACAAGTTTATTAGATGTTGTGGAGCACCATATTGTGATGGTATTTTCCAAAGTTGTTGTCTGTTTACTCTATCAAAAGCTTTTTCTTGGTCGACAAACGCGATATACAATTATTTGTTGTTTTCAGTATTTTTTTCTGCCAGCTGTCTGAGTGTAAAAATGGCATCTGTACAGCTTTTGATCTTACGGAATCCCATTTGAGTGTTGTGATAAGTTGTGATTCTATGAATGCTCGTAATCTTCTTTCTGGAATTCTATAGAAAAGCTTTCCAGTGTGACTTAGAAGTGAAATAACTTTGTACTTTGTACAATCTCTTTTGCTGCCTTTTTTTCTTCCAGATAGGTATTATTACAGCGTTCTTCCAGTCTTCTTTTGTTTCAAGTGTGTTTTTTAAAATTATATTAAACAGCTTATGTAACCATTTTATCCCTATATCTGCCACTGCTTTCATTAATTCGACTTGTATGTTATTGGGTCTTGAAGCTTTGTTTGATGGGCCTGTTTATATGGCATTTTCTATTTCTGCTAGCAATATGTTTGGTTCTAACGCTTCCGCTATATTTTTTAGTACGTTGTTGTCCCCTCCATCTTTCAGATTTAACAATTCTTTAAAATACTGCTGCCACCTTTCCATGATTGTTTCTGAGAACTCTCCATGTTTCTCTACGAGCGTTTTAGTTCTGCATTGTTAGTTTGCTAGACCTGTCACAATGTTGTTTCAGCGTCTCAAAATGGTTAAACCGTGTTCTAATTTATCCAATTCAGAAAATAAATCACATATTACATTTCGAAAGCACTGAAACACTGAACTTTACTTCCATTTGGGCGAACAGGATAGCAACCTCATCCCGCGCCATAGAGTGAAACAATAGCGTGACTGAATAAAAACATTTGAGACAACAGCGTGACTGAATAAAAACATTGAGACAACAGTGAAAAAGAAAAACGAAATCACTGAGCTATTTCAAATCAAATCGTAAAACTGAAAAAATAAACCAATGAGACAAGAGTAAAAATGAAAATAGACACGATTTAGCAAGAATACTGAAAATAGAATTTAAAGAGACAACAGTAAATCTTAAACTATAAATTATAGAGGCAAAGTAAATATGAAAAAATAAATCATGGTGACAGCAGTAAAACTGAAAATATAAACTATCTATTTAAACAAGTGATACTAAAAATCAAAATCTCTTAGACAATGATAAAACTGAAAAATAGAAACCCGTTGAGACAGCTGTCAAACTGAAAATGGAAACCATTAAGGCTGCAGTAAAACTGAAATAAATCATTGAGACAACATACAAGTAGAAAATAGAAACTATTAAACCAAAAGTAGAACTGAAAAAAAAGAAACAATTAAGAGCACAATATAAGTTAAAAGATAATTATCGTAACAATATTAACAATTAAAATACAAACCATTGAGAAAACAGTAGAACTGGAAAAAAAAGAAATGCATGAGACAACAGTTAAATTCAACATATAAATCGTTGAGATGGCAATGCAAATATACATATAAATACAGTAATAGAAACAACAATAAAACTTAAAACAGAAATCATAGGGACATCAGTAACATTGAAAATAGAAATCATTAAGGCAACGGTAAAACTGAAACAGAAACCATTAAAACAGCAAACATATTGAAAATAATATTAAAAGAGACAACAGTAAAACTGAAAACAGAAATGGAGATAACAGTTAAACTGAAAATAGATACCATTGTGACACCAATATAACTAGAATCATTGATACACCAGTATAACTAGAAATGTAAATTATTAAGACAGCAGTATAACTAGAAATGTAAATCATTAAGACAGCAGTATAACTAGAAATGTAAATTATTGATACACCAGTATAACTAGAAATGTAAATTATTGATACACCAGTATAACTAGAAATGTAAATTATTGATACACCAGTATAACTAGAAATGTAAATCATTAAGACAGCAGTATAACTAGAAATGTAAATCATTAAGACAGCAGTTTAACTAGAAATGTAAATTATTGATACACCAGTATAACTAGAAATGTAAATTATTGATACACCAGTATAACTAGAAATGTAAATCATTAAGACAGCAGTATAACTAGAAATGTAAATTATTGATACACCAGTATAACTAGAAATGTAAATTATTGATACACCAGTATAACTAGAAATGTAAATTATTGATACACCAGTATAACTAGAAATGTAAATTATTAAGACAGCAGTATAACTAGAAATGTAAATCATTAAGACAGCAGTATAACTAGAAATGTAAATCATTAAGACAGCAGTATAACTAGAAATGTAAATCATTGGGACAGCAGTATAACTAGAAATGTAAATCATTGATACACCAATATAACTAGAAATGTAAATCGTTGGGATACCAGTATAACTAGAAATGTAAATCATTGTAACACCAGTATAAGTAGAAATGTAAATCATTGGGAAATCAGTATAACTAGAAGTGTAAATCATTGTAACACCAGTATAAGTAGAAATGTAAATCATTGGGAAATCAGTATAACTAGAAGTGTAAATCATTGTAACACCAGTATAAGTAGAAATGTAAATCATTGGGAAATCAGTATAACTAGAAGTGTAAATCATTGGGACAGCAGTACAACTATAAATGTAAATCATTGTAACACCAGTATAACTAGACATATAAATCATTGGGACAGCAGTAAAGCTAAAAACCTAGAAATCATTGACTTTAAAATTGAAAATAGGAATCTTTGAGGCAATAGTGAAATTGAAAATAGAAATAATTGAGACAACAAAACAAAACTGAAATTATAAATCTTAGAATAACAATAAAACTGAACTTAAAAATTATTGAGGCAACCGTAAAACTAAAAATAGAAGCTATTGGCGGGATTGTGCTGGGGGCCCGATAAGGAGTTGGGGGGGGGGGGAAGAGATATAGCAACAATGTTACCTGCTATGCATGTCGTCCAAGGCGACTAAGAAAGTTTGAATGTGGAATTGGCTGTTCCATCCCATACAGAGACAAAGTGACACAGAAGCCACGCTGATGTCAGTTATGTCAGGTCGAAAGGCGTCGATATCGCATCAAAGCTTTCAACCATAGCACAGCCCATTCCTTTCTCCAGGAGACATCCTGCTAATCTGCAGGAGTTTGAGAACCAACGCAGAAGCAGATGAAGAAGAAGAATGTCAAAGACACGTATGGTTTACTTTGACTCTTGAAAGAGCACAATGTTTGCTTCTATTTTTAGATCTAACAATCTTGATACATCATCAGCAGATTATGACGTAGATAATGCTTCAACACTTATTTTATAGTAGAGATGTTATCATTGGCTGCTTCGGCAATGTCTTTGAAGAAATATGCATCCCCGTTCTGTAGATATAGCAAAATATTTGAAGAAATATGCATTCCGCGTCTGTAGATATAGCAAAATATTTGAAGAAATATGCATTCCCCGTCTGTAGATATAGCAAAATCTTTGAGGAAATATGCATTCCACGTCTGTAGATATAGCAAATTCTTTGAGGAAATATGCATTCCGCGTTTGTAGATATATCAATATTTAGCGCAAAGTTTACAGTAACAATTTAGCAACATTATCGGGCATCTAAGCCATTAACCAGGCATAAACGGAGAGAATATTTAGTAATACTGGTCACGCATGCCATATGAGAACACGAATGAGGGTTGGATTTTGTGGGCTACATTGACCATTGAAAAGCAAAACCAATAATAATTTGTTTTCTTTTGCTGGTTTTGATATGTGTTTATATCTGTGGTATTGTCTTTGGTATAAATTTCGTTTGTCTTCTGAAGCTCTTAAATATTTATTAATTTTTGTTTCCAAGATTGCTACTCTGAACCAATACGTTTGCCACAGTATTTCATCATCATCAAGTTCCGTCTCCGCAACGAAGGTTGGTTGCAACAGACTACCATCAGGCAGTGTCCCACAAAAGGTATTGCTATACAGGCACGATAGAAACAAAGCCAGGCGCGGACCTTGAAAACGATGGATTACAGAAATAAGGATCAACGAAAACTAACATATATGAAGCATCCAAAATACCATCACCAGAGAACTCTTCTACCCTGACGCTGCAAGGCATAAAAGCCATCTCCAGAGAACTCTTCTACCCATGACGCTGCAAAGCATAAAAGCCATCTCCAGAGAACTCTTCTACCCCTGACGCTGCAATGCATAAAAGCCATCTCCAGAGAACTCTTCTACCCCTGACTCTGCAAGGCATGAAATGGTTCAATATACTATGAGAATGAACCCTTATTGGCCAGCAGCAAGAGGATACAACCTGAAAATGGAAACAGCAAAATACAGAAGAAGACCAAGAAGAAGCTGTATTGAAGGAGTTACCAACATTAGAGTGATACGTCACAATATTATTGCATATCAAGTGACCAAACGTGCTATAACCCGAAAACCGATCTTTATTCAATCCTGCGAAGCATTACAGCAAAAGTAGAGTAAAGGCAATACATAGATAAAGAGAGATACGTATGTCTACGGTAACAATAAGTGCATATACAATACAAAGTAGTTGTATTAATTGGCGAAGCCACACATATTTTTTTTTTAAAGTGACCCATATCACAAATATACACCACACAATATGAAATAAAATAGGTGAAATAAAGCTCACATAGACAAAAAAACAGTTTATTGATGAATTAGCAATAACAGCTGAAAATGTAGCAAATGTAGTGGACAAGACAGTTATGCAATAGATCATCAATTGCTAATACAAAACTGTCAGAGACAAATACGGAAACTTATTACAGAAACAGAACAAATGCAGCGATGGGCAGAACATTTTACAGAGGTGCTGAATAGACCACCAAACAGCATTAACTTCCGACTTTGAGATTGAAGCAAACATATTTTATGTTTATGTATTAAATACAATTTATGTTAGACTATTGGTTAGAACAGTTACAAAACTAAAATACAAATGACAAAAGCAACTGTCGACGATGAGATTAGTGGTGAAATGATGAATGCAGCTGATGATAAACCTCTTTTAAATACGCTTGCTATTATATATGAGGTATGGGGATAGGGGGGGGGGGAGAAAAACCGCCTCAACGATAGAATTATAATAAAATTACCAAAAACTGTGCTCTTTTTTATTGCAACTATTGGGCAAGGAATTGGCAACTATTGGCAACTATTGGGCAAGAAATTACTAGATTAAAAAAAGGAGAGACCAGCAAGCTGGGTTCAGACCAAAACGAGAATGTAATAACCAAATTTCACTCTTAAAACAATTATCGAAGAATCAGTGTGTAAATCTCCCAGTATCAACTTTATTGATTTTCAAAAGGCATTTGATAAAGTTTGCACCGTCCAAAACTGGACACATTCTAGTTAGATATGGCTTTCCAACTAGATATTTAAATATAATCAAGGCTGTATATGACAACTCAAGATGCTGTGTTAGAACAAACGAGAGTATGGATGTATGGATGGATGGATGTGTGGATGGATAGAAAGATGGACAGACAGATAGACAGACAGACAGACAGACAGAAATCACAGAGTTAATCTAGACATGCTCAAGCTAACCGTAGAATACGAAAACAAAATATATTAGAACACATTCTAGATAAGCATGAAATACTTCAGCTTTGATTATTGAATATTGGTGTCTGGACAACATGCAAGAATTACACACTGTAGCATCGCATCACTCGAGATGGAGCGCACTGGTTCTGTCCTATTCTCTGTATTCGATGCTTAAGGAGCATAGATAGATAGTGTAGACAGACAGACAGATGTGTGGGTGCGTGGATGTATGGATGGATGAGTAGATGGATAGAGGGATGGATAGATAAATGGAAAGATAGATAGATAGAAGTTAATCTAAGCATGCTCAATCTAATTTAGAATTTAAAAAATAACTAAAAGAACATATTCTAGATAAGCATGAAATACTTCAGCTTTGATTATCGAATAGTGTTATCTCTCACCTTTTTCTTGACTCTCCTATGATCACCTGTGAAATTCAAACTTTTATCATCAAACGCATCTGGAACAACTTCAAAGAAGGAACTCTTGACTCTTGGTTTAGTTGGATGAGGATGTGGCTTAAAGAAATCAATGTCTTCCTCGGCCATGGTATCTGAAAAATACATCATCATCTTTATCACGATCCCAGTTGGTCTCACATGGTCATCGTCGACTATACTAGGTCCTTCCGCTAAAGACCAAAAACACATACTTCCATTCACCAAATTACTATTGTCCTGGACACAACACTTTGCCCTGGACACAATACCATACAGAGGAAGACTGACAGTTTGTGTGCCCTGGACACATGGACACAATACCATACAGAGGAAGACTGACAGTTTGTGTGCCCTGGACACATGGACACAATACCATACAGAGGAAGACTGACAGTATGTGTGCCCTGGACACAATACCATACAGAGGAAGACTGACAGTATGTGTGCCCTGGACACAATACCATACAGAGGAAGACTGACAGTATGTGTGCCTTGGACACAATACCATACAGAGGAAGACTGACTGTATGTGTGCCCTGGACACAATACCATACAGAGGAAGACTGACAGTATGTGTGCCCTGGACACAATACCATACAGAGGAAGACTGACAGTATGTGTGCCCTGGACACAATACCATACAGAGGAAGACTGACTGTATGTGTGCCCTGGACACAATACCATACAGAGGAAGACTGACAGTATGTGTGCCCTGGACACAATACCATACAGAGGAAGACTGACAGTATGTGTGCCCTGGACACAATACCATACAGAGGAAGACTGACAGTATGTGTGCCCTGGACACAATACCATACAGAGGAAGACTGACAGTATGTGTGCCCTGGACACAATACCATACAGAGGAAGAGTGACAGTATGTGTGCCCTTGACACAATACCATACAGAGGAAGACTGACAGTATGTGTGCCCTGGACACAATACCATACAGAGGAAGACTGACAGTATGTGTGCCCTGGACACAATACCATACAGAGGAAGACTGACAGTATGTGTGCCCTGGACACAATACCATACAGAGGAAGACTGACAGTTTGTGTGCCCTGGACACATGGACACAATACCATACAGAGGAAGACTGACAGTATGTGTGCCCTGGACACATGGACACATTACCATACAGAGGAAGACTGACAGTATGTGTGCCCTGGACACAATACCATACAGAGGAAGACTGACAGTTTGTGTGCCCTGGACACATGGACACAATATCATACAGAGGAAGACTGACAGTTTGTGTGCCCTGGACACATGGACACAATACCATACAGAGGAAGACTGACAGTTTGTGTGCCCTGGACACATGGACACAATACCATACAGAGGAAGACTGACAGTATGTGGAGCTGTTAACAGTCACTCACAGAGTTGGGGGTTATGAGCACATGAATAGAAGAGAAGAACGTGCAATCTGGCAAGACGGACAATGTGGTCTTCTATTACTTGATAAGCCAAAAGATCCTCCAACATACTAATCAAGAGGTAAATACAAATAAGGTAGACATGTTACTGAAGAAAACTTTCAATATAAAATAATAAAATATAGAAAATAACAATAAAACAAAGAAGAAATACAATTGTCAACGTGTCGGTCCAATTGGGACCTTTATCAAGACAACAAAAACAGTTAAGAAAACAAAACCATACCGAATATAACCAAAATGGATGGGAGAATTATTTCTCTCACCAGAAAATCATCACCCAGTAACAGATCCAGCGCAACACAATTTTAATAAGTGCATATTGAAGCGTTTAATTTGTATAAATTATGAAATACTAAAAGATGAAAGATGCAAAACTAAAGAAAGGGAACACTAAATAGCTTTGCCAAGAACGGGGGGGGGGGGCGGGGGGTTAGTGGGCGACGGGAGATAAATGGGGAAAGGATAGAGAAAGATAGTGCACGCAGGAGCGGGGGGGGGGGGCTACAAATAGATACAGGGAACATAGAAATGTGTAAAGACAAATAGCATTTGACAGTATAGGCTAGATAACAAAATATATACACATCCAAATACAATCACGAACTAAACAAATATGTATACATTCTATTTGGTAATCATAGATACCTATAAATATAAGCACATATATACATACAAATATCTCGACTTATATAAAAGTATATACTGATATCACAGCACACATTGGAATACAGACACATACATGTATATAGGTACCTGCACACACAAATGCACATGTAGGCCTATGTGTCTGTATTCCAATGTGTGTTCATTTCTTGTCTATACCTTCTATCCCTTCTTTTAGTTCTGGAAGTTTGCATGCGCAATGGGGAATGGTAATAACTGGTTGTATTGGCTTTGGTTTTGCTTGCCCTAGAGTTCGAACCTTCTGTACCAATTTGTTTTGCGTTTGTTGAGAAATTACTCATCTCCAGCCATTCTTATTACCATTAATTCTTTGGTGCACATGATGGTTCAGGAGTCTCTTGCATTTTTCTGCTTGTTGAACCACTTTCATATCTCGTCTATCTTCCATTGATTAATGCCAGTTATTGTTTCTAATGTAATTATTGGTGGAGATTTCATAGATGCAGAGATCATTCGAGCAACTTGATGCTGGGTTTTGTTTATTTTGTTGAACTGTGTTTTAAATGCTGTGGCCCAGGCTACGATACCATACTCTGGAGTACTGGCCTAACTACCTATGTATAACCTTTTCAAGATTGTGCTGTCCGCTCCTCAGTGTGGGCCAGCTATCTTTTACATTATGCCCATTCTATTTCTGGCTCTTTTCTCTGCCTTTTCTGTGTATTTTGCATCTATCATTCTAGAGTCAATGGTAATTCCGAAGTATGGTGGGTTCTGCTCAAATGGGAGTAAGTGATTGTTTCATTTTAGTGTTACTGTCGAGTAGGCTAAAGTATGCGTGAGTGGTGTTCTTCTCGATAATGTTCAGCAACCATTTCTTTGTCCAGTTTTCTAATTTGTTCAGTGGTCCTTGCATTCCAGTTGTTTCCAGCTGCTATTACCGACAACGTCAGGTCATCTGCATACATTGCAGAGTGTATGTAACTCAGTTGGTAAGCCATCCATAATATAATTTATATAAATTAGAAAGAGTATAGTGGATAGTACACCTCTTTGGTGGGACACCTTGTTTTTTTGGGGTTTTTTTCTTAGTATGCGCCTTCAATCACTTGGGCTATGTAGGCGACTTGGGTCTTATGTTGAATTATGTTGCCTGTAACCACTCGTACTGCTATTAGCTGTTTTCCTTTCAGGGGCCACATGTATTTTCTTTTGACTAGTTTCTCCATACAGCTAAGCAGACTAACCATTCTCTAGAACTATAGTTACTTTTTCGAGTTTGTCTTTTCCTTGCTTTAGGATGGGTACCATGCTATTTTCTTTCCATGCAGTGGGCACTTGTCCTGTTCTCCAGCTAGCGTTTACTACCTTTAGAAGCTTTCTTTGCTTTAGGCTCCAGTTTCATAAGCATATCATTGGTAACCCCATCTTTGCCTGGTGACTTCTTGAGTTTGAGGTTCTGAAATGCTTCTTGTAGCTCAGTTTCTGTAAACTTTGACATTTGCTCTTCTCTCACCATGGACTATCCTTTAGTCCTTGGATTGCTTCTTCTTTTTCTTCTTTTTCTTCAGCGTTCTTAAACTCCCACTGGATCTCCCTTGCAGCAGGACCATGGTCCTACTATATTTCCAGAAGCGTGTAATCCAGAGTTGTGTCGCCGTTTTATTTGAGTCAATGGTCCGACACATCCGTCTTCGGTGGAAGTCCTTGTATTTCATTCTTAACTTCTTTTTTTCTTTCTGTTGGTATATTTATCTAGCTCACACTTGCATAATTTTGTATGAGACTATTTGCTGCTGCTTTAACTCTGCATTCTTTTATTGTATTGGAGTGTTATTGGTGGTCAGCTACTGTTTTCATCACTCAACGCCTTGACAAGATTCCAGAGTTTGTTTCCATCATTGTCTATGCTAAGGCTCTCTTTTTTTCTATATAGCTCTGCCTTGCAGATATTTTTAATCTCTCTCTTATATATAGCAGAAGCTGCCTTGGGGTATATAGTGATTTCTGCACTTTGCTATGTTTCTGTTCATTCTGTTCCATATTCAAACTTTTGTACATCTTTGGATGAGTATTGCTTGTAGTTTTTCCTTGCACCTTGCTGTTCTAAGAATTGTCTCAGTTAGCTTCTATGTCAAGTTCTTTAATTTCTTTTGATGGGCATTAATATATTCATTATAAGTGTGGTGAACCTTGAAATTTTCTCACAATCTGCTCTCTTATAGTTCCAGCAAGGAAGAAGTCTCTGCTCTTCAAGTGTATTGTTTAGGTATGCGTGAGTTTGATGGGTTTGTGATTACTATCACCTAGTTAGTTCCTCATCATTCTCGTTATTTTATAGGATAATCTGAACAATATGCTGTTTTATATGTGTGCAAACAAAGTCATATATTTTTGTGTGTCTGTGTGAAGGATTTGATGTGTCTGTGAAAACAATGTGGTGCCTCTGTGTGAACAAAAGGGTGCGTTACTGTGTTTGTATGAACGATAGATCTCTCTCTATCTCTCTATCTCTCTGTCTCTCTCTCTCCCTGTCTGTCTGTCTGTAGTTTTCTCTCTCTCATATATATATATAATGTGTCTGTCTAAATGTGTGTCTGTATAAACTATATAATGTATATGTATATGTGTGTCTGTCTATACAAATAATATGATGTGTCTGTGTGTGTCTGCACAGACGATATGATGTGTCTACCTTTCAGTGTTATTTTATCTGTAAACATGTGTTTCTTAGGTAAGGCAATAAATATGGATCTCATCAAATCATCGGGTATGTGTCCCTTATTATATGCGTTAAAGAGAGTTCAGCAGTGCTATATAACTCCTATACTGACATATGGAAGTGAGTCTTAGATAATAAAAAAACTGGAAAGTGTGAAATTAGAGGCAATAGAGATGTGGTTCTACAGAAGAATTCTGAGAAAAACTGCCAGAAAAACTAATGTGGAAGTGTTGAAAGAGTCAATTGTGAAACTGACCTTAATAAATAATACAAGAAAAAGACAATCTTCATTTTTTGGCTACTTCATGAGGCAGGGAGGTTTGGAGAACATAGTCACAACCGACAAGATTGAAGGCAACAGAGACAGAGGGCGACAATGTGAGAAAATATTAGACATTTTGACAACCTGGCACGGCAGGAAAATAACAACGATCTTGAAACATAAATATGGAGATCGAGAGCTGTGGAGAGTCACGATCGCCTGCGCCATCCGGCATGGCACCTCATGATGATATATGTGTTGCTTTCAGCAATATCCATGTATTTCTTACAGTGTGTTTTTCTCTGTGTCTATGTTTCTATAAGTATATATGTGTGTATATCTGTTTTCTGGATGTGTCTATGCGTTTTGCAGTGTGTGTCTGTGTCTTTGTTTTTCAGTGTGTTTCTGCCTGTATCTATGTCTTTCCTTTACTGTATTGCTATCTGTGTATATGTGTTTCTGTCTGTGTTTTTATGCAAGTGGACGTGTTCATTTTGATGGTTTTTTTTCTCCCTGTATATCTGCTTGTCTGCCTATATCAATGTGCTTCTGCATGTGTTTTGCTATGTTTTTATCAGTGTTCTCTCTGTGTTTTTATTGATGTGAGTTTCTATGTTCTTTTAGTCTCTGTATATATTCTGTTTCATTCTGTATGTTTCTCTCTGTGTTTTTATTGATGTGAGTTTCTATGTGTTTTAGTCTCTGTATCTATTCTGTTTCATTCTGTTTCTCCCTGTATGTGATAAAGATTGCTTCCTGATGTGCATTTGTATAACTGTCTATGTGTATGTGTATAAAGGTGTATGTATATGTCTATGTGTTTATCGCTATATGTTCCTGTATATGCATGTGTATGTGTATATATTTATATGTTACTGTGTATCCACCTATACTTCTATGTAAATCTAGTGGGTCTGTGAATGTATGTCAGTATCTCTTTCTATATGTCTGTCTGTGTGACAAGCTTGTAGATAAAGGGATCCAGTGGGGGGGGGGGGTGGTAGGAAAAAGAAACTATCATGAAATTACATATCAGCAAACAAGTAAAGATGGTTGCAGTTGACCCAACAAACAATTAATGATAGATGACTTCAGATGACTCAACAAACGGCCATGTGTACTTGTAGGCAGGCAGCACAGAGTACCAAGCATATATTTCAAGATTGTTCTGAGTATGAAACACTGAGGCAGACATATCAACAGAGGAAACAACACTGGAATCAAAGGTCTGTGGGTTACTGTATGAACTACAAAAGACAGTGAGTTTCATTCATGAGACAGAATTACAGATATAGACATTTTCAAGTGAACGAAAGAAGAAGAAGAAGACCCAACAAACAGGTAAAGATAGATGGTTGCAGTTCACCCAAAAAAGTAAAGATATATGCTTGCAGTTGACCCAACAAATAACTAAAGATAGATGGTTGCAGTTGACCCAACACACAAGTAAAGATAGATGGTTGCAGTTGACCCAACAAATAACTAAAGATAGATGGTTGCAGTTGACCCAACAAATAACTAAAGATAGATGGTTGCAGTTGACCCAACACACAAGTAAAGATAGATAGTTGCAGTTGACCCAACACACAAGTAAAGATAGATAGTTGCAGTTGACCCAACAAACAAGTAAAGATAGATGGTTACAGTTGACCCAACAAACAAGTAAAGATAGATGGTTACAGTTGGCCCAATAAACAAGTAAGGATAGGTTGTTACATTTGACCCAACAAACAAGTAAAAATTGTTGCTTGCATTTGACAGAACCAAAATCTCTAAAACATTATTAGCTTGTTTTAAGAATTTCCCCCTCACCCTCCCCTCCTTGACTAAGTAATATCTACAACCGTGGTATGGTTGGTTGCTGATCCAGGGGTCCATGTGCTCATACCCAGTGGCCCATGTATTTTTATGATGGCCACAAACCTATATAACTAAATCATGTGCACTGATGACTGGAAGACACACGTATCTCACTATGAACACAAATGTCATTATGTTGTTTGAATGTGCAGTCATGGTCATGCTGACAATACTCGATTGCCATTACCTTGCGATAACAATAGCTCTATTACAAGCATGTGTTCATAGCCACAGTATCATTTGAAGATATCAAACAATGGACACAAATGGTACCTGCTTTATCATTTGTCACTTATCAACAGACACCTTCTGTCATAACAATTATAGGCCTACTATTATTATTGGTATTGTCAGAATAACTGTTATCATTCTCAGTAATAATTGCACACGAAATCATGATAATACAATGATAAAATCTCACCTTACAAGATGAGTGTTTCCCAACCAGTGCTCACCGGGAGAGTGATGATGTTCAACTGTTGTCAGTTGCAACTGTTATGATTTAAAAATCAATCCTGGAATTATGAAAATAGTGATATGCAAGCGTTCGTATCACAGATAAATGATATCATAACTTCTTATACAGATCAAGTACGAAGGGGATCGTTAACGTGTTTACTACTATTACCTAAAATATAATTAATCGGCCTACTCGTAATTAATGCTGATTTACATTAGATTACAGATTTCATGTTATTCTCTGTATCTAGACAAATGATATTGTTGCCCCGTGCAAACAAATTGTTAGCACTTAGATAGTTAACATCCCCATGAATATAACACTCGAGTCAATCAGAAACAACACGTCGTGCATTTCAAATTGCATATGATTTCTAATTCAGCTTCGCAGACAATAGTCTGAGCACCGGCGTGTGTGTGTAAACTCGGGGCGCGTGTGTTTCTCCCTTCACGACTAATGCTGCCAATTGTAAAAGAAAGGAAGAAACGAAGACAAACTGCGAAAATTGTGCCAGGCTTGTGTTGGAGTGGGGGAAAAAAGATGAGAAAGAATATGCGTGTAAGGTTTTGCTGTGCTTGACAGTACCAATGTATTTTTTCAATACAATTTTGTTGCCCTCACCAAACCAGCAGCTCGCAAATAGCGTATTGCTCTGCTTGCTAGTATTAGTCATCTATCGTCGTGCACGCAGACGAACCAAGTTTATCTGAGTTGATGCGAAAACCAGTATCACTACACAACGCATTTCCACAGGGAAGTTTTGCTAGGGGAAAATGGTTATAATACATGTTCTTGGTAGGGTAACGTTCGGTTTGGGGGGAAAAAAATGTTAAATACAAGACCGCGCAGCGCACTTTTCCATACATACAACTTAACTGTACGGCGTCATTCTTGCTGTTTCACTTTCACACAGGCACACTACACTCTTTTCGAACTTAACTGCAACACACGCCTACATATTTGTTCAAACTGTAACAGTGAATATATGCAACCACGCACACACTTGCATATCTTTCATAATACAATAGCAGTCATTATCATGGACTGCCATGTTGGTTGAGACATCAGCAATGTGTGTTAATGAGTAGGCAATACTAGAGCCATGAATAAATTTATAGGATGACCATACGTCCGGATTTGTCCGGATATTTAACATAAATTATGTTACCGGCCGCCTTTTAAAAAAAAAAAAAAACGTTTTGTCCGGCTTTTTAAAATAAAATGTAAAATGTTCCCTCGATATTTGGATCACAACAAAAACACACAAAAATTCCCAAGTTAACAAATAGGCCTATTTGTCATATCATGATTACTCTCTTTTTCAACTGCCGGCGCGAGTCCAATTTGATTTATCAGAGCTTTTTGACTATCAAAATAATGGAGGACGTGTAAATCCCTCATCAGATTTGAGATAAGAATGTACTGTTCCATCAGTGCTGACACATTTGAATTGTGTTCAATAGGTCGGGGGGGGGGGGGGGGGTTGTCGTCGTCTGGGATGCTGGAGATGTTTTAAATCAAATATGTGGTTCGTGTTATCATTGACAATTACATGTGCATTTTGTGTGCAAAATTATAATTAAATGTTCAATTTGGTAAGTTTTATGTTTAATTCTGTCTAAATTAAAATCTTGTTTGAAGCTATATCAGTGGGCGTTCTTGTGACTCGTTTAGATGAAGTATTTCCAGACTTAAGTAAGTATCTATGTACGTCAGTTAAGTTCATATTTTACCATATTTTTTAATCATTCTGTGTTAATATTAAGACTTTATTTAGAAGAAAATAAAAGCTATCGTTTGTCTGTTGTATAAAAATAAATAATGCAGTGACGATATTGTACATTTAACCAGATAGATATAGCAACATGGCAACAGGCTTACGGCTACTGAGTAAAATGTGATGTCATAGTATGAGTAATCGATCGCATGATTTCTGTGAGAAATTGCTAAAACACAGCGAATAATGGGATTGGATAAAGATGTACTCCTACTTTCTTGATGTGAAGTGTTTGTTTCTGTAAATTTGCTAATGACCTTTACGGTCATTCAATTTAAATGTTATTGGTGCATATAGTTACGCAGAAACAGTTAAAATTTTAAAAATAATATTTTGTGTGAGACAGTATTTCGAAACAAATACTATCCATGCAAAGCAACTGTTAGTGATAGCCTGATATACTTTTAGTCTTTGCAAAAACAAATCGGCTGAGAATGTGTGTAAAGTATGCTGTCTGTAGCGTATGAATAAACATTTTGGAATTTCACAATATCGATTTTACGTTGTCAATTCTTACATATTGTAACTGTAACAAGTAGCAAGAGCATATAAGATATACCAATAAGAGCATATAATACAAGAATATCTGGGCGTAAAGCCAAAGGTAGACCAAGAAAACGGTGGATAGAAAACATTAAGATAACCTTGAACAAACATGGACTAAATGCAACCTCGGCGACACATCTGGCCTTGAAACGACAGCTTTAGATACCACCCCCTACGCTTAACGGCAAGTGTGAATGCGACCAACAATCATTCACCTGGGGACAGACAATAGACAAAAAGTAGCAAGTTACAACTAATATATTTTCAAGAATATTTCATGCATATAACTGACCACATGTTGATGTTAAAATGCATCATTTTGAAGTTATTTTTACAATATCAAGTTGTTAGTAAACTCATTTTTATATAGTTGTGATTTTTTTTAATAATAGTAAATAATGAAGAAATTATCACACATTTACAGTACTCAATTTTTCTAAAGTTGTGCAAAAACATTATTTAAACAAAGTTTATCCTATTTATTTTGAGCATACAAATTAGCGGGTTTTCTTGAACAAACGGAGTCTGTGGTAATTTCTAAAACGTCGGTGGTAACTTATTGCCACTCCTGAGCCTTTTCCATAAGATATAGTCATTTTGGGTTATTTTACAAGACGCAGGAAATTTGTTTCTTGATTTCTTTAATGAGAAAGTTTATTGGTCAATGTTTAATTAGTTGTTGATAATTGTTTCACAAGCATAGCGAAATATACAAATCAACGGCTTGGAGTTTGAGGTCGGTACAGAAGCTTCAAAATGAGACTGGGCTATATCTGTTAAGGCACTTATTACGCCTTGCACGAAGTATTCAAAATGAACGGTATCTATGTAAATTATGACATCTATAACGAAGGCTATTAAAAGTTTTGAATAGGGTAGAGCATTACATGCGATTCAAAAGAGAACAACATGAAAGGAGAGATCAGACTATGTTCCCTCATCTCAGGATCTGCTAATTTCCTGCTCACATTGCAACAGGTCTTTCAGAGACTGGAATGGACTCAGCTATCCGGGGACTCCAAAACAACCCAACCAAACTTGACCCTCCTTAATGCCGTGCTCATCTTCGCTTGCGAAGCAGGAAAATTTAACATCATCATCCTATTAAAAAATGTGAATACCCTCAATGATATTGAGCTTAATGATGTAGTGCTTGAGATATGTGTTCAAGTAACCATTCAAAGGTTTCTTCTAGCCTCCGATTCAACCCTTACCTGCACACAATTCACCGCAGGGCAATCTCTTTAGAAGATGTTCGTCTGACATACGAACGATGTGCCCGGCCCAACGAAGCCAACAAGACGTACCCAGTAGATGATTTCCATCTTAGCCTATTCGAGATTATTCGCATCTAGAATTGTTTTTCTGCCAACATTTGTGTTTCTATGTAAGATTTGTTTACTGTGGTCTTTGTTTGTTCTGATGAAGGCTTTTTAGTCGAAACGTCGTCTGTCATTGATTCATTGTTATGTTGTTTTATAAACTTATTTTGGTAACCCTTAACCCAATTTTTTTTTTCATTTTGACTTTTGTCCTGTGTTACCCCAGCCAACCATTTCTTGTTTAGGGTTGTTACCCATCACTGGAACTTGTACACCAAGAAGCTTTCTCAGGCCCAACAGGTGACAAGAATTGAAGAATCCTGCACGCCTAGCTAATACAGTCAATGATTCGGCTGAAGGAGAACGAAAGAGCGGTATATATAAAGATTAGTTTCCAGGATCAGACCACGCCGGATACAGGTATTCGCACGATGACCACCAAAAGCTGCACTAAGTTATGAATAGAGTGTATTTAACACTGTTTGAAGTGTTAAATAATATGTATGTTTTAATATAGGGGAGGGATGCCAGTCTCTTAAACCATTTCCTTCTTCCTTGAGTACACA
The DNA here is from genome assembly GCA_034231615.1 of Meghimatium bilineatum. Lineage (NCBI taxonomy): Eukaryota > Metazoa > Mollusca > Gastropoda > Stylommatophora > Philomycidae > Meghimatium > Meghimatium bilineatum. The sequence goes on along the minus strand of CM067305.1, from coordinate 30,499,434 downwards.
TAAACACATAACTGCAGAGACGTAGATCTGATCTCCGTAAGGGGGTGTTTGACGCATGGGCCTTTACTGTCAGATCAAAAGGGAAAACAGTACACGAAGCCAGTGGTGCCTTTACCGAAACATCGAGCAGTCTAACTATGGAAGTATTCGTCGTAACGCAGGCACTTTACTGGCTGGAATCGAAAACCTATTACCATGCATGCTTACTAAGTGATTCACTGAATGTGAAAGTCAAAACAGGTAATGTACGTAGGGAATAAGCGGAGTCATTGGAAAGAGCTAAAATGCGGGCATCACTACGAAAACTCACGCTTATTTTTGTCCCCGGACATGCGGGCGTGGAGGGAAACGAACGGGCCGATAAATTGCTAGTCTCGCCACCACAACAGACGGTCAGCCTATGGACCGAGCAGACATACTCACTGCTCTTTCTGAGTCCTCACGATCAGAAGACTTTGAGATGAATAAGCATGAGTCAATATCAAGAATGCAAGAATTGGGAGTGAGGATGGGTGTGGCCCGAAGGAACCCGTGACAAAGATTTCAAAAAGAGTAGTGAACCAACAAAGAACCGGAACAATCAGCCGTTATACCCTGAGAGATTTACTGAAGCGGAGATCGGAGCACCTATGAATGTGTCCGGTGTGCGAAGATGATAACCAACATACCTAATACCTAAAGGGGGTATTTTACCTATTTAAAAAAGCTTATTCGTGTGTTTTTACGTGTCCTATCCACATTTTGATGAAAATTGACATTTTTGCGAAACATTGTTAGGGGGAAAGGGGGGATTAGCTTTCCACTCGCCTTTTGAACAAGTTCCTAGAACTAAAAGTAATGTTACGATTTGCTAGGGAGGGGAGGGGATTGAACACCCTCCTTATCTACGATCCCGCAGTATTGCTGCACATGTCATTCGGGCCATTTAAAACCTAGACCATAAACAGCAACTATCTATACGATTCCATCCTATGGCTACGAATACAACAGCTAACTAAAGTTATGTATATAACAGCTAACTAAAGTTATGTATATAACAGCTAACTAAAACTACGGGGATCGCACATAATTAAAATCTTCAGTTTTCTTATGGGTACTATACGTTTCTCATGGTGGTGGTGAGGATGTGGTGTACCCGTGAGGTCATCCTGCTGACGACTGATTTCATGGTGTTCGCAAGAATACCTCCTACTGACGATTGATTTCATGGTTTTCCCACGAGTACCTCTTGCTGACGAATAATTTCATGGTTTTCCCACGAGTACCTCCTACTGACGACTGAAGTCGTGTACACAATCCACTAGATGTACATACTACTGAGCATAGAAAACTGTTAGCATACAAATGATTCCTGGTCGTTAGAAATTCTTTAATGCGTAGTTATAGTGATTCTTTTTCTCTGAAATCTCTACACAGCTACACCAGTGATGGACACAATTTTTGGGTCGGCGGGAAGATTTGAGCTAGTTTTCTGTGGTATGGGGACCATACACAAAATCAATACATCCAAAAAATGTTTTGATAGCTACTTCCTGAATAGGATACGCTACCAATGTTTATTTGTAATGGGACCAACTTTAGGGTAAGCACATATTGTACTTTTAGATCATCCCGGTGGGCCATAAAAAGTGGTTTGACTGGCCGAATGTGGCACGCGGGATGTATTTTGCTCACGGCTGCTCTACGTTGTGCCCATCTTTTGAAAATAATTAAATTCATTGTGAATTTTCTCATCAGTAACCACGGAAAATGAAAACTTAATAAACAATTGAACTAGTCAAACTATCAAGCACACAACGTAGAGTGTTGCTTATATATTTTACTACAGTTTCTTGAAATTGTATTATTGATGAATTGTAATAAAGCAAATAGTTAGATTGTAGATAATTAATACTCTTGCATTATGTTGTTAATATTTTCTTGATAATAGCCTTTTGGTCGAAACATATATTTTGTTGTGTTGTCAAATGTGTTTCCAGTTACTAGCATAACTTCACCATCATTTTCTCATTGACAGTCTTAACATTCTTGCTAATAACTATTATTGCTTGTTGAACATATGTTCAATATTAAAATATCTGGACCAATTGTTAACAAATGAAAATTAGAAAATGATATATTAAACTAATAGAGCGTGTAGGACAAAAGTTTATTGACACACACAAAAGACAGAAATATAAATAATATTTTTAATTGGTCCTATTCAGGTCGTGGACATCAACCCAGCATTTTTGGCTGTAGTGATTTTCTAGGCAATATAAATATGTTCAGTAGTGTGTCAGTGCTTTCTGAACTTTCCGGATGCACAATTGCCTGTGCTGGGGATCGAACTCGGTATATTGGCCGTCACAGATGGACCACTCTGCCACAGAGCCGGACATGTAATATACGAGCATAATATAATACATAAATATTCATAATGTTCAAACAAGTTGTAGGCAATTGTGCATCTGGACCGTTCAGAAAACATTCTATTGAACTTAAAATACATCATTTATGTGAAAAATAGGAGATTGGAAATATTTGACCGTGTTGCTACAACGGGTTACCCAGACAACACGATAATGTTGGGATACAATTACTCTACATTACATACTACTAAGAATTTTTTAGACTAACGGGAATTGAACCAGTCCGTTCAACGGCACCAAATAGCCTAGCAACTATTGAACACGCGTTCTTCCGTACTTGACTAACCGCATCTCCAAAAAAAGATGCGATTTCATCAAGCCTTTCAAACTGTGCACACAAAGTCACCAGAACGGACCGATCGAGACAAGGACTATTACAACAACAACAAACATCCCGTACAGGTTTTTGAAATATCCTCAGTAACAAAGTTAGTCAAGTACGGAAGAACGCGTGTTCAATAGTTGCTAGGCGATTTGGTGCCGTTGAACGGACTGGTTCAATTCCCGTTAGTCTCAAAAATTTAAAAACAAAAAAATGTCGTCTGGCTTCCTACTTATATTTACTTGTATACTACTAAGAACAGTAGAGCGTGACCCTTGGAATGTATGGATTACCTTCCAAAAGGACCTCAGTCGTTACGTATTTTCATTATTGTTGGGGGTTAGATTGGTAATGCCTTGGCTATTTTTGACGTGCGATACCAAGTATATAAATAGTAACCAACTGAATGCTCAACAATAATCAAGAAACATAACGAATGGGGTCCTAATTAATTCAGCGAACATGTATTCTATACCGCCGATCAATAACGCTTACAGGCTTGTCCATAAATTATGTCCACAATTTAAGGGGGAAGGAGGGATCAGGTCTGAAAATTTGTGACAGTTTTGGAACTACTATTTTTCATACACCAGTTAAATTGTGTGAATTTGAAATACCCTTTTTTAAAAATGTGGAATAAAACGTAGTTTTTCATATCTTTCCTACTAAAAAAAATGTATAGGCGAATGGGGAAGGGGGAGGTGTGTTAATTTTTTTTTTTTTTTACATAATTAAACAGGAAATATGGAAATTCTTGACAGTTGTTGACAAAAGGGTGAATGGGTAATATAAAATTGACAATAAATTGCAGACGTAATTTATGGACCCCCCCCCCCCTTGTGCAAACAAGCAGGATAAATAAATATATGGGGGAAAAACCTCAACAACAGAAATAGCAAGATAAATGCAGCGCAAAATCGGACGTGTATATGTCCAGATCTATCGCCTTGAAGTAACAAGTCCACAGGACTATATATTTGATGAGGGACTCGTGTTAGCTGTATTTGTCAGAAGTCACGACTGATTCATCCAACGATGACGTCACCTACACTCAGAACACGCCCACTGCAATTAAGTTCTAACTCATCGCAAAAATCCATATGCGGAGGCCTTTTTTGACCTATCGACAATTGCACGTGGTAACTACCATATTGCGTGTCACTGCGAGAGGCTATTTCTTTCTTTTCATTAGCTGGTGACACATGAGAAGCCTCTCGCAGTGACACAAAATAGACTGGATCAAATGTGTGCCAATAAGTCAAAAAGACCTCCACACAGCGGATTTACGACTTAAGCGTGACTCAGAATGACATCACCAGAGATAACCCAACTAGTTGGCAAATACAGTTATTAAATATGAATGATCTCCCATTTCAAACACAAATGTATATGCTCGCCTTCGATCTTGGGTATATCTCGCATGCCACAAAAAGGGTGTTGGCAGGCCCGTATATAAGATAAAGAAGGGAGGGGGCCGCTAAAACCCCTCCTGAAGCTATTCTGAATATGACTTTAGTACCAGGAATGAGCCAAAATGTCGGTAAAAATCCCTCCCGTAGCAATTTGTTCACAAAATGGGCTTCAAATATCCCGTAGCGAAATTTACGCACGAAAACGGATGAATGACTAAATTTTTTTTTTAAATTTTAAGTAATCTAGCCCGTAGATAAGGGGTAAGTGAATACTATAATAAAGAGGCATCCATTATTTTTATAGAAACAATCATAAACCAGCAAAGGATATTTTAATCAGGTCCGTTAAGATTGCATTGCGCCTATTCACCGCGCAACTCGAGTCAACACGTTTTCTCTCCTCAACCAAATTGCAATTCCCCCCCCCCCCCAAAAAAAATCATTTACTGTTCACATCATGTCACGGTGAACGTCCAGGAAGGCTGACTTCTTAACACCATATTAAGAAGAAAAAATAGGGTGTTTTTTTCGGTCACATTAAAAGACACGACCGCATGGAGAGAGTGTTATTGGATGATAAAAGGTAACATGGGTAAGGCTGCCAAAGACGCCGTAGGAGAAAAGACATTCAGGGAAGCCTGCACATGTCCCTAAAAGAGGCGGGACAGCTTGCTCAAGACCACGAAGAATTCAAGAGATCCATAGGGAAGCCTACGTTCTGGAAAGAATTTGTCACTTGGCGATGACATCTGAAACAACCCTGTTTATGTTTGTTTGTATTAAGGCCTTCTGGCACTTACTAATGTTATACGTTTGTGGTTCTCGAGGAATGTACATACCTGAGCAGTATGTGAGTTGTTGTTATCGTGTGTGTCGACTGACCAGTCCATATTCATAGTAGCTTGAGAATATACATGTTGAAAGTCTTGTCTAAAATCGCATCTTTTTTTAGGGGATTGGATCTGGTCGAAGACGGGTTGGCTCAAGTTGTGAGGCGAGTGGGTGACATCTGTGCGGACCTGGTTCAAATCCCATTTGTTTACTGCAAGATTTTTCTTTATAATACACGGAGTTAGGTGGCAAGACAGAGTCATTAACACTGATGTATTGGAAATAACAGGCAATACCGAAGTATTTTCTATGATCCGATTCCTGGTACACACTAGAAGGATGTGTACAGAATACGAATGGATCTATTTTATGGAGAGTTACAATCTGGGAAAAGATTTCAGGATCGATTTCTACTTCAGTGCAAAAACGTATAGACTTGTGTACACGAAATAAACAAGCTACACGCTTTGATATGGAATCATGGGAACGGGATGACATGGATCATGTTGCAGGGAGGCTAATTGTGGGGGAAGGGGGTGTTAAACAGGAATGGAGAAAGTGATAGATAGTTCAAGGGCTGCCCGGTCTAAGAATGCATGCGATTGTACAAGTGGGCCTGTGATTTATTGTACATACTGTGAAAGAATCGGTGGATTCGAAATTCCTGAACTACACTACGCAGACGACACCGTGCTTCTTTCAAATGATTGATATAAATGGATTGGAACAACTAATCAAGAACACACAAAAATATAGCAAATCACAAAACTTGTATTTAAACACGCAAAAACTTTAACGGTGCAGGAGACTGCAAGACAGAAATAAGGAAGAGATTGGCAATAGCATATTGTAAAATAAAACGGTTGAAAAACATATGGAAAGACAACAAAAAAGAAACGAAATTGCTAATGTTTCGAACTTTTATTTTTCCGGTTGCAACATACGGCTGTGAAACATGGACCCTAAGTAAAACAGCGGCAAAGAATATCAACGTCTTTGAAATGAAATGCTACAGAAACATACTTAGAATACCATGGAAGGAAAAAAAAAGAGAAACTCAGATATTATAAACACATTGAAGATTCCAGAGTGTTGGTTATTAAACACAATAACAAAAAGAAAACTACACCTGTTTGTTCATATAAAGAGACACAACTGTTTAGAAAGACAAATAATGAAGGTCAGAATACCTGGGAAGAAGAGAAAGGACAGACCAAGAAGACGATGGACTGACGACATTAATGATAAATTGAATACATCGTTGAAGAATGCAATCCGCATCACCCAAGACAGAGAGTGGTTCAGAGAATTCATTGGGAAGACAACGTTCTAGAAAGAATACGTCACGTGACACTGTGAAAGACTCGTTGTGGCTCATATTGGTATTTCAAGCCACATTAATCATTTCCGTGGATCGTAGACTATATTTGGTATAGCGCAACAATAATACAATCGTCTGGAAAGACGGAAAGATGCTTACTGCTATTTAGTGTTCATTCTATTTTCCCATTGCACACCCTAAATGCTTATTTTTGCACCTTATCTAGCTATTGCGGTGTGGTGTTTGAAGTAATACATTTACCCCCCCCCCCCCCCACCCCCTCCCCAAAAAAACATAAAGGGTTCTGGTAAAACATTGTTAACAGACGTCGTGCAGTTGAGTCATATTCCAGGAGTGGTCGTATGTCCTACAGTTGATTCATATTCCAGGAGTGATCGTATGTCCTACAGTTGATTCATATTCCAGGAGTGGTCGTATGTCCTACAGTTGATTCATATTCCAGGAGTGGTCGTATGTCCTACAGTTGATTCATATTCCAGGAGTGATCGTATGTCCTACAGTTGATTCACATTCCAGGAGTGATCGTATGTCCTACAATTGATTCATATTCCAGGAGTGGTCGTATGTCCTACAGTTTATTCATATTCCAGGAGTGATCGTATGTCCTAAAGTTGATTCATATTCCAGGAGTGATCGTATGTCCTACAGTTGATTCATATTCCAGGAGTGATCGTATGTTCTACAGTTGATTCATATTCCAGGAGTGATCGTATGTCCTACAGTTGAGTCATATTCCATGAGTGATCGTATGTCCTACAGTTGATTCATATTCCAGGAGTGGTCGTATGTTCTACAGTTGATTCATATTCCAGGAGTGGTCGTATGCCCTGCTGGTAAACTTTAATAAGTATTTTATAATTGCCCCTCCCTCTTTTTAATCATGTGGTTTTACTTAGTTTTAACAGGATGGCTAACTTTCTTCTGGCCATTGTTGATGTTTTATTGATGCGTTCTTTTTTTATCTGTTCCACTTTCATTGTTGGTTTCTTCTTCTTCTTCTTCTTCTTCTTTCGTTCACTTGAAACATGTCTATATCTGTAATTCTGTCTCCTTAATAAAACTCACTGTCTTTTGTAGTTCATACAGTGTCCCATAGAGCTTTGATTCCAGTGTTGTTTCCTCTGGCCAATATGTCTGCCTCAGCGTTTCATGCTCAGAAAACTCTTGAAGTATATGTTTGGCACTCTGTGCTGCCTGTCCACATGTACACATGGCCGTGTTGCCAATCTTGAACTTTGTATACATGTGACTGCGGAGTCGGTTGTATACTGTTCTGAGACGTAGAATTATAACTTGTTCTGATCTGTTCATATTGTGATAGTCATCTTGTGTTTGTGGCTTTCTTATTGACTTTATCATCTGTTTTTTCTGATGGTAGGTGATTGGTATATCTGGTTGGTCTTCGGCAGCACCTTCCTTAGCCAGTTGGTCTGCTTTTTCATTTCCTGGTATTCCACAGTGAGAGGGTATCCACTGCATGGTTACCCTATACTGGTAAGACAATTCGCTAAGTAGTTTTTTTAAGTCTGTTAGTTTTCCAGACTGGAGAGCTTGAAGCACTGACCTTGCATCTGTCAGGAATACCACAGGCTGTAGGTCAGAGTTGAAGTTCAGCAGTTTTTTAGCTGCCACACTAATTGCCTGGATTTCTGCATCATAATTATTGCAGAATTTTCCTGTCGGTGTTCTGATTGTATCTCTAGGCTTGTGTGGATATTCTATATATACACCTGCACCTCCATTCCTCACAGCATTCTGTGCTGACCCATCTGTGTACACTCTGACCCATATATCTTGTGGATATTCCTTATCCAGGAAACTGAGGGTGACTGTCATTCGCTGCATACTGTTCTGTTCGTCCTCGCTTAGTATTCCTTTCACATGGGTCTGAATGTATATTGGCATTCCATGGCTTTCACTCCACGGGGTTTGCTCTGGTACAGACCTTAAGGGGCTGTCAACTTCAGGTAGGTCTGTAAGTTGTCTACGGAGTCGTTTAGCTTGATGGATAAAGCTGCTCCTTTTCAGTCGTCCCATTGCTAGATTTTGGAATCTTTCCTTCATTGGATGACTTGGCATACACTGAAACTTTTCTGCTTGAATTAGTACTTTTGTGTCTCTGCGTTCGCCAAGTGTTTGCATTCTTCCCATTTTCTGCATCTCTGCTATGGGTGTTGATTTCATTGCTCCCAACATTATTCTAAGTGCCTGGTTTTGCACTTTATCTAGATCTTGTAATGTGGTGCTTGATGCAGGACACCACGCAGCTGAACCGTATTCCAGGTGTGGTCTTATGCCTTGCTGGTAAACTTTACTGAGTACATTTCCACTGGCTCCCCATGTGGTTCATTGTTGGTGAATGTGAGAACAAAAATATTCAAATATTCTGGTAAAACATTATCACAAGGATTAAAATATAGACATGTTTTCAACATAACTAAGGAAAGAATGGGATGAGGGGTGTCCCTGAATTCTTTACAAGTTGTTGACATAATTTACTTCATTGTAGACAGTTTTACTACAGTTTTGATTTCTTGTTTAATTTTGACGTAATTTATGGATAACCTATATATATATATATATGTATGTGTATATAGGCATTGATTGTTTGTCACTAACCTCAGGAATTGAGAGCAACTTGCTGTTATATCATATATACAATGGGGTGGTTTCTCTGAGCTTTCTTTCATATCCAGGAGACTTCAGTTTTCGGCATAATGCAATGCCTATGAAGACGTTTTCTGCTCTGAGGGGGTATTATATAAGCATACAGCAAGTACTATTTATCTTGCAATCAAATGTAGGCCTAATTTTCCGAGTTATATTTATGAAGTTATACAGTTTATTATTTTTTTCTATAATAAAAAATAAATCAAGCAAGCGGTGTTCTTTGCTATTTTTATCCCGCTCATTTTTTGGAGTGTAAATAATTGCCACATGTTTGTTTACGTAATTTATGCAGATCCCATTACAGGCAGTTTCTCAATGGTGTGATAACTTGTTCACACATGAATCTCCAAAACACGTGAGTCATGTGGTGTCCCTTGAACAAGAACATCATGAAGAAAGTACTTCATAACGTAGAGATTTGATGATGAGAATACAAAGGAGTGATAGAGTTAAAAAGTCTAGGAATAACTTTTGGACAGCGTTGTCTGGTGTTATTTCGATAACAATTAACCAGACAATCCAGCACTTAAAAGGAAATCAAAATATAACCTTTAGTACAAGGAATTTAGAAAATCGTTAAGGTCCTCAAGAAATTGACATAACTGTGCAGTGTGTGTGTGTTGTTATCGTGTGTGTCGATTGACCGGTCCATATTCCCAGTAGCTTGAGAATATACATGTTGGAAGTCTTGACTGCAATCAAATCTTTTATTTAGTGTAGTCGAAGACTGAAAATGTGTTGGCATGTGTTGCAAGGTGTGTGTGTGTGCCTTCTGAGCGTACCTGGTTCAAATCTAATTTCCTGCATTAGAATGTTATATTATATCTAAATTATATTATTTCTTTCTCCATGTCACATCTGAAGCATCAATGTTTATTTGTCATTTATGTTAAAAAATATGCCTAATTGGTCATTGTACCACTGTATTGGCAATGGCATATTGTAAAATAAGACGGTGGAAAAACAACAAAATAGAAACGAAACTGCTAATGCTACGAACCTTTATTTTTTCCGGTTGCAGCATACGGCTGTGAAATATGGACCCTAAGTAAAACAGCGGCAAATAAGATTAACGCCTTTGTTAAGAAATGCTACAGAAGGATGCTTAGCATATAATGGAAGTAAAAAAAATAAAAAAAAGAGAAACAGATATTATAAACACATTGAAGATTCAAGAATATTGGTTAATAAACACAATAGCAGCAAGAAAACTACACCTGTTTGGTCATATAAAAAGACAAATATGTTTTAAAAGACAAATAACGGAGTGTAGAGCACGTGGAATGAGGAGGAAAGGCAGACTAATAAGACGATGGACTGACGACATTAAAGATAACATGAATACGTCATTGGAAAATGCAAGCCGCATCGCCCAAGACAGAGAGGTGTTAAGGGAGTTAATTGGGAAGACAACGTTCTGGAGAGAATACGTCACATGACAACAACCGTTTATGCTCCTGGCACGTACTAATGTTAAATGTATGTGGTCCTGTCTGAACTAACATACTTGTGAAGGGTGTGTTTTGTTGCTGTTTTGTTAGAAGTCATAACTAAACTAGCATCTAGGAAACGAGGAAAATGTGTTGACACATGTTGCGAGGCGAGTGGGTGAGTGAAGCAGACATCTGAGCCTGGTTCAAGTCCGGTTTGTTGTATTCTGATTTTCCTTTAATAATAAATCATGGATGTTTCTATATTATAGTGTTCGTAAAGTGCATAAGCAATCAATTGACACAGTTAATATTTTGATTGTGGAGTACCAAAATCTGTGCATATTTATGCAGACAGAAACCCATTCATATACATCATCAACCAATATTTCCAAAGATTAAAAGTATGAAAACCACTTTATTTTGACAGCTGCGTTGTGTGAATTATTTCAAAACTGTTTCACATAAAAAAATTGTTTAATTTTTAACTGATAACGTGCCTAAGGCTCTACGTAAATTGATACATGAGGTACACTCAATAAATAAATGTATAAGGTGAACCAAATATTAGGTGTTTGGTGGAGTATATTTTGTGTACTTTCTGAAGTTTTATTATGCCCACTAATTGTTTGTTTGTTCGCTGATAGACTCGTCTTGGTAGTCCAAGACACATACTTTTTAACATTGGATGCTATTACTATAAGTTATTTTGAGGCGTATAGTGTGGCCCAGTGATCTGGGTTGCCCTGTAGGGGACTGGTTTATGTGACCTGGGGTTCTGTCTGAAAGTCTGAATGAGGACAATACATTTTTGGGGGGCTGGGATCTAGTCATGACTAGTAATGACTTTTTTACATGGTGTTGCTTCGACTGAAAAGAATATGACTTGCTGGTTCTATGACTTTCTATTCAGTATGATTCCTCTCCTCCCCCTACCCCCAATAAGAAACGTTTGTGTTTGGTTTTATGGTCCACAAATACATTGAGTTTTTTCAATAGTTAGTAAGTTGCACACTGTGCATACGGCGTGTAGCTTAACGTTTTCGATTCGAATATATCATATTTGTAATTTGTATTTAATTGCTTGAATATTCTTTACAAACGCAATGAACTATGCGTTTATTTGTTGTGCCAGTTAATGTGTTAACTTTGAACATGACCGGCTATACATTGGGGGTCAGGTTCTGCCAGGGTTGCCAGGTGGTTAAAACTGTTAGTGCCAAAAGGGAATAAGTGAGTGCTGTAAAACTATAACAATAGTACTTACGTAAAACACAAACACCTGGTGTTTTACGCAAGTATTATGACTAAAATGGCTAATAAATAGCCAAATTATAAAGTGCTGTATAAACTACTAAAGTATAATAAAACTAGCTTAAAATTTAATGAAATGATGATGATAATATGAAGTTATTACCCATTATCAAATAAAAACCAAATTTACTGTGCCTTTTCTAAATTCAGTATTTGTTTAACCTGAATTTTCTATTGCAAAATACGATTTCAGCTCTTGCCAATTGAAGAAAATGCTACTACTTTTCAATAGACATCTGTATTTTTAGTTTATTTACATAAAATAAACACAATTGAGCACGAAAACACAATCTCAGGTATGAGGAATTCGACTATTCGTCTTCTTCTGTGTTCAATCTCAAACTCCCACTGAATCTCTCTTGTTGCAGGATAATAGTTCTGCTAGAATTCCGCAAAACGTAGTCCAGGGAATGGGAATGCGTTGTGCCACCATTCTAATTGCACCAGTGGCCCGACATACCCGACTACGGAGTGGAATTATAATGAGATCAATACCATGAGAGATTTACTTCAGCGGAGATCTGAGAACCCATGGACATGTCCGGTGTGCGAAGAGGATAATCAAAATACCTAATCCTTAGCATATAGTCATACGGTATTACTTCCAGAAATGAAGTTCATCATAGCAAAATTCATGGAAATTAAATTGAATGAACTCATTCATGCAGCAGAAAAGTGCTCGGAAGAAAGGCCATCACCTAACTTGGAAGAAAGGGACAATCATTTTAAAATTTAGAACAGGTCACAACAGACTCAAACAACACCTATATAAAAATAGGATTTTGCGACACCGACAATATAAGAAAATATGTGAAGTTAAATATATTGAAGGCGAAAAAAATAGAGAAAATTTTTTTTTAAATCATCAATAACCACGTCAGTTCATCATCATCATCAAGTGCCGTCTCCGCAACGAAGGTTGGCTGCAACGTATCTCCAACATCTCCTGTCTCTTGTCTTGGTGGTGCACTCTGCTAGACTGTAACCTGTCCATCGTGTAATGTTACTCTCCCACTTGTATCTCTGCCTACCTCTTGCTCGCTTCCCTTTGACTTTACCCTCTAGTAAGGTCTTCAATAAGGTGTCATGTCTTTTAATGTGTCCAAAATATTTTATTTACCTGATCTTTATTTCTCACGTCAGTTCAGCGACCTTTAAATGACTAAGTTTAAGAAATTATTTTATATACGGCCAATATGGCAACCCTATATTGTGCGGCTCATAACATCTCCATTGCCACTCCTGTTTTCACAGATCTGAGCTTTTTCTATCAGATCTGGGGATCTTGGATTATTTTCTAGAATCGTGAATATCTGTCTAGCCTTTTTTTTTTTAAACAAAAAAATCTAGAACGTTCGTCGCTCAATGTTTCACTAATTGTTAATAATTGTTTTGCAAGCAAAGTGGAGCATACATAACAATTACATGGAGCTTTAGGTCGTTACAGTTTTCATAAAATGGTCGTCCGTGACTATATTTACACAGAAAATTATTGTGCCAGACTCTAATTTCGAGCTTTGAAGTATCCAGAATAGACAATATCAATATGAATAATAACATATGTAACTAATTTCAACTTTATGTGTAACACATACTGGCATACATGTGCACACGGTTGTGAGAAAGTTGGCCCTGGCTCATATCTATGGGAGGAAGGGGTTAACAATGGTTAAATTGTGGTGCTGCAGTCGGACACCGCATTTGGTTACACTTCTAGACAATTCTAAATTAAATGTTGTATTAGTAGAAATGTCCATTACCTTTGCAGAATTAGGATTGTATAGATTAATCAAGCTACGGGAAACATAAGTGTGCATATTTTTTTTTACATTATTCTTAGGGAGATATCCGTGAAACTGGTCCAGAACACACAATAATTTTGGCTTACAACCAATAATTAATTGTTTCACGATGAGTTGACTGAGCTATTTGTTAGTTTTATATTCATGTAATTTTCTTTATAATCGCTTGCTGATAAAAGAAAACGGAAAAGGGGGTTCAACCCCGTTCCCCCTTAGGAAATTATAATATAGCAGTTGGAAATATGAAGCAAGCCAATAGTGGGTAAAAGTTACATTCCTCTTAAGGGTTTTCACAAAATGGAATATCTATAAATTAACTCAAAAATTTTTTTGGGTCAATTATTGACCCTTTTGTCAACAACGTTTAAGAATTCAAGAAAAAGTACGAATAAACTGCATGATTTGTTTCATATTTTTAAAAAATGTTTAAAATGTAAACAATTTAATCGATGTACTAGATTAGATAGGTATTAGCTATGTTGGTTATCCTTTTAGCATGCCCGGACATGTCTATAGGTGTTCATATCTTTGCTTCAGTAAATCGCTCAGGACGTAACGGCCGATGGCTCCGGTTCTGTGTTAGTTCACTGCTTTTGATGAATACAAAACAGTATCATTGACGTCAACTTCTGTCAATCCCTACTCCCCATCGTCAACAATTATAACACATTTTAGACTACCCCTCCTCCCCCTTATGTGTTGTTGTAATTTATGGACAGCACCAAAGGTCACCCAAAATATTACGAAAATGAAGGAATTACACATGAAAACGAGGAATTGCCACTATTAAATTCTCACCCAAGAGGGAGAAAATATGGCCTACTGAGACGGCACTGTTTCCAGACTTGAGGGGTTCCATGGATGACCTGAAGCGAATCACACAATTCATTGAAGCTACTGGTGCTGTAACCTGATATCTGACTGAAGAACGATGAAGAAGAAGAAGAATCCCCACCCTATAGGAAATCAGAACATGATATTTATACTCAAGAAGTAAGCACCCCCACCTAAAAAAAAAACAACGTGAACCACCCCCAACCCAATAAAAAGCCGAGTACCACCTCACACTTTTTCATTTTAAAAAGTGATTTCTACAAAATAAACTCACCACAAATTTCAAATTTCACGCAAACAGAGGAATACCCACAGAAAAAATAAACACGACCTGACCGCTATAAATTAACACCCCCCCCCCCTTTACTAAAGACGTATCTTGATCCTATTTACTATGTAGGCCATATATATATAAATGTTAATAATTGTTTTACAAGCAAAGTGAAGCATATATGACAACTACATGGAGCTTTAGGTCATTACAGTTTTCCTATATATAAATGGATAGGCTCAAAAGTTATTTCTTTTCGCATGTTTTATACTTTCCTCAATTTCGTAACGCAGACAATTAAAAATTGCCAAACTTATAGAAATTTTCACTAAGAAGGTGATTACATAATTTCGAATTACTGTAATGTCCATGTGTCCAACAAAAGGTGACCAATGATACGATTGGGTAACTTTTTACTTCTGGCCGATTAAAAAACACTCAACAATTTGCAAGCAAATGCCGTTAATGGCTTATGCCTAATGAGTGGTAGAAATATATATTATTGAATTTTTCCAAACAAGGGACACAGCGTATAGATAGATAGATAGATAAATCTGATTCAATATAATATTACGATGTTTTCATAGGGTTACTATTGTTACAATTCGCGTTTATGTTGTTTTCTTTTTGTGGTATTTTAATGTATGAAATTAAATTTTTCACATCTGTCTCAAATCTGTCACAGATAGGGTCAAGGCCACACGATCGTAAACACATGTTACGGTTTTAGATTTACATTTAGTCTTGAAAATATTACTGTACTTTGTTAATTGATGGTGTGTTCCACTTGACGTTTATTACCGGGTATGCATTAACAGATAAACTGCGGTGTCCACCTGCGTTTCTGCTATTCTTTTGATAGTTGATTCTATACAATGAAAAATTTCACTTCTGTTTTCATTTTACGCCGCTCGCTTACGTAAAGGTAAATTCCATGGCAGAAATGTGCTGCCGGGGATGAAGATAAATCGAGTGTTAAGTCGAGCAACTATTAGGTGAGGTGGTAGTTCCCTTTCTTGCTGTCTTTACCCCCTGTCTCATGCGTCAGGTACTGATTTACAGTTGAGTCGACTGAAGGGTGGTGAGAAATATTGACCCATATAATTTTGTCCTGACGTGTTTTCGAACCTGTCAAGTTGTAACCTGGTGATAGCAAACAAGCTCACTATCAACCTGGCTACCGTGCTCCTCTCGCTTACCAGCTTATTAACAATCGCATCACGATTGCGCACAATTTGTATATAGAGATTAATTTTCCCTTTTGAGTCGTCTTAATTTTGTTTTAAATGTTAAATATATTATGCCTACACAGATATAACATGTCTTTACCACATTTGAATAATAATTCGCGGCTATTCTTTATTGTTGTTATTATTTTAAAGATATTCCTCCAAGTAAGAGTGTAGCTATGTAGTAATGCTAGCCTGTAGAATATGGGGTGAAATATATCAGTCATGGCTAATTTATAAGAAAAATATTCGCATCTAATCAATTGTTTTTGTTTTATTCTCTCCCAGGCAACACCGGGTATTGCTTCGAAAGTATATATATATATATATATATATATATATATATATATATATATATATATATATATATATATATATATATATATATATATATATAAACAATATTATATATATATATATATATATATAAACAATATAATATATATATACCCTTACGGCATTAATAAATACTATGCTTTAATTATATATATGCTATTATATATGATATATTATATATATGTATTATATAACAGCATGGCGTTACAGCATTAGAACGGGAGCACTAGCGCAGAAGAATTCAGACAAGAAACTGCAAGACAGAAGCGGACACACAGAAAAGAAAAAACATCTCAACCTCACACAGATACCTTCTATTGTTGTCAATTCTGTAAAAGAACATTTTGTGCGCGCATTGGACTTGCTAGTCATTTAAAAACGCACTATTAACTTTATTATTTATTGTTATTGTTATTATTATGGTTGAGTTTTTGGTCATCGTCGATCACGACGGACGAACATCATGATCATATTATATATATATATATTGATGGAGGGTGTTTCTCTAATAAAGTCTGGGTCATTCCGTCGATCGTTGGATTAATCAACTAACATCGTAAAGTCCAGACCGATCTGTGTAACAGAAGTCAGTTCAAATTAGGAAAGTATTAAAACTGGGAAAACACGGCCGAAACTTGGGATGTCTGGAAGCAGAACCTGCGTTCGAGAGCAGCATTGTTCAGAAATAATAATTTTATAGTATATGGGGAAAAAAGAAGAGAAAAACGCAAACAAATATCTTTTCTGCTGTGATATGATCGCTTGAAAATTCACAGTTACTGAGAAAATATTCTACGGATTGCTTCTTCTTGTTGCTAAATGACCGTCTGCAAGACGCAAAATATTGGCTAAACAACAAGATTCTACAGCAAATTATAATGTTTTGGCAATATCAAATGCCATGACAGATTGCAATTTATGTTTATGACTGGTGCTTTTAAAAGAAATTTTGAGTGGTAACTATGCATACCATGTGACATCGCCACTAGGGCAAAGGTCACCAATGAGTGCTTATGTAGTTGATAATCCAATATCACGTTGTTGTACACAGGTAAGCAACTCCAAATAATAATCTACGAATGTGTCTGAAACATATTTCTCAAACAACATACGAGATAAATAGTATGCGATGTAATATTATATACGATTATTGCTACGATGTCACATAAGTCTATATAAGAGCATATTTGTGATGAGTGAGACTGACACTGACACCACTTGACTGCGTGTCTCAGCAGTCGGATCATTCATTTAATTCTGATTTTAACCCAGACATTAGTTATCTATTTCATTTGCAACATAACATTCGCAATCATTGGTTATTAATGGTTTATAACCGGATATAGACGTTAAGTGACAACTGAGTTGAAAGAAAACGTACAGTGGTCCCACCTCCCCCTTTCCGTGTTACCTGTAACGGAACATAACCAAAAGGAGAGTAGTAAATTAATGTAACCGGGGTAATGCTAGGCGATGTGGCTTAGAGTTATTAGTACAGTATGTATTTCGTAGACCTATAACATAATTATACGAGGTAGCTTCAAAAAGTTCCAGGAATCAATGGATTATAAATATAATATAGAAATAATTAACAATAGCATATTATGATATGATTATGATATCTTATATTTTCACCACATTTGCTTCAAAGTGTATATAATATGAACTGCACACTTCTACCTTTGTCAATGTACCATTATATACATATGCTGGAAACATTCGTGGAATCCAGTCTTAGACACATCTCTCAGCTGACTAGTTATTTTGGTGATAACTCATTTGCATCATTGAATCACTGTCGTCCTTTCACTTTCAGTGCTGATTTCAGAAAGGGACAAGAAAATTGAAGATGGTGCAAAGTCAGGTGAATATGGACTGTTCCAAGAGGTACTGCTTCACTAGTACAGCAGTAGGGTTGGTTGTGCTACTGCAGCATCATGCAACATAATCCATTTGTTCTCCATTATACTAGTCATTTTCTTCTGTGCATCTTCTGATATGCTTTATTAAGCAATGTTAGTGTCTCTGAGGGTGACTTCTCAAGCACAACACAGAATGTAACATTTGTATGTTGTCAATATCCAAATGCTTATGAGTAATGTTACTCTTGTCAGCACAATGCCATTAAAAAAAAAGTGCATGTCTTCTGAAGTTAACGTATTGATCTATACAATAAGTTAGTGACTGTTATTAAGGGTGTCTGTAGAAGTTTTTCCCTGGTGTTGTTTCTGAGAATCTTTTTGACTTTTTCTATACTACAAGGTCTTTGCTTTTGTTGTTTTGAGGTGACTCTTTTTGTAAGTCTGGCCACTAATTTGTCTATGTCCAGTGATCCATTGCATGATCACAGCGATTGGATGTGTGCTGCTCTTGCTATGTGGAGGATATCTGGCGCAAGTTGCTTTTAATTCTTTGTTGTAACCTTTGCTCAAGTTTTGAGGTATTATCAAACCTCTGTTGTGTGATTTGGTAAGGGTTAAACTACAGAATAAGTATTCAATGTACTATAAATAACACACATTGTTTACACTTTTAAGTACCAGACGTCACGAATGTCAGTATAACACCAATGAAATTATCAAAAGTAATGGATGCAGTGACGTCACATCTCCCGACACAAACAACATCAAGCACACTTATAATTTTGATAACTAATTTTAAAAATTTATAACTGATCCTAACCCTTACCCCCCATCCCTAATGTAAATTAGGGCTGTACCGGATTGTGGCTCCGGCAAATCTGGAATCAGACCATTTTTACCAATTTCTGTCCAATTTTGCCGGATTTATGTTGCCTAGTCAGGTGAATTTTCTGTACATTTTTCATAAGGTCAAGCACAGTAGCACTTCCAGATTACTATTTCTCGCGGATGTAAATAAGAATTTTAAGAAATAAACATTCATTTTGAATTTTAATGGTGCATTACTTCATGAGTTTGTGGGACTTGAATATTTCGAATTTTCATAAATTTCTTTGGTCTTGCCGATAAAATAAAATGGCATCAAAATCTAAGTCATACAGTGCCGTTTGGGATTACTTCAAGGTTAAAGACGATGATTCAGTGAAGGTAATATCTAAGTTTTGTATCAAACAGTTCTCACATGGATGATCAGATCGCCCCAAAGACTTCTCAACATCATCAATGCAGACCCATTTGCGATCGATGCACAGGAAAAGCTATGATGAAATGATGGAAAAGAGAGTATCACTGGAGGCCAGTCTATTGGCGACCACATCTATGATGAATCTGGGATCGTGTTTGCACAAAGCAAGCAGCATTACCCAGCAGTCAATTAAGCAGGCATGGGACCGGTCAAAATTTGGGACATCACAGTCCCAATGCTAAACGCATTCATGCTTCCATAGCCCGAATGATAGCCATAGATATGGAGCCTTTTCAAGTAGTTGAATGACCAGGTATCAGAGAGTTGATGCATACAATGGAAAAAAAGGTATGAATTGCCTTCAAGAAAGTACTTTGCTGAACATGTCATTCTTGACATGTGTAAACGTCTGAAGGTAAAAATTGCAGCAATGATATCTGACACTGATTATTTATCATTCACAACAGATACGTGGACGGCTGAACACACCACTCAGTCATTTATGGGCATCACTGGCCATTGGTTAACAGACTCCTTCGTTCTCCGCAGTGTAGTCTTCCATTGTACTGTATTTGATGAACATCATACGGCCACAAACAACTTGCTGTCCAGTATATTAAGAAATATCTGTTACACATAAAAACAACACTAGAGCTTCACCCCACACAGTTTGTGGACAGGCATGGCATGGATAGGCGGAATAACAAAGAAACCCGTTGCAAGGGCCAGAGCTGTGCCCTGATGTCAACGTCTGCTTCGGCAGCATTAAACTCAGAGAAGAAGACGAAACAAATACAGGAGATGAAAGAATAATCTTGTAAGGACAGGTTCCATGACAGAAAATGAGTCGGCTCTAAAAGTAGACATAGGATATTGCAGACCTAAATGACTGAAGCAGAACAGCTTGCACAGAACCAAATGGTTTAACTTTTTGCCGCAGTAAAGTTTTCCTGCTATGCTGGTGCACATTTTGGAACATTTTTAGTCATTTATGGTAGTATTTGAATTTTTACTATTCTGTCGACACAAACAATTCTGACATCAAAATATTCAGAAATGGATAGGCAATAAGACTTAGTTTATTTTATTTGCTAACATACAATATTGTGTTAGTTATAAATAATTTAATTAAGAAAAAAACTAGAAAATATGGAGAAAAAACAATAGAAATGTGGGCATGCCCAAGCTTGTATCTCCGAAAACTGAATCATAGTCCATTCATTTTGAAAGAAAACACATGTGCATATATTCAGAACCATTTTGTAATACATACAAGTATTTATATATATATACAGAATTACTTATAATATCTTGATATGATCAAATCCATACAAAATATGCATTTTCCATAAAATATTATATTCATTAAGCTTACATTTTTAGTGTCCAGGATTTATTTACATAACCTTAGATATATATAATACAAATTACTATGCATAAAGGTCTGAGTATTCACATCCATATGTAATACTCCAAAAATCATAGCCCCCCCCCCCTCAGCTTCATCAACACTCAATTCTGAATCTAAATTTCCATCAGTGAGTACGTAATAATTCCATATTAGGCCTATAATTGCCATCTTATCCAATATCGGAATCGTTACCTAATGTATTTTGGTACATTCCCAAAGGCTCACTAGCTGTAAAACATCAAGGACATCTATATTTCATGATTTCAAATACAAGTAACAATAAGTTACACAAAATAAAAATGTAAACACACTTGTTTATATGAAATTAGTGCTCAAATGCAACCTTTATTATTTCTAACGAAGCATGCCATTCTAGATCGATTATCTCTGGAATGGAAGTACAGCAAACAGGAATGGTTCATTTGATTTTACGGACATCGTGATGTTTATAATTCGAGATAGTAAATTCATATCAAAATGTAGATTTAGCATCTTTTGGCATATCAGACCTTCAAAATGTAGATTTTAGCGGCTCATTAGACGAGAGGAGTTGAGGAATAGCAACAAGGGCAATATTCCTTCAAAGGACACATAACAGTACAGGACTGTCCAACTTGATCTTAGGTAATGGCAACATTTATAGTCCTATGTAGATAGGGAAGAGACAGTCCACTTTTTTTGGACACATCATAAAAAGAGGAAAGATGGAACACATTGTAACAACAGGCAAGTTGAAGAGAAAGAGAGGTAGGAGAAGACCAAGAGAGAAGATGCTTGACAACCTAGCATTATGGCATGAAAGAACATCGGTATCAGAAATGATTGAGAGCACATGAAAATGAAGACTGTGGAAGGACATGATAACCAACAACACATGACATGAATCATTAGAAGAAGAAGTAGATGGGAGAACTGCACACAGTAAAGTTGGACTTAAACCATACAATGTGTAGATGAACTTAGAGATTAGTAGAATGGATCATTCCTTGGACTTAAGTGCAGAGGGGACTCCAGGAAGAAGAACGAAGAAATGAACTCATTGTTCCGATATTACAGCAGAACTAGAATTTTTATGTAAGAATGTTGAATTATTCTCCGGAGAAGAAATAGATATGCTAGAGGACAGATGCCACTGAGAGCCATATGGGTTGTGTTAAAGTCGTAGTGTAATTCCATCTGGGCTTGTGCCCGAAGCACTAGAAGTTAGATGCATAAATAGATTGCGCTAGACACCTAGAATTGAGCTGTCGGCCATCTGCCTAGATATTAATTACTGATTAATATTTAATATTCCTCACCTGATGTTGTCATAACATTTTTCATGCTTGCTGAGATGTATCTGGATATAGTGACTTCATAAATATCTATCCTGTGGGTGATAGCCACAGAGCTGTTGTTAAATGACTCAATATCTGAAATTCAAAGTTTTTTGTCTTTGGCCATTTGAGTTGGATTGGCTATGGTAAACCAATGTCTATTTAATGTTTCTTTGATTGTCTCTGCCAATCTAGTTCTTGGTCTTCCTTGTGCCTTGTAGCCTAATCTTTGCTGATGTATGCACGAAGGGCTGGTTGCGCAGGTTTCATTCTCATGGCGTGACCAAACCATCTGCTTTGCTGCCTGTTTCTGTAGTCTTGACTTAAGATAGTCTTTACTTCTTTCCTGATATCTTCATTTCTCTGGTGGTCTCTTTTCATGACATTTATAGCTTTCCTCAAACATCTTATTTTGCAAATTGTGATCTTTTTCGCTAGTGTCTTTGTCAAGGGCTCTGTTTGACATTGGTAGCACAAAGTTGGTATAAAAATACTGTTTATCAATTGTTGTTTTGTAGCCATGCAGATTGATGGGTGTTTAAGTATTGGTGACAGCTGGTAAGTCA
Source organism: Meghimatium bilineatum (assembly GCA_034231615.1). Lineage (NCBI taxonomy): Eukaryota > Metazoa > Mollusca > Gastropoda > Stylommatophora > Philomycidae > Meghimatium > Meghimatium bilineatum. Next base: position 30,476,832 of record CM067305.1, on the reverse strand, counting down.
CAGCATTGGCTTTTTGGAACCTTGTTTCAATCTCTCTATCGAGTTTGCCATCCTCCGTAAATATGCTTCCTAACTCTTTCAACCCTGGGACCAGCTTTAGTTTTGTACCATTGACAGATACATTAACTGGCCTGGTGTTCTGCTTAATCTTCATAGTCATCATGTATTAATTACAGGATATAAAACAAAATAATTTTGTGTATCGTGTTATCGATCAAGTTGGTCTTTTTCTGGTGTGTAGGCCTGTTCAGTGTGTCAAAACAAATGTCTGCCAATGTACACGATGTCTGTAAAGGACATGCCACATAGATAGATATGGTAGATTTTGTTCTTTATTGCTGTTCAGTTTGTGAACATGTGTATTCAGATATTTCTGGGATATATTGCAGTACATAATTATATCAATTACAAATATAATGAAACCTACATTAATTCTTCTTCAGGCTGGAGACATGGAACAATCATATCTACCTGCACCAGCTGTAGATAGTTGTGAGGAGCTGTAGTGTAGGCTAATAGAAAGTAGATGATAAAACAGCTGTTGCCTTGTACTTAAAATTGTCAAGTTACATAGATTTGGAATCATTGAGAAATACCAACTGATATGACTGACAAAGATAGTTTGAATAACGATTCTTGTCTTTTGAACAATCATAAAGGGGATTCAGGTGGTAATAATGTTTATGAAGATGAAACAGGGAATGACACAGACAAACGGATCGAGCCAAATAATGGGCAGCTGAGCAAAGATGTGATCACAGATGACATAGTGAGACGAAAAGCCTTTCGTTGGTGTCAAGATTCAATAGGTGGTGCATGGTTGAATCTACAATCAGAAAAGAAATTAAAAATTTCACCAGTTGGGTAAGTTGGTTGTTTTGCCTTTGATGTTATTGTTGTGACAAGGAGATTCAGATTTTGTAACATTATCATAGTGGGGATAAATCAAGCTGGGAATTCTTGACTTGAGACAGTGGCAGTATTATTGTAGAGCATACTGAACCCCTTAGAACAACCATCTCCAGAATGAAAAGATGTAGGCTTACTGGGATCAATCTAAATATATTTTTGTGTGTGTCATACTTTCAAACCGTGTATTTCAAAATCCAACGACTGGATGGAAGCTAAAATAAATGATGTTTCTGGGAGATTTTCATGCAAATGTTGCAGGTCACTTAGTCGCTGATTTAGTGTGTCTTTCGATGGCAGTGTCTCGTTCTCCATCGAAATATCTTGACTTGTTTCTGTTCATTTTGTTGATGTTATCTTGCTCAAACCTGCAGACAGATCAGTGGAAAGGATTAATCTAATATGCTATCTTCAGTGTCTTTAGTAGGGAAATTTGATATGGAAAAACAAACGCAGGTTTCTCCAGGATTGCCATTTGCATTTATCAGCATGAAAGCCTTCTTCTGCGTTCATCTTCTGCAGTAAATACTAAATAAAGTATAACAGTTACTATAAAATCCTAACTATCAATGTTAAAAATAAATAACTAGCAATAAACCAAAGAACAAGGACTATTTTGCACATTATGATTCAATAGGGACCTTTCTCAAGAAACACATAACGATCAATAAAAACACACAAAACCATAAAAATATTTAAAACTAGGATGACTTGGACATATTTTTCTCCCCACAAGATTTCCAAGTGAAGATGCACCATGCAAGTCTAATAAATGAGGAATTACGTGCTGTCTGCATATGTTTGCGCATTATTAAGAGACAGAAATAGCCATAGATCAATGGACAATTGCCTGGGGTGATAAAATAATATATCAGATCAAGTGGAAGCCCAACATAAAAATTGAAAAATACAAAAGAAGAGTTGGGGACCACCAATGAGCAATGTCGATATGGTGGAGGGGGGGGGGTGAAAGGAATTGAATATGAAATTGAAAGAGAATATACCAATAGACGTAGAGATTATAGAAAAATGTAGGGAGGATCAGTAGTTGACATCGTCTGGAATGATGCATTAACCTTCATGACGCTTATGTAAACACTTGTGGACAAAAAAAGAGTTGGCTATCGCTGTTGTCGACAGAAGTCATCCAATGAGATATCGTGTTAAACAGATGTGCCAGAGCCTGATTGGTCAATGCACATACTCGGGAAACATGCGCAATAGAAGCCGGTCCATTTCTACGTCCCATCATGATTGTTGTGAAAATGTCTAGGTAGAACATTGTATACCAATTAATCTGACCACATCTGCACACCGGTACGATGCCATGATGGTGAATCGGGTTTATAGACCGTTGTATCATTGTATTTTGAATAAAATAACATTGAATCGTGGCTTGAATCATGAATTATTGGTTTATTTAGTTTTACAGCAGTGAATGTACAGAATGCCGTGTTGGTTTGGGGACTTGTAGATGTGTGATATCGAATATGTTGAAGTGGCACCAAAATGACTCTAGGCCTAACCTCAAAGAACGATTTTACTGCAAATCTACATGTTTTATACAGTTCCCCCAGCAATATTTTGATAATTTCGCAATGAAAGAACATAAATACAACAGATTTGTGTGTGATTTAGTGTACAGTGTTGCGAAGCAAAGGTAAGGTATAAGTATGTGTAAGTTATTTTTTTCGCCTTATTTGTTATAAAATATATGTTTTTAAAAAACACACGACTTTAGCACTTTCTCATACGTCTGGTATCACACACACACACATGTACACAAATATATGCAGAATTCAATTCTTTATTTATATGTGCAAAAATTATTTAAATATCTCTAACAACCAAAAAATTATCACATTTTCTCAACAGCCATCATCAATAACGCAAATTCTCAAAAAAGAATCCGGAGGCAGGAAGACGTTTTGTATTTTTTAATCCGGCTTGCTAAAGATTAAAATATACACATATCCACATACAATTAATTATACAGCTATATATATATATATATATATATATATATATATATATATATATATATATATATATATATATATATATATACACACATCTGAATATAAACAGTAATACCTATATATATATATATGTGCTCATATACATATAATAACATATACATATACTAACCTTCGCACATGATATTGCTCTCCTGAGTTCAATACACTAAGATCTCCAAGAACAAACAAAAAGACTCAAATTTTTTGCACAACAGATAGGCCTTCAAATAAACACACATAAAACAAAAATCATAAACTTTACCGGCCTGACAGAATCAATTAAACTAGATGATAATATACTAGACAAGGTTTCAAATTTCGTATATTTGGGAAGCAAAATAACAGCAGATGGGGATACCAACTCAGAAATCAAGACTCGAATCGTTCTCGCCTCCAACGCCTTTAACAAACTCTCAAAATATCTGGAGATTAAAGATCGCAAGTAAACACATCAAACTGTGTCTATTCAATGCAAGTGTGATTCCATCATTGACATATGGATGTGAAAGTTGGAAATCTACCGCAATAATGGATAAAAAGCTAGTTGCCTTCGAGAATAGATGCCTCAGAAAAATCACAAATACTAATTGGAAAGACTTCAAATCAAACAACATACTAAGAGAGGAGACAAAACAAGAACATGACGAACATCATCAGAAAACGCCGCTGGACATATATTGGCCACATACTTAGAATGAAGGAAGACATAATCCCTTGACATGCCTTTATGTGGACACCAGACGGGAAAAGAAAATAGGGAAGACCAAAAACAACGCTCTGAAGAACATTTATGAACGAACTAAAATCAACAGGTATAAATGACCAAGACCTGCAATCCCTAACAACTCACCGACAGGCATGGAGAACTATGACATCCGCCCTATGTGCCAAACTTGGCAAAAGAGGAACTGACTGACTGATACATATAAATATATATATATGAACTTGCAGCACAATGAACATCACATGATATATTCGTTGTGGTTATATGAGAGCGAATGCTGAAGAAGAAGAATATATATATATACCAAAAAAACTTTGATTTATAAAATACATACAAATATAAACATATATATAAATACACACATACACACATTATACACACATTATACACACATACATACATACATGCCAACAGAAACGCACACACAGACAGATATATATACACACACACACAGTCAATACATAGATGTATGAAAGATACCCACACAAACTGCAAAAGCCTGTAAATTCACACGCGTAAGGGTTGACACAAGAATAAGTGTACATAATGACACAGAATGTAGATACATGCATTAACATAAACAAGCACACACACACAGAGAGATATGCATTTACTTCTGACTAATAGTGGGAGATGGCGGCTTGCTATCTCATCCTGCCGAAAAGGAAGTAACGTTTTGGTGTTTTCTAGATGGACTGTGTTTTCTTTTCTGAATGGGATAGATTAGAGTACGGTTTAACCATTTGGAGTCACTGAAACGACACTGTTGCTTGCTTAGCGACCCATCAGTGTAAAAACTAGTACTAAGCAATACCGCTTGTAGGAAACAATGGAGAGTTCTCAGAAGAAAACTGTAAATATCAAAGGCCATCTCCAGAGAACTCTTCTACTCCAGACACCAAAAGGCAAACAAGGGACACAGCGTATAGATAAATAGGTTCACATAAACATTTTCTCACATAAATACATGCATTAACATGAACAATCGCACACATAGAGATGTATACATGTATTACCATAAACATTAATTCACATGAAAATATTTATGTATTACTATAACACATGCATATGCACACATACAAATGTGTGACCCAAAGTAGTTGTGTGGATTCATAGACCAATGTAACATAATATGCATATGTTATGTTATGTTCCTCCAGGGCCATAGGCGGCGCATAGGGCAGAAACCATAGCTTTCCATTTCTGTCTTTGTGGTGCCAGGTCTTTCAATTGTTGCGTGTTGTTTAGGTTCATTGACATGCCTTCTCTATTAATGGTTCTTCGTAGAGTTTCTCTAGGTCTCCCTCTTCTTCTTACTCCAGGTGGCACCCAATATAGTGATTGCTGGGGAATTCTTAGGCTGTTCATTCTGAGAACATGGCCGATGTAAGTCCAACGCCTTTGTCTAATGAAGGAAGATATATAGGAGATATATATAATGCAACATTTAATGCATGTATCTACATTCAGAATATGCATATACAAATATATATATAATGTGAGCACTCATCTGTTGAAAAATTATAATAACAAATTGAGGAAACGAAACACTAAACGAAAGTAGAGATATGTAAATGAAGGAACAAATTTACATAAGTTATAGTAATGCACACGTTTTGAAAAAAACGCTGAAGAAATACGCTGTGAAATGGCCCTTGTTTGCCTTGCGGTGTCAGGGGTAGAAGAGTTCTCAGGAGATGGCCTTCTTGTGTGCTGTTTGTAAGCTTGTTCCTGTGGTTTCTTTGATTTCTGTGATCCATCTTTTACATGGTCTGCCTCTGGCTGTATAGCCGTGATGTCTATGTGTCAAGGCCATCTGTAACATGTTATCTGTTGGTAGTCTGGAAGTTTGTGAAATTCACTTGATCTGTTGTCTTTTGATCTGTTCCAATACTGGTATTATTTTGGTTATCTGTCTGATGTTATCATTTCTAATTCTATTTCTTAATGACACTTAATGAGTATTCTTCATAGACATGTCATTTCTGCTGTCACTATTTTTCTTTTGTCTTGTGCTGTCATTGCCCATGTTTGGTACTGGTAGCACAGTTATGGGTTAGTAATAGTCTTGTATAATGCAACTTTAGTGTCTATGTTTTCTTAAAAGTATGTGTCATCTGTCCTAGGATCTGGTATGTTTTGTTTCATCTATTTTGTATCTTTTTACTGTTTTTTTCCTTCCCTCGATATAATGACTCCTAAGTAAGTGAACTTCTTTACCTGTTTACAGTGTTTATTATCAATGGAGATGGTGATATTTCTTTCTTTCTTTGTTATTGTCATTATTTCAGTCTTTTCAATATTTTTTCATCGTTCATTCTCAAACTCCTGCTGGATCTCTCTTGTAGCAGTACTACTAGATCTCCAGCAGGATGCAGTCCGAGATTGGAAATGCATTATGTCGTCGTTTTATTTGCGCCAATGGCCCGACACATCCGCCTTCGGCGGAGTCTTTTCAATATAAATCTTCATATTTAAGTCTGTTTATATGTTCTTGCAATTGTTCATGTTATATGTTCTTCTGATATCGCTATTAGTACTTCATAATCTGCAAAGAATAGTTTATTCAATTTGTCTTTCAACTCTTCATTTTCTATGAGCAGTGTGTTTCATCGCTTGTTGACACACATAAACTCCAAAGACAAATTTAAATACACAAAAATAATTACTTATTATGCAAGGATCAGTAAAAAACGGGAGTAGAGGTTATAAAAAGAATTGGGTAAATCAAACAAATTGGTGATTAATGTTCATACTGTGTGGTTGGAGGATTCTCATATGACAAGTGAGCCGATATTCCAAAGACTGACGTTGCTGGTCACCAGAATAGCATCGTAGTAAACCAGTTACAGAAACATCAGAGCTACCATGATGTGAAGGGCTGTTGAAATGATTAGCTACCAGGGAGTCATGATGATTTGTGATATCTCTTAAATATTCAGTGAATCTATCAGCCAAACACCTGCCGGTTTGACCAATATACTTCATATCACAACACTTAGATAAGATTGAGTATATTAAATTACAGCACAAACATGAGTAAGAGTCTTGAATGTCAAAATGGGACTTAGGGAACTGAAACATGGGAGTAAGAATAACAAAAGACCAAGTCAAACAATTCCAGGCACATGGAACAGTTCCAGGGTGACCTGCAGAGATGCGCAGACTGGAATGAACCAAAATATCATGATTGTTCCTATCCCTCTGAAAAGCGACGAGGGGGAGAGAGGGAAATACAGGAGATGGGATCTAGCTGGAGGATAGAGAGATGTAATAGGATACGAAGTACCGGCATATAATGAGGATGGAAAGTAATAGCCAGTTTAGAGAGGTCAAATGTATGTTTAATAGTGTGAGAACAACCGAATGGGAAATAGGTAGAATGTGTAGCAAAGCTGATAATAGGACATGTTCAGGATACAAGCAGCGGCGGAAAAATTCCAGATAAGAATTCCACCTCCTCCATTCCTTACTGCTCACTCTGCCGATACATCTGTGTAGAGATGTGCCCATTTCTTGGGATTGTATTTTCTTTCTATCATCTCTAGTTTCAATGTTTTTAGTTGAAGTGGAGTCTGGTATTTCTTATTAATTATTCCAGGAACCTTTGTTGTTTTGGAGACATATCTGGCTCTTCAAAATCTGTTAGTGTTTAAATTTCATTTGTGAGGATATCTTTGTGTTGTTGATGCAGATGTGACAGAAGCTGGTTCTCTTCAGCCTGCTTGTGGTTGATCTAGAAATTTGTGCATGCATCGGATGGTTTGGCATGCTCTTAATTTTTCCCTTTGCACAAGAACTCTCTTCTGTTCTGTCATCCTGTGGGTGGATGTTTACATGTTTTTCCATTGCATGGATCGGGGTGGTTTTCATCCCTCCTGAGATTAGTCAAAGTCCTGCATTTTATACTTTAGATAAGACGATCCATATTCATTTTTTATGCTGATGCACAGGCTGTCATTCCATATTCTACTACAGATCTGACTGTACCCATGTAGACTTTACGGAGAATACTTCCATTTGCTCCCCAACTTGTGCTTGAAAATTTCTTCATCAAGGATAGTTTCCTGGTTGCTTTTTTACTCAGAGGTTATCAGGTGTGATTTCCAGGTGAATCAAGTTTGACCCCGAGATATGTAGGGTTCTCCTCGTGTGTTAACTCATTTCCGTTTATTTGCATTTTTGCTTTTTCTTGGTGATCTGAAAGTGAGAAGATGGTTGTCACAGTTTTGGAGAGGTTGATTTGGACTCCCCAGTCACATGCCCATTCACTTAGGGTGTCAAGTGTGGTCTGTTCTGAATTCTCTTTTTTGCAGTGGATAGGTTGCCTGCTCCACTGCAGGCTGCAAAGTCAACTGCTTGTAGGGCCTTTGAAATATGATGTGACAGTCTCTTTCCAATATTATTGATGAATGCTAGGAAGATGGTAGGAGTGATCACTCTCCTTTGAGGCACTCCTTGTTGGAGAGTAACATGTTTGCATAGTTTACCATCTAATTTTACTCTTGCAGTGTGGTAGCAGATGATACAGATACTGGGATAAATTAGAGCACACATACTATTACAGAAATGTGGCCATGCGGCAATCAACTCTTGTCATTATGGAGTCACTCCTATCTACTAAAACCAGAGAGGAGCTGAGATGGGTCCCTTGTCTTGAAAGGGCCCACCCAAGCGACAGTTTCCTCTGCTAACCAAAAGGTCAGGGGAAAGCAGAGTAGTGCTACTGACAAAACCAAATGCCTAAGAGTTGCTCAGTGGAATGTGGAAGGAGTGCGAAACACTCCATGATTAGAATCTGGCTTCACAGCGCATGGGGCATTCCCATAAGTGCTCCACCCTCCATTCTAGCAGCAATCCCAGTGTATGTAGACTCTGAGTCCCAGTCAGGTGTTGATTGCATGATCTTCTGGACTTACCAAAAAAATTTACATTTCCTTCCCTCCCCTCTAGATACTCCCATTCCTGACATTCTCTGTATGTGTACGTTCTCAGCCTCATTGGCATCATCTTCATCTTGAAATGAATGTATTACTGCCTTGTTCAAGTCTGCTTTATCTCTTCTGAGCATTGTCCATCTATTGCCGCATTGCCTGCCAATAAGTCTGCTCTCTCATTTCCTCTGACCTCAGCATGACCAGGGCAGTATATCCATGTAATGCTTCAGACAATTGAGTTGTTCAAAAAGTCCCACCATTCTTTTCTCAGCATGTATTTTTCTATCTTGCGCAGCATGCTTTGAGAGTCTGTGATTATTACCTAGACAAGTAAATTTAAGTAGGAAGCAAGAGGATAAATTAAAAATTCTTGAGAACAATGGGAACTGAACCAGTCCGTTCTGACAAGAGTAAACAGGTTTTTCTATGCTTGGCTAACTACACCTCCAAAAAAAGATGCCATTTTGTTGAGACAAGGACTATTATAACAACAGCGAACATCCCATACAAGTATTGAAGTATCCTCAGTAACACAAACATATAACATTCTTATTCATTCTACAAGGACCAGTAGGTCTTCTTGTAAACATAAATAACATAGACTACAATTTTGCTTCAAATAATTGCTTAGACAAGTAAATTTAATTAGAAAGCAAGAGGATAAATTAAAAATTCTTGAGACCAGAGGGAATTGAACCGAGTATGTTGATGTATCATTTATCAACCAATTAAGTGCTGCTGTAACTCCCTCTATCTCAATCCTCATGCTTGATAAGATAGTGAGGTTTTTCAACCAACTTGACACTGTTTCTGTAGGCAACAAAACCCCACCCACATTTATTCGTGTTTCTGTTAACGGAGCCATCTGTGTATATAACTATGTCTTGTGGTTTTGAGTGTAGCTGAGCGAGTTCATGCACTGGGACCTGACACCCATCCATTTTCGACATGCTTTATCTAGTATTATTACTTTAGTCTGTGATTTCTTCTCAGTGTCTACCTCCACCCATTCACTGCCCCTTCCTATTTCTTCAAATTCAAATACTCTTCACAGTGCGTCTTCAGCCTCTACCATCCATGATCTACCATGCTTGATTCGTTTTCCCTTGACTCATCTAGACTTTGGTGTAATGGGTGGTGGTTGCATTCTGTCACTTTAAGTTACGACCTAACCTGATGTCACACTAATACTGGGAAGATCAAGCAGAAATATCGTAGAGATGGGCGTATTCCTAGTACACCCCAGTACCGCTCTCATTGCCTCATTTTTGACGTTTTCCATATCTATTGACTTGTGTCAGTGTTAGTAGGCCGAGGCCATAATCTATGATAGATAGCACCATCGCTTGTAGAAGCAGAAACAATACCAGTCGCTGCATGTTGAAGGTCGCCATAACTTTGATAATACTAATCCCCTTTTAGCCTTCTGAATCATATTTGTGATATGTTTGTTGAATGAGAGACTTCTATCAAAGATTTTCCCAAGATATTTAAGGTCCTGTTCTCTTTCAATTAATGAGCTCATGTAACTGACAGCTGGCAGTGTGCCACTGATCAGATTATTATTTAAGGAGGACCAGACGACCTTTGCTTTCAAGGGATCTATCAGAGCATTGTATGTTCTGCACCATATAGACAATTGATCTAGTCCAAACTGTACACTGTCAGCGATATCTGTTCTGTTCCTGCCCATTGTTCCTGTTGTATAGTAGGATATCATCAGCGTTTGTTAGAATTCTACAATAGCTGTGGGTTTGAAATTGAGCATTTCTCAATGTATACACACTAAACAGCACTGGGGACAGAGGAGATCCTTGTGGCAGACCGGGTGCTATTGTTCTGATCTCAGACGTCCAGGATTCACACCTCAGAGCATTTTTTCTACAGATGATCACATTTGCTATCCAGCAAATTATCCTGGGATGGATATCATGTTCCCTTAGCATGTCGACAAGATGGGTGTAACTAACTCTATTGTACACATCTTCTAGGTCTATCGCTGGAACTACAGATTCTTCTTTATTCTGAAAACCTTCATAAATGTTTATTTTGGGCTTTCATTATAGTTTATTTCTGCTCCTTCAAGGGTGTTTTTAAGTTTAATCTTTGTTTAGTTTATTGATAAGAGTAATTATAGTGAATGTAGTTTTAATGATGTTTACCTTCAATGTGCGGAAGTAGCAATATGTTAATATTGTGAGAAAGATTTTTCTAAGCTTTTCTGCGACCAGATGTAGGTCTGATTCACTTGTCCATATGACAAGGTCGTCTGCAAACATGGCTTTGTGGGTGCTAAGCAAGTCAGGAAGATCATTTAGGAAGATTAAGATTAGGGTTGCAGCTGAGGTCCGAGTCTTGGAGTAGCCATCCCTTAAGCATGTGTTTGATGACAGTTTGTTGTTCACTGCAGTTTGTATGTTCTTCCAAATACGCAGTTCTTTATCCATTTGTACATTTTCCCACAAATGCTCATGTTTTGCACTTTCAATTATAGACCCTTTCTCCATACTTTGCCATATGTTTGTAGTAGGTCTATAAAGGCAGCAACTGTACTCTTCCCTTGCTAAAAATTATTCTTCATGTTCTGGGTGAAGAGAAAAAGTTGGCATTGACAGAATACAACAGGATATCTTCAAAACAAAACAGATAAATAACATAATAAACAGGATATCTACAGAAAAAATAAACATAACATTAACAGAATGCAACAGGATATATAAATCAAAAGTTAATAATACTTTCATCATCATCAAGTGCCGTCGCCGCAACGAAGGTTAGTTGCAACGGATCTCCAACATCCCGTCTCTTCTCTTGGTAGTGCACTCTGCTAGACTGTAACCTGTCCATCGTGTGATGTTACTCTCCCACTTGTATCTCTGCCTACCTCTTGCTTGCTTCCCTTTCACTTTACCCTAAAGTTAGGTCTTCAATAAGGTGTCATGTCTTTTAATGTGTCCAAAGTATTTTATTTGCCTGATCTTATTTCTCTTAGTAGTTCTTTCTTTAAATTATAAAGGGTTTTTAGCACCTCTTTATTTGTTTTCTTCACTTTCAATGATGTTATCCCTATTCTTCTATATACTCACATCTTAAAGGCCTCAATTCTGTCTTCTAATTGTTTATTTAGTGTCCATGGTTCTACATAATACTTTAGGATATATATATATATATATATATATATATAATATTTATATATATATAAAATGAAAAAAACAGAACATTGTATAATACTTCACAATATCCTTAAAACAATACAAACAGAAAAATTACAACATAATATGATTCCTACACATAGAAATGACGTGTAAGTAAAATTAAAGTATCTCTTATTAACACCTAAGTTGTATCAGGGAATATGGTGTTAAGCCTGTATTGTTTTTCATTGACCAAAGGCATACCAATAGATGATATTAACAGCATATTGTCTTCTGCCTTTCCTTTACCCAATAGATGTGGTGCCCATTTTCTTAGGCAGGAAAGGGCCATTGATGGTTTACAAATATTTCTAATTAACTTGGGAATTGAACAATTTGAAGCATAGCTCAAACGAATTGCTATTTGCAGATAACCAAGTACTAGTAGAATCATCAGAAGAGCATCTATAAAGACAAATAGACAGATTATATCAAACTTGCCAAACCTTTAACATGAAGATGAATATAGAGAAGACCGAAGTAATGAAGATAGAAATAACAGAAAGAAACACCAGTATATATATATTGGAAACAATAGACTTAAACAAGTGACAAAATTGACATGCCTAGGAAGCAATATAACAACAGACGGCAGGAGCAGCATAGAAATACACAATAGATGTAGTAAAGCATGCCACGCCCTAGGGAAAATGACACCAATCTTCAGAAATAAAAATATAGATTTAAACACCAAACTAACACTATTCAAAACAATTATTCTACCAACGCTGTGTTACTAATGCCAAACATGGACAACGGTGGCACAAGATAAACGTAAACTTGTGACAGCTGTAATGGCATCTTTGCACAGAATCTTAGGAATGTTGCTTAGAGATAGAGTGAGAAATGAAGACATTAGACAAAGAACCGGTACCACTCCAATCTTGGAATATATTAAGATACAACAGATAAAATGGTTTGCACACATCAGCAGACTACCATCAGACAGCATACCACAGTAAGCTATGCTACACAGATACAGTAAAGGCAGACCTAGAGGCCGACCACGAAAACGATGGACCACTGAAATAAAAGAGGCGACAAATTCCACAATATACTCAGCATACAAGGGCCATTTCCAGAAAACTCCTTCTATCCCTGATGCTGAAAGGCAACAATGAGTTTAGCGAATAGATAGATAAAATGGCATCTAACTACATGAGACATGTTCCTTAACAGCGAACACCTTATACAGTATAGATGTAGTCGACCCAAGTCCAAATCTCTGCTTAAGATGTCCTGGGAAATTGTCAGACAGAGATATGTTTTGGCATGTAAAAGTCCAAGGTCACGGTGAGAAATTCTCACATCAGAGCTGATACGCGCTCATTGCCTGGCAACAGGCTGGGGAAGCTGACCTGAAATAAAAGCATGCCTAAATCACACTTTTCACTGTCATAATCTCCAAGGTCATGCTGCTTGTAGTCACAGCAGAGGCACCACTCTCCTCTTTAATGGTCTTCCCAACACACTGAACCGTGAAGACCCCCAAGCAATATACACGTATCTAGCAACCGAACAATCTGTGTATGTAATCATGTCCCCTTCCCTGGAATTCTCACTGATCAATGTCTGCACCTCAGACTCTACTGTGATATAGCACTACACCTTGTTGTGTCTGATGGAAGTTATTATACGAAAGGAGGCATGACAATCCATGGGAACACTTACCCATTCCATATCTGCTGCCACATTTTCTGTGAATCCCCATCTATGACTTTCTTTTAGTCTACCAACTTTCACTTTCTGAATTTCATGGAGAAGAGTGGAAAAATAAGCCTATCAAGTTTCAGTTTCCTTTCAAGTGGTCATCACACTTTCTGGAAAACGTGACAATGATATCCCAGTGCCATATTGATTCAGAAGTCCAGGCTCTGATCAGTGAGAATTCCTCAGATGGTGATATTATTTTTTACACTGATGGGTCTGTAGTTCGGCACATGCACAGTGCTTGGGCATTCACTGCTCAGTGCAGATAGAAATGCATTAGGGAAGAAAGTGGTGCCTTTTATACAACCACTAGCATGATCATAGTAACCAGGGCAATGATGTGTCTGGAGTGCTATAGATTTCTGTTTTCTATGAGTATGATTAGAAAGATGTAGTCAAGTTGTATCCACTATCAGTGGTTAGAGTTGTTGATGAAGTCCTTGCTGAAGAGAGGTATCTTCATTTTTGCACATGGACATGTGGATGTTAAGGGAAATGGAAGAGCCAATAGACTTGCTAGTGTTACCACAGTGACTAGTATTAGTTCAATGGACTAAGCTGCTGATATTTTGAAGGCAGTCAAGGAGTTGCACCAGTTGGATGATGCAGAGTGTATTTCCTGTTCCGTGTCTGTGGCTAGAATGCAAGACCTTGGAGTGAAGTATGTTGATGTAAAAAATGAGCGGCATATAGAAACAGAAAGAAGAAATATAAAACAGAACTGGAACAGTCAGGTACCACATGCTGAAAGATATACTGAATGCATGATCGAAGCACCTATGGCATGTCCAGAGTGCCATGATGATGATCTGATGACTAAAAATTTTGATGGATTTATTTAAACAGGGATCGGAGCACCTATACTAATAATAATCTACACTCATAACTTATTGTCCTATATTATTTTTATATTTATTACAAACTTGTTCTCAGAGGAGGGATGTCCAACTACCTGTACCTGGTTTCTCTACCAGATGGAATGTCACCGATACGTTCTGAGCCTACTGAAGTGCTATTGCGCATCTATGGTCAGATTAGCAAATCCACTCTTGACTTCCTGGTGCATAACTCTGTAGTTTTTGCCCTACTTGCAGAGAGAAAACTGGGCCCAAAGCCATATGGCATGTATCATGATGGAAGAATTGAAGAATTTATTAAGGTAATGTCAATACTTTTCAAATATTATCACCCCACTGAAAATGGATGTGTTGGACCATTGGTGCAAATAAAACAGCGACACAATGCATTTCCATTCTCTGGACTACATCCCGTTGGAAATCTCGTAGGACCATTGTCCTGTTACAAAAGAGATCCAGTGGAAGTTTGAGAATGAACACTGAGGAAGAAGAAATATTATCACAGTATTTCAGTAGTAGTTTATGTGTACAAGACAATTGATAAATGAGATGAGACTGCTGTAAAACTGTATGCCAATAGTACTTAGTAAAACACAAGGTTGACCATCTTTACAATGAACTCACAGATTATCAGACTATAGAGTACGGTTATGAAAAAATACAGATAACAGTATACAAGATAGTTTCAGCCTCAAGTCTTTTAAAAAAAATTCAAGACAACAGTGAACAAACAGTAATAATAATGGCACTATCATGTGCGTTCATTGTAGAGAAGATCGACCTTGTGTTTTATATAAGTACAAGACAGTTAAGCAGTATTATTTTATACCTTCAATGAATTTGTGGGTTCTGTCCATGGACTAGGGCCTACCTATTATACGAAATATGTGACACAAAAAGTTTCAAATTTGTAATATTATATGTAGTTTCATTCAGCTTTCCTGACATCACTGAACATCAAAAATAGTTAATGTTATCCAAGTTTTATAAGTAGCTAAGTCTGCTGATGGACCATTGGACCATATTTCTGTGCACTATGTACTGAGATAGAGGCGCCCCCCCCCCCCCCCCTGTCGGTCATACAAGGGACCAGGGGGAGGCTCTCAGTGTATTCGCAGATTGAATACGCGCATAGTGCATTGTTGTCAGTCGATAGACATTTTGTAACTAGGAATGAATCTACTAAAAAATTAATGACCGAAGCAGATTTCTAAAAAAGTGTGAACAAGAAGGTAATACGAGGTAGTCCATGAACAGAACTAAATTCTTGTTTCATATATGCTAGTAGTAAATCTAAACTGCATGTCAAAAATGTATGAAGTAAAATGAATTTAGAATGCAATGTGTGTGTGTCTGTGGCTATGTTTATAGCGACATAAAAAATGGGCGAGTATGCATGGCCGCAGTTAACTTTGAGCTTGGTAACCAGCGTGTAAGGGTGAGAACCAGTTCTATCGTACGCTTAATGCAACACTATCTGTATGGTTACAGATGTCCACCGTTCAGTGGAAGTGGTAAAAACAGTGAACGCATTAGTTACCAAACTCAAAGTCTGATGTGTTGGAGCATTGGTGCAAATGAAATGGCAACACAACACCATTTTCTGGACAACATTCTGCTGGTAATCTAGTAGGACCATTGTCTTGCTATAAGAGATATCAGACGAAAGTTTGAGAACAAAAAAACAAACAAAAAAGAAAAATGCAAGATAGTAATTAAGAAGATTCATAAATGTAGCTCTCAATCAAGTGCCATGCCGACTGGTGTAGGCGATCATGTTTCTCCACGACTCTCTTGTCTCTTGTGTTGTCAATAAGCTCGGTTGGTGAGTTTCTACCGTGCCACGATACAAGCCCATCTAGTAACTTTTCTCTTTGTCGACCTCTATCTCTTCTCCCTTTGATCTTTCCAGTGGTTATTAATGTAGCTCTGCCATTTGTTAAATGACTGAATCTTGTACAGTCTCTCTCACAAAATGTAATGTCGTCCTGACCAATACCTGCATCTTTCCCATGTTTAATTATGCTTCTTAATAGTATATGTAGTTTCATTCAGCTTGCGTGACGTCACTGAACAACAGAATAGTTAATGTAATCCGAGATTTAAAAGTTTCCAAGTCTGCTGATATGACAGCAGTAATAAATATATTTCAAGATGAAGATGATGTCATTGAGGCTGAGAAGGTACACCTACAGAGAATGTTACAAATGGGAGTATCTAGGGGGAGGGAAGGAAAGGTAAATTTTTTGGAAAGTCTCGAAGATCACGCAATCAACATCTGACTGGGACTCTTAGTCTACATACACTGGGGTAAATGACATGCATATATTGACAATTCCTGTTATTGTTAACTTCAATGGTATAGACTATCTTTGTTCTTGTGACTCCTATTAACTAGTACTCCTTGAATGACCAGACTTGATATACACTTGAGATCTAGTAGACCTACCATTTTGGTACCTGGTCGACTTTTTTTGTTTAAACCTAAATTATTCATATGTGTATACATCCTGTGGCGGCATGGTACCGGGTTTGAATCCGGCCACAGGAAATTGCGCATCATTCTCCGTTTAGAAAGCAATGTCAAACCACTTAACATATTTATATTGCCTAGAAAATTACTACAGCATAAAAATGCTGAGTTGACAGCTACGTCCTGAATAGAGTCCGCGACTAAAAACTGATATATATCCTGTTCTGTTATTAATTTTTCCTCTTTTTTTGTTTAGTTTTGTTCCCTCTGTCCCTCCAGTTTCTGTATTGCTATATATTATTCGTCTTTGTGATTTTAATATTGCAACCTTTCTCTTCTGAGATCCTCGTTCCTATTTGGTTTCCCCACTTCATTCCAGTTGACGTATGGGTTCTCATGTCTAATTGTGTATGAGTGCCACCATTGGGAAACAGATTTGGCTAGCTGGCTAAACTACGTAGAGCTTCTAATAGGGAATGTTCCCCTCCATCAGTACACAGAGCCGCCATGGAGCAGGCGGAGGATCAAATTGTTTCAAATGATTTCAGAGTTGGGGCCTCATGGCACAGTATTGAGATGAAGGCGTGCCAGAGAAAAGTTGAAAAGTGGCCAGAACCATACAAAAAAAGCAATGGCACACTTAAATATAGCTATGCCAAGAAATGATGACAACCTGTACCAAAGAATGGAAATCTAACCGCATGAACTACAGAACCACTGCACTACCAGTGCAGGCCGGCAATAATATCACTCAGTATCATTATGAAAATACTGCAACAGAAACGCAAAGAAGAATTAAATATAGCATAGGTAGATTTTAGACAAGACAGGCACCTGAGATCACATTTCAATATGCAAAACATCACAGAGAAATGTAGAGAGCTTAACATTGACAAGTATGCATTTCATGGATTAATGCCTTTGTGTACAAATCAGAAACTTTGGAACATCATGACAGATGGATTTACATCTACACTTTTTTGCAGAATTAAAACATACCAAGACCAACTTGCAGCTGTAAGAGTAGATGGTGAAACATCTGATTAGTTCATGTAGAAAAAGGACTCGGACAAATATGTGTCCTTTCACCGTATCTCTTCAATATTTAACAGAGGATATCGCTAGAAATTTAAGAAATGACCACACTATTGTCTCACAGCAAAGAAACACCATATAAATTTCATCAAACAACACAATGAAAAACAAAATCAATCAATAAACCCATAACCCTTCAGGGTCATAGGGGTACCACATTGGATGCTTCAGCACACAGTTCTCCAGTGAATTCTATCCTCAGCGATGCAGATGAGTGTGGAAATATCTTGCCCTGTCCATTCCTTGATGTTGTCTGTCCGTGTCTTTATTTGTCTTCCTTTGCTTCTTCCACCCTCGACAGTTCCCTGCAGTATTATTTTTGACAAGGAATCGTGCCTGCATACATGTCCGAACCATGCTAGTTTTCGTCGTTTCACTATTGAAAGCAATGGCTCCTGGACACCTGCATACATCTCTACTTTATTTCTTATGTACACATTGGTCTTATGTTTCCTATAGGAAATTTGTAGAATTCTTCTGTAGCATTTATACTCGAAAGCCTGTAATCTTCTCTCCATGTCCGCAGTGAGTGTCCAACTCTCACAACCATACAACACAACAGAAAGCACCAGCGACTTATACAGTTTGAATTTCACTCCAACACTGATGTTGCTTTTCCAAATCACAGTTAGCATTGACAAGGAAGCTAAAGCCATCTCCAGCCTTATTTTTTGTAGTATTTCAGTGGGCAAAAAGTTTAGCTAGTGGTGCCATCTCCTCTCCAGCTGTCCTTCTGATGTGGTTACATGGATATGTTTCCTCTCTCCATCTCCATTGCACTTTGCTGATGTTGACACTACATCACATTTGAACTTTGCGCATCGCTACAATTTCACTAGGTCACAACCTTACTTCGTACGCATCCACATTAAAACTTCTAAACTTGATAATACCTTCACTATGTTGTTATATTTTAATCCATTAACGAAGTTACCTTCAAGATATTATCCCGAATTGACATATTTTCCACTGCACACTAATTCACTGAATATAATACATAACATAGATCCCTGCTTCACAGAATGAAAACACAACGCCATATTGTCATGATGACATCACACATAAATCAATATGGTATTTTCCAAATAAAAGTAAAACTAAGATTATGACATGTGACAAAAACACTAAGTTCTCAATCACAATCTATAACAGAACTAGAAAGATTGGTACAAATTTGATTTCGTCCACCGTTGTGCTATAAATCATATCGATTCACGCTTTTTTAAATTCACAATTAAAAAAAATCTTAACACTAATTCTAATCCTTTTAACCTCCATTTACAAAAATCTATAATTTTATGCAACTTATCTAACACTGCAAATATCACAACGGTAGACGAAACCAAATGTGCGCCGAAAGATGTACCATTTTCGAAAACCAGCATTAGAAACAAAATGTTACAGAATTCTCAGAACACTTTGGACCAAAATCATCACTAATAAGGGATGATTCACTAATAACATTCTGAAAATTGAATGTAACAGAAAACTTGCTAAGCAGCAAGATTCTCCAGAAAATTACAATATTTTGGCCATATCAAATTAATGGAGCAGATGATGTCATAGCAATTACAAAAGAGAGGCAGACCTTGAAGAAAATGAACACACGATATTAAAGACCACCTGGACATGACATTCTCAGATGCAGTAAGATTAGCTCAAGATACATATATGATGACTTTTTTTGCATCTTTACAGTCTGGATGAAGACTGTTTAATATTTCAAATGGACTATGAGAGCCTCAAAATTTCGCACATATTGCTTGCCCAGGAAGGTTGATTAAATGTATGGTACTATGATTGCATTCCAACCCCAGTTGCGTAAATTAGTGCCTACCTGTGTGATTATTACCCTTGCCGATGTTTATCAGTTTATGTTTATCATTTATTAATTTGAATATAATTATATTTAGGGTTAGAATTAGTTATGTAAAACATAACTTACTCTAATCACTAACCCTAAAAATGAATATTTCAATAAATTATTGATTATTTATTGATATATGTGGATCAATTAACCACAAAATATGTAGGTGAAACACTATGGGCACTAATGGGAAACAAGAACAAAAACGTGGTTGGACTACGATCATAATACCAAATGTATTATGCTGGTTTACTACAAATTCTAATAAAGTTAGGTTTAGGGTTATGATTACAAATTGTGATTGTTGATTCTAGTAATCTTGTTGTCATGAAAAGAACCATTCATTAGTATGTGACCCTAAAAAAGTACTGATAATGTGTATTTGCAATGTAACCATAACCATTTATCTCTGTATGTTCTCCTGTCTCTGGTTTGACAAAATTTATGGAATGATTTATATAATAAAGAACAGTTCACATTTTTAGAGCAGAGATGTCATCTCTAGAATCTCCATGGTGGCATCAATGAAACACACACATCTCATCTGCTAAAGCCTGTTTGTAACATTAATAATCACTTTTTTTTTACTTTGATGCATCTCACCTTCATAATACCTTCCCAATGATGATCCACTACAATGTTGAAGCATTTTTGTGTTTAACATTTTATTATAACTCAGTTAATCATAAAGTCTTGTTCAAACATGAGTTATTATTGAAATAAACAACATTACAATTATATCTCTTAAAGGCAAGACCTCTCCTGCCAGAAGATCTTCGTAAGCCTGAAATTATGAACTTGGTAGCAGAGAAGCTTGCACAGTTTCATGCACTTGATATGCCACTTTGTAAGAAGCCAAGATGGTTTAAAAGTCTTGTCAGAGGGTATGTTGAAAATATGATTGCTTACATTCAAGAAATGTATACATGTGCATAGATATCAATGCCTACATATAAGAAATCAGAAACTATAGAATAGAGACATTACATTTGGAAACTCTTGTATGTGCTACAGTGTTTGTACACTGCTCTTACCTTGCAGGAGAGGTTTAACTGATGAGCAGAGAAATGTGAGTTTTGAGCATTTAATTTTCTAGTGAAAATTATGACATAATTTTCTTTTGTTGTTGGTCTTCCTCAGCATCTCTTTAATAGTTTTTTCCAGCTACCATTGGATTCTCTACATTCTTCAGTGAATAAAGGAAGTCTTTTTTCTTTCTCATTAACCTTTATCCTGCCAGATTTTAAAAAAATGCAATTTACCCCCTCTCTCCAAGTTCAAACATGGACAATGACAGCACAAGACAAACGTAAACTAGTGACAGCTGAAATGGTATGCTTGTGCAGAATCCTAGGAATATCGCTAAGAGACAGTGAGAAATGAGGACATTAGATAAAGAACCGGCACCGCCCCAATCTTGGAGTATCTGTTGAAGAGCCAACAGATCAAATGGTTTGCACACATCAGCAGACTACCACCAGACAGCATACCACAGCAAGCTATGCTACACAGATACAATGAAGGCAGACCTAGAGGCCGACATTGAAAACGATGGACCACTGAAATAAAAGGTGGCAAATTCCACAATATACTCAGTACACACAAGGGCCATCTCCAGAGAACTCCTCTACCCCTGAAGCTGAAAGGCATTAAATGACTTAGCGAATAGATAGATAGACCAATTTTTTTAATGACAATTTGCATTATTATCTTTGGTGGATTTTTGGAAAATGCAATAACTGTTTGTTATTAGAGATTTTTGTGTGCATGTAAACAAAGAATTAAATACTGTATATATTGGTTAAGTTTTGTTTGTGTGTGTAATACAAGAGGTGTGCAACAGTTATAAAGATGGGAAAAGGGGTACAAATATAAAAAATTACTCTTCTTTATTGTTTGAAGTGGCAACCCTGATAACATGGTTTTACACACCTAATTCTATTGTATTTATGTTGTTTAATATCCAAACTAACATAATATCACTGGGGAAATAAATAAAACTAGATTTAGATTACCTTGTTGAAATATTATTCTCTAGACTTAGACCTAATGTTGTCTATAATTCCATCAATACATTAGGTCCATACTTGTTCTATGTCATTTCATAACGAAACTGTGTTACTATATCTACTTTGAAAACAAATATAATTTCCAAGAATTCCTTATCAGAATTACAATCCATAATGATTTTATGTCAATATTACATAATGGCATCCATTGTAACCCGATCGATTCCGATCTGGACAGATGTCTTTATATTTACAATTTCATATCCAACATTCTCCTATTTCTCATACACAATACCAGTATCAGAAGTAGAATACTACTTCTAATTATGATTCACTGATTCCGGTCACATGACATTAACAATCATGTTGTTACATGTCGATGAATGATGGCATGAGCAACGGGCGACAAACGTCTCCTCCGGTCATTGACAATTAGAAAACCACTGGTAATGTTTTTTTCTCCCTTGATTTGGTGAAGGTTAATATAAGACACAGACGTTGCAACATTTTTGTGTGCACACTTTATACCTCAAGAAGATTGAGAAAGGAAAGATCCATGAAGATTAGTTGAGAAAAGATGTTTCAGCAAGAGACATGCAGTGTAGAGAAGATTTAGAAAAATGACAAGCATATTTGCTACTAAAAAATCTACACATTGGATATGGAACTGCAAAGTAACTTGGTGTCAATCTTCGGAAATTGTATATGCAATTTTGACATCTTGTTCAAGAAGCCAACCTACAACAAAATATAGACATACATTGTCTGGGATTCAAATGTTAAATTTCGGTGGTTCCATGGTATAATGAAGGAAGGCAACATCACATAGGAACAGACAAATGCTTTTTGAACTTGTAATTAGAACAAGATGACTATAGCCCTAGGTCATGTACAGCAAGGAGGGTATTTAGAAGATAATGTTCAAATTCTGATGTCCAGATTTCTTCTTCTTCTTCTTTCGTTCGCTAATAATGTCTATATCTGCAGTGTTGTTTCTTGTATAAATTGAACAGTGTTTTCCATTTCTTGTTTTGTACCATAAAGTTTAACATTCATTGGTGTATCAGAAGGCCAGTATGTGCATCTTAATGTGTCATAGTTTGCACATTCTTGAAGGATATGTTCTGAAGTCTGGTTGACTTGTCCACAATTACACTTTGCTGTTGTGCCAATTTTAAATTTTGTATACATATGGCTGTTTAGTCTATTGTTTCCAGTTCTCAGTCGAAATATGATGACCTGTTCTTGTCTGTTAAGTAGGTGGTAGTCATCCCGTGGAGGTAAGTTAGGCTTTCGTTGTGCCTTTATCATGGATTTCTTTTGGTGATAGCTGATTGGTATATCCGGTTGCTGCATGTTAGCACCTTCCTTGGCGAGTTGATCAGCTCTCTCATTTCCTGCTATTCCACAGTGTGATGGAATCCATTGCAGTATAACTCTACACCTATTTTGTACTATGGACAATACCTCTTTTAACTCTGGAAGTTTATTGGATTGTAATGCCTCTAGTACTGACCTTGCATCTGTAAGTATTACAATAGGGTGTGAGGTCCTGTCCAATGTTAACAGTTTCTCTGCAGCTGTATAAATAGCTTTGACTTCAGAGTCATAGTTGTTGCAGTAATTCCCTGTTGGTATACAAGTGGTATCAGTGGTGCCATCTGGGTATTCTACATATACACCACTTCCTCCATTTTTTACTGCATTCTGTGCTGATCCATCTGTATATACTCTGGTCCATAGATCACTTGGGTAAACATCATCAAGGAAACTTAGAGCTGCTACTCTTTTCTGCAGATTATTCTGATGTTCATCCCCATGCACACCTGCTACTGTTGTTTGGATGGTCACTGGTAGGCATGTCCGTTTTTCCCATGGGGTGTGTTCTGGTTGAGATGTCAGTGGTATTGTTACCTCTGGTAGATCCGATACCTGTCTACGTAGACGCTTGGCCTGGTGTATGAAGCTGCTTCTTTTAAGCCGTCCTTGTGATAGATTCTGGAATCTTTCCTTCATTGGGTGACTATGGTGGGAAAGAAACTTTTCTCCATGAATTATAATTTTAGTATCTCTACGCTCTTTCAATGACTGCATCCCTTCGATATTCTGCATTTCTATGATTGGTGTGGATCTCATTGCACCTGTAATAATTCTAAGTGCTTGGTTCTGTACTCTATCTAGGTTTTGTAGTGTAGTGTTTGATGATGAACTCCATGCTGTAGAACCATATTCCAAGTGTGGTCGAATGGCTTGTTGGTATACATTTTTTAGAATTCTTTCATTAGCTCCCCAAGTTGTCCCACTCAGTTTTCTTAGTATAGCTATCTTCCTTCTAGCCTTTGTTTCTGCTTTGCTGATATGATGTTTCCATGTCATTTTGGCATCAAATGTTACACCAAGATATGTGGGTTGGTCATCTACCTTTAAGATAGTTTTATTTACATAGATGTTTCCTGCTCTTTGTTTTGGTGAAAGTGTAAAAAGGGTTGTTGCTGACTTCTCTATATTGATACTTACACACCATTTGTCAGCCCAATTAGTCAAAATGTCCATGGCTCTCTGAAGCATTTTTGTGGTAACCATGGCGCTCTCATGTGTGCACCAGAGAACCAAGTCATCTGCATATAGTGCTGCCTTAGTTCCACAGGGTATTTCTTCAATTAGATCATTGATAAATATGAGAAAAAGAGTGGGTGATAGAACTCCTCCCTGAGGCACTCCATGGCGTAGTAATACTTTCCTACTTTTTTTGCCATTTACTTGTACTCTGGCTCTTCTATTGTGAAGAAAGGCTTTCGTCCATCTATACATATTTCCACATATCTTGTAGTTTCTCATTTTTTGAAGCAATCCTTCTTTCCATACTTTATCAAAGGCCTTCTGTAAATCAATCCATGCCACTAAAACTGATTTTTTGTCTTGGAAAGCATCCTCAATTTCCTGTGAGAGGTATGTGGTTTGATCCTCTGTGGAGTAGCATTGCCTGAAACCTGCCTGCTGTGGTGCAATGAATTTTCTACTTTCCAGGTGAAATTTTAGTCTTAGGTTTATGATGCGCTCCATTGTTTTGCACAGGCAACTTGTAAGACTAATTGGTCTGTAGCTAGTTGGTGTTGTTCCATCTTTTCCAGGTTTAAGCAGAGGGACCATAATTGATTCTCTCCAGATTTGTGGTATTTTCCCAGTAGACCAGCTAATATTTAGGATGTCCAATAGTTTCCTTCTGGCTGTTGTTCCTAGATTCTTTATCATTTCATTTGATATTTCATCAATTCCTGGAGCCTTATTTAGCTTTAGTTTAGAGACTGCTAATTCCAATTCACTATATGTGAACAATGTATCCATAATTTCATCTGCACTGTTTTCATCACTGATTCTAGTCTGAGCATGTTCCAATTTACTTTTTTGGTCGCTCCGCACTGTATGCTGTTTCTCTGGACTAATTTCAATATTGCAGTCTTGAGCAAATATCCTAGCGAAATTATCTACTGCTTGCTTTCCTGTAATCATTTTGCCATTCTGTACGAGTGTTATGTTTGTGCTTCTTCCTGTTCCCTCATCATTTAGTTGTTTGACCAGTTTCCACAGTTTTCTTCCATCCTTTTCAAAATTTAAGGATTCTGTTTTCTCTTTCCAGCTCTAGCTTCTAGTTTGGCTCTTTGGAATTTAGCTTTTGCGTGTTGATGTTTGTTGTGATGTTCCTGGCTTGGGTTATTTTCCACTTCCGTCCGTGCTTTTTCTAATTCCTCTTGCAGCAGTTCTAGTTGTTCACTCCAGTATGGCTTGTATTGTTTGCGTGCTCCTCTTGGTATTGCTTCCTTAGCAGCTTGATGAATACATTTATTGAACTCTTTGACTATGGCGTTTATGTCTTTTCCTTCCATGTCTATTTGTCCAGCTAAAACACTACTGCGGTGTTTAAATAGTCCCCAATTTGCTTTTTTATAATTCCATCTTGGAAGGCTACATGCATTTCCTGTGAGTTCATTTTTAATACTAAGGAGGACTGGTCGATGGTCGCTACCTCCAAGTTGCTTCCCCACTGTTCTATTGATTTCCCAGTTTAGGTCTGCTGAGTACAATGCCAAGTCTGGCGTGGAAGTGGTTTGCCATGCTCTTGAGTAGTATGTTGGAGGATCTTTTGGCTTATTAAGCAATAGAAGACATTTATCGTCTTGCCAGCTTTCAAGTTCTTCTCCTCTTTTATCCATGTGGTCATAACCCCAGCTTTGTGAGTGACTATTAAAATCTCCACATACTATCAGTCTTCCTCTGTACGGTATTGTGTCCAGGGAAAGGGACTGGTCATTTGGACAATAATAATTTAATAGGTTGAAGTCTGTGTTCTTGGTCTTTAGTTGAAGGACCTGATATTCTGCTCCTTCCATGTATAGCTCAGTTTGATGTGCGCTGATATTATTTTTGACTAGAGTTAGTATACCTCCTTTTCTTCTGTCTACTCGATCAGCTCTAAAGCACTGATAACCTGCAATTTTAAAGGCTACATCTTTGCTGAGGTGTGTCTCTTGTATGCAACAAATGCTGACCTGTTCCTTGTGAAGGGTGTTTTCTAATTCTAATTTCTTGCTAAAGCCATCTTTTTTGCTATTTACACCCTCAGCATTCCAGTGCATTATTGTAAGTGATGTCTCATTGGTTGGTAATATTTGTTGGTCAGTGATATTACTCTTGTGCCTCCTGGCTCCACAAGGCAATCGAAGAGGACCTCCAGTCGTATGGGGTGGGCCCTTTCGAGGTATAGGGCCCGGTGCTACTCCTGCCTGGTGAGTCGTCACAGGGTTAGCACCATAACGGGGTAATGCAGATATAGACATTCATGTGCGATAATGCATGACATTCTGATTGTTGCGGTGCGCCTTCTGGCCAAATGTCGCTGACTTCAGCACCTTTACTTGCTAGGCAAGACTGTGGTCCTGCCCGAATGTGGGAGGGCCCGGCCAGTCTTAGTTTCCAGCCTCTGCTGGCTGGACTAAGCCCCATCTCCACGCCAAGGAGCTGGCCTCGATGGGGTGATGTCCAGATAAATTGAATACATTTATTGCTATGGTTCACAAGTTTAATGACGACGTGGAACCAAGGACCAATCAGCAAAAACAAACTCCTTACCATCTTCAACTAATCCTAAAGAACTTGTAAAATTTGAGAACTATGGCACGAAGCTGTAATTCCAGTCAGTCTTCTTCTTCTTTCCTTCCTCTTTTACCCTTTAAGGGTGTTGAGGGAGTTACAACAATGTTCTTATTCTTGCTTTTCTGGCAGCTTCAGATAATGTCATTTGGTGTTTGTTTAATGTCTCTGATGTTGTCGATCCAGCATACTCTAGGTCTACCTCTGGCTCTTCTTTCTGCTTCTCTCTTCATATATGATTTATAAACTAATGAATCACACAGCATTCTTTCCAGATGGCCAAACCATTGCATTTGTTGATTTTGTATGTATTGTAGAATTGACACCCAATCTTTCTCTTATAACCTCGTTATTCCAGTCAGTAAAAAGGGAATTTATAGTGGTTTATTTCATCTATTTGGGTCAAAGGGCATGAGACCATAGGTCGCTGGACCAGCATTTCATCTATTAAATATTTTGTCAATACAGAATGGAAATCTTAGATTTTGTTGTGTGCACGTGGCAGTTGTTGGACATTTGTGCTGAATATTTTATACTTTGTTCACTTCAGGTGGATTAAGGACATTCAAAATAACGAGGAGTTGAATAGTAACATATTATCAGCACTGCTAAAGATGGCTCCATCATTTGATTTGGAGACAGAGTTTAATGAACTCCTGTAAGTAACATCTTCTGTACTTTACAGTTAAGACTAGACAAACTGTTTCAGTAATATCAACTGTACTGGAAATTTAGAGATGTTGGTACAATATGCTCTAATTGTCATAGCCTAAAATGTATATCAGCTAACGTAAGCAAACGTGTTCCTTGCAGTTAGGGTTAGAGATAGTGTCATTAAATGTGCATGTAAACATATCAGTGTTGCATTGATTATTGAAAATACGTATGCTAGCAATCGAGACATGAGAGAGATCTGTGATAATCAGAGTACTTAGTAATGAAAAGTTTTATCAGCCGCACTGTAAAAATATAGATGAGATAAACTGTTAAAGTAGCATCAGCTGTAAAATCAAATTAGACTGGAAAAGTTGCTATAGCTGAAGTGTAAATAGACTAATAGACTAGACAAGAGCTGTACAGTATAGTTAGACTAGACAAGTTATCCCCCCCCCCCCCTCATCTGATATAGTATGTTGTTCAACATACTATATTTGATTCATACTGTATATACTTGGCACACTATAGTATAATTCCATGTTGTGAATTAACATCTCTTGAAACAAGTTCAAGCAAATCTGCTTTAGACAGATGTTAAACCACATGCACAAATTATAGTGGGACGTTATGACTTTTAAAGTCTATTGTTCTGGATTTTGTGCACAGAGTTTTAAATAATATGCATGGGCACCTGCTGACAATGTGCGCATCCTCACACTTGTGCTACATATATGGAATGTTTGTCCTATGTAAGTTAGACGTTTTTTACTCTTATTAAGACTTTTTAATAAAAATATCTGTCTTTATGTTCTGTTGTTTATATGACATCTCAGAATGTTGGTTGGTAACTCCTTCAATTCACTATGGTCTTCCTCTGTATCTAGCCGTTAACATTTTCATGTTGTATGCTCTTGCCCCTGGCTAATAAGGGTTCATTCTCATTAGGTGGCCGAACCATTTTAGTCTCAGTTTTTCTATATATTTGACCACAGATGTTGTTCCAACAGTTCTCGTAATCTCTTCATTCTTCACATGATCTCTTGCTGTAATAAACACAGAAAATATAGTAGTCAAGTACTAATATGGTGTTCATGTTTGAGAATGTACATCCAGTTAAAATGGTATCTGTGCTTGAAGATCACACAGAGTGAATCATTTTTCTGCTATGTTGTCAGACTTCTTGTCAAAGATGTAAAGAATATGGCCACTATCTTCTTTCCAGGTATGTCGTAAGAGGCGACTAAGGAAAGTTTGAGGATGGGCTGACAATCTGTCACTGTGAAAACAAATCATTGTTACTGGTCTTGTCTCAATTTCCAACTTCTGTCTCTGTCATATGGTCCCTATGGATGATGAGGAGATGCAGGCCTGCAAACTTGAACCTGTATCTTTTTATGGCAGCTCCAAGGTTGTGGTGGAATGCTAGGTGTGCTATTACTGCAGACTAGTTGGTCCAGAAATATGCTGTGCTGTGGCAGGACATGATGACCCTGGGATACTGCTGCACTGGAATGTCTCCCTTTGGGGACTAAACATGCATCCATAAACCCCTCTTTACACAACCATGTCTTTGAGACAGCAAACCGTACGCACATTTGAATGTCAAAAAATAAAAAAAAACCATAACCCTTCAGGGTCGTAGGGGTACCACATTGGATGATTCAGCACACAGAGTCCTCCAGCGAATTCTATCCTCAGCGATGCGGATGAGTGTGGAAATATCTAGCCCTGTCCATTCCTTGATGTCTGTCCATGTCTTTATTTGTCCTTCTCTGCTTATTTCTCCCTCGACAGTTCCCCGCAGTATTGTGTTTGACAAGGAATCGTGCCTGCATACTTTTGGCAGAAAGACTGCCAAGAGCTACCTGCTTAAGTTAAAGGTATTACTTCATCGTCATTGAAGTTCAATTCTTAAGAGAGTTTCCTCATCCAGTGTCCTTTTAAAGAAAACAAATTGACTGTAAAGTCAATGATGTGGAGAATTGTGTGAACCATGACATAGTTAAAATAAGTGCTGGAATAGTAATGTGTTGAAACTCAGATTTGAATTGTGTGCAGTTCAACATTTCACCAGAAATATATTTAATTGACCCAAGTCCAGATCATATTATCTACTGGACAGAGTAAACTTCACCTGGAGAAAACTAAAGAAAATTGGAACTAAAGGTCACAATAGTTGATGAACCATCAGAGTACAGTGGATTCATAGGTTGCACATGAGTGAAAGTCATCAAAGTACAGAGTGGATTCATAGGTTGCACCTGGGCAAAAAGTTAGAAGATTCAGTGGCTACCCAAGCCAAAAGCATACCAAAATTGAATATGTTAGCAAAATAGTGCAAATAAAACAGTAGCAGTGTATTCACACTCTTCAGTGCAAGTCACAACAATCTCTGTGAATTCAAGCAAATAAAAATATAAATCCCATAATTTCTTCTTCTGTTCGTCTGGAATGTGTCTATACCTTACTTTTTGTCCCTTCTATAAATTTGACTGTTTTATAGCACACACAGATGTCAATAGAGTTTCTAGGGTTATTCTTTGGACCAGTATGTTTGCCTCAGCATTGGATATTCATGGCATGCTTGAAATATGGACTCTACAGATTCCTGTCCAGATGTACGCATGGTTGTTCTGCCAATTTAAAACTTTGTTTATATGTGGTTGCATAGTCAGTTATATCTTTTTCTGGGGGTGTAGAGTGACATTCTGACCTACATGGGTAATCATTTTATGTTTGGTGACTTTCTGATTTCTATGTTCGTCTGTTTCTTCTGATGATAAGTTACTGACATGGCTGGTCATCAGCAGCACCCTCCTTAGCATTTTCATGTTTCCAGGTATTCATAGTGTGATGGTATCTACTGCATGACACTACATAGTTAGTTGGTAGAATTTTGTCTTAGTTTTATGGCTTTGAGCACTAGTAGTACCAATCTTGCATCTATCAGAATTATTTTGATGATCATATTAGCATTAACTTAATTTCTAAAGATAAGTTAATCTCAGTATATTGTTATACATTTCTTATATGTCAGTATCAATATTATTGTAAGTTTCCTATATGTTACTCGAGTTTTTACTGGCAATGAAAAAGGAAGCAAAGAGTAATATCACTGTGACTTATACAAAGCAACTGCGGGGTTGAGTGTGGGCTTGGCTACTACATCCCATTGACACTTAAAGCTTACCCAGCTTTGTTGTAATCTAGGAGCACAATAAACTTTTGATGTCAACGTAATAGGAGCACAATAAACTCAATTTCAAGGTAATCTAGGAGCACAATAAACTCTTGTTCACAAAGTATACTAAAAGTACAATATACTCTTGATCTCAAATCATAAAGATAAATTGAAGTAATTATTTATACTAAAAGAACATTTAGAAGATGATGATAAGCTATGTAATGAAACATAATGTTCTCAATGTTCTCTTTATGTCAAAGTAATCTAGGAGCACAATACACTCTTGCTCTCACCTGTGTTTTGCAAATGGGGAGCAAAGAATAGCAACACTGTTTACCTTCCAGGCATGTTGTAAAAGGCGACTATGGAGGTTATGGGATGGAGTTGTCTGTCCCATCCCATATATGGTCAGTGACCCAAAGCCATGCTGAAGTCGGATGTGTCAGGCCAAAAGGCGCAGATATCGCAGCAATGCTGTAAACCATGACACAACGCATTCCGTTCTCTGGACTACATCCTGTTAATCTGCAGGAGTTTGAGAACGAACGCAGAAGAAGAAGAACAACTCTTGCTCTAAAAATAAATTAGGAGCACAATAAACTCTTGATGTCAAAGTAATCTAGAAGCACAATAAACTCAATTTCAAGGTAATCTAGGAGCACAATAAACTCTTGTTCACAAAGTATACTAAAAGTACAATATACTCATTTATACTAAAAGAACATTTAGAAGATAATGATAAGCTATGTAATGAAACATAAATTTGTCAGTCTATTATGCAGTACAGACGCATGTTGTATTTTTATTTCAGAGCAGAGGCAGGGAAGCTAAATTGTCCTATAGTTTTTTGCCACAATGACTTACAAGGAGGTAATCCCATTTCATCAGTTATTGTCAATCAAAATATTTGTGTTACTGTACTTTATCTAGCCTGTGATCAGGGAGTATAGACCAGAAGTAATTGTCATTATTTCTAGCTTTAGCACTATTTTATCTTACAATGAGCTGTTGCTTGGGCTTGATAAGAAAGGAAGCAAAGAATAGTAACACTCAGGGTGTGGCAGCCTGGACCTGCCAGCCCACATAACCCGGCATGCCAGTCCTCAAACAAAAATAATCTGTGTGCTTATTTTGAGCCAACTCTATTCTTCTGAATTTAATCAATTGTTCTACACCTAAATATAAATATGTCAATGTCAGATAGTTAAAAATGTTACAATGTATATTTAGTAACAATAATACGGTTCTGGAAACTGGATTTAACCTTGCGGTTACGTTTGACATCGTTTTATTATTGGTACTGTCTGTATTGGTACAAATTCGGCCACATACTTAGAATGAAGGAAGACAGAATTCCACGACAAGCCTTCATGTCGACACCAGACGGAAATAGAAAATGGAAGATAAAAAACAACGCTCAGAAGAACATTTATGAATGAATTAAAATCAACAGGCATAAATGCACAAGACCTGCAATCCTTAGCAACTGACCAACAGGCATGGAGAACTATGACATCCACCCTATGTGCCAAACTTGACAAAAGAGGAACTGACTGACTGTCTGTAAACTAATATGCACATTCATCACGTTTGCGCTCTTACTGGATTAAATGATTTGGTGCGAACAAAATTAAAGTGAAAGCTTTTATGGATTTAGGTCAGCCAGCGGGTGGAAGTTTTTTCTGTTGAATTTGATGATCACTGGAATAGCATGTTCTTGTAACCATCACCTTGACTAGTATTTTCTCTTATGCCTTGAGTGTGAGATATTTGCAAATATTATATAGGCCTACTAAACATTTTTTGAATGGTAACAAAATGCAGAAAGGTTGATAGAGAGTGCAGTGTCATCCAAAATATGTGGACAATAATTTTTTCATGCAGTTCAAATTCAAGTTTAATTTGCCACAAAAATCTTGTTCTCAATGAATTCAGTGGAGTTGAATCATTGAATATAGTCAATTTAATGGACAGGCAAGGAAAGATTAAGTTCAGAAAATTAAAATGAGTCTGAGAAAGCAATCTCAGTGTTTCAAAAATAGAACGTATAAGTGAAATTAAATACTTGGACTATGCTGTGTCAAAGTTAATAGCAGAATATTTGAAGTCCTTCACTGATGGAGATTATGTGAAAAAGTATTTAATGACTTGTAGTTAACATATGTCTTGAAAAGACTTTGTTTTCAAATGTTAGTCTTTCTGCAAGAACAGTTGGAAGAAATGTCAACTGATGTTTAGAATACTTTATTTAAAACACTGCCAAAGTTTTCAGTTCTTCTCACAATCTCTGAGAGCAGAGATATCAAAGATGCCACCTAGCATGAATGTAGGTGGGGTAAACTCATCTTTAGATATTATCGAATAGCTGATTGGTCTGTACCTATGGAGGATTTGACTACAGTGGCAGGCATTCTTGAAGTATTACTCAAGTGTACTACAGATACACAGCTGAATCTATCAAAATTAGTTTGTAACTACTGATGGAGCACTCAACATGTGGACAATAAACTTGGTAAAAGAAAAAAAGGAAAGGTGTTTTAGCACTGCTACAAAGTCACATGGAAAGCCTTGGAATACAGCACAAAGTAAGAACATTACACTGCGTAATGCACCGGTAAGAATTGTGTACTAAATATTAAAAACTTTAATTATTAATATGATGGAAGTCATGGTGAAGACCTCGAATCAGATTTTTATCTCAGCAATGAGGCATCATCAGTTTCAACAACTTTTGTTGGAAAGAAGCTCAGTACGAGGATCTATATTTCTACGAAGTTTGCTGGCTCAGTCAAGGAGCTTTGTTAGAAAGAATATATGCACTGCATGAAGAAATTGCAACATTTTTGGAAAGTAAAATATTAATTCTTTTAAAGTTTGCGAAGTGTTGAAAAACTGCAATAAAAAACTTTCCAATTATCTATGTTGAATTCATTTAGTAACTGGCTCTGCCATTTTATAATGATATTTGCAATAAATGTGAAGTCTTGCACAAATAAATTCAGGGTAGTCAGCAAAATTACCCACAAAAAAAAATCATATTCCTGAATGATGAAAGTAATCCGTGACTGAATGTGTTAATGCTAATTGGCAGGGGGTGGAAAATGAAGGCAGATGTGAAGCAGAAGTTAAAAGGAGAATAGGAATGGCTAAAAGTACCTTCAATGACATGAGGAAAATATTAACATCTAAACAAATTACAAAGTTAAAAATGAGAATTATAAAATGCTACATCTATTCTATATTAATGTATGGCTCAGAAACATGGACACTAAATAAACAATTAAAAGACAGAATTGATGATTTGAGATGTGGGTATGTAGAAGAGTAGGGAGAACATCATGGAGGGAGAAGAATACAAATAGAGAGCAGCTAAAAACACTTAATATGAGGAGAGAACTACTAGGAGAAATAAAGATCAGGCAAATAAAATATTTTGGACTCATTAAAAGATATGACACCTTATTGAAGACCTTACTTGAGGGTAAAGTCAAAGGGAAGCGAGCAAGAGGTAGACAGAAATACAAGTGGGAGAATAACATTACACGATGGACACATTATAGTCTAGCAGAGTGCACCACAAGACAAGAGACTGGATGTTGGAGATCCGTTGCAGCCAACCTTCATTGCGGAGATGGCACTTGATGATGATGAATGAAAATTAAGAATGATTCAACAATTATCTAAAAATATGTTCAATAATAAATATCATCATCAAGTGACATTCTTTCCAGAACGTAGTCTTTCATAATAAATATAATGTTCAAAATTCTCTGTAACACAATGCTTCTCAATGATACTTTGTTGCTCTTTTGTGACAGGGAATTTTTTGTTAGCTGAAAAAGGTACAGGCAGCATCCCTAATATAACAATCATAGATTGGGAATATGGACACTACAACTACAGGTAAGTAGCTCATGGAAGTTTAACTGTTATGAGTGTACTTTATGTCAATGTACTTTATGTCAGAACCTCAGGGACCTACTGGTCTGGAGTCACCTCCAGTCTGATGTTCCTAATCATTTTGGCACCATCAGATGCAAACACAGAAAATGCTACACTTGTGCCTATGTCACCAAGATCCAGTCTCTCATTCCCTAAAGCCACCTTCACCATTGAGGAGAGCTTCACATGTGTGTCCCGTAACGTCATCTATAACATCATATGCAAGCGTTGCGCCATGACATATATATGTAAAACTGGAAGGAAGCTCGCAGATCGATTCTGCGAACATCTGTATAGCATAAAAAAACCATTCGGATTTGCCTGTAGACGTCTACTTCAATGGCACGGACCATCGGGGCAACTAGAACATGGCTATTAAGTCGTGCTTCTCTGACGACCTGACCCGTCTGGCGCTTGAGAACCGCTACATTTACCAATATGGTATTCTTAAACCCACAGCATTAATGAGCTCATGTATGACTAGTCGATCCATAGTTTCTGTTTGTTTCGTGTCATTTGTTTGTGGTCATTTTTGTATTTTCCTTGTCCTGTGTCTTTTCACCTCTTTCGGTCAATCCATACCAATGTGACCGTCGATGTCATTACTCATGTCATAAGTCCAAGCCATGGTTGCCACATGGAAGAAGATACTGAATAAATTGACATCGTGGCATGGTAGAATGTCATGAGTAGAACCAATTTAGTCCAGAGTAGCACTACAAAATTAACAATTCCTGACAAAATGTTTTATAAAAGCAAGGCAGAATAATAAATTTGATATGGAAGTGATACTCTGTAAATTGTTACGGTATTTGCAACATGAATAAATAACAGAAAGTAAATACATTATTTTTAAATAAGAACACCTGCATTGTTCCTTCCTTCCATCATTTTATTTGCACCAATTGCCAAGACATCTGTCTGCAACAGCACACGCTGCATTCAATGCCAAAGGAATACTGATAGATTAATTAATTTCCAGTTGGTTTTTTTTACATGTCAGTCATTGCATCTAAATTTTAGAACCCTAACATTCCAATGTCTTTGACTTATCATCTTATCATAGGGGATTTGACATAGGAAATCACTTCAACGAGTGGACATTTGATTACTCCAGCTCAGGTCGACCAGGATACATCTGCATTGCATCAAATTATCCAACTCGAGACGAACAAGTGAGTTATTCTTATTAAAAGTATGTTTGACATATTTTATCATCATAAACATATGCTCTCCAGTAAAAATAAGAGCAATAAACATTTTCTCATCAGTAAAGTTAAGAGCAATAAATATGTATTCTGTGCTTTCATGTCCACAGATAATTTGGTTAATTATAGCTATGCACACCCTTGAAACATGTGCCATCATTTTTGTTGCTGTAAATAATGGTAACTTTGACCAAAGCGTGTTCAACTCTTGTTTAGTATACACTTTATAAATGTTTTATTCCCGTCTCTTGAAATATTTTGATCATTTAGTTTTTCTTGGTAGAATTGTTTTCATTTCTTTTAATGCTGATTATAGAAATGATTAACATTATAAAGTCACAGTTGCTTCCATGATGACACAAAGTATGGTTTTCAATCCAATCATAGCACAAGGCACCCCTTGATTTATTCAGGGAACAGAATAGTATTAGGAGCTTAAAACATTTAGATGGCACATTTTTGTTAAAACATTTAGATAACACATATTTTTGTACCATAATAATATGTAAAAAAAATATGTGTGTGTGTTGCATGGCAGAGAGGTTCGAGCATTTGAGGTCCAGGTTGAACTCCTGGTAAGGATGGGATTTTTTCTGTCTGAGGGCAAATTTAAAAATTCATCCTGCACGCAATGTCGCGACAATTAAGGCGTGCAGCTTTTATCACAAGCTACTCGCATCCTCCCTGCAACTCCCTAATGGGAGAAATGCAGTATTGGCAGTTGAAAATTTAAAAAAAAATATGCAGGAAAACCTTGGATTGGAAATAACTTTAGTATAGAATAGTTTCTAGTATAGAATACGCTTGTGTCATATTCATGGTTAATTATACACAGATTGCCAGACTGGACAAGATGATTCAGAATGAGGCCATGCACAGCATCTTGATTTCTACTTGACTTCCCAACCTTATCTGATAGCATGAAGAAGTGGCAAGCTCAGGCATATCTTAAAATCAGTGCTGATGCACTTCACCCATTACGCCCAGATCTCAAAAGGTGAAAGGCTTTAAGTTCAAATAGGACAGATCATGGTTGCGACAGGCAGAAGATATCATCAGACAAGCATGTGACCGTACTTGTATTGAACTTGTTACGGAGTTGAGAGCCACTCTACCTGCATTGTGTGGTATCTTCTTTATAGTCATCAAATTCAAAGAAGTTGCAGGGACAAAAATAAAGTGGTGGTTGATGCAGAAGCCAGGGCCCTATTGATAACACTGAAGAAAATGATGTAACACTGATGGGTCAGTCATTTGCCTTGAACGCTGTGTTTAAGTTTTTTTTGCACAGTCTGGTGGGAAACTGTCAAAGAATCCAAGGATGCATTCATTAAAGCCACAAGCAGTCTTACAATGGCTATGGTGGAGGCACTATCATGGCTGATGTCATTGGGCTATTCTCATGCATGCATAGTTAGTGACTCAATGACCATTCTCTGGAAAGTTGAAGCAGGCATTGTCTACCGTCAATGGGTGAAGTTATAAACACATTCTCTGACCAGGAATGTTACTTTTATATTTGAGTCAGGATATATGGGTATTGAGGTTAATGAGCAAGAAAATACACTGGCAAGCATGACCACATTGTCAAAAGATAGTTCAATGAATCGATCTGACATAGTTAGTGCATTAAGGGACCTCATCCACTCCAAAGTTTTTCAAAAGTGTGAATCAATGGTGCGTGAGATTGGTGTAAAGATTGGAACAGTCTATAAAGAGAAACATAATGGATTACGAAGTAACTGATAAATCAGCATTTAACTGGAACTGTCTGCAGCTATGCTGATGGATTTATTGAGACTAGGATCAGAGAACCTGCAGTCATAACTTAATATGACCTGTAGTTATAACTCATTGTGATGGTGTTTTAAATTGTTTGATGGTGTTTTGCCAGTTGAGAAAAACATTTTAAATATGTGTTAACATACATAGACTCAATGCAATCAAGGTAACACGTCTGGCCTTGAACAACAATTTGAGACTCCCACCACGACACCTAATGGCAAGTGTGGATATGACCAACCATCTTTCACCTAGGAAAAGATAATAGACAATAGGTAATTTGATAAATGAGTAACGTCTCACAGTATGACCATTTTGTTCGTTGAGTCATATAATCACAACTGAGCCAATGGTTCATATTTTTCTCCTTTGCTGCCGGATTGTGGATATAACTCTTGTAGTCAAAGTCTGTGTTAATGTATACTGTTTCAGCAACAGAGGAATAAAAGGAGTAAAGTTGCTAGTTGGGTTGTCACTATGGCAAGAGAAAATGTCACCAACTGAACATTTTAACAACACAAGAGACATAGAAATGTGGAGAAAATTATCGCTTACTCCACTTGGCATGTCACTTGATTAATTGAAAGTTTTGTTACCATGTGTACCAAAGCATTTTTTATTTCCTATCCAAGTTCTTTAGTAAATTTTACTGCTACAGTGGTACATATTAACTAACATGAAGAAAATTGTTGAAAAGTTAGGCAGAATGGAGATAATCATGATGAAGGTTGAAAAAAAAATCATTGAGAAGAATCATTACGGTATTTGAGTGACAATCGCAAGATTTTATACAAGTCTGCATCTTTGATTTGTGCAGTATTCAAGAAGAAAGAAGAAATAAAGACGATAACCCAGTAGGAGTCAGAACATCAAAGCAATGACCACAAAAATGAAAGATATAGAAAAGTTTCTTTTCTTTTGGAGTAATTTTTGCTGACTTATGTTTGGTTATATTGCCTTTTTAAATCATGATTTAAACAAATGAGAGATAACTTTTATTTCTTGGTTTATTTTTTTGGAATTGAATTGAGCTTGCTAAATCACATTTACAATTTATTAGATTGGCTACATCTTTGCTGATCATAAGGTATCACTTGATTGGTATTTACTTTTGAGTTTAGTTTGTATGTCTCCTTTTAATGATTTTGTGAAATTGTTGTGTGAAGACATGTTAACTAATTGGGTTGCACGATACCATGGTTGCTGGTGCACATTTTAACCTGGTATCTTCTACTTCAGCACCTGTGCTTTCTTGGACAGGACTCTGGTCCTGCTCTATGTAGGGGATGGCCTGAACAGTCTTATTTTCCAGCCTCTGTTGGCTGGACTCAGTTCCATCTCTACTTTAAGGAGTTGGCTTCGAGGGGATGAAATTGCAGTTAGAAAGTTTTTTTCTTTCTAGATTATGAATGATCAAATGTGTACTTGTTGCATTATTTGTTAAAACAATTCTTTTTTTTTTTGTTGCTACAGTACTGTTTCTTCCGAATGTACCTTCGAGCATCTGGGAAGACAGATATTACACATTCTGACTTGGCTTCAATGTTCAGGGAAACCAACACATTTGCCTTACACTCACATTTCCTTTGGGGTGTGTGGGCCATGGTGCAAGCACAGACATCAAGTATAGAATTTGATTACTCTGTAAGTATTGTGAATTTGTAAGTTAAGTATTAAAATTACTAGTTTTTGTATGTAAATGCTTTGGTGTGCTTACAATTATGAGCGGTGGTTGAAACATTTTGCACTTTACTAAGAAATCATAAAGACAGGCAGGAATGC
Source organism: Meghimatium bilineatum (assembly GCA_034231615.1). NCBI lineage: Eukaryota > Metazoa > Mollusca > Gastropoda > Stylommatophora > Philomycidae > Meghimatium > Meghimatium bilineatum. The sequence goes on along the minus strand of CM067305.1, from coordinate 30,437,336 downwards.
TGTGTATAATTTTAAAGACACACTGTTTTTGACAATTCCCGCATGTCCATGGTTTGTGCTGTGCGGCACATGAAAAAGAAATTGGTGGGAAACTAGTTTAGTTGTTGTATGAAGCCATGTCATGGATAAAATGGAGGCTCGTAGTGTAATCAAATTTCTGCAGTTGCAGGGTAAATCTACAAAACAAATTCATGATGATATATTTGCTGTTTATAAGGATGTCTGTCCTTCATGAAGCATTGAAACAATCACTTTCAAACTGGACATGCTAGCGTTCAAGATGAGCCAGGAGTGACAGGCCGTCCATTGCAGATAATGCAAGCAACATTGCAAGAGTGGAAACCCGTCCTCTCAAAGAGGTGCATTACCATCAAGAAAATCATGAATCAGTTGGGACTAAGTCACGGGACCATATTGAAGATTTTGCATGAGCAGCTTCACATGTCATAAGTGTCCGTCAGGTGGGTTCCCCATTTTCTCACGCCAATACAAAAGGAGCATTGAGCTGAAACATCCACAAAGATATTGGACATTTACAATGCAGACGAAGATGTGTTGTTGTTTTTTTAGATTGGTTACTGTGGATGAATGTTGGGTGCAATCTCTATGACCCCTAGAAAAAAACCAGAGCAAACAGTGGAAACATTCCTGTTCACCACCAGCAAAGAAGGCAAAGACAGTTCCTTCTGTGGGAAAAGTCCCTTGGGGCTGTCAGTGTAATTCTCACCGATTACCTTTCTCAAGGCCATACTATCAACTCAACATACTACCAAAGCCTCAAGAAATTACGAGAAAAAATGAAGTGCAAAAGACCTGGGATGCTGTCAAGAGTTGTTCATCAGCTTCAGACCAATGAGCTGGCTCATGCAGCTCATGTCTCCATTATCTTTGCCCAGCTGTGCTGGTATGATATCATTTTCCATCCACCTTACTTTGCCCAGCAGTGCTGGTATGATATCATTTCCCATCCACCTTACTTTGCCCAGCATGACAATCAATACAAGGTAACTGCGTGAAACGTAACAACAAATAGACTTACGTAAAAAACAGGTTTATATATCGTCTCAATGGGACACCATAGACTATATCTAACACTAGTGGGTAATGATGGGCAATGATGATCACATAAGAAATCATAAAAATTACAATACACAAATCATATTCACACAAATCATATTCAACGTTTCAACCAAAAGGTCTTTATCAAGACACAAACAAAACATTAAAAGACGACGAATAGAAAAATTATCACAACGTCCAACGGAAATATGGAAATGATATGCCGGAAGGTCAGAAAGTACATAAAAACGTAAATATATGTGGAAACGAAACAAAAGGTGAGTAAATGACGGAACAAAAAGAATAAAGACAAAGACCACACCAAACCAGTACTAGACATAAGAGTGGTCGGAATTGAGTCCAAAAGGCTTGAGTGTACCCATCTCGAAAATGAGACGATTTTCTAGAGCATACCTAGATCTATCATCGGTGGTGCAAGATCTGATGGCGGTGACCTGAATATCCAAAGCACCATGATGACTGTCGCCGTTGAAGTGTGTGGCCACAGGAGTGGGTGTTCTGTGCTTGATGGCATGAAGATGGTTACAAAAACGATCGCTCAATCGTAGGCTGGTTTCCCCGATGTACTGTTTGCCACAGCGTTTACATATGATCACGTAAATGACATTACGGGATTCACATGTAAAGGCCTCATCGATGGAGAAAGTGGCCTTGGGAAATGAAATGGAGCGCATCTGAACCACATAAGGACATGTAAAGCAACGGACACGTGAGCAACGAACAGTGCCAAAATGGTCAGGAACAGAAGACTTAAGATGGCTATGAACCAAGATGTCCCTCAGATTTCTATCACGCCTATAAGCCACCAGAGGTAAGTCATGGAAAGCGTCACGGGTGTCAGGATCAGACTGGAGAAGAGAATAATGTTTGAGCATGATGCGTCGAACAGAAGAGTTATGGGGATGAAAGGTAAGAACAAGTTTAACCCTATCAGAGGAGGCGGAAGAACCCAGAGAGTCAAGGTATCGAGGCGAGATAAATGGCGCACACGGAGCCAAGCGGAAGAAAGAATGCTGTCAGGGAACGATCGTCTACGGAAAAACTCAATCATCTCAGAGGACTTGTCGAGAAAATCGTCGTAATCGCTACATAAGCGACGCAGGCGAAGAAGCTGGGAGTACGGGAGAGAGTTGCGACAAGCAGGAGGATGAGAAGAAGTGTAGAGAAGAAAGCCATGTGCATCAGTAGGTTTATAGTAAACGGATGTGCTAAGGTAAGGGGGATGAATGGTGACAATGATGTCAAGGAAGTTGACAGAAGTAGTGGAGATATTAGATGTAAATTGAATAGCAGGGTTAAAACTGCCGATGAAGTTGATGAAACGAGACAATTCAACTTCGGACATGTCGGTGATACCTATCCCATCGTCAATGTATCTATGGAAAAGAGATGGGAACGGGCCATCATAGGTAGACCAAACTAAATGTTCCAAATGTCCCATGAAGAGACACGCATAGCTAGGTCCCATTTTGGTTCCCATGGCAACGCCACTGATCTGATCGAAAAAGTGTCCATCAAATTCAAAAGAGTTGAGCGTAAGCACCAGTTCAGCAAGACGAATAAGAGTAGAAGTGGATACAGAGGGGTGGGGACTCTTGTCAAGAAAGAACTGTAGAGCCCTGAGACCATCTGCATGGGGTATAGAAGTGTACAAAGAACAGACATCAAGCAAGAACAGACGATAGGTACGGTCAGAAGACAACTGGACGGTAGAAAAAATAGTTAGGGCATGCTTAGTGTCTTTCAAGAATGAAGGCAGTTGTTCGACTAACGGCTGAAAAATGCTGTCAAGGAAGTCGGAGATGCGCTCAGTCGGACAAGAGCAAGCAGAGACAATAGGTCTACCCGGATTCGATGCCTTATGGATTTTAGGCAGCATATAGAAAACAGGTTTGCCTAAACAACTTTGATCGATCAACTCTTACGCTCAACTCGTTTGAATTTGATGGACACTTTTTCGATCAGATCAGTGGCGTTGCCATGGGAACCAAAATGGGACCTAGCTATGCGTGTCTCTTCATGGGACATTTGGAACATTTAGTTTGGTCTACCTATGATGGCCCGTTCCCATCTCTTTTCCATAGATACATTGACGATGGGATAGGTATCACCGACATGTCCGAAGTTGAATTGTCTCGTTTCATCAACTTCATCGGCAGTTTTAACCCTGCTATTCAATTTACATCTAATATCTCCACTACTTCTGTCAACTTCCTTGACATCATTGTCACCATTCATCCCCCTTACCTTAGCACATCCGTTTACTATAAACCTACTGATGCACATGGCTTTCTTCTCTACACTTCTTCTCATCCTCCTGCTTGTCGCAACTCTCTCCCGTACTCCCAGCTTCTTCGCCTGCGTCGCTTATGTAGCGATTACGACGATTTTCTCGACAAGTCCTCTGAGATGATTGAGTTTTTCCGTAGACGATCGTTCCCTAACAGCATTCTTTCTTCCGCTTGGCTCCGTGTGCGCCATTTATCTCGCCTCGATACCTTGACTAACTCTCTGGGTTCTTCCGCCTCCTCTGATAGGGTTAAACTTGTTCTTACCTTTCATCCCCATAACTCTTCTGTTCGACGCATCATGCTCAAACATTATTCTCTTCTCCAGTCTGATCCTGACACCCGTGACGCTTTCCATGACTTACCTCTGGTGGCTTATAGGCGTGATAGAAATCTGAGGGACATCTTGGTTCATAGCCATCTTAAGTCTTCTGTTCCTGACCATTTTGGCACTGTTCGTTGCTCACGTGTCCGTTGCTTTACATGTCTTTATGTGGTTCAGATGCGCTCCATTTCATTTCCCAAGGCCACTTTCTCCATCGATGAGGCCTTTACATGTGAATCCCGTAATGTCATTTACGTGATCATATGTAAACGCTGTGGCAAACAGTACATCGGGGAAACCGGCCTACGATTGAGCGATCGTTTTTGTAACCATCTTCATGCCATCAAGCACAGAACACCCACTCCTGTGGCCACACACTTCAACGGCGACAGTCATCATGGTGCTTTGGATATTCAGGTCACCGCCATCAGATCTTGCACCACCGATGATAGATCTAGGTATGCTCTAGAAAATCGTCTCATTTTCGAGATGGGTACACTCAAGCCTTTTGGACTCAATTCCGACCACTCTTATGTCTAGTACTGGTTTGGTGTGGTCTTTGTCTTTATTCTTTTTGTTCCGTCATTTACTCACCTTTTGTTTCGTTTCCACATATATTTACGTTTTTATGTACTTTCTGACCTTCCGGCATATCATTTCCATATTTCCGTTGGACGTTGTGATAATTTTTCTATTCGTCGTCTTTTAATGTTTTGTTTGTGTCTTGATAAAGACCTTTTGGTTGAAACGTTGAATATGATTTGTGTGAATATGATTTGTGTATTGTAATTTTTATGATTTCTTATGTGATCATCATTGCCCATCATTACCCACTAGTGTTAGATATAGTCTATGGTGTCCCATTGAGACGATATATAAACCTGTGTTTTACGTAAGTCTATTTGCCCAGCATTGCTGGTATGATATCATTTCCCATCCACCTTACTTTGCCCAGCAGTGCTGGTATGATATCATTTTCCATCCACCTTACTTTGCCCAGCAGTGCTGGTATGATATCATTTTCCATCCACCTTACTTTGCCCAGCATTGCTGGTATGATATCATTTCCCATCCACCTTACTTTGCCCAGCATTGCTGGTATGATATCATTTCCCATCCACCTTACTTACATGACTTTGCACCAAGTGACTTCTTGTTTCCAAACATGAAGAATCCGCTTCATGGGCATCATTTTTATGACATCTAAGACTTGATTACTGAAATGGAGATCCACATATTCCAGGCTCAGGAGGAGGAAGTAGAATACAATCACTGCATTAGGAAGGTGAAGAAAAGATGGGAGAAGTACATCGCCTTGAGTGGTGAATACATAGAGAAGGACTAAAGTCCACACCAATTTTCGGATAAGTGTCTTGATTCCATGACACTAAAGTGCTAAAGTTTTTGACCACCCCTCATATGATAGTATCACTGTTACAGAAATGTGTTGTATATTCTTCTTCAGCGTCATTCTCAAGCTCCCGCTGGATCTCCCTTTTAGCAGGACCACGGTCCTACTAGATTTTCAGCAGAATGTAGTCAAGAGAATGGAAATGCGTTGTGTCAACATTTTATTTGCGCCTATGGCCCAACACATCCATCTTCGGCAGGGTGTTGTATATGATAGTATCACTGTGAGAGACATGGGTTGTATCTGATAGTATCACTGTTATAGACATATTGTACATGGCAGTAGCACTCATGCAAACATATATTTGATAGTAGATAATTGTAGTACTCCAGTTCAACTGTAACGTTGTAAGTTTCACTGTCCACAAAACATACTAAATAGACAAAAAGAACTTTGCAAGAAGAAATACAAGATAAATTGAGAACAAACATTAAAAACAATATTACAAAAAGACTAGAATAGATATTAAATATCACATCAAGAATATTGAAATGCACGCTTGAAATGTATTTTGTTTCTGCCCACTGAATAAAAATTGATTGAAGAAGCTCTTACCATTTATCTCCCCAGGCGTATGCTCTAAACAGATTTGAAACCTACTTCAGAGTGAAGAAGGACTTGCCGCACTTGTTCCTAGATGATGGCAGTTAACAAGTGTTTCACATATCTTCTTTCTCAGCTTGTTTTATCAAGTTTCTTGTAATAACCCTCACTTTTCTCAAATATATCATTTGTTTTTCTCTCTTTGATTTAAAAAAAATGGAATTTATAGTTTTTATTATTCCTTCACAATCTTTTGTCCCGTGTATCTCATTGATCTCCAGAAATTTGTGACATGACATATCTTCATAATTTTATTTCCTGTTTTTGGTTTTTACATGATTTTTCTGATGTCACGGTGACATGATATTTCATTGATCAAACAATATGTACAATTAACATGTGGTGTTTCTATATCATTGTGTATGTTTAATTGTGCTTGCTGTGTTGAAATCTCACTTTTGTTGCCAGTATCTCACAGAAGCAAGGTATGGCAAAACTGTGACCTACCATTAACTAAGTAGGTTTGGGGATTGAGTTGGCGATCCTTTACCACAAGTCAAAGTGATTCAAAAGCTATACTGAAGTAGGATGTATCAAACAGAAAGGTGCTGATATCACAGCCATGTTTTAGACATAACAGAACACATTCTGTTCTCTTGAGTATATCCTGCTAAAACACATTGTGTTCTCTGGAGTATATCCTGCTAAAACACATTCTGTTCTCTGCATTATATCCTGCATTCTGTACATTCTGTTCCTTGCAGTATATCCTGCTAAGCATTATAAATTTGAGAAAGAACGCAGAGGTGTGTTGAAATTAATTCCTGTTGCATAGTAATTGCCATGACAAGTACAAGAAGGCATATTTATCCTTTATAATTAACAGCTCCCACTTTATCAGATTTTCTTCATGATAATTTTTTCTATTTGTATCAAAGCACGTCAGCTTTGGCACACAAAGTACACTTTTACGCACACAAAGCTTATCAAAGCACATAAACTTTGATCTTCAAACAAAAATTATGTGCATAAATGTACAGTTTGATTATTTTAGGTCAGAACAGTGTCTATCAAGAATTAAATTCTGCTAAACTTTTCTCCCAACTTAATCTCTCCCAGGCAAGCTCATCCTGGTTTCATACATTATTTCTAAACACTTGTAAGCCTCATGTCTAGGTTTATTTTTAGCAAAAGATAAGTTAGACCAAAAAATGATACACCCTATAGTTCTCGAGATGGATCTTATTCACCTACATGCATGAATCTTGTTCATCTTCATGAATCTTATTCACCTACATGCATGAATCTTGTTCATCTTCATGGATCTTATTCACCTACATGCATTACTCTTGTTCATCTTCATGAATCTTATTCACCTACATGCATGAATCTTGTTCATCTTCATGGATCTTATTCACCTACATGCATTAATCTTGTTCATCTTCATGGATCTTATTCACCTACATGCATGAATCTTGTTCATCTTCATGGATCTTATTCACCTACATGCATGAATCTTGTTCATCTTCATGAATCTTATTCACCTACATGCATGAATCTTGTTCATCTTCATGGATCTTATTCACCTACATGCATTAATCTTTTTCATCTTAATGAATCTTATTCACCTACATGCATGAATCTTGTTCATCTTCATGGATCTTGTTCACCTACATGCATTAATCTTGTTCATCCTAATGAATCTTATTCACCTACATGCATGAATCTTGTTCATCTTCATGGATCTTGTTCACCTACATGCATGAATCTTGTTCATCTTCATGGATCTTGTTCACCTACATGCATGAATCTTGTTCATCTTCATGGATCTTATTCACCTACATGCATGAATCTTGTTCATCTTCATGTATCTTATTCACCTACATGCATGAATCTTGTTCATCTTCATGGATCTTATTCACCTACATGCATGAATCTTGTTCATCTTCATGGATCTTATTCACCTACATGCATGAATCTTGTTCCATCTTCATGGATCTTATTCACCTACATGCATGAATCTTGTTCATCTTCATGGATCTTATTCACCTACATGCATGAATCTTGTTCATCTTCATGAATCTTATTCACCTACATGCATGAATCTTGTTCATCTTCATGGATCTTATTCACCTACATGCATGAATCTTGTTCATCTTCATGGATCTTATTCACCTACATGCATGAATCTTGTTCATCTTCATGGATCTTATTCACCTACATGCATGAATCTTGTTCATCTTCATGGATCTTATTCACCTACATGCATGAATCTTGTTCATCTTCATGGATCTTATTCACCTACATGCATTAATCTTGTTCATCCTAATGAATCTTATTCACCTACATGCATGAATCTTGTTCATCTTCATGGATCTTATTCACCTACATGCATGAATCTTGTTCATTTTCATGGATCTTATTCACCTACATGCATGAATCTTGTTCATCTTCATGAATCTTATTCACCTACATGCATGAATCTTGTTCATCTTCATTTATCTTATTCACCTACATGCATGAATCTTGTTCATCTTCATGGATCTTATTCACCTAAATGCATGAATCTTGTTCCATCTTCATGGATCTTATTCACCTACATGCATGAATCTTGTTCATCTTCATGGATCTTATTCACCTACATGCATGAATCTTGTTCATCTTCATGGATCTTATTCACCTACATGCATGGATCTTATTCACCTACATGCATGAATCTTGTTCATCTTTATGGATCTTATTCACCTACATGCATGGATCTTATTCACCTACATGCATGAATCTTGTTCATCTTCATGGATCTTATTCACCTACATGCATGGATCTTATTCACCTACATGCATGAATCTTGTTCATCTTCATGGATCTTATTCACCTACATGCATGAATCTTGTTCATCTTCATGGATCTTATTCACCTACATGCATGGATCTTATTCACCTACATGCATGGATCTTGTTCACCTATATGCATGAATCTTGTTCATCTTCATGTATCTTATTCACCTACATGCATGAATCTTGTTCATCTTCATGGATCTTATTCACCTACATGCATGAATCTTGTTCATCTTTATGGATCTTATTCACCTACATGCATGGATCTTATTCACCTACATGCATGAATCTTGTTCATCTTTATGGATCTTATTCACCTACATGCATGGATCTTATTCACCTACATGCATGAATCTTGTTCATCTTCATGGATCTTATTCACCTACATGCATGAATCTTGTTCATCTTCATGGATCTTATTCACCTACATGCATGGATCTTATTCACCTATATGCATGGATCTTGTTCATCTTCATTGATCTTATTCACCTACATGCATGAATCTTGTTCATCTTCATGGATCTTATTCACCTACATGCATGGATCTTGTTCACCTACATGCATGAATCTTGTTCATCTTCATGGATCTTATTCACCTACATGCATGAATCTTGTTCATCTTTATGGATCTTATTCACCTACATGCATGGATCTTATTCACCTACATGCATGAATCTTGTTCACCTATATGCATGAATCTTGTTCATCTTCATGTATCTTATTCACCTACATGCATGAATCTTGTTCATCTTCATGGATCTTATTCACCTTTATGCATGGATCTTGTTCACCTACATGCATGAATCTTGTTCATCTTCATGGATCTTATTCACCTACATGCATGGATACTGTTCATCTTCATGGATCTTATTCACCTACATGCATGGATCTTGTTCACCTACATGCATGAATCTTGTTCATCTTCATGGATCTTATTCACCTACATGCATGAATCTTGTTCATCTTCATGGATCTTATCATTAATCCAGCAAAGTGGAAGTAATCATCTTGAACAGTATTAGTGAAGCAATGTTGAGAATATTTTCCTTGTTTTATTGAGATGCTACCTCAGAAATACTTGTCTGTAAAATTGGACATATATCCATTATACACATGGAGCATAGCATATGGAGGTAGATATTGGAGGAAGAGGGAACAGACAATTTGAGAATAGTACATGACAAAACTGCTTTTAGAGGGTTAGTTAGAGTTATCATTTATAATATATATATATATGCACAACAGAAAAGTGTATTTCAAGGGGAAAGTTGGATAATCATTTATATACAAGGGGAAAGTTGGATAATCATTTATATACAAGGGGAAAGTTGGATAATCAGTTTTATATATAAGGGGAAAGTTGGATAATCAGTTTTATATACAAGGGGAAAGTTGGATAATCAGTTTTATATATAAGGGGAAAGTTGGATAATCAGTTTTATATACAAGGGGAAAGTTGGATAATCAGTTTTATATATAAGGGGAAAGTTGGATAATCAGTTTTATATACAAGGGGAAAATTGGATAATAATTTATATACAAGGGGAAAGCTGGATAATCAGTTCTAGATACACGGGGAAAGTTGGATAATCAGTTCTAGAGTATTGTTCCTCATCATAATTTGTTACATCCACTTTTGAAATTAAGTTACAGTTATTTCTTTGACTATGAGTTTGTTGATGGTTAATAAGCCCCATTCTGGCCACATATATTCTTGGACAGTTCAGGCATGGAGTGACCGCTGCTGATGGTTTTTACTGTACCCATGACTTCCTAGCTACTCTCTACTGTTTGGTTGCTGCATTTTTCCTCTTTTCACAAGATGTTTTTTTGGCTAAAAAAAGCGACATGTACTGGTAGATCTATTTTGTGCAAGTTATTCCCATGTATCTTGGTCTATTTCAAAGGCTTTCAGTGAGATCTTTAATGAGCCCTTGCAGTGCTTCTTTTGGCCACCTTGAGAATATATGCCTTTCTGCAGCTCACCATATAAAAGTATCTTTGGCAAGTGATGATCTGGTATACGTTCCACATAACTCACCCAATTAATCTGTGTCTGTATCAGAATAGTGTCAATGTTAGGAATACCAGTTCTGTCGAGGACAGTGGTATCTGGAAGCTTATCTTGCCACCTGATGTTCATAACAGTTCTAGATATAAAGTGAATGTCAGGTAATCAGTTCTAGATACAAGGTGAATGTGAGGTAATCTGTTCTAGATACAAGGTGAATATGAGGTAATCTGTTCTAGATCTAAGTGAATGTGAGGTAATCAGTTGTAGATACAAGGTGAAAATGAGGTAATCTGTTCTAGATCTAAGTGAATGTGAGGTAATCAGTTCTAGATACAAGGTGAATATGAGGTAATCTGTTCTAGATACAAGGTGAATGTGAGGTAATCTGTTCTAGATCTAAGTGAATGTGAGGTAATCAGTTCTAGATACAAGGTGAATATGAGGTAATCTGTTCTAGATCTAAGTGAATGTGAGGTAATCAGTTCTAGATACAAGGTGAATATGCGGTAATCTGTTCTAGATCTAAATGAATGTGAGGTAATCAGTTCTAGATACAAGGTGAATGTGAGGTAATCTGTTCTAGGTCTAAGTGAATGTGAGGTAATCTGTTCTAGATCTAAGTGAATGTGAGGTAATCAGTTCTAGATACAAGGTGAATATGAGGTAATCTGTTCTAGATCTAAGTGAATGTGAGGTAATCAGTTCTAGATACAAGGTGAATGTGAGGTAATCAGTTCTAGATACAAGTTTAATGTGAGGTAATCAGTTCTAGATCTAAATGAATGTGAGGTAATCAGTTCTAGATACAAGGTGAATGTGAGGTAATCAGTTCTAGATACAAGTTTAATATGAGGTAATCTGTTCTAGATCTAAGTGAATGTGAGGTAATCAGTTCTAGATACAAGGTGAATATGAGGTAATCTGTTCTAGATCTAAGTGAATGTGAGGTAATCAGTTCTAGATACAAGGTGAATATGAGGTAATCTGTTCTAGATACAAGGTGAATATGAGGTAATCTGTTCTAGATCTAAGTGAATGTGAGGTAATCAGTTCTAGATACAAGGTGAATATGAGGTAATCTGTTCTAGATCTAAGTGAATGTGAGGTAATCAGTTCTAGATACAAGGTGAATATGAGGTAATCTGTTCTAGATCTAAGTGAATGTGAGGTAATCAGTTCTAGATACAAGGTGAATGTGAGGTAATCTGTTCTAGGTCTAAGTGAATGTGAGGTAATCTGTTCTAGATCTAAGTGAATGTGAGGTAATCAGTTCTAGATACAAGGTGAATATGAGGTAATCTGTTCTAGATCTAAGTTAATGTGAGGTAATCAGTTCTAGATACAAGGTGAATGTGAGGTAATCAGTTCTAGATACAAGTTTAATGTGAGGTAATCAGTTCTAGATCTAAGTGAATGTGAGGTAATCAGTTCTAGATACAAGTTTAATATGAGGTAATCTGTTCTAGATCTAAGTGAATGTGAGGTAATCAGTTCTAGATACAAGGTGAATGTGAGGTAATCAGTTCTAGATACAAGGTGAATATGAGGTAATCTGTTCTAGATCCAAGTGAATGTGAGGTAATCAGTTCTAGATACAAGGTGAATGTGAAGTAATCAGTTCTAGATACAAGGTGAATGTGAGGTAATCAGTTCTAGATACAAGGTGAATGTGAGGTAATATGTTTTAGATAAAAGGTGAATATGAGGTAATAAGTGAATGTAGTTTAACAGTAGCACAGTAAATATGAATTACGCATCGCCCCCTGCACATCATATTCTTTTATAACAATTGCTTAATTTTATATAAAATGACTCGTGTTCGTGTCCAATCTTCTCGTCTCATTAAGTTTATAATGTTATTTCATAACCAAACTGACGTGCTCATAATATCGCATGTTAAAATTAAGTAAAAGATATTAATATCATCTGTTAAAATAAATGAAACACATTAATATCGTATCGTAAAATTAAATAAAAGACTTAGATGTCACTAACCTTTCTCCAATCTTGCCTAGATCTATGAATTTTTCATCTACACACATGTATTTTCAATGCACAATGTCTAATGCAATCTAGGTCTATTCTTTTCGATGTCATTTCATAACAAAAATAACATGTTCATAATATCTTCTTTGAAAACAAATGTAATTCCCAACAATTCTTCACTATTACAAATAAAATCCATAAGAATAAATAAAATCCATAAGAATTTTTTTGTTTAATGGCTTCCAGTACAGCAAGATTTGCAATGATTCCAACAGCACAACCGAAACTTTGCAAAAAAGCTAATAATCTGCTTGTCTTCTTCGACCATGACAGGAAACGAGGCTATATTTATATTAATAGCATAGTTGCCACTATTTTTTTCCTGGAAGAAAAATCGAAATTTAACGTATTGTCATAGTTACAAAATTGCTCTGTGACTATTGCATTTTTGTGACCATGACATTGGCCTGAATATACCCAAAAGTGTGTGTATTTATTTGTGTGATGGTATAGTACAAGGTAATCAATTTATTTCTAAGGTAAATATGAGGTTGTTTTAGACCAAGGGCGTATTCACAATAGACAATAATGCCACCTGGGGGACCAGTGAGTGACATCAAGAGGACATCCCTCTACAGTGCATGCATTTATTCCACATTTCCCCATTTAGCGACACTTTTCAAAATTACCATTCATTTTTATTATTTATTGTTTGTATAACGAATTTATTATATATATATAAATATTTTGTCTGGACCAAGTTGTTATAATGAGATTTGATTGCTTTTATGTAAAATAAGATGACTTGAAATGATATTTATATTGATTGAACTGTATCTTAAAACTTCCACCAAATAGGATAGTTGAAACCAGTGGTAAGCTTCTCCTGGATACTGGAAGATCTCTAACTGTGATAAAATGAAAATAATCTAAAACATTTCAACAGTAGCAAACATTGGTTAGCAGGTACAGTAGAACCTGTCATTGGAACTTTGTAATTTAAATGTAGTGCCCAAACACAAGATGTGGTGTTCTAACGTTTACCATGTTTGTCTCAGATCAACTATAAATTGAGTTTTTAAATTGGGTTTGATGGTGTCTGATGGAGAGCTTTTGTAAATCATACTGTGGTTTGTAGAACCTCTATCCTCAACCATGATACATTAAACTTCTAAACAGATCATCTGTACAATGTGGAATACCTTAAATATCAGTTCATTGCTTTTCCTTATAAGAAATTGCCATCTTGTTTGATATGTGAACATGCATTTACCAAAGAGGCTATAAAACTGAGATTAAGTGACCATTTTAATTTAAACCCTTTGAACCCGACATCCCAAAGTTGTGTAAATTATTGCATCCCTCAAATGACCATATTTACAGGATTTCAATATTACAACATAGTACCTATATCAATACAATCAGCCACATTATTTGCAAACATTGCTGATGTCACGAAGTATGCACGCATAGTTTGCGTCTGTGGGTCTCACCAATGGCCCATTAGACAAACCACCCATGCAACAGAAAAACCTAAGTAGATGACATGCCGTTATATTGAAGTTATCTATTATAGAAGCTTCATGGCATGTCATCTATACAATTATGCCTCTCATACTTTTAATTTTTTGTTACAAATTATTTTATGCCATGTTGTATTCTTTTTCTTTATTTGTTTATGTATGCACCCTCTGTGGTTGGGAGAGAGCTAGAGTTTTGCTGCGCAGCAGTGGGGAGGAGGAAACTGACAGCACTGTTATTCCTATGGCTGAGGTCCATCATAGAAGCACACTGACTCAGGATGTGATGATCCTTTTGACTTTTACATTTGGTTGCATGCCTGGAGCAATAGAGAAGTTCGGCATAACCAGTAGTCAATTGGTGGCGGGGAATGAGCACAGTGAACCCTATCTTGGCTGCAGTGGCTTGGGGCAGTTCATAGGTTGAAACCTTCCTTCCTAGTAGTGTGATAGTTTTTCTCTGGCTCTGGCCAGGGGTGGGACGAAAATCCACAGACTCCCCAGCAATTATTTTTTGGGTCAAAGGGCATGAGCCTATGGACTGCTGGATCAGCAACCAACCAACCAACCACGAAGTATGCATTGTGGGAAAGTGGTTTCCGCGAATAGTGTATATTTGTTGATGTTATTTAGGGGTTGTTAATTGTTTTCAAAATGAAAATGACTTTTTAAAATAACCATTAATTTTTCATTAAAATTGCGTAAATTCATGCCTGCGGCTGGATTCTTTTTTGACAGTTTGCAATATTTTTGGCGGATGGAAAAAGCAATAGCTTTTGTTTTTATAAATTCTTCTATAAATTTTCTTAATGGAAATAAAAAATTAAATTGAATATGAAATCTAATGATGTACGTTTTGTTAGTATGTGTATGATATGTGAGAAGGAGGTGAAGATAACAAATGAAAATAAAATATAAAAAAATACTGACTCGCCTATACATGTCTGATGTGTGGCATCCCTAATAAAATTATTCTACATATCTAGGCCTTATTATATTTATGTTTTTTTCCATAACTACGTTAACATGCTTATAATATCCTCTGTGTAAACAAATAAAACATGTAGATGTCACTACTATTATTGAATCCATTTTCGGGACTTAGGTCCACAATGTCATTATATTCAACTCATTATTTTCGATATCATTTCATAATGAAATTAATGTGTTATTAATATCTTCTTTGAAAACAAATGTAATTTCCAAGAATTCCTCATCATCAGAATCACAGTTCATATTAATTCTACTAAAAATGACTTCCATTTAAACTCAATTTGAGCTGATTGGGACAGATGACTAGAAATTAAAACTGCGGCTCAGATCTGCTGCCTCCATCAAAAAGAAATGTAGGGAAAGAATGAAATATAGCTATCCTATGTGTCGCAGATTCCCAGTCACATGAACCATTACAGCTTGCTGTTTCTTATGGTTTCAGTGTGAGATAATCAGTTATAGATCTAAGATCAATGTGAGGTAATAAGTTATAGATCTAAGATCAGTGTGAGGTAATCAGTTATAGATCTATAACCAATATTAGGTACCAGTAATCAATTATAGGCCTGTGGGGTGTCTGTAAAGTTGCTTATTTACATTGCTGGTTACATTTCATAACATGAAGTAATGGTACTTTGTGCGGATTTGTGTTATGTAATTGACACTTGTTATGTTACGTATTCTCTCCAGAACATTGTCCTTCCCAATGAACTCCCTGAACCCATCTCTGTCTTGGGTGATGTGGCTTGCATTTTCCAATGACATATTCAAGATATCTTTAATGTCGTCCAAAATCTTCTTGGTCTGCCTCTCCTTCTCTGCCCAGGTGCTCTTCCCTCCATTATTTGTTTTTCTAAACAGTTGTCTCTTTATTTGACTATACAGGTGTAGTTTTATTTTTGCTAATGTGCTTTGTAAATTATACTAATGCTACACCACAAGACCACAATCCTAGAGAAAAAGTTAGATTAATCCATTGGAAATTTATAGGCACAATATTCCCATAGGTTGCCATTGCTTTCGGCAAGGAACAATAGTTAATCAAACACCGTAAAGAGAACACATTAATTCTAGTTGGAAAATTGACATTGCAATATTTATTTTGTTTACACTACTCATGTCAGTCGGGTATCAAAGTGAATCATAGCACAATTAAGTTATTTCTACAGCAGATGTGATAATGTGAGTATTTGGAAACTTCAACGTGAATTTTCTAATAGCATTCTCCATATACCTATCATTCAACACTTGCTCCACCGCAATAGCTCTTTGTTTATTGCTTAGCACCATTTTTGGTCTGCAAATAAATGTTATCTTTACAGCTTACAGCAATCTGCGGAGTCAATCTGTACACTAGAAATACATAGCTTTCACTGAAATCAAATAGAGCATATATAGGGCCTAGTTCTTTTCAAATTCAGTGCACAGCGACTTTATAGACACCCTGTAAAGTGAAGGTGAATATGAATATTGGCGTAATCAATTCTAGACTTTACATTATTGTTGGTAATACTCTTAGCAATAGTTTTAGCAATATTTTATGCCATCCATTAGTACATTTGATTCATATAAACAAGTTTTACATGAGCTACGGTCAGAAATATGAAATGAAAACAACCTTTTTCTTCTTAGGATAGTTTCTGGGAACAAATGTGATAAAATCTGAAATATCTGACCTAGAATGATTATTGTATAAATAGTTGAAAACTTTATTATTTCTCAATAACATCCCTTTTAGAAGGTAATTGACAGAATTAAGCCTTTAGATATTTAATAGGTACATCTAATTGATGATATAACACCGGTGAGTATATTTTAAAAATATCATTTTGCTTTGTACAAATGTCACTTAACAAAGAATTCCAAAATGTGAGAAGTACCAGATAATAAAAGTGAATGTGAGAAGTACCAGATAGTGAATGAGAACAGTACAGATAGTGAATGTGAACAGTACTAGATAATATAAGTGAATGTGAGAAGTACCAGATAATAAAAGTGAATGTGAACAGTACCAGATAATAAAAGTGAATGTGAGAAGTACCAGATAATAAAAGTGAATGTGAACAGTACCAGATAATAAAAGTGAATGTGAGAAGTACCAGATAATAAAAGTGAATGCTGCATATTGTTGAAGAAAACAAATACCAGTATTTTATTTAGTCATGTACGATCTTTTGTTTGGTATGGAAGGTAGGGGGGAAGACGAAGAATGAGATATCTATCAATGACTGTGTATGATGTACAAAGTTATCTGTGTCTAAAGCTGGTTTTGAGTGACTGCACTCTAAAGTAAATTTTAGTTATCTTTCTTTGAATTTTTAAACATACTAAATATCAAGTTCAAAGTTCAATAACTTTTGTTTGAAATTAAACCTATCATTTTATAGGCATATGTCATATTAAAGTAAAATCTCCAGTGTGTTGTCGGACCTGAGAGGGGAGCAAAGAATACCAACATTGTTTACCTTCCATGCATGTCATAAAAGATAACTAAGGAAGTTATGGGGCGGAGTTCTCTGTCCCATCCCATATATGGTCATAGTGGCCCAAAGCCATGCTGAAATCGGATGTGTCAGGCCAAAATGCACAGATATTACAGCAATGCTGTAAACCATGACACATCACATTCTGTTCTCTGGACTACATCCTGCTAATCTGCAGGAGTTCGAGAACAGAGTAGAGGTAGTAAAATGATAGTACAACTTGATAGCAGGACATAACATTATATGATTTGTTACATATGGGGCAAAAAGAGAACAAAAGAATGGAACAATTGGCCAAATAATAGTTCCTGATACCAAAAGCACCCCAATTGTATGAAATAATAATATCTGTGCATATTTACTGTTGCTTGATATTACCTGTACTAAATTTCTAAATTAACATTTTGCGGACCATGAGAACACACTTATCTCCCGTTAACAAGAGTTTTTGTAAATTTGTGAAAAAATTATGTCTTTTAAGATCTAGAAAATCAAAATTGCGAAATACAGATTAGAAATATTCAATGTGTCATAATGGATATTTGTGTTTGTCTGAAGGAATTGTAAAGCCCTTAAGTTATTTTTGTACTTACATGTAAAACAGGTTTTTATAACAGTTCCACTCAGACACAACGGACTATCCCTAAAACTTGTGGGTAATGATGTGCACACAAGAAAACATACAAATTACAATACATAAAACATATTCAACATTTCAACCAAAAAGTCTTAATTTATCTAACAGACCTTTTGGTTGAAACGTTGAATATGTTTTGTGTATTGTAATTTGTATGTTTTCTTGTGTGCGCATCATTACCCACTAGTTTTAGGGATAGTCCATCCTATCTGAGGGGAACTGTTATAAAAACCTGTGTTTTATGTAAGTACAATTGTTGTTACGTTTCACGCAGTTACCTTATATTGATTGTCATATTTAAGTTATTATCCATATTTATAAAAAGCAAAATCGTTTTTATGATAATGCTGGTCACAATTTTACACTTTCAATGTATTGAACACACTCACCTGATAATAATTTCTGTTCATCAAAGAATTTATACGTAATTCATGTCAAAAGACTATTTCATAGGCGCAGCCTTTTGGATTGATTTCCGCTTAATCCAGGGGAATCTAACATGTCTTTTAGATTACAAAATGTACGAGGTTGGAAAATAACTACATTTTTATTTAAAAGATTAAGACAGGCGTTACTGTACTTTTACTAAGGTTGCCATATTGCTGAAGTATAGTGCATTCAATTTCAGTCGAAATTGGTCATCACGCGTATACACTGAAAATTCAACTATCATTGAACTTGATTAGCAATAGAAAAAATCCCTAGAAATGGACACATAGTATTCATTAAAAAATCAAGGAGGAAATATATTCTTGTATACAAATTTTCCATTAATATTTCACCAAATAAATGCAATATATACTTGCCTGTTTACAAAACATCCATATATTATAACCATTATTTGATTCTGCAGCTTCAGCTATTTCATAGCATTTCTTATTAGTATTTTCACAACATCAGTTGGACAGCATCCTCCTATCATTAGTTATGTAAAGAGAAATATACAGGAAAATGAACAACTCATGACTATAAAAACGTTTCATAATGAGTTAATAGAATAAAATTAATATCACTACAGATCATTTTATAGGTATTTGCAACACAAACGTACAAAACAGGAAGTAAACAAATAATATTTCAAACAGAAATGCCTCCATGACTATGTAGGAAAAATGGTAACGGTTACTTACACAAAACACAAGGAATTAAATTTTACAGAGCACAAAAAACTTAATAACAGGTACATAAAATATAGATACCACATGTGACTAGGTCAGACGCCAGTATTCCAATCTTTGACACAATACAGTTTGATAGGTCAAGGAAGATTCAATTTTCAACAATGCGAAAAAATATTTTTTCACTATGTTTCTGATGTATGTTTTTTTCAACTTTTCACACTGCCTGCCTGTTATCATTAATATCATGATTTTTGAAATGTCTAATTTAAACTAAAATACATGTTGTGTTGTAAAGTTCTTAAGCACATTATCTTGTCACGGGCTACTTAGTTTTTTTCTTCAGAATTTATGATAGTTGCTAACAATGTGATTGGGTTAAAGTGGTGCTTGTCATTGAGGCAAAGTGGTACATTGAAAATGTATGAAGAAAATGCAGATATCATGAGGAAGTTGCTGATGCCGATCTAAAGCTGGGAGAGATCAAGTTAACTATATATATAAGATCTATGTATGGTTATAACGATCATTCAATCTTACAAAGCGATTAATTCTAAAATGGAACTTATGAACTATTTTCATAGGTTTTTTTTTTTTTCAGATTAAAGTTGCTAGGTCTCTATTTTTTTCTATATATTCTTAGCACACATTTACACACTGCCAGTTTGTTAGACCTGTCGCAGTGGCAATTTTCCTCAATTTTATAATGTATCACCTTTTTGCCTGAGCCACAATTTTTTTTACATATGTTCATAAATTCTTATTCTGCTGTCTACACGTAGCTGTATGTTTTCAATACCCTCACGAATGTAAAATGGATGGATAAGTTATACACTGATGGCAGTTTGGTCTCTCATAGTTAAGTCTAGTTGTCAGAATACACTAAAACTTTTTGCCCCCATCTAACCTATATAAAAGGGGCTTGGTAGCCTAGCCTACAGTGAGTTTGGTAACAGTGTGTCAGGTTAGAAACTATGTCCGGGCATACAAAAATAAGGGTTGTGATTTCTCGCTTGACATGACCACTCCTCCAGTCGACTCAGATATAAATGAGTACCTGATGCATGAGTTAGGGAAGGTAAAGACAGCAAGGATGGGAACTGGTCAGCCCACCTAATAGTTGCTGCGGCTTAGTACATGAAGAGTTATCTTTATCCTCGATGGCAGGTTACGGCCACAGGATCTAACCTTTACCGTTACATTATATAAGCAAATAATATTACATTGGCAAAGAGAGCGAAATAAATGGAATGACAAAACAAGAGGAATGACAAAAAACAAAGGCCCCCCCCCTTTCCCAAATCTAAATAAATGAATGATTTGTATTAAGACCAAATGCCTTAACCTTTAGCATGCTGTGTTTACAATTACGTAATTTCTCTCCTGTTGCGGAATTAGTTTTTGGAAATTATCGTTGGTGGCTATTTTGAAATCGTGATAACTTTTTTGTTGTTACAGATATTTAAATAATATTTGCATATATAAATAAAGAATTAAATTCTGCATATATTGGTGTAAGTTTTGTTTGTGTGTGTGTGGTACGAGAAATGTGAGAAAGTGATAAAGACAGATTTAGACCTGTCTAGATCTAGGCCTACTATATTTTTGATCGATCGATAGCTATGACATAGCTATATATGTTGAATATTATATATTTTACATAATTGAAACCTCGTGGTATATTTTAAATAATGTATTTGAAGAACTTACCTCACAAGTTTTCCACCTTTCCATTCAAATAAATAATGATTTCACTGAATATACGATGAGCGAAAAGTATAATAAACTTGATTCACTGTCATGTCGCCTCGCCGCAAAGCAGATGCCTACAGATTGCTCAAAATTCAATTTCATATCACACAACATCGTCTATCGTCATTTTAATAATAGAAACAGGAAGTTAGATTAATAGTCAACTTTATGGTGCCAAAACATTCTGTCAAAAAATTACGAATCTTGATTTTTTTTTTTGATTTCGGGTTTAGCGCACTGGGCGGCTTATTTCGCCATTCGCAATCAAGATATGACACAATTTAGGCAAAATGTGTTGCCCGAAATGTAAACACAGTGTGCTAAAGGTTCTATCGTCACAGGAGCAAGATTTTAGTGCAGTGACCTGAATGTTGTGGGCACCAAGATATGCAGCATTGAAATGTGTAGCAGGAGTAGATCTATGTTAATGGCATGAAGATGTTGACTGAAATGACACTTAGTCTTTTGCCAGTTTCTCCTATATATTTCATGTTACAGTGTGTACAAATGATGATGTATATGACATTATAGGACTTAATGTATAGCGATTGTCAATAGTAAATGTTAACTTAAGAAATGACATGGAACAAATTTGCACTACATAGGCACAGGTTTTACAACAAACCATACTAAACTAAAATGGACTGAAATTTTTGACTTTTATATTTCAGCCTCTTGAACACAAAGCAAATGGCTTAACCACTACATATGTTGTTCGTCCATCACAAGTGATGATGACCATTTGTTACATCCACTTTTGAAAATTCAATTTTAGTTATGTCCTTGATTATGAGTTCGTAGATGGCTAATGAGCCCTATTCGAGCTGTAAATGTCCTTGGACAGTTTGGACATGGAATAACGACTGTAGATGGATCTTGGTCTATCCGTGACTTTCTAGCTGCTCTCCGCTGTTGAGCTGCTGCATTTCTCTTCTTTTCACAAGACGATGCGCTCTTTTTTATTTTATAACGCCATGTAGATCTATTTTGTGCAAGTTCTTCCCATGTATCGTGGTCTATTTCAATGGCTTTCAGTGAGTCCTTTAACGAGTCCTTGTAGCGCTTCCTTTGACCACCTTGAGATCGTATACCCTTCTCTAGCTCACCATAGAGAAGTATCTTTGGCAGACGATGGTCTGGCATACGCAAGATAATAACTACACATAATAACTGCTTCGCAAGGTGGATTTTTAGTCAGAAAATTCAACTACAATATTTTTCATGCTGTAAACCTACATATGGAGAGGCCTGAAAAAATGTGCAGTTTTATTGTATTTTATGTCAATTAATTTTAGCATTAGACTTCTTTCTATGCATAATATGGATGTATGGTCATTTCATGTATTTCTATAAATGTACATTGTTGGTATTGAGGAGATAACTCCAAACATATTTCAACATATCTGACATACATCTCACAGTTCTCTCTCATGTTATTATATTACTTTAATGAGTCAACTTTTTTCCAATTTTTATCTTTCAAGAAGTCACAATGTCCATACTGCACATGTCATACATGACAACTTGTAAGGTTTGCCCTTAGTGTTAGCCATGTTTGGCAATAATCCTGACATGATTCATGTAAAATTTTATTAATTTTCAGATGGCAGCCTTTAATACTTTTTCTGCCATAGATGACAAAAGTTGTGAAAGCACAAAATCCCTCTCCCTATCACAAACTGTGAGTATGATATTTTGCAAACCCAACACTGGTATTATTTCATGTGATACTTCCTGTCTATTTAGAAATGTCAATCCAATATGGCTACGCCGGAGTTAGATTGAAACAGTTTTCATGATTTTATATATTTTAACCCTCAAAATGGGCAATGTAGCTGATATCTAGGTCCAAAATGACTAATTTTCACTTCTACATTCATTTTTAATCTCCTACAGATCAGCAGGATGTACTCATGAGAACGGAATGCATTGTGTCATGATTTACAGTTTGACTGATATCTTAATATCACTTGATAGATAAATAAATAGGAGTCCAACAAAGTATCTGCATTTGCTTCATAGACTATAGCAAGGTCTTCAAAAATCCAACATGCACAATTAATTGGATGCCTTCAAGAAAAAGGTATAGATGGGAAAGACAGACTGATTGGAAATATATATTGGGAATAAACTACATTAATATGGTGTGAAAATAGCTACTCGCCCTACATAGAAATAAAAAGGATAAGACAGGGATGTATTTTATTACCCAGCCTATTTACATCTACACAGAAACATTTTTAAACATATAGAAGGAATGCCAGGACTAAAGATCAGTGGGGAAAATAATAAACAACCTGTGATATGCAGACGGCACTGTCCTTGTAGCAGATATTGAAGAGAAGCCACAGAGACTAACAGAACAAGCCAATAAATCAAATAAAGAATATGGACTAGATATAAATACCCAAAAAACAGAAAATAAGATCCACTAAGGAATATACGCTAAGCATAAAAATAGATAAGAGATGATGCAGCAAGTAGATCATCACCAATAGCTAGGACACATAATCACAAATGATGGTAGATGTGAAACAGACAATAATAATAGAATGGGAATGGCAAAAAGTACTTTCAATGACATCAGGAAAATATTAACATCTAAATAAATCACAAACTAAAATGAGAACTAAAAATGCTACAGTACATCTATACAACACTAATGTATAGCTCAAAAATATGGATAATGAACAAAGCAACTATATTTTTGATTGGCATCGTCAGCGATGACCATACAGCTCAACTGGGATAATGATGAAGAAGATGATGTCTGCTGTGTATCCGGCTGTGACTGATGCATGCTTCAGTTCTATGCATGCTTGGAATTTTCTATCACACCCTGAATGTGTGTGGCAGGAGTCTGTGGGACATTGAGTGCTCTTGCCTTTATTCTAGCACATTTTTGTTGGGCAGAATCATGTTTGAGGTTCTCAGCAGCTCTTGCACTAATTTTGATTCTGCTATGCCAGTCGGATCTGTCTTGTGCAAGACTTTCCCTTTAAATGAAGTGAGTCAGTGATGCCTTAAGCTTGTCCTTAAAACAAGCTAGTTTGAAGTTCTCCATATAGCAGCTTTTCTGGCAGGCGATGATCTTTCATGCGGACCATGTGTGTCCTGCCCAAAGTATCTGTGCCTTCATTAACATGTGTATGCTTACAGATTTAGATTTAATCAGTAGCTCACTGGTCGTATTTATCCAACCAATGGATGTTGAGTATCTTGCAAAGACAACTTAGGTGAAAATGGTTGAGTCTTTTGGCGAATACTGTCCTTTTTTCACAAGTATAATAGTCAAAATAACCCTAAGTCATGCTGAAGTCGAATGTGCCAGGCTAAGAGGCGGAAATTGCCACATGGGCATTATAAATGGTTCCTTAAAAATTGAGTTTTAGTGGATCCAGTCATTCACACCACTATATCTGTAATAAATATTACAGCAATTAAAATATAATGACAAGTCACAGTCATAGTCATAGAAAATAAATGGACCATACACTGTACAGATAGTGTTATATAGACTATACACTGTACAGATAGTGTTATATAGACTATACACTGTACAGATAGTGTTATAAATAAACCATACACTGTACAGATAGTGTTATAAATAAACCATACACTGTACAGATAGTGTTATATAGACTATACACTGTACAGATAGTTTTATATAGACTATACACTGTACAGATAGTGTTATAAATAAACCATACACTGTACAGATAGTATTATATAGACTATACACTGTACAGATAGTGGTATATAGACCATACACTGTACAGATAGTTGTATATAGACTATACACTGTACAGATAGTGTTATAAATAAACCATACACTGTACAGATAGTATTATATAGACTATATACTGTACAGATAGTGTTATATAGACTATACACTGTACAGATAGTGCTATATAGACTATACACTGTACAGATAGTGTTATATAGACCATACACTGTTGTTAGTTGGTTCCTTTCATGCCACAGGTGGCACATAGGGCAGAGGTTTTGATTCTCTATGTGTTGTGGTCTGTTTCTTGCACTTTTAGTTCTTGTATTGTCCTGCAGCACATAATTTCCCCTTCTTTAAGTATGGTGTTTTTTAGGGTTGGTTTAGGTCTTTCTGGCATGGATTCTATACACTGTACAGATAGTGTTATTTCATAATTCACATTCGCCCTTGTGTTACCGGGGCCCTAAAGGGAAGCAAAGAGTAGTGTTACTGCTACCTGCCACACATATCATAGGAAGCGACTAAGGAAGTTTTGGTTGATTTTTTCAAGTAAATTCAAGAAAGAAGCCAGAGATAAATAAAAAATTCTTGAGTCTGGTTGAATGTACTGGTTGCTTTTTTCACTGTCCCATCCCATAAAGAGTCAAAGTGATCTAGAGGCCATGCTGAAGTCATATTTGTAATTCCGAAAGGTGCAGATATCTGTTAAGCTGTAAACCATGACACAATACATTCCATTCACTGGACTACATCCAATTTTTATAACTGACCACATGATAAGTCATCACTGTCCAATCTCAAGCACTAATAGTACTTGTTAAAAAAACGTTATTTTTAAAAAATCAAAATTTTGACTTCATTTTCTGAAAACTCTTTCCGTTATGCCATAGTTGAAAAGTCACGGACTATTGAAAGATATGCACAACACTAATGTTATTGCATATAGAGTGTGGAGAAACTTGTGGATGAAGTCTTCAGTCCCTGTTTTTCAATAGCATGGTTGTGAAGTTTCATTGCTTGTGTTCTGTAATAACTGGTGAGAATCATCAGTATTCATGAAAAAAACCAAATGATTTGTAGTGTCTTCCAGAAATCTTGTGAGGATTTTATATATTCATTAGGATATATGCATTATTGTAGGCCCACATGAAGAACTTTACTAACAATCTCGAGACCAATGATAATTTTGGCATGTGTTGTTAAGATGACAAACTTGACACCATAAAAATATTGAAAGCTTAGTCAAAGTTGAGGAGTTCAAGTGTCCCTTATTATTGATCAAACCTTGATTCTCCTAACAGTTAAAGTGTCCACTATTGTTCTAATCTTTATTCTCCTAACCGTTGAAGTGTCCACTATTGTTCCAACCTTGATTTTCCTATCAGCTCCAATTTCTGTTGGATTGGGATAGTTCAGTATAAAATAGATTGGTCTGCAAGTTAACATAAAAAATCTCTCTCTATGTGACGTGTCCTTTGCAGAATGTTGTCCTCACTGTCACTCTGTGAGCGGCCCAGCTTCTTCCAGTGGGATGTTTAGAAGGGTCTTCGATGTCATGTGTCCATCGTAGTCTTGTTCTGCCTCTTGTTTTCTTTCCTATAATTTTCTCTTCATGATTAATCTTTCCAAACTATTGTGTCAGAAATATGTAAGTTTGCATTTTTTGATAGTTTTGAGGAGCCATTCTTCTTCTATATTCAGATCTTTGCGAACATCTGCGTTAGTTCTTTTTTCTGTGCACGATATTCTTAGGACCTTTCTATAGCATTTAATTTTGAATTCCGATAATTTCTTTTCCATTGTCGATATCATTGCCCACGTCTCACAACCATATGATGCCACTGGAAAGATATGGCTTCTTAGTAGTTGTAACTTTGTTTTTCTGTTTGCTTCTTGCCATAGATTTTTGATCTGTGATGTTTTTTTGTAGTGCCATTTCTAATCTTTCTTATCTCTGCTGAGTAATCTCCTGTGGTGTTCATGGTTGATCCTAGATACTCAAAGTTGTTTACATTTTCTAGTTGCTCTTTGTTAATGAATATTTTAGGTGTAATTTCATTTCTGCATACATGCATTATTTTTGTCTTTTTTGCATTGAGAAAAAGGTTTTGTGCCTTGCTACGTTTGACTGACATAATCATTTGTTCTAAACATGTGGGGCTCCTTGATATTAGTGTGGTGTCATCTGCATACCTATTTTCTGGAATTTCGTGTCCTCCGATATTAAGGAATTGAAACTGTTCATAAGTTTCATAAGGGGTTGAAACATGAAAGAATCAGTGTTTAGCAACTTGAGGAAAAAAGTCTGGGAACGCAAATGGGTGAGACCTAAGATACAACAGGCCCCACCCCCATGCTGGACTAAAGAGACAGAGGCAACATGGCTACTAAAAAAACAAGCGATCAAGTATACACAACGCAATAGAAAACAGGCACACATCACACTCCGTGATAAACGGGAGCCACAGAGTGCAATGAAGAAGACAATTGAGGTTATTACACAAGGTGCAGAAGAAGCAAAGAAGATGTGTTGGAAAAAATTTACTGAGGAGGTCACGGCAGATAAGGCATTACACAAGTTTTGGAAGCTACATAAGTTAATGAAGTGGAGAACACAAATGAAATCCAGTAAAAGCGTGAGGGATAACTCAGGGCAGACATTGGCATCAGATGAGATGAAATGAAAGGCAGATAGATATCTTCAACAAACTAATCAGGGTGAATTAGATCAACGCAAAGAAATGCTGCATACCAACATCAGTCACGGACATCAGGGCCAAATTTTAGAAGACCAGCTTGCAGATGTTGAACAACTAGCTATTAAGAATAGATCTGATGGCACTCCAGGCCTGGATGAAATCAGGTACAGCTTACTCAAGGACATTTGTGGAGAATCTGCTAGCTAAGATTACAGACGATTATAATGTGAGTCTGAATACAGGAGTAGTACCAGAGTAGTGGCTACATACCCATGCCAAAATCAGGCAAAGATTCTACGGACATAAAAGGTTATCGCATCATCACACTACAGAATGTGTACGGTAAGTTTCTGGAAATAATTGTTGCTAGACCCTGGGGGCTAGAGATCAAAGGCGTTCTCCCAAATAACCTAGGTGCATACAGACCTAGAAGAGACGGTCACAAATGCAGCAGTACTTGCACATGAAGTTTATGAAGGTTTTCAGAATAAAGAAGAATCTATAGTTGCAGTGTTAAACCTAGAAGATGTGTACAATAGAGTTAGTTACAACCATCTTGTACAACCATGCTAAGGGAACACGATATCCATCCCTGGATCATACGCTGGATAGCAAATGTGCTAATCTGTAGAAATTTTATCTGAGGTGCAGATCCTGGGCGTCTGAGATCAGAACAATAGCACCTGGCCTGCCACAAGGATCTTCTCTGTTCCCAGTGCTGTTTAATGTGTATACGTTGAGAATTGCTCAATTGCAAACCTCAAGCAATTGTAGAGTTCTAACATATGATTATATTCTCCTATTCAACATGGGCAGGAACATAACAAATATCACTGGCAGTGTACAGAGTCGACTGGATCAATTGTTGATATGGTGCAGAACATACAACGCTGTGATAAATCCCTCAAATACAAAGGTCGTCTGGTACTCATTAAATAATAATCTGGTCAGTGACATACTGCCAGCTGTTAGTTTCATGGGCCCATTCATGTAAAGAGAACAGGACCTTAAATATCTTGGGATACCTTTAGTAGAAGTCTCTCATTCAACAAATACATCACAAATATGATTCAGAAGGCTAAAAGAGGGATCAGTGTTATCAAGGTTATGGCAACCTTCGACATGCAGAAATGGGTACTGTTTCTGCTCCTACAAGTGATGGTGCCACCTGTCATAGATTATGGCCTCGGTCTACTAACACTGTCACAGACACAAGTCGATAGATTGGAAAAAGTTCAAAATGAGGCAATGAGGACAGTACTTGGGTGTACTAGGTATACACCCATCTCTGCTATGAGATTTCTGTGCTTGATCTCCCCAGCATTAGAGTGTGATATCAGGTAGCACAAGTTAAGTCGTACCTTAAAGTGACAGAATACAACCACCAATTACACCAACGTCTAGATTATTCAAAGGGAAAACGAATCAAGCATGGCAGATCATGGATGGCTGAAGCTGCGAAGAGTGTGAATTTGAAGAAATAGGAAAGGGCAGTGAATGGGTGGAGGTAGACACTGAGAAGAAAGCATTGACTAAAGTAATAATAGAACTTGATAAAGCGTGTCAAAAATGGACGGGTGTCAGGACCCAGGTTACAGTGCATGAACTCGCCTAGCTACACTTGAAACCACAAGCCATAATTATATACACAGATGGCTCAGTTAACAGAAACACAAATAAAAGCGGTTGGGGTTGTGTTGTCTACAGAAATAGCTAAAGTTGATTGAGAAATCTTCAGCATATTCCTCTGTCACATCGAGCATGAGGATGGAGATACAGGAAGTTACAGCAGCACTTAATTAGTTGATAACTTATACATCAACACTCTCAGTAAAACTCACAGACTCTCAAATCATGCTGTGCAAGAGAGAAAAGTATATGTTGAGAAAAGAATGGTGGTAATTATTGAATAACTCAATTGTCCAGAGCATTACATGGATATGGCGATAGACAGCACAATGCTGAGAAGTTATAAAGCAGACTTGATCAAGGCAGTAATAAATTAATTTCAAGATGAAGATGATGTCAGTGAGGCTGAGAACATACACATACAGAAATGGGAGGGAAGGAAAAGTAATTTTTGTGTAAATCTTCGAAGATCACGCAGTCAGCACCTGACTGGGACTCTACATACACTAGGTGGCTGGAACAGAGGGCAGAGCACTTATGGGAATGCCCCATGTGCTGTGAAGCCAGTTTCAAATCAAGAAGAGAAATTGTTTCCCATTAACATAAATCGAAAACCCATAAAAGTATTAAAACAAAGATAGTCACCCAAAAATTATCAATCTCGTAGCAACTTGACTTCATACCAAAGAAGGAGCTCCCACAAATGTTCTAATACCAGTTGGAAATCAGGAAGAATAACAAGAATATGGAAGAAAAAAAAATTTCATTTTTTTTTGTTAAATATAGAAGTTTGTTATAAATGCATGCATTGTAGAGGGATTCCACTGTACTAGATTTAGCAGCCATTGTACTAGATTCCACTGTACTGGATTTAGCAGCCATTGTACTAGATTCCACTGTACTAGATTTAGCAGCCATGTGTTGTTGGGGACTGGAAGGAAAGCAAAGCATCAGGACACTGTGAACTGCCATGTATGTCAGATGTGACTAAGAAGGTTTGGGGATGAGGTTTACTGTCTCATCCTATGGTATGTATATGTGACCCAAAAGTTATGCTCAAGTCAGATATGCCACGCTTCCGCCGAAGATGGGTGTGTTGGCACAAATAAAACATCAACACAACACATTTCCATTCTCTGGATTACATCCTGCAGGAAATCTTGTAGGACAATGGTCCTGCAAAAAGAGAGAACATGCAGGAGTTTGAGAATGAACACTGAAGAAGAAATGTTGGGCTAAAAGGAGCAGCTATTGCAACCAAGGCTAAGCTGTTTAAAACAAGGCATTCTGTTATTTGGACTACAATGTGCTAACCAGCATCAGTTTGAAAATGAAGAGAAGTTAGATTTTTCTATGATACCCACTCAGTCGGCATTACATGGTATAGGTATTTTTTCTGCAGTAATTGCACTCAACAGAAGTTGGTGGGTGAAAAATATTGGTAGATACAAATGTCATGGCATCCATTGACAATGACACTGCCGAAGATGATGTAATCATCTACACTGATTGGTCAGTAATTTGTCATCAGTGCTGTACGTGGGCTTTTTTTTTTTACATTATCCGATGAAAAAACTAGATGAATTCAGCAGTGCTTTCACTACAACAAGCAGTATTAATATTTCAGTTAAAAGCTGCGACAAAGGCACTGCTATGACTAATGTCATATGACCTATTCACACACATGTATACTTAATGACTCCATGAACATGTTCTGTAAAGTTGAAGTGGGAGTAGTTTGCCATAATGAATGGAGTTATTGATGCAATTTGCGACCAATAAGATAACCTTACATTCCTACCCAGACATGCAAGTCTGGGTACGAATGCAAGGAGATTCTTGGTGGTTATCGCTTGAAGCTACAGAGTTACGTGCTATGAGTGATACTCTCGGTAGGTGGCTTGCTGCTTCGCTGTTAGGAATTCAGCAATCTACACCTTTTCAGCCCTTTTTTTGTAAAACATGACATTTTCATGTATTGTTTGTGGAAAAAAAAATCATTGTTCTATGACATATCTAAGTAACATGTGATTGTTTAGTTATACCTTCTCACAGCTAATATTCTTAACTACATATCATTGAATAGTCAGATAAGGATGTTTCATATGAATGTATTCATGAGCTGTAGGATTCACTGGATATAAGATGTGCGCATACATGACATTTTTGTGTATCACAACATATCCTTATAATACATTCCATAATTGAAACTGGCCCATAAACTAGTCCAATGTGTCATTTCTTCATGTTTGTGGTGTTTATTTTTTAAAGAAGAGAACTACAAATTAAATTGATAAATGGTTCAATATAGAGAACTACAAATCAAATTGATAAATGGTTCAATATAGAGAACTACAAATCAGATTGATAAATGGTTCAATATAGAGAACTACAAATCAGATTGATAAATGGTTCAATATAGAGAACTACAAATCAGATTGATAAATGGTTCAATATAGAGAACTACAAATTAAATTGATAAATGGTTCAATATAGAGAACTACAAATCAAATTGATAAATGGTTCAACATAGAGAAATAAAAATCAAATTGATGGACGTTTCGGTTGTATCACATATCTTGGGATTATCTGATGTATCTAAAAAGTTTGTTTTTTTAGTTTGTGACGTCACTATGCCAGTTCATTCATAGTTACAAAATGGTAACTGTTAACAACACTGAGCTTGCATTTGAACGATACAAATGCGAGATGACGTTAAAGCAGTAGGCCATATGCCTTTTCTTTTCAAATACTAACACTTCATAACCCCATTCTGTTCGTACCCTGCACAATTCTTCTAACCCACTCATACAACTGTCCTAAATAAATTAATATATATTTTCATATATTATAAAAATATTTGATAAATAACCGCTGTCTGATAAATAGAGCCCGGTAAAAAGAACATAGTTGAGTTTATGTTATATTTCATATCACACTCCACAAATAGCATAGGAGTTATGTTTTAAGAAATAAACACATACTGGCCCCCATCCTAA
This sequence comes from Meghimatium bilineatum, assembly GCA_034231615.1. Classification (NCBI taxonomy): domain Eukaryota; kingdom Metazoa; phylum Mollusca; class Gastropoda; order Stylommatophora; family Philomycidae; genus Meghimatium; species Meghimatium bilineatum. Next base: position 30,405,292 of record CM067305.1, on the reverse strand, counting down.
CTCCAGTTTGTTCCCACGCATGTTTGTTTGTTAAATGGGGGATTAAAGCCTCTTAGCTGAGGCACAACTTTTTCAACCTAAGACAGAAGTCTATTTTGGTTATATCAGGCCGTATTAGCTTTTATGTGTGACCTAATGGTCTGGGTATTTGGAAAGCCATGCGTGCTATTGCTAAAAATTATCTATATTGCTAGGTGGAGTTTATATTTATTTCTGGCCAAGCTGCCTTTTATCTAACTGTGACCCTATGGTATGGAGGAATTTAGAACCGTGCTCGCTATTATTGCAAAAGAATGTTATGTTGCTAGTTGTTGTATTAAGCGTTTATTTCCGGCCATATTGCCTTTTACTTAAGAGTAACACTGATGTCTGAGGGAGTTCAAAACAATGCTTGCGGTTATGCCAAAAATTTTCCACTGTTGTATTTGTTGAAAGCTGTGACGACAAACGACTTACTTTGTTTCGACTTGGTTAGGTTGTTTTTAAATTAGGGCTTTAGTCCTGGTTATAAATTGTTTAATTAGTTTTAGTCTATCTGTTGGTACATGGCCCAGAACATTTTCTAATTTATATGGGATTTTATTATTTAGGTAGTAATCTTTTAGGTCCTGCCTATGATGGTTGTTTTTATGACAATGGAGTAGGAAATGATCTATTGTATTTTCCTCTTCACAGTCTTCACATATTGGTTCGAGTATATAATGTAATGATTTTCCCAGTCTAAGTCGTAGTAGTTTCCTATTGGCAGGGATTTTCAGCTCTTCCTTGAATTGAGTGGTCCTAGTGGGTCCTTTTAGCATTGCATGTGCATGTCTTCCTTTGCACTTTTGTCCCAAGTTACTGTCCATTCCTTTAGTATTGTGTCCTTTATTATGCTTCTGGTTTCAGATCTGCCAAGTCCTATCTTGATTTCTGTTCCTTGTGTTTGTCCTTTCTTGGCTTCCTTGTCCACTGCTTCATTTCCTGGTATTCGACATGGGCTGGAATCCACATTACATTAACCCTCGTACCAACGTGAACTAAGTTTGTTGTTATGCGTAGTATATCTTCTACTATATCTGACCTTTGGTTGTCATGTTTATTTTGTATTGCCTGAACTGATGATAATGAGTCAGTCAGAATTGTTACATGTTTAGGTGGGTTATCATTTATTATTTCTAGAGCTTTTAGAATTGCAACTAGTTCAGCCATGAATATTGGTGTATTTTCTGATAATTTAAAGCTCTTATTGATGTTCCTGTCAGGTATTACTATTCCTGCACCAGTTGGGCCTTCTTTTCCTTTGGACCCATCTGTGAATACTTTTAGACTATTTATTGTTCTATCATTTATGTGGTTTATTGCTCTATTTTTAGTTGAATCTCTATTTTGGTCTTTTTTCTCTATATAAGATAGGAAAATGGCAGTTTCTGGTGTTATTAACTCCTAAGGAGGCATGACTGCTTTATATTGGATTTGATTACCTATTAGCTATCTAAGCTCTGGCATTTGGTGAAGCTCTGCATTTGTTCGCCACCCTGCTGGTGCTCGGTAACTTTCAATTGAGAACTTGCCTGTGTTATCAGAGCTATTGAATGATTTATATGCAGGATGTGTGGTATCATTTCCTATTTTAGACCAGTAGCTAAGTCTCAGTTCTTTCCTTCTTAGGGATAATGGCATTATTCCTAGAGCTACTTGAACTGCTTCAGCAGATGTTCCTCTGGTCGCCCTAGCTATTATTGAGTGAGCCTTATTTTGAATTATATCTATTTTAGAGATATTGGCTGGTGCTGTCGACTCATACACAATGCTGGCATATTCTAGTTTACCTCGTATAAATGCTTTATAGAATGTCGTCATTGTCTTAGTCGACGCTCCCCAACCGCTACCACTCATGTACCTAAGCATGTTTAGGGCTCCTCACCTAAGCATGTTTAGGGCTCCTCACCTAAGCATGTTTAGGGCTCCTCACCTAAGCATGTTTAAGGCTCCTCTGCTCCTGTCTATTACATAGTCTGTATGTTTATGCCATCTGAGGCTTGGATCTAATACCATTCCCAAGAATTTGATGGATGGCGAGAATTTAATTGGTTCATTATTTATAAATATATCTTTAATTTTATATGTTTGAGCCTCATTTCTGCTGTATAGCATTCCTACTGTTTTGCTAGCATTATTTTAAAAACGGGTTTTGCCATCCAGCTTGTTACTTCAGTTCCCACGCATACAACCCTTCTAACCCTCTTATACAATCGTCTTCTGATCTATAGAGCCAAGGGAAATAATTAAAAATAAAATTTATCCTATATTTATTTAGGATACAGTGGCATTCCTCTATAATATCCTTTTATAACAAATTTCGGCTCTGGTTTGGAACCCGTGTCTCCCTGCTTATTTTAGGATTAACTAATCAAGGCGATTTCTCAAGCACCTTCCTGCAACTCTTGTATGCAGGCGATTTCTCAAGCACCTTCCTGCAATTCTTGTAGGCAGACGATTTCTCGTCCTTTATTGCAATTCTTGTAGGCAGGCGATTTCTCAAGCACTTTATTGCAATTCTTGTAGGCAGACGATTTCTCAAGCATTTTATTGCACTTCTTGTAGGCAGACGACATACATACAGTCTGAGTGAGGTTCTCTGCAGCTGCTGCACCATTCTTGATTCTGCGGCATCAGTCGGATCTGCTCTGTGCAAGAATCTCCCTTGAGTTGGTGTCTGTGTTGAAGTGAGACATAAGAGTATCGTAAACACTTATTTTTCTCCGGCCTGCGGGAGCCAGTAGAGGTTCTCCATATAGCAGCTTTTTGATAGACGATGATCTTTCATGCAAAGCATGTGTCACGACCAGCTTTTCCGTGCTTTCACCAAATTGTGTGTATGTTTACATATTTAGATGTCATAGTCACTGTCTAGTATTTTATCCTACCAATGGATATTGAATCTCTTAAAAATCTATTGCGTATCTTGTGTTGTATCATCGGCATATCTTAGTTCTAGTTTCCCGTGACCTCCGATATTTAGTGGGTCGATGATGCTTCGTTGCTGGTATATAGGCCTAATATATAACACACTTTGGCTGTATAATGTATACTAAACTCTGTATACTGTATTCCGTGTATACCAAACCCTGACTATATACCAAATCCTGACTTTATAATGTATATCAAATCCTGATGGTATAATGTAATGTATACCAAATCCTGAATGTATTTTGTATACCAAATCCTGATTGTAGAGCAGGAGCACTGCGGGGTGGGGTCTTTGGAGGGGGGGGGGGTGGCGTTGATTTATGATATGTATACAAAAGGGGCGGTAGCAGGAACACGTTGAGACAGGCAGATAGATAGATATATAAACAGTTAGACAGAGACAGAGAGATAGATATATAGAAGAAAGATCCCCATCGAGACCAACACCGTGCAGAGGTGATGGGGCTTAGTTCAGCCATCAGGGGTTGGAAACTAAGACTGGTCGGGCAATCCCACTCGAGCATGACCATAGTCCTGCCCAAGTAAGCAGAGTGCTGAAGACGGAGGCATCCAGCCATAAGGCGCACAGATAATCAGGATGCCACGCACAAAACACAATGGAAACATGTCTACATCTATAAATAGTTATGGTGCCTGCCCTGTGGCGGACATTCAGGCAGGGACGGTGCCGGGCCCTATACCTCGAAAGGGCCCAACCTCAGTTACTGGAAGTCCTTCTCAATTGCCCCGAGGAGCCAGGAGGCAAGGGAATAGAGCTACTGGCCAAACAAACAAACGACCAATAAAAATAATGTACTGGAATGCTGAGAGTGTCAACAGTAAAAGAGATGGATACAGCAAAAAATTGGAACTTGAAAATGTCCCCAGTGAAGAACAAGTTAGTATATGCTGTATCCAAGAAACACACCTCAGCAGCGACATAGCCTTCAAAATCAGAGGCTACCGGTCTGACAGAAAGGACAGGCGAAATGTTGGAATTCTGACACTTGTTAAAAACAATATCAGCGCATGCCAGCTGGAAGTATATATGGAAGGGGCAGAATACCAGATGCTCCACCTAAAAACAGACAGTGCAGAATTCCATCTCCTGAACTACTACTGCCCAAATGATAAACAATTGGCACTAGACACAATTCCAGACAAAGAGAGACTTATGGTGTGTGGTGACTTCAACAGCCACTCTCAGAGCTGGGGCTACGATCATATCGACAAGAGAGGTGAGGAACTTGAGAGCTGGCAGGATGATTTAATCTCATCCTTATTAACCAGCCAGCAGCCTTCTACTCGAGAGCATGGCACACCACCTCTACACCAGACCTGGCATTCCACTCAACAGGCTTGGAATGGAACATCATACGTGTTGTTGGAAAGCAGCTTGGAGGTAGTGACCACAGACCAGTATTTCTGGAAATCCACAATGAATTTACCAAGGACATCACTAGGTGGAACTTTAAGAGGGCAGACTGGAAAATGTACCATCATTGAACCAGTGTTCTAGCTAAGGACATGAACGTGGACAAAGACATCAATAGAGCAGTGAGTGAATTTAATAGATGTATACTACATGCTGCTAGTAAAACCATACCCAGGGGGGCACGCAAAAACTACAAACCCTACTGGAATGATGAACTGGAAAAGCTGCAAAATGAGATGGAAAACATATAGACAACAGGCTGAGAACAGACCTAGCCAAGAACATCACAACAAATATCAGCAAACAAAGGCTAAATTTCAAAGAGCCAAGTTACACGCCAGACGGAGCAGCTGGAAAGAAAAAAACAGAGTCGCTGAACCTAGAAAGAGATACTAGGAAATTATGGAAACTTGTAAAACAACTAAATGATGAAGGTACAGGGAGAAATACCAGGATCACACTTTATAAAGATAGAAACATTTTAACAGGTAAACATGCAGCTGATTACTTTGCAGATTCCTTTGCAGAAGACAATAACGTCAAAGTCAGCCCAGACAAACAACAGGAGGTTCGAGAGAACCAGCAAAACATTGGACAAGGCGAACCTATACCTGAAGTCATGGAGGCAACAATCACAATGAGAGAACTGGAGCATGCAATATCCAAATTGAAAATGAAAATGTCCCGTGGAGCTGATGGAGTGTCCAATGAAATGATTAGAAACCTGGGAATTGCAGCAAGAGCAAAGCTACTGCAGAACTTTAACACAAGCTGGTCCACAGGTAATGTACCACAGGCGTGGAGAGAAGCAATAATGATACCACTCCTCAAATCAGGAAAAGATGGCAACACAGTCTCCAACTACAGGCCCATCAGCCTCACAAGCTGTCTATGTAAAACAATGGAACGCATTATCAATCTTAGGATGAAGTTGTACCTTGAAAGTGAAAATCTTCTGGTATCACAGCAAGCAGGTTTCAGACAGTGCTACTCTACTGAAGATCAGGCAACTTACCTCTCCCAAGAAATTGAGGATGCCTTCCAAGATAAGAAACTGGTACTAGCAGCATGGATAGACCTCAGAAAAGCATTTTATAAGGTCTGGAAAGAAGGGCTCCTAAAGAAATTGCAGGGTTAGCTCAAGAATGTACAAATAGGTAAAAGCATACCTGCATACTAGAAGAGCCAGGGTACAATTAGATGGTCGCAAGAGCAAGAAAGTTCTACTGCGTCATGGAGTCCCCCAGGGAGGAGTCCTGTCACCCACACTTTTCTTGGTTTACATCAATGACCTAGTTGCTGAACTACCAAATGGGATCAAAGTGGCAATGTATGCTGACGACCTGGTGATCTGGTGCACGGAATAACATGCGACGGTGGCCACTAGACAAATACAAAGAGCTATCGATGCCCTAACCTTATGGGCTAATAGATGGTGCGTCAGCATTAACACAGATAAGTGCAGCACTACACTCTTTACCCTCTCATCAAAACAAAAAGCTGGTCATATCAAGATAGATGGAGAGCTCTTGAAAGAAGACAAATAACCCACATACCTCGGAGTTACTTTTGATGATAAACTGACATGGAAGCAGCACATAAACAAAGCAACAACAAAAGCCAGGAGGAAGTTAGCTATCCTGAGAAAACTAAGTGGACCACATGGGGAGCCAGTGGGAATATACTCAGTAAAGTTTACCAGCAAGGCATAAGACCACACCTGGAATATGGTTCAGCTGCGTGGTGTCCTGCATCAAACACCACATTACAAGATCTAGATAAAGTGCAAAACCAGGCACTTAGAATAATGTTGGGAGCAATGAAATCAACACCCACAGCAGATGCAGAAAATGGGAAGAATGCAAACACTTGGCGAACTCAGAGACACAAAAGTACTAATTCAGGCAGAAAAGTTTCAGTGTATGCCAAGTTATCCAATGAAGGAAAGATTCCAAAATCTAGCAATGGGGCGACTGAAAAGAAGCAGCTTTATCCATCAAGCTAAACGACTCCGCAGACAACTTACAGACCTACATGTAGGTGACAGCCCCTTAAGGCCTGTACCAGAACAAAATCATTGGAGTGAAAGGCATGGAATGCCAATATACATTCAGACCCATGTGAAAGGAATACTAAGCGAGGACGAACAGAACAGTGTGCAGCGAATGACAGTCACCCTCAGTTTCCTGGATGAGGAATATCCACAAGATATATGGGTCAGAGTGTACACAGATGGGTCAGCACAGAATGCTGTGAGGAATGGAGGTGCAGGTGTATATATAGAATATCCACACAAGCCTAGAGATACCATCAGAACACCAACAGGAAAATTCTGCAATAATTATGATGCTGAAATCCAGGCAATTAGTGTGGCAGCTAAAAAATTGCTGAACTCCAACTGACCTACAGCCTGTGGTATTCCTGACAGATGCAAGGTCAGTGCTTCAAGCTCTACAGTCTGGAAAACTAACAGACTTGAAAAAACTACTTAGCGAATTGTCTTACCAGTATAGGGTAACCATGCAGTAGATACCCTCTCACTGTGGAATACCAGGAAATGAAAAAGCAGACCAACTGGCTAAGGAAGGTGCTGCCGAAGACCAACCAGATATACCAATCACCTACCATCAGAAAAAACAGATGATCAAGTCAATAAGAAAGCCACAAACACCAACACAGGATGATTATCACATTATGAACAGATCAGAACAAGTTGTAATTCTACGTCTCAGAACAGGACACAACCGACTCCGCAGTCACATGTATACAAAGTTCAAGATTGGCAACACGGCCATGTGTACATGTGGACAGGCAGCACAGAGTGCCAAACATATACTTCAAGAGTGTTCTGAGAATGAAACGTTGAGGCAGACATATAATGGCCAGAGGAAACAACACTGGAATCAAAGCTCTATGGGACACTGTATGAACTACAAAAGACAGTGAGTTTTATTAAGGAGACAGAATTACAGATATAGACATGTTTCAAGTGAACGAAAGAAGAAGAAGAAAGATATGGGTGGATAAATAGGAATGGATGAATATATGATAGATAGACAGACACACGGACAGACAGACGGATAGGTAGGTACTTATGTATCAGAGTGACACGCATCTATACACAAAATTATGCCTATATAGTTAAACCCGCCTTAATTGATTTTCCCCAGTCCATATGAGAATAGTCAAATTTACAGACTGCTAACCTCATTAACTTGTTTTTCCCACTAAAGTGTAAACACACCAGCGACACTAATTCTAATCGCAAGGCCAAAACGTGACAAGTAGTCTTAACATACGGGGATACGTTAATGATGCATTGGATCAATGGCAACATTATAAAAAAAAGGTAATGTTATAAAGTGAGTTCGTCTTTTCTCGAGAAAAGTCGGCAAGATTCGGTCAATGGTACTGATTAGTAAATTAATCACGGTTTGGTAATTCAATGTAGACTTGATTGTAGTAGCAGATTAACACGGTGACATCGTCGTGAAAGCGTGAGTCCATATATTTAGCTGTTTGAAAATGTAATTCGATAAAAAGCAACCCAGACGTCTGCTGACATCTTTACAGTGTCAGATTTTCGTGGACCTGAGACCGTCTCATCTAATATGGAAGAAGAAAGCAGAATTAAACCAATTTAGAAAGTTGTTACTGATCTAGATTTTTTCACTATTGAAAATATCTATACATAGTATCTTTCCATTTTGTTTCACATTTCCATTTCCGGAAAATTTAGTAGGCAAACCTCCCGAACCTGCACAGTGTGTGGGCCTCTTTGTCCACACCTACACCTCCCGAACCTTCGCACTATGTTAGCCTAATTAGCATTGTTTGCCTTTTTCTATGCTCTTCCTATTTTTCTGTTCACTCTAAGAATGAAGTGGGTCAGTGTTTCTAATTGGTTGTTGGAAGCAGAACAATTAATTGACTGTTAATATTGTTTTTAAATTTATTTTTTAAATGTTTTTAAAAATGTTGTTTAAATATTGTTTTTAAATAATTCTTAAATGTTTTAAATAATATTGTTTTTATGTCATTAGCTGTTTACAAATCACCTGTTGTCGCGGAGTTTGTTTGTTTGTTTGTTTTTCGTTCGCTCCATTGTTACCATCACGGATATCCGTGCGATTTTCGCCGGGAGCGTGATTACGTTGTGCCACCGTTATGCGCCTTGTAGGCCTAGCACATCCGATTTCGGCATGCCTTGACATTTCGGGTGGGCTACCCTTAGCCTGTGACAGCCTCTATATCTGTCTCCAGGCACGCGTAGTGGTGACTCTTCGCCCAGACGATTTTTGCTCTCGTCTGTCTCGCACAAGGTGTTCCATTGTCTATGAACTTGCCTCGTGTAATTGGACGTGCTGTGCCTGTGCCCATTGGGTACTGAACCGTTTATCATCCGTGAGCCTGGTTCCTTAAGGGGAAGAACTCAACAGAGGAGTTGGACCCTGGCTCTTTCGCCCTCTTAGCCGAGGTGTCATTCACCGACATCGTGTACCCCTTGTCCAAGTTCGAGTCTCACACCACGCGTTTGAGAGCAAGGCGTTCTCGAGCTGAGCGTCCTTGTCCCAATAGCGCCTGAGCCCATCAGGTACTGAACCCTTTCTCTCTTCAAGTGTATTTCCGGTGTAGGAAAACCTGACAGCAGAGTTGGGCCAGGACTACCATCGTTGTCCCTTTCTTGCCTAAAGCCCATCGGGTACAGAACCCTTTCTCTTAGCGAGCATATTTCCGGTTTAGGAAGGCTCGACATAAGAGTTGGGTTAGGTCTTCTTGCTTTATCAAACGCCAATGGATGGGTCTGGTTTTCTGCCTGTAAGGAACACAGGTAACTAGAAGCTCGACTCGAGCTGACGGAGCTTGTAATTCCCCTTTCTAGGGACTTTCCACTTTCTATTTGCAGTTCGCGCTGCCCTCTAGCGCTGTTCTGCCCTTTCATTGTTTCATTGTACTCAGTATGAAATCTATTTGTCTCTCGCCATGCATCTACCTTTACGTGCATTTTACATTGGCCGCCCCTCCAATATTCGGACTGGACTGACTTGCTTCACTGTATGTCGACAGTGTTGCTATATGTGGTGATGCTGGTGGTGTCGGAGATATTGTCTGTCTCTTGTGCAGTCAAATCTCTTTCCATCTGCTACCTCCACATTCTCGGACACGATCCCCAAATGATTTGGCCAGAATCAGCTCGAGCTGCTGTCTTTCTGTTTCCAGGGTGCACCGCGTGGAGGTACATTTGGGATCTTGGTTATCTGCTAACCCTGGGTCCGCCTAGAGCAATGCGTTCCCTTTGCACCCCTTGTCGCGGAGTAATATGGGGTGTGTTTTGAACCACTTCATTCTTAACGTGAACGGACTTTATAGAAGTGAATGTTTGCAATGACAGAAAACAGTGATTCTTGCTCCTGGAGACACTATTATGTTACTATTAAAAATTAGAATAAATAAGCACAAATAACAAATGTAAATTATAAGAAATAGCATATTTTCTATAATCTATATCTATTTTATTAGCTTTTTTTTGTACCAGTAGAAGTTTATTACCTATTAGCTATTTTCTATTATTGCTGTAATCACTATCTAATTGTTTTACTGCAATAATTTCCTCTTTATTAGATATTCTCTTACATTTTGATGATTCAATATGTTTTATAGAATGTTGTATATATGAACTTCTCCCAAAATGGCAGACGAGTATGAATGTGTTCTCTTTACAATATTCGAAAGTAATAGCAACCTACGGGAATATTATGCCTAGAATTTTCCAATGGATTAATATAACACTTATCATAAAAAAGTGTAGATGATTTTGAACTGACATGTATATGTGCTTCATAGATTGCTCAAGAACATTCGACTACATCCAACACCAGAAACTATGAGAGGTAATGAACAGCGTAGGTTTCCCAAGACATCTGATTCATCTAATTAAAGAACTTTACCAAGATAAAAAGGCTGCAGTAAAGTTAGAGGACGATGTCTCAAGAGTGGTTTGAGGTACAGAGTGGAGTTAGGCAGGGATGCACACTCTACCCCTACCTGTTCAACATCTACGCAGAAAATATAATGAGGAATGTGAGAGAAGACATACACAACGCTAATTATCACGCTTTAAACATCGGTAGTTTTGAAATTCCCGAATTACGCTGCGCAAACGATACAGTACTTCTTTCAAATGATATAAATGGATTGGAGCAACTAATCTAGAACACAAAGAAAACAGCGAATCACAAAACTTAATTTAAACGTGCAAAAAGATCATGTCAATAGATATAAAAACACAACAACCAAAAATCAGAATAGACAATACCGAGATTAGGAGATAGAATGTGTGGATAAATTACTTAGGAGCAAACATCAACGGTGCAGGAGAATGCATGCCAGAGATAAGGAACTCGAAAATGTGAATGGAACTAGAAAGCGTGTAAAGTCTGCACAATTCTCAAATTTGAATGGAATAAAAAAAAGCGTGTAAACAATGCACAATGCTCTAATGTGAATGGAACTAGAAAGCAAAGTCTACACATTTCTCTAGTGGGAGTGGAACTAGAAAGTAAACGTATGCACAGTTCTCTAATGTAAGTGGAACTAGAAAATAAAACATGCACATTTCTCTAATGGGAGTGGAACTAGAAAGTAAACGTATGCACATTTCTCTAATAGGAGTGGAACTAGAAAGTAAAACACGCACATTTCTCTATTGGGAGTGGAACTAGAAAGTAAAACACGCACGTTTCTCTAATGTGAATGGAATTAGAAAGTAAAACATACACATTTCTCTAATGGGAGTGGAACTAGAAAGTAAACGTATGCACAGTTCTCTAATGTGAATGGAACTAGATAGAATAATTACCTTTCCTTAATACATATTATGCTTATGGGTTTGAGTCATAGGCGTTCAGCATTAACGAGGAAAGTCTCGATTTTCAGCGATCTGTGCCTGCATCTCATTGTCTCTGGGATACCAAAATATCCTTGTTTCTTTTCGTAGCTATCTAGATTAGGAACAAGCGTCACAGCACTGGGGGCATTCCCATATAGCCTATGCTCTGCTTGCCGTTCCGTCAGCCATCTAAAAGTGTATAAGCTCAGTATCTCAGTCAGTTGCTGATTACGTGTTCTTCTGATCTTTCCGTAGAGGGAGCATTTTCTCCCATCGCCTCTAGTCACTCCCATTTCTACCATCCTATGAATATGTACATTGTCTCGTTCGACTTCCTCCTCGTAGCTATTATTATTGATTAATGGATTAATTTGATTAATTGATTTATTTGTCTCGACAATGACAGCTGTGTATATATATATATATATATATATATATATATATGGTATCTATTAAGTCGCTGAGCACTGACATCACACAGATCCGCACTAAATTTTTACAATTCATATGACGTAGTGTCACCACTAATGTAAATGAGGTTCCAGTGATTTTGTAGACACCAAGTATTAGGGCCTACTAACTACCAAGCAACATTAAGGGGAGGGTGTCAATAAACATCTAAGGGCGGTTATAATTAAACATTATGAAGAAAGTGTTAATAAATATTCAGGGGAAGATGTCAATACATATTTAGGAAAATGTGTCAATAAACATTGCCGTATTTTATTGGTGATAAAGGTCTTTAACCTTCTTCCACTTCTTCTTCTTCTGCCCCGTTCTCCAGTCATAGTCAGACGTTGTGATCACCAGCACCTAGACAGAGCCCCATCAGACCTGTTTTAGATGGCTATAAGTGTATACTTGCGGTGTCATAGAGTGGGCAGTTCTGTAAAATATGTTATATGTTTTCTGGAGATTGTCCGCAGGGACACATATCAGTGTCCTCAACTCCAAACTTCCTATACATATGTTGTCGTGGTCTATTCTCAATCTAAAAATAATTGTTTGTCCCCTTCTTCCATGCCCGTAGATAGCATTGCTTTTTTTTGGCTGCGTGCGTGAGTTGAGTTACATGTCATTTTAATGAAGCTTTTGATGATGTATTTCCATTTCTGGATAAGATACTGAATCATATACCTGTTGTCAGCAGTTACTTCCAATTTTAACTAATTCTCGATAATATAGATACAAATATCATTCCTACTTCAGATAATTGTGCGCAGATATTGCGTAGCGCACTTATCTTGGTACATCCGGTTTTCTCCTTGCTTGTCATTGACTGACGCCACAAATTATGCGCAGAGCGACTAGTAATCAGTCAAGTCATCAGTCAAGTCATCAGTCACGTCATCAGTCGCGATGAGTGATGATGTGTGAGAGCAACACGAAAGGACTATTCTTCCTGAGATCTGAAAAACAGTTACTCCATGCTCATAAATTGACACACTTAAACACAATAATCTACTTACATGCTCATAAATTGACACACTTAAACACAATAAGCTACTTACATGCTCATAAATTGACACACTTAAACACAATAAGCTACTCCATGCTCATAAATTGACACACTTAAACACAATACGCTACTTACATCATTTGCTACTAACATGACCGTTAGTTAAAACTTCAAAGATTCTCTTCAAGAGAAACGAAATCCGTAATATAGCCAATATGGTTGGGGGAGTGGGGGGGCCTTTTCTAGAAACTGGTGTAACTGTTTTCAGGCTACAGACACCTACATCTACAAAATTACGTACACAGATACACGGACACACAGATATACCCTTACACACATGCACACACGTAAAATATCTAAACGCCATTCGATACACCAGAAACCTTGATTTGTCGTGGCACAATTTTCAGTTGCACATTCCCTATCCAAGCTTTCATGATTCAATTATATCTGCGAAATCAACCAAGCTTTCATGATTGAATTATGTCTGCGAAGTCAAGAAGTCAATCATATTCACTCGTTTATCTTGCTTTTTCATCTTTTCTCATGTCTCTGCCTGCATTCTTTTTTTTCAAAATGGTTTTTCCAAAGTCTATGGTCAAGTCTGGAGTAATAGGTACTTTTATGGTGTTCAAATCCCTCCCACTAACAAATGAGATTATGACTTTTAGTGCTAGGCATTTAGCCAAAGAGTGGGTAAAACATCCTTTTAATTATTTTTCACAGTAAGGTCATCGCATTTCTCATTAAAAAGAGGGAATGACACACAAAGACGGACACATTTGTTTTAGATCAAATTCCCTCCTTAAATAAAACATATCTTCGATCATGTTTATATTTCCACCTCATACTATTCTGCTATAAGTTTTTCTACCCAATACTATTGTGCTATATGTTCTTCTACCCAATACTATTCTGCTATAAGTTTTTCTACCCAAAACTATTGTGCTATATGTTCTTCTACCCAATACTATTGTGCTATATGTTCTTCTACCCAATACTATTGTGCTATATGTTCTTCTGCCCAATACTATTGTGCTATATGTTCATCTACCCAACGTTATCGTGCTATATGTTCTTCTACCCCACGCTAATATGCTATATGTTCTTCTAACCCATGCTAACGTGCTATAAGTTCTTCTACCCCATGCTAACGTGTTATAAGTTCTTCTACCCCATGCTAATGTGCTATAAGTTCTTCTACCCCATGCTAACGTGCTATAAGTTCTTCTACCCCATGCTAACGTGTTATAAGTTCTTCTACCCCATGCTAATGTGCTATAAGTTCTTCTACCCCATGCTAACGTGCTATAAGTTCTTCTACCCCATGCTAACGTGCTATATGTTCTTCTACCCTATGCTAACGTGCTATATGTTCTTCTACCCCATGCTAACGTGCTATAAGTTCTTCTACCCCATGCTAACGTGCTATAAGTTCTTCTACCCCATGCTAACGTGCTATAAGTTCTTCTACCTCATGCTAACGTGCTATAAGTTCTTCTACCCCATGCTAACGTGCTATATGTTCTTCTACCCTATGCTAACGTGCTATATGTTCTTCTACCACATGCTAACGTGCTATAAGTTCTTCTACCCCATGCTAACGTGCTATATGTTCTTCTACCCCATGCTAACGTGCTATAAGTTCTATACCCCATGCTAACGTGCTATAAGTTCTTCTACCCCATGCTAACGTGCTATATGTTCTTCTACTCCATGCTAACGTTCTATATGTTCTTCTACCCCATGCTAACGTGCTATATGTTCTTCTACCCCATGCTAGTGAGCTATAGGTTATTTTTACTCTATACTATTCTGCTACAGGTTCTCCGTCCCTGAAATATTTTGCTATAGGTTCGTCTACCTCATAATATTGTGCTAACGGTTATTTTACCTCATGCTATTGTGCTATAGGTTCTTCTTCCCTATACTATTGTGCTATAGTTTGTTCTACTCCATGCTATTGTGCTATAGTTTGCTCTACTCCATGCTATTGTGCTATTGGTTCTTCTACCCCATGATATTGTGATATTGGTTATTTTACCCCATGCTACTGTATTATATGCTCTTCTACCACATTCTATTGTGCTATAGCTTCTTCTATCCCTTGATAATGTGCTATAGGTTCTGCTTCCTTATACTATTGTGTTATATATTTTTCTTCCCTATACTATTGTGCTATATGTTTTCTTACATATACTATTGTGCTATAGATTTTATTCCTTATACTATTGTGCTATATGTTTTTATTCCCTATACCATTGTGCTATAGTTTCTTCTTTATACTATTGTGCTATAGGTTCTTCTTCCCTAAACTATTGTGCTATAGGTTCTTCTATTCCATAATATTGTGATATTTGTTATTTTACCACATGCTATTTAATTTTGCTATATGTTCTTCTTCCCTATATTATTGTTGAATATTGTCTTCTTCCCTATGCTATTGTTCTTTAGGTATTAGGTATTATGCCTGTTGATTTGCATACTTGGCACGTCAATAGGTGTTCAGATCTCCGCTTCAGTAAATCTATCAGGGTATAACAGCTGATGGTTCCGGTTCTATGTTGGTTACTGCTCTTTTTGAAATCTCTGTCAGGGCTTCTCTAGGTACCACACCTATTCTCACTCCCAATTCGTGCATTCTCGATATTGACTCATGTTCATTCATCTCAAAATTCCCTGATCGTGAGGATTCACGAAGAGCACTGAGTATGTCTGCTTGATCCATAGGCTGACCATCTGTTGTGGTGGCGAGGCTAGCTAATTGGTCGGCCGGTTCATTTCCCTCCACTCCCACGTGTCCGGGGACAAAGGTTAGCGTGAGTTTTCATAATGATTTTTCTATAGATTACTCTTCCCTATACTATTGTGCTATATATTTTTCTTCCCTATACTATTCAGCCTTATGGGCTGGGAGCACACTATTCTATACTATGCTGTTGTGCTACAGGTTTTCTTCCCCATGCTGTTGTGCTATAGGTTCTTCTATACTATGCTATTGTGCTATTGGTTCTTCTTTCCTATACTATTGTGCTATATGTTCTTCTTCCCTAAACCTCATTGGAGTACCTTGGTAGGATCGAGTACCAGACACGGACATCCTTCAAAAGTCCCGTATGAAAAATTATGCCCTGGTGACTAGGTCCCAGCTCCACTGGACTGGCCACATCACCCGTATACCACACAAGAGCCTTTCAAATAGATTATTCTATTGGGAGATGTGCGATGGTAAACGTTCAAGTGGAGGGCATAAAATGCGCTTTAAGGATCACCTAAAGAACTATCTTAAACACTGCAGCATCGATCCTAGCTCATGGGAGACTATATTCCTTGATCGCCCATCTTGGCACACCCAGATCACTGCTGGCATAACTAAAATAAGAGATACCACTACGGGCAATTTACAAATGATGGAAACAAAAGAACAAACCCTAAATGTCTTCTACTCGGGACCATCTGCATGCACTGCAATAAAACATTCCTGGCACGAATCTGACTCATCGGGCATCTACGAAATCACAAACCCAAACCAAATTGACATTTCGAGTGGGCTACCCTAGCCTGTGACAGCCTTCCTGTCTATCGCCAGGCGGCGAATGTGTATTGACCCTACGCCGAGACGGTTTTCCTTCACGTCCATCGTGCACGAGATGTTCTGCAGCCAGTGAGCTTGTCGCGTGTAATTAGACGAATTGTTCCTTTGCCCATCACGTATTGAACCTTTTGTCATCCGCGAGGCTTGTTCCGGTTTAAGAAGAGCTCGACAGAAGAGTTGGGCCCGGCTTGTTCGCCCTCTTAGCCGAAGTGTCGTTCACCGACGTCGTGAACCCCATCGCCCAAAGTCTGAGTATATACACATATTAGGAGCATGTGTATATACGTCATGTGAAAAAACTCAATCATTTTCATACAAATGTCTCAGATAAGTTATGAACATCAGATGGCAAGACAAGATTCCAGATACCACTGTCCTTGATAGAGCTGGTATCCCAAGCATTGACATGATCCTGATGCAGACACAGATTCGTTGGGCAGGTCATTTGGTGCGTATGCCAGACCATCGTCTGCCAAAGATACTTCTCTATGGTGAGCTAGAGAAGGGTATACGATCTCAAGGTGGCCAAAGGAAGCGCTACAAGGACTCGTTAAAGGACTCACTGAAAGCCTTTGAAATAGACTACGATACATGGGAAGAACTTGCACAAAATAGATCTACATGGCGTTCTAAAATAAAAAAGAGCGCATCATCTTGTGAAAAGAAGAGAAATGCAGCAGCTCAACAGCGGAGAGCAGCTAGAAAGTCACGGATAGACCAAGATCCGTCGACAGTCGTTATTCCATGTCCAAACTGTCCAAGGACATCTACAGCTCGAATAGGGCTCATTAGCCATCTACGAACTCATAATCAAGGACATAACTAAAATTGAATTTTCAAAAGTGGATGTAACAAATGGTCATCATCACTTGTGATGGACGAACAACACATTAGGAGCAACGGGGACTAGGTTTGTTCTCGAGTTGAACAGAGCTTGTGGCCGTGGACAGTTGTGCCTATTGTCCATCGGTTACTGAACTTTTTCTCTCAGCGAGCATGATTCCGGTATAGGAAAAAAACTCGGCAGTTGAGTTGGGCAAGGGTTGGGAGCACCGGCAACTAGTAGCTTGTCTCAAGCTAACAATACTTTAGATCCGATTTCCTTGAAACGTTTTCCCATTCTCCCTACGCATATGGCGCTGCTGTATGCAACTATACTGCCCTCTCAGTGTATTCAATAAGTTATCCTTATGGAGACTGACGCATATACTCTTAATATTTTTCATAACATCTGTCCACTTCGTAACATCTGCATTGACCGCTCTCAAATGTTTTCGCCGGACTAACTAGCGTCACGGTGTGTCTACGGTGCTGCTGCATGTGTTGGTGCAGAGGTTTTGAAGATATTACCTGTCTTTTTCTAGTCCATTCTCTTTCCATCTACTTCCTTCACATTCACGGACAGGAAGCCAAAAAGTTAGAATCAGCAAGAACAGCTGCATTTCTGTTTCTAGGGTGCAGCGCGAGGAGGTACTTTTTGGATCTTGGTTATCTGTTAAAATGGGTTCTCCGAATTCAATGCAATACCTTTGCTCCCTCTATATCTGATTTCAAGAATGATATCCTAGGAATGTTGTTGTTTGCAGTAGCCATTATATAAACAACACAAATTTTCCTGTGATTGTAGCAGTCGGCGTGAGGTACGTTATGTTACAGTATAATCTGCGCCATAAAGGTTTAGCACATCCATTAGCTTGTAATTTAGTTTGGTTTCCATAGCCTATGCCAGCGTTCCAATATGTCTCCAGGAGAAGAGTATATATCGACTCTTATCCATGACGGTTAATTACGCAGTGTGCCTGCCCTACTAATCAAACAATTAAATTGTGCCGTACAGACAAAAATATTAAATTGGGTGACAGTTTACAGGATGGAGAACTGTAGAATTTGACTTATGTCGATTAATTTTGTCTCATATGAGATGTTCCACTAGAGGTTTCGAAATGGTATATGCAAAATAAGCTTCATACATTATATAAAAACCAATAAGGCCGATGACGGATGTGTTGGGCCATTGACGCAAAAAAAGAGGGCACAACGCATTTCCATTCTCTGGACTGCATCCTACTGGAAGTCTAATAGAACCATGGTCCTGTTACAAGAGAGATCCAGCGGGAGTTTGAGAATGAACGCTGAAGAAGATGTAAAAACCACATTCAATTGACACCATTACAGGAGACTACAAGAACTGTTGGAACAATGTCAGTGGTCAAATATATGGAAAAACAGAGATTGAAATTGTTCGGTCATTTAATGAGAATGAACCCTTACTGGTCAGCGGCAAGAGCAAGCAACATGGAAATAGAATCAGCAAGATACAGAGGAAGACAAGAAGAAGGTGGATTGGAGGGAGTACCAACATTCTGACACGGCACAGTATTACTGCATATCAAGCGACTAGACATGCAATAGCCCAACAACCGATTGTCATTCAACGCTGCGACGCCTCACAGCGTAAGCAGAGAAAATATAATAGATATAATAGAATAGAATATAAAAGCATTGATACCATACGCTCTCACATTGAGTTGCAGATACCACAGAAAAGGGGAGCCGCGTTAGCGCACTGGCTTCGCATATGAGTGGTCCTGGGTTCATTCCCCAGCTGAGGCGGAAATGTTTTCAGATCGCAACGGCTCCCAGGTCGACCCAGCCTTACATGGGTACCGGATTAATCCGGGACGTAAAGACTGCGAGGGAGAGGAGATGGCTACCACCCTCATTTGCAGAGCCTGTGAAATGTGAGATCGCTAACATCTCACACCCCTACGGCATTAATAAATGCTATGGGTTACTTTACTTTTACTTTTACCACAGAAAAATGACACAGCCATATACATAAAACACAGACAAATATATATATATATATATATATATATATATATATATATATATATATATATATATATATATATATATATATATATACTAAATTACACCACCAAGATGCAACATAATAATTAATAACACAAAATTGGCACAAGTTGAAAAAGTGAAATATCTTGGCATCCTGTTAACATCAGAAGGTAGATATTCAAGTGAGATAAAGAGCCGAGCAGCACAAGCCAAATCAGCATTCCAAAAAATGAGAACCATTTTTGTCAATGGAAGTCTATCAATGCAGACCCGAATTCGGGTGCTGAGATGTTATATCGAACCGATTTTTTTTTTATGGATGTGAAGCATGGACTATAAACAAGAAAATTCAAAGTGAATTGGAGGCTACAGAAATGTGGTTTCTGAGAAGAATGATGAAAATTCCTGCATGTTCTCTAAACCTGCCTGTCTCATGAAGTGGCCAAAAAAAGAAGATTGCCTTTTTCTTATATTGTTTATTAAGGTCCGTTTCGCATTTAACTCTTTCAACACCTCTACATTAAACATATATATATATATATATATATATATATATATATAACAAACATATACACAAAGCATGGACAAACATATACATAAAACACAGACTAGGAATAAGATCGACATTAGAAAACACCTGATCAAAATAAATTAAAAGCACCAAGGACCAATTCATTAAATTTATTTTCTCATTTCCTCACTATAAAATAAGTACACAAATGCAAAGCCAGCAATTTTTGGATTGTGCATAGAAGAGACAGGAGATGTTGGAGGTCTGTTGCAGCCAATCTTTGTTGTGGAGAAGTTGACAGAAATGGCTCTTACAAAAATGTATGTGCGGGACTAGTTGGTACTTCCTGCATAAGAGTGCTCACTTTTCTGTATATTCATCTATCTGTGCAATCGTCTTGTCGTGAGTGTGCATGTTATTTGTTCTCTTTGGCTAAAATGAATGAGTGTGTTTCCGTACTTCTGTAATTTTTACACTAAGGAATATGTAATTAAAGCTCGAGTTACCAACCAATGGATCACGACACACAATGGGGTCACGAAAGGTTTTCTATGGAGTACTGAAACAGTAAACTAAAATAAATATGTATAGATTTATATCTATTCTCTATCTCAATCCTCATACACGTTGTAATAGTAGTTTGTAGATGATCTTTCAACCAATCTCAATCCGTTTCTGTAAGCAACAAAACCTCAACCACATTTTATTTCTATTCTGTTGACTAAGCCATCTTCTTCTTCTTCTTCTTTCAGTCCTCATGTAACTTTTGGTGTTGAGGGGAGAGTGAGTGTACTGTCTTTTGTCCTTCTATTTGCCTCTTCTGCTGTTATATTTCCGAGTGTCTCTAATACACTATCTATCCACCTTTTACGAGGGCGTCCAATAGATCGGCTGTTTTCGTATCGTTTGTTAAGTGTTTTTTTGATAATACTTTGCTCTTTCTGTCTGGTTATGTCGCTAATTGTTAGCTGATTAATTCAACGATCGACGAAATGACCCAGAAATGAATAGAGAAACATCTTCCAGCGGCCATGTTTACAAGTGTATATGTGTGTATATACGATTGTAATGGTCAAGATACCGTATTCAAATCTCGCCTCAGGCAATTGTGCACCCGAACCGTTCAGAAAGCAATGGTAATGTGAATGTGTGTGCACATCCTTATGTGTATGTATGTCTGAGGTTCTGACATATCCTTTTACTTGATATAAGTGAGTTTGCCAATTTTCTCTTTCTAAAGGAAAGCTCGGTGACGACGATGACAACTTCAAGCACGAAACAGGCTGAATTGTTATTCGTGGTCTAGAACACACAATAGCCACAAAGATATGTCAGATATAAGACATCCCAATAGAAAAGTTCTGCATTACGATATATCACATAGCAAACATCCCAATAGAATAGACCTCCACAACAACATGCCAGATATCAAACATCCCAAGGGAATAGACATCCACAACAACATGCCAGATAGTAAACATTCCAATGGAATAGACATCCACAAAGTAGTTGCATGCTTCAGGTAATGTATTCACTAATGTCAGCTGAGAGCATGTACTTCTGGGTATGACAAAGAACTGTGAGTACAACTCCCCATTGCACAAGGGTAAAGCGCTGAACAAATGTCAGGGGTACATATTGTTCAAACTCACTGATCGAAGTAGTTTTGAGACTTGGACTCTGGACGCTGTTGGCGACGAGAAGCAGGTCTTCGTCTTTGAGGACGAAGCAACCTTAGTCTGACTCGAATGTCACCGTTGTCCAACACAGCTAATACATATTGGTGATACACGGCTGAGAAAATTAAATTGGGCTCAGTACCCAAGGGAATAATAGGCAATAATGTCGCCTTCCTTACATGAGATCTGTTAACTAGCTGCAAAGCCATCACCGAGATAGGCGTAATCCATCCACTTCTTTCGGTGATAAACGCAATGACTAAGAGTCGAAACACAAACCATTTGTGGCGATGGAGCGGAAGGTCATCATAGACAAGGAAAACGTGTATTAAATTCGCAGATCAATTCCCAGAACCCATGTTTGGCGATTCTCCAGGCGAAAATGTACCTCGTCGAGGAGGACGAAGCGACCAAGTCGCCGTTGCTCAACACTGACCATACAGTAAAAAAAAATAGGTATGGGACTTAGTAACATAATAGGTAGTAAAATCGTATTTTTAAATGAGGAATGGTTCGCCGGCTGCGAAGCGCCTCGTCCTAAAATGACAATGGATGACTCAATCAAAATACCAGCTGGTCTCGTTAACATATCTACTCTGAGTAGAAGGCTTCTTCAATAGGCACTGTACTAAGTCGAAATCTGTAGTTCTTGGGGTATAATAGAAAGCTCTGAAAACCACCCACTGCACATGAGAAGTAAGAGCACATCGCTCGTGATTCCTTAGAATCTAAACACACACACACACAATCTCTGCTAACATCTGTGCTGTATCAAATACATTTTTATGATATTTATGCACCATTTCAAACGGTGATATTTTCCTATCGATTGTGGATGCCATTGCTGAAGTCAGAGGCGTCACTAAATCGGTGCGGGGGGGGGGGGAGGGTGCGGACCGCACCGTGTGACACCATTACATGGGAGGGGGGAAGGTGACACCAAAATGCAAATATTGCTGTTACTCTATGAAATTACTCCTATGCATAGTTTCTGCCTAGCGACAGGAATTTATTATTGAAATATAAAATATCTCAGTATTGTTAGTTCTCAATTTTATATTTAGTTCTCATATTGTAACTCCACAACTATATAGTTTCTCATATTTAAATTCGTGTTTAGCTATTGAATACAGACTAGACAGTTACTTATTTCTGATTTAACTAGCAAACGGTGACTTGACAGTTGCACCAACTAAAGGTTATTTATTTCTGATTTAACTTGAAAATGTTGTCGACTTGACAGTTGCACCGACTAAAGGTTACTTATTTATCTTGCAAACGTTGACTTGACAGTTGCACCGACTAAAGGTTACTTATTTATCTTGCAAATGTTGACTTGACAGTTGCACTGACTAAGTGTTTCTTATTTAACTAATAAATACTGATTTCCTTACGAATAGACAAGAGTTGGAGTGACAGTTACATACCAACGGTTAAACATTTACTTGAGTACCAAAGTCCACGTTTTCAATAGATATCTTCAACAAAAACGTCTAACATACAAGCAACAATCATATCAGATTTGTATCAAGTACAATAAGTCTCAAATATCATCATCGCTTCGGCTGAATATGTTCTGGAAAGTTGATATTTGTTTATCTCCTGGACTTAATTTTTTTGTTTTTGTCTTTTCCCCATTCGACATCAATCATTCATTATAGTGTTTACTAGTATTAGAGTATGTCTTGGTTATCCTGACCCTTAGCCCAGCACAAACTGATAGTCTTGATGAAGTTTAAAATGAAGCTCTATTTATCATTCTTGGATGCCCAAGAGATACAGAAATAGTGATGATATATTTCGTACTGGATTATGTTGCTATAACGAAAAGAGTGGATATTTGCCGTGCTCTTTCATACCTGCACCTCAGTGCAGACAAACACCATCTACTACATCAGGCGCTCTCATCCTGGTGCTCTCGTAAAGACGTGTGCTCGCACTATGCCAGTTAAAAAATGCTTGTGAGCACTAATGGTTACATGTAGACCATGTTCGTCGTCTGAAACAGGCTGAGAACCCCTGAACAACATGTTTTGTATTTAAAATATCAAAGGAAACATATTAAAGAGGGAGCAGTCATGACTTGGCGGGATTTGTGAGATTATTAAAAAGGGGCAGAATTGGTTTTTAAACACATGTGCACATTAGGGGGACATAGAACCTGGAGAAGAATGGGAAAGTAAACCTATCAAGTTTACAACTCTCATTGAAGTGGCAGCACACTTTCCAGGAAATGTGACAATGACGTTTCAGTGCATAGAGATTCAGAAATCTAAGCTCAGATCAGAGAGAATTCTTAGGACGGAGATCTTACTGTCTATACTGATGGGTCCGTGGTTCGGTACTTGTGCAGCGCTAGGGCATTCACACTCAATACATAAGGAAGTGTATTAGGGAAGAAACATGTTCTTTCTGTACAAACACTAGTAGTATGGAGATGCCGTGACCATGGGGAATGATCATATGGTTGGATGTTCATAATGGTATATGGTTGGATGCTCTACGGGTGTCCGTTTTCTTTAATTGATTATGAGTATGCTTCGAAATATTCAGTCGAGTTATTAAACCGTCAGTGGTTAGAGTCATTGAGCTGTGCTGAAGAGTTACCTTCATTTTTGAACCTCGACACCTGGGTGTTAGAGGTAGTGAAAGCGCATACAGATTTGCTAGCCTGACCACAGTGACTAATGATAGTTCAATAGACCGTGTTTATATTTTGAATGGAATCAGCGAATAAGATCCGTGGGAACATATAGGGTGTATTACTTCTTTCGTATCATGGCGAGAATGTAGGTCCTGGAAGTGAAGCATAGTTTTACAAGAAAAGCGAGGCGTATAGGAATCACAAGAAGAGTTATCAATCAACACAGAATAGGAACAGTCAGTTACCACATACTGAATATGAGATCGGAACAGTCAGTTACCACATACTGAATATGAGAAGGAACAGTCAGTTACTACATGCTGAGGGACATACTGAATATGAGATCGGAATAGGCAGTTACCACATGCTGAGGGACATACTGAATATGAGATCGGAATAGGCAGTTACCACATGCTGAGGGACATACTGAATATGAGATCGGAATAGGCAGTTACCACATACTGAGGGACATACTGAATATGAGATCGGAATAGGCAGTTACCACACACTGAAGGACATACTGAATATGAGATCAGAACAGTCAGTTACCACATGCTGGGGGACATACTGAATATGAGATCGGAATAGGCAGTTACCACATGCTGAATATGAGATCGGAATAGGCAGTTACCACATGCTGAGGGACATACTGAATATGAGAAGGAACAGTCAGTTACTACATGCTGAGGGACATACTGAATATGAGATCGGAATAGGCAGTTACCACACACTGAAGGACATACTGAATATGAGATCAGAACAGTCAGTTACCACATGCTGGGGGACATACTGAATATGAGATCGGAATAGGCAGTTACCACATGCTGAATATGAGATCGGAATAGGCAGTTACCACATGCTGAGGGACATACTGAATATGAGATCGGAATAGGCAGTTACCACACACTGAATATGAGATCTAAGCATCTATGGAAGTGTCTGGAGTGCAAATATGATGATCTGGCGATTAACTATTGTAATACATCTATATTATAGAAAGCTATCATTTTTATATGCAGATAAGGTATTAATCTTGTCTTTGATTGATTTAATTACGTATTCACTTCACATTGTCAATATTAAAATAAGTGATAATAAATCATATATTTATATTCAACAAAGAATCCTCAAGCTTCTTCTCGTCCTGATCCGTCTAATCCTTGATCCACCAATCATCCCTATGAACAAAAACACATTGAAACACATTAGAGCCAAAATAAATGAACAGTACCTTCCAAATAATGAGTACAAGATTAGGTTTGTATGTTTGTCAAATACGGGATTTGTCTCAATAGGCCCAATCACGCATTTCAACCTCAGACCGGTGGTTATATCAGGGCGTCTTTATTTTTATCTTTGTCCAACCTTATGATCTGGGACGAAATTATATTATAGTATGCAAGTAATGATAAATGACATCATTTTTTACTAAGAGATTTTGGTGATCGTTTCTCTTTGCAAGTGTCTGTTATCTTGTATTGTACAAGCAACAATAACAAGGCAACAAACACAATATAATAGCATACATAGCTAGTTGTATCTTTTGTTGATTTCAGTGTGATCAACTGGTTTATTAATGTGAGTCTATCTCTTGTACATCTTGACCAAGCATTTTATCCATGCGATATGGAATTGTATGTTCAATGTGCTCTTATTGCTGCACAAGTAAACAATAAGACATCATTTATGGGACAGCCATAAAATGTATGTCAGTTAACGTAAAACCAGCGGTTTTCTCATGCATTATTAGTTAGGGCTTGCGTTAGACATGTGACATGTTCACGTGAGCACAGCTGTGTCGCTTCGACTATATTTAGAATGAGGTACGCTCACAACATGACCGTCTCCAAATAAAGAATAAAGACCTTTGAACAGAATTGATTATGACTTAATTTATGACGTTTTAGATTATTGTTGGGATTTTGGTTGGTCACTATTTACATACTTGGAATCGCATGTCAAAAATCGTAAAACGCGACTCCATCAAAAACGTTACTAATGGGGCCCAAATTAATTCTGTTGGAAGGTCTTCTACATTCCCGCGGGTCTCGTTCGCACTAAAGATATATTTTGCGTGAAGAGATCTGCGCTAATCAGAACACCATGTACGAATTATATTATATTGGTAGTATTCTTGTATGTCCACTCTATGTTGGTGGCATCCATTACTTACCTGGCGAATAATTGTCTCCCCAACAACACGCTAAATGGTCAGCAACCTTCATTATATAAAGCAATGACTTCTAAAGTTTTGTACAAATATTTTCTGTATAGATCCTTGCATACACTTAAGAATTTTAAGACATAAAAAGGAAAAATGAATATTGTTCGTAGAATTAACCACCACAGAGTGTATGAGTCTCAACAACAGGCAAAAACTATACAAAACTATAACATCACTCTAACTCGAGAGTAGTAGTCTTTGTAATATCACTAAACAGAAGAGTAGTAGTTTGTGTAGCATCACTCCAACAATACAGTAGTAGTTTCTGCAACATCACTTCAACAGGAAAGCAGTAGTTTCATTTTATGTAACATCACTCCAACAAGAGAGTAGTAGTTTCTGTAACATAACTCCAACAAGAGAGTAGTAGTTTCTGTAACATAACTCCAACAGGAGAGTAGTAGTTTCTGTAACATAACTCCAACAGGAGAGTAGTAGTTTCTGATCTATGGGATGTTACGTCAATAATTTTTGTTAACATCCCCCCAGCCCTCAATCTTTATCAATAACTGTTAATAATTCAGGGACCACCTGCTTAATTATTGAAATATTTTTACCCCCACCCCACCCCCGCACCCCTCCCTAAAAACATAAAAAAATATGAGCAATACATTTGATCAAATTATTATAAAAATGATTCCAAGTCAAACAGTTATATTGATACATAAATCAACAATACTGCTGATGTCATCTCCTTCCCTCCCGCTTGCCAACTGTTCAACTTTTTGACTCCCCCCCCACCCACCACACTGTTGAGGTAATTTATAAACATCTCCAGGGAACTATTTGACTTGAAAGGAGAGACATATCGATGTATGGAGAGAGATCGATGTATGGAGAGAGCGAGAGAGACCGACGCATGGATAAATAGGCAGATATACATATAGGTAGATACATTCTTTTGATGGAGTGTTGATTGGTGGAGTTAGCAACTCAGTTATAACCAAAATAGACCTTGCATTGTAGACATTATACATGATAGGAATGCAGTGACGAGGTAAACACTTATAGGATCATGTTTCCTCTTACATAATAAGAAAATCTATGGTATCCTTCTTGTCTTGAAGTTAGTATTTTAGCAATATAATCATGTATACATTTTTGTCAACGTTTCTAATAGGTCACGAATTTAGTGATTTGTCTAGTACGTAATGTTTCTACCCTTTATATATAATCAACGTTCTCTGAACATTATTTCTTGTTTGGTTTTTACATATGTAACTAAGCTCTCGACATCAAAGAAATATAGAAATATCGATCACTTTCAAGTGTGGTACAGAAGATTAAGATGTTTTTCACATAATATCAGAACGAAGGCACCTCGGACAAAGCACTTTTTTAATGCGCAATTTAAGAGTGGTTATAATAACGCTAGAGTTGTGAGGTGCGTCATAACCACGGCTGATAACTCGAGATTTGTGCAAGACATTGCAGAATAAATACGATATTACCGCCCTCTAGGATCAAGAAAGAGTAATTTATCAACGTCACATTTATTTATGTTTTATAGACAGAAGCAAAAATAGAAATTGTATGGATTGGAGATTGAAAAACCGTGAAGTAAGTCCCCGGGGGGGGGGGGGGGGAGTAGTTTACAATATTATCTAACATTCCAACAATGAAAGTAAATAATTCCGTATAACATTACATAAAATTCGTTTACAGCAACTTGAAACGAGTACAGCATGAAAGTCAATGTACACAGGACAGAGGCTATTAAAAATTAGAAAATACTGTCATGTGACGTATTCCTTCCAGAACGTTGTCTTCACAATGAACTCTCTGAACCTCTCTCTGTCTTGGGCGATGTGGCTTGCATTTTCTAGCGATGTATTCATGTTATCTTTAATGTCGTCAGTCCATCGTCTTCTTGGTCTGCCCTTTCTCCTCTACCCAGGTACTCTTCCCTCCATTATTTGTCTTTCTAAACAGTTGTGTCTCTTTATATGACCAAACAGGCGTAGTTTTCTTTTCGTTATTGTGTTTAGTAACCAACACTCTGGAATCTTTAATGTGTCTATAATATCTGAGTTTCTGATTTTATCCTTCCATGATGTTCTAAGTATCTTTCTGTAGCATTTCAGCTCGAAGGCGTTGATCTTCTTTGCCGCTGTCATACTTAGGGTCCATGTTTCACATGCCGTATGTTGCAACCGGAAATATAAGAGTTCGTAACATTAGCACTTTCGTTTCTAAGAAAACATTGAGATCATTTAACATACAAATAAGTAATATCCTGTTTCAGATCTTAATTATCTAGATATTTTTTTCATACAGCGAAACAGAATCAAGGATGTTCATAAATTATGTCAATAATTATGGTGCAGGGAATCTGAATAAAGTTATTGACATAAGGAGGGGGGGAGTTGACTGTACAAAACTGTTTTGATAGACCAATGAAATTGCTCACATTGTATGGTATTCCATCAATTATTACTCATAATAATCTTCTCTCTCGCTCTCTCTCTCTCTCTCTATGTGACGTGTCCTTTATAGAACCTTACAGTCACTCTGTAAGTCTCTCGGTTCTGTACAAGCTGCACAGCTGTTTCCAGTGTCGTGTTCAGAAAGTCGTTGATGTCACGTGTCCATCGTAGTCTTGATCTGCTTCTTGTTCTCTTCCTGGAACCTTTCCCTCCATGATTAATCTTTCTAAACAATTGTATCTATTTGTATGCTCGAAATATGTTTCCATTCAAATATGAACTTTGTTTGGGGTGCGGTATTTGTATGTGAAGTCATACAGGTCGCACATGTACGATAGACATGAACATTGTTTGGGGTGTGGTATTCGTATGCGGAGTCATACAGAAAAGGTCTGTGTTCGCTCTCACACTACTTCAGATTACCAGAATTTAGCCCCGAGAACGTAGTGTGTTGTGCCATGGTTTACAGATTGGTCACAATATATATGCATGTCGGTCTGATACATCCAACTTCAGCAAGTCCTCTGTGTCACTTTAACCTCCCATTGTAGTGCAGAATTATTAGACAGTGATGATGACTTGTCCGATATTACAAATCCTAACTATCCTAACAGGAACAGATTATCCTTTTGTCCGATATTACAAATCCTAACTATCCTAACAGGAACAGATGATCCTTTTGTCCGATATTACAAATCCTAACTATCCTAACAGGAACAAGTGTTCCTTTTGTCCGATATTACAAATCCTAACTATCCTAACAGGAACAAGTGTTCCTTTTGTCCGATATTACAAGTCCTAACTATCCTAACAGGAACAAGTGTTCCTTTTGTCCGATATTACAAGTCCTAACTATCCTAACAGGAACAAGTGTTCCTTTTGTCCGATATTACAAATCCTAACTATCCTAACAGGAACAAGTGTTCCTTTTGTCCGATATTACAAATCCTAACTATCCTAACAGGAACAAGTGTTCCTTTTGTCCGATATTACAAGTCCTAACTATCCTAACAGGAACAAGTGTTCCTTTTGTCCGATATTACAAATCCTAACTATCCTAACAGGAACAAGTGTTCCTTTTGTCCGATATTACAAATCCTAACTATCCTAACAGGAACAAGTGTTCCTTTTGTCCGATATTACAAATCCTAACTATCCTAACAGGAACAAGTGTTCCTTTTGTCCGATATTACAAATCCTAACTATCCTAACAGGAACAAGTGTTCCTTTTGTCCGATATTACAAATCCTAACTATCCTAACAGGAACAAGTGTTCCTTTTGTCCGATATTACAAGTCCTAACTATCCTAACAGGAACAAGTGTTCCTTTTGTCCGATATTACAAGTTCTAACTATCCTAACAGGAACAAGTGTTCCTTTCATTCGATATTACAAATCCTAACTATCCTAACAGGAACAAGTGTTCCTTTTGTCATCAAATGTAAGTGTGATTTATGTAAATATTTGAAAAACAAAATAATCTTCTAAAAAAATGCATGTATTTCTGTTTTCTTTTTTTACAATATTAAGTTTTTTGGGAGGAGGGGGGTGAGGGGCGTGGCGGGTCTGAGGGTAGATTTATGATTTTGATGTACACAAGCTTGGGGGGGGGGGATAGCATAATTGTGTATAATGGATGGCAGGAAGGAAGTAATAGAATTTCTAGTATTAGAAGTCATGTTCTGAAGTTACACACCACAACCCCCCCCCCCCCCCCCCACATCCCCATTATGTGCGAGTTTGATCAGGTATCATATTCCGTAAAGGATGTAGCAGTAATCACGGTCTTTCGAAATTTCTTGCCGACCTGTAGCTAATATTCCTGCTTCTGTGTCATGCGGATCTATGCGGAAATTATAATGAGAAACATGAGACAGGAAACAATGAAGCCTGATTTCAGACCCATAAATATAGGAGGGCTGCAGATACCAGAAATTAGATATGCAGACAACACAGTGCTATTAACAACAAACGAACATGATCTACTGAAAATAATTAAATCAACCTAAACATTCATCGAGCAACAAAACTTGTTCTTAAATATGAAAACGACAAACATAATGGCACAAGATCAAATTAAATCAAGACCCAAAATTAATATTGAGAGCTGCAGTTTAGAAGAATTTAAGAATTTCAAAAACAATTTCGTTATTTAGGAATTAATATAAACAATGCGGATGACTGCGCGGTTGAGATTAAGAGAACAGCAATGGCGCTGCCAAAATTAAAACAGCTAAAGAAACTATGGCAGGGTACTAACATATGAACCAAGTTATGCTTACTACGAACTGTGAGTTTCCTGTGGTGATATATGACTGTAAAGCGTGGACACTAAATAAAATAGTGGCAAAGAGAATAACATATTTTGAATTAAAGTGCTACAGAAGAGTTCTGAGAATACCATAGACAGATAGGAAAACAAACCAAGAGGTGTTAAGAACAATTAACGTCAATGAAGGCTGGCATGTGAACACCATACTAAGGAAAAAGCTAGTTTTTTTTCGGTCACATTAAGAGATACGATGGCATGGAGATAGTGTTATTGGAAGGGATGAACAAAGGACACTCAAGACGCCGTTGGACAAAAGACATTCAAAAGTGCCTGCACATGTCACTAAAAGAGGCGAGACAACTTGCTCAAGACCGTGGAGAATTCAAGAGATCCATTGGGAAGACTAGGTTCTGGAATGAATATGTCACCTAATGATGATGATGTGAGGTAGTCTTTGATATCTTGCATCCATCTTTTCTGTGACATAACTCTCTTTTTGGGGTTGCAACGATACAATCCACTCTTTATTTATTTTAGGCTGTCGAATCGTTTAATATGACACCAAAATATTGTCATTTTCTAGAGAAAACTGAGTTTAACCAGTTTTCTTATGCTTCAATTCTCTCCCCATTTTTCTATTTGTGATATTTTTGGTCCATGGTATTCTAAGTATTCTGCAGTAACATTTTGTTTCACATGCTGCAATTAATTGTGTTTCTCACCTGACTGCTAATAAGACCCATAACCCGTCAGGGTCATGTGGGTACCACACTGCAGATATCAGCAAGAGAAGCCATCCAAACACCTCTGTCCTCAGCCATTCAGAGGAGTGTTGAAAAATCATGCCCAGTGCATTCCTAGATGTTATCTATCGAGGATTTTCTTTTACAACCTCTTCTTCTTCCACACTCAGCTTTTCCATGCAAAATAATTTTAGAAAGTGAGTCACGTCTCGCCACATGTTAGGACCAAACAAGTTTACATTGTTATGCCACTGTCAAAAGTGGTTTTTTGATAACCTGGAAGTTTGTTTACTTGCTGCCGGACAAATATAGTTGTCGTGTATTCTACATAACTAATACTAACAAACGTATGTAGCACTTGTTTTCAAAAGACTGAATCCCTCTTTCTGTATCTGCATTGAGTGTCCAGTTTTCACATCTGTTTAAAGGTATACTTAACACTAGCGATCTGAATAGATTGATCTTTACTGTAACACTAACATTACTTTTTCAAATCATGTTCAAACTTGCCACTGCAGCCATCGAATGGCCTCAATGAATCGAACACAAGCCTCAATCTATAAAATGTATTGCAACTGTGAATATGCAGGATCTAAGAAAAGTTATTCTCGACGCAGCCCAGCCATGTGTTCTTCAATTATATTAGTTTATTTTATGTCAGAGCCAATCTGCCGTTTTTATAACTCTCTATAGATCCGCGTTCCATTGTATATTTTTAGTGAGTGTATGTTTGTTGTATTCTGAATGATTTATTTAGTTATGGTTATTTGGTCCCTGCTGTTTACTTTGTGTCCGCGCTCTTGAACGACATTTTGACCGCTTATCATATATGGTGTGTGAATTAAGATGTGTAACTATTTCACGTTTCATGCTTCATGGACCAGCAGTTTTCGACTTGGAAGATGGAGAAGTAACTTATGATACCTACCTAAAAGGAAAGCTAGCTTTCACGGGACCTCCTGCAGATGAACGTTTTGTGTATAATCCCAATAACATCAAACATGTTCTGATAGCGTGGACATCTATGTTATTTGAAACTTGTAACTAACTCTAGTTCTCTATTATTGATAGTTTAATTTGTTAGTGTCTTTATCGCTTGTCATAATCTTGGTCTTACTTTAATTTAGAAATGTTAAATTTCCTGTATACGGTAGTGTTACGTAGACTGGGTTTTTAAAAACCAATCCTTGGGCTATACGTCACTTATGTGGCCCATTGCAGAGCCACTGAAATGTGAGAACTCTAACATCTCACACCCCTATGGCAGTTTACTACTATTGGTCTACTTTACGTCAGCCTTCCTGATCTTTGCTTGGGCTGTTTACGAAAGTTTCTCACGTACCGACTCCTTACCCCAACCCATTTTCTGAAAGTGCTTCTATAGTCCTGGATGTATCACATTTAAATAACTTTGATTTCATGATTGAAAAACATGACATAAAACGAGGGCATACATTTTACTCAGGCATTAATACTTACTTGTTGAACATGCCGCTTTCTTGTCCACGCTGCTCCGGATTTAGCACTAAAGTTTGTAATAATGGATACTGTAAACCTTCTGATAATTGCCTTTCTATAGCCTGTTTCCTGATAATGTCAAATGAAACAAAACTAAATTGTAATCATTAATTTTAATACGCTAGATGTGTTTAGAGATAGAAACAATATACGCTGGATGTGCTGAGAGGTAGAAACAACATACGCTAGATGTGCTGAGAGGTAGAAACAACATACGCTAGATGTGCTGAGAGGTAGAAACAACATACGCTAGATGTGCTGAGAGGTAGAAACAACATACGCTTGATGTGCTGAGAGGTAGAAACAACATACGTTCGATGTGCTGAGAGGTAGAAACAACATACGCTCAATGTGCTGAGAGTTATAGTGCGTTCATAAATAGTTGTCCACTGATATTGTCTATTTTCTCCATAATTACAGAACGTACAGGCTTCATATTTTGCATGAATGTATTATTTCTTAACCACGTTACAGAATTATGAATAATTATTATTTACATTGAAAGGATTTATCGCAGCAGTCGCTACGAATGCCGTTTTTAAGGTAATACTGATTTTATTGTATGTGGAAAAGAAATTTTACAGTAATTGCTGGTATAGGCGTATCGTTAATATGTCATAGCATGGGTAAAAAAATGAAGTACAGTATTCCGAATGTAATATTTTTATTTCGTTGCATTGAGATTATATGTAGCGATATATACATTTAACAGTTAAACGTGTATATAATTGTGGAAAGTCTTTGCTCTGTGTACATTCTTTACCATTAACAGTAACTTCGGTTTCAAGTGCATTTCAGTAAATTTAAATGGAGTATGTTCTTTCTACGCCATATGTTAATATCTTCCTTAGTAGATGAGGTTGTAAGGATCTTATCTTCACATGCAATAACATTATTGTAGGAAGCTTGTCCATAACCAGACAGGATGGTCTATCTAATGATGGAAGTACAGTCTTTTCTATCCAATCTCTAAATATATTAACATTCATCTCAGCATGGTAGTCTCGATTATCGGTAGATTTGGAAATGAAAATGAGTTCACCATTCTTCAAAAGAACATTTTGTCTGCGACCTGCATTTGCCATTATTAATTTTTAATTTGTGCTGCTCGGTACATATTTTTTAATAGTTCCATCTACAGATGGTGATTCCTTTTTATTAGTGTTATGAACGTTTATCCGTATATACAATATCACAGGGAGCCGCCTAGCGCAGTGGTTAGCGCACTGGCTTCTCATATGCGTGGTCCTGGGTTCACTCCCCAGTTGAGACGGAAATGTTTTTCAGATCACAATGGCTTCCAGGTCGACACAGCCATAAATGGGTACCGGATTAATCCGGGAAATAAAGACTGCGAGGGAGAGGAGATGGCTACCGCCCTTATTGTATAGCCCCTGAAAATGTAAGATCGTTAACATCTCACACGCCTACGCCATTAATAATTGTTATGAGTTACTTCACTTTTTTTTACAATATCATAATTTCCTTGACGCATCTCCCTGATTTGTCTCAAATATTTACTTCTCATAGTTACTAAATGTTGTTTTCTCACAAGACGCTTCTGCTACATGTATGTAATTTCGTTTTAGAAATGTGAATCTCGTTATTCTTTTCTGTATACATTTTCAATGTCGTTAATGTCAAAGTTTCTTTGCAATCCAAAAGTCTACGAATTGTTCTCTTAATTATTTTCTTCAACAAAATGATCTACAAACTTTTTTCGTTCTCTTGTATTTTTTTTTAAAACTATAGTTATCGCGTAACCAACTTGACAGTGTGAAGAAATATATGAAATAGAGTTCTGCGTCGCGTCTTTTGTGAAAAATATTTGTACAATCTCATAGTTATACTCTTTAGTGCAATGAATTTATCTTTCCAAGACATATTTGTAATATAGTTGTAAATGCTGCTTTATGTATATAAATTTTATAAAAATCTGCTTTATGTTTATAAATAATTATATTTACAAAACCATGATATGTTGAAGACATTACAATAAAAACATGTCTAATATGAGATATACCTTTGAGGAAAATGACATTCTGCTATTATTTTAATATAATCAACTATGAAATCTCTAAACAAAATGCTTACTTAACGTGTCACACATGTAAATATTAATTGACGTTCTAAGATCGTGCTATGAAGATGCTCAATAAAGACATTTAACGGTAATATAATGTAATCAATGATGACGTCTTCTTATAAAATCGGGCTAGTACATTGACACTTTGCCTAACAGCCAATTAATAGCTGGAATGCAAAATACAACAATAAACAAATAATACGCAATTCTCTTCATTGACAAAAAATATAGTAATTTTCAAGGTAAACCTGTCTATTATTACGACTATCAAAAGAAAAGTATTGCTACCTTAAAAACGGCATTCGTAGAGAATGCTGCGATAAATTCGTTCAATGTAGATAATAATTAATCATAATTCTGTAACGTGGTTAAGAAATAATGCACTTATGTAAAATATTAAGCCTATACGTTCAGTAGGTACGGAGAAAATAGACAATAATGGTGGACAACTATTTATGAAAGCACTATAGAAACAACATTAAGTTCTTTTGCCTTCTATAATAAATATCATAGCATTCTATGGTTATGTTGTTTTTTTTTAAATTTCAAATACGATATATGGTTCTTTGCTGTTATATGCAGTACAGTTTAATTGATGGTCTCACATTGGTCATTAATCCATTGTTATTTTGCGTGTTTTATTTTGCTTCATATATTTTCATGTTCACTTTGCTTTATTGTGCTTAAGCACTAGCGATCTGCATAAATTATCCTTGCTGCAATACCAATCTTTTCTTAACCATTTTCAACTTACCATGGCAGCCATTACTATCCCGATTTTTAACCCGATCTCAATTCCCTATTTGCTGTCCTCGCATATTTAGGACCTGAAATATTTGAAGGTGGCAACGTCTTGTGTTCAATTTGTGATCTTGCTTGCTATTATTAAATAACCACCAATATCTTCCTTTAATCTAAGCTAATAAAATCTATGCCATATTTCCAATGTAAACAACGAAGAGTACAAATACAACATGTGATGTGTGATTATCTGAACCAATAAGTGTCTCAAATACTAAATGTTATTCTTGATTCTTGATTAGAAACTGGCCTCACAGCACGTGGGGAATTCCTATAAATGCTCCGCCCTCTGTTCCAGCAGTATCCGACTCGATGGTGTTTCGAGTCTAATGCCGCCGAAACAGATCGACATCAGGGCACTACTCTGGCCCTTGCGACAGGTTTCTTTGTTGCTCCGCCCACCCACACCGTGCCCTTCCTAGTTCAAGCACAACGTCGGCCTGTCGGAACAACATGGTAACTATTATCGAAGGTTACGACTACGGGATTGTATAGATGACGTGTCATGAAGCTTCTATAAGAAGATAGCCTCAATATAAAGGCATGTCATCTACTAAGGTTTTCTGATGCATGGATGGTTTGTCTAGTGAGCCATTGGTGAGACCCATAGATGCAACGGCATGCGCTAAATGTGATTAGTGATTACCTGAATCGAAGGCGGTACACACAGGATATACCCCATAGGAGATAAGTCTCTTTAAAAAGATGACATAGTATATGTATGCTTATATCACCTGTGGCGCGTTGATTACATATTTTCTTGGTCTTACCTGTCAATCGTCCACTTCTATTATCTACCCAAGAAATTTCAATCTCTTTTTAACAGTTTAATCCCCCATGGTATCATCGTACAATAGACCCATTAATATGGAACTTACAATATCCCTCTTGTCAATTGTCATCTGTCCTCACATCCGAGCCAATTTACCAGCTCCCTCATTACCTCAACCCCAGAAAATATATATATAAATCTCTGAAGATGTGAAGCCCCAATATACTCCATCCATTCATTAATCTTGCGGAATCGTAGATTAAGAGTCCGACGCAATAACGGCTTTAGTTGCAACTGCTTTTGGGACCCTATTCTCATACTGAAGATAGCTGTACTATATTCCCCCTCAGCAATGACGTCACATCTTAGAATGGTAGAGAAGCTCCCCAGCTCGATCTTGCTCCTCTTGGAACGGAACCATCTGTATACATAACTGCATCATTCTCTTTCGCATTGTTACGTTATCAGTTGTTTAATTTCTAGATCAGCTTTTTTCCCCTTGCATCACTCCCTGCTGATCGGGATTATAACTTTTTGATAAAAGATTTTTAACTGCTATTATCCACTGCTCCTCTTTGAGTCTTTTTTACAGGAGTGACCTGGGCAACCATCTTCTCAGTACCTGTTGTTCGTCCATCACACATGATGATGACCATTTTTTTACATTCACTTTTGAAAATTCAATTTTAGTTATGTCCTTGATTATGAGTTCGTAGATGGCTAATGAGCCCTATTCGAGCTGTAAATGTCCTTCGACAGTTTGGACATGGAATAACGACTGTAGACGGATCTTGGTCTATACGTGACTTTCTAGCTGCTCTCCGCTGTTGAGCTGCTGCATTTCTCTTCTTTTCACAAGATGATGCGCTCTTTTTTATTTTAGAACGCCATGTAGATCTATTTTGTGCAAGTTCTTCCCATGTATCGTGGTCTATTTCAAAGGCTTTCAGTGAGTCCTTTAACGAGTCCTTGTAGCGCTTCCTTTGGCCACCTTGAGATCGTATACCCTTCACTAGCTCACCATAGAGAAGTATCTTTGGCAGACGATGGTCTGACGTACATTCCATGCTCCTAGAGTCAGTGGGAAAAGCTTTTCCCTTCGGGTGAATTTTATTGAATGTGAAAATGACTTGCACTGGGGATTTTGATTAAAGTGAGGAAGAGTTGAATCTCAGTACCTACATTCGATACCACATCTCGGAGTCTTGAACCTTTAACGTCAGATATGTCTCCAGGTAGGGAATGCATACTATCATTAGTCATTTTCATATAATATTTTACCTATACCAGTGGAAATCTTGATATGATGACATCCAAGCATATTTCTCATCATCACAACAGGGGCACATCAGACGGGCATCCGATGGCTATTCGTATACCATCGTTCTGAATGTGTGTGAAGACGCTGGCACCGTGTATTTTACAGTGCTAGAAGTTCCAGGTCATCATCTTACAATTATTAAAAGCGTGTATGCATATATACATATTTCTTTTATAGGTGCAAAAATGCAGCTAAAATAGACATTTCTATAAAAACAATCTCGTGGTTAACCAATGCCATACTTGATCCATTAATTATACATCTAGTGTTTGTTGTTTGATAAATACATTTTAATGGAAGTGCTGAGTCAGATTGCTGCTTGTAATCTGTAGAACTATGTTTCATTGTGTTCTAGTTTACGAGTGTAATTGTTTTCCTCTTACGACAAATGAAGCAGTATTTCACTGTGACATACAATTGATATTTGCACTAAAATCTACAACAGAAGGGGGGAAAAAGGGCACTGACCTTATAAGAGATAAAACATTCTTTAAAAGAATATCATTTCTGTATTCCGGTTCGAGTGTGAAGTCTTCAGCATTTGGAGACTGAACCCAATTTCGTTTTGCTGCCACACCTCTGCACAGTGGTGCATACACAAATTTTCTGCAAACAAGGGGGCAGATAACAAATTGTTGGATTAATTTCAATAAATCGGACATAACTGTAATTTGAGAAACATAGTGATTATACTGTAATCTACCGCCCAACTCGGATGTGTCCGACGATAAAACAACGACACGGCGTATTTCTTTACTCTAGACAACATCCTGCTGGAAATCTAGTAGGACCATTGTCCTGATACAAGAGAAATCCAGTGGGTGTGTGAGAAGGAACGGGAAAAGAAACAAATAGGGCCTACTGTAATATATACTCAAAGGAATAAACACTCCAATAAGAAATACCGATATTTCTTTACTGCTAATTTTTAACTCCTGTTGGATCTGTCTTTTAGCGGGACAGTAGTTTTACTAGACTACCAGCAGGATATCGTGCAGAGATACGTTGTGTTGTGGTTTTATTTGTGTCAATGGCCCGGCTCAACCGACTTCGGAGAGATAAAATAACAATCAATACTTTTCAGAAAATAAAATATCGAGACTCAATTGAGAAATAACGATAATACCCAATACAGTTTGCATCTGGAACGCATGTCCGTTATGTTAGAACTCCGTTCTCAGACCCTTGAGGTTCCGCGTTCATTCCACGGTTGGGACATGATATTTTTCTTTTGAAGGTACAATTAAAAATCCTTTCTGTACATGTCGCGGCGTGTGCTATGGCAAAGCGGCCTTTATTTCCACAGCTCATAGAAAGCCCCATTCACGGGAAAACATGCAGTAACGAAAATTGTATAATTTGAGTATGATGTGAAACTAACAATACAAGTCGCGATCAGCTGAAATATATTGAAGAAATCATCATGGCACGAATTACATTTGAGAAATAATAATATACGTATTTATCATATTGGATAATTCATGATAATAATCACACAAAGGAAGGGAAAGAATGTGAATTCTACACACCGACGTTCTCATATCGCAGATAATCGGTAGAAAAATAAGATCACTATGTGTATGTGTTGACACAACCTCGACAGCACACATAATACACTAGTCAGTCAGTTCATAATACACTAGTCAGTCAGTTCATAATACACTAGTCAGTCAGTCTATAATACACTAGTCAGTCAGTTCATAATACACTAGTCAGTCAGTTCATAATACACTAGTCAGTCAGGTCTCTAATTTTGCTTCATATTAAGGGCAGTGCCGGAAATAATCTGATCGTTAAGGGCGCCATGGCTTTAAAAAGTTTGGGAACCCCTGGTCTAAGAGTATGACAACAAGTCATTGATGCGATACAAACCGTGATAGTCAAGGAATTATTTATTATCAACCATTAGAAAATGGATCCGCAGAAAGAAAGTCGATGATATATTACAAAAATAAGATAGTAGGGATTGAATGAAAGTCGATGATATATTACAAAAATAAGAGTAGCGACTGAATGAAAGTCGATGATATATTACAAAAATAAGAGTAGCGACTGAATGAAAGTCGATGATATATTACAAAAATAAGAGTAGCGACTGAATGAAAGTCGATGATATATTACAAAAATAAGAGTAGCGACTGAATGAAAGTCGATGATATATTACAAAAATAAGAGTAGGGATTGAATGAAAGTCGATGATATATTACAAAAATAAGAGTAGGGATTGAATGAAAGTCGATGATATATTACAAAAATATTCTAGATTACGATAAAGTCGATGATCTGTTACAACATTGAGATAGTATAGATTGAAAGAAATGGGCATTTTTATTGACAGGGCCGGATAAAAGCGCAAAGAATAACTAAAATGTGATCTGATATAGATGTTGTAAGAAACGATTAAAGAGGTGTAGGAGTTGGGGATGGCTGTCCCATTCATATGTTAAATGTGACTTGAAGCCATGCTGAAGTTGGATATGGTCGGCACAAAGATGCAGATACCGCAGCCAAGATGTTTATCATGATAACCCATTCCGTTTGAACAAGAAGTGTGTGAACGAACACAGAAGACGAAGAATGCAACGTTAGATATATAATATTCTACGAGCACTTAAAGAAATTGTTGTAACCTTATTGACAACACTTGATGAAATGGCTACATATCTACACATATTACAGAATTTGATCAAAATTTCAATATATCTACACATAATACATTATAGAACTTGATGAAATTTCAATATATCTACACATAACACATTACAGAACTCACGAGCAATCCAACTTAGGTCTTCTTTTCTCCCTCGAATGCAGATCAGCACACGAACATGACAACAGTAAGAATGCCAAGGCAACTACTAATAGGTCGTACATAACAGAACACATCTTGGAATTCTGAAACAGTCAGAAAAATAAACATATCACTGTTATTGTTGTTCAATACAATTAATTTAACTCCTAACAAGCCCACAATTAGTCAATACTTTCCAGCAGATGTCTAAGTGTTGGCCCCCTATGCTGATAATTCTTGTGATTCTCTGGTTAAACAGATTCCTTATTCTGCCGCCAGAGGTAATCAGTCAAATAGTAGCATACCTTAATACCAAACTATAGCAATCATAAATTCGTTGCTTCCTATCCCATACCTTGCGCGGGTATTACAAGTTCAATGATGATGTCTGTGCTGCAAGATTCAAAATGGAAAATAGACTAATAGAAACCAACATCATCAAATACAAAAGACTAAAAGTAATTTTCAAAAGAGAAAACATTTACTGCATCTTTCCAGCTGGAAATTAAAAAAAAAAAAACAACATTAAGAGTGGAAAAGTGGTGCATGATAATGAGAACAACATTCAAAGCAATACCATCGTCGAAGACAAAGAAATATCCTACATTGACAGATATGTTGCAAATATCCTACATTGACAGATATGTTGCAAATATCCTACATTGACACATATGGTGCAAATGTTCTAGCAGATTTATATGCTGAAGAAATATTACTTATATACAACACAAGGTCGATGAGCTTTACAATGAGTGAACAGACTATCAGGCTATAGGATATGGGTATGCAAAAATACAAAGATAACGGTATACAAGACAGTTTCAACCTTAATGTCTATTTCAAGAAAAAAAACAGCGAACAAACGGAAAAACGGTACAAAAAGTGATATATCACAAAAGCATTAGACATCAGACATTTAACAACATATGCATCAAAGGTAACAATGACGAACTTATGAACAAATATTGTCATAGAGACGCGCATTAAAAAAAATGGAGAAGAACAAAATAAAACAATTATGCCTGAAAACAACATGAACGACAACACAGCAAAGACACAACCATTCAAATCTAAATAAATGTATGATCTGTATTAAGACCAAGTGACTTAAAGGTACTAAACTGCAAAGTATAGCGACTTTCACAGGCGTATATAGCTCTATCATCTGTGGTGAAAGATCTTAATACAATGACCTGAATGTCACGATCACCACGATGATCAGCGCCATTGAAATATATAGCGACAGGAGCAAGAGATCTGTGATTAAGGCCACGCATATATCGGCAACATCTTTGAATGTTTGGACTGAGATTTCTTTCTTCCGTTTCCATTGTGCGACTTCTATGGGCTGAGTCGCAACATGTTTCTTTGCCCTAGGTCATAGTGCTACTGCTTTCCGTTTCTCGCTCCATGCCTTTGAACCTCTTCGTTCCACCAGGGGGGGGGGGGGGGGGCCTATCCCACACCTGATTTCCCACGACTTGAGCCTTACGTTTGTCTTATCGAATTCTGCTCACAACATCCACTCCTCTGCGATCATACTTAAAGGAACTTACCTTTGGCCTTATCTGCTTACTTTTGTCATTTTTCAATAGAACAAGACATGGGAGGTGGTCACTGCCATGATGCCCCAGCACGTCCCAGTTGCAGATAGCCACAGAAGCTGATGACACCAATGCCAGATCGATAGCGCTATCATCTATCACCATCCCTGCTTGCCATCCTTGTTATACGGCCATCGTTAAGGCACACCAGGTCCGTATCTATCAGGTCTCCTCAAGTCCAAACATTCAAAGATATTGCAAAGTCAGCAAAGGCGTCAAAATGGGACGAATTTTGCCAGGAGATCACACGCGAAAAGTCACTAAAATTGTTCTGGCGGTTACACAAGTCCATGAATGGTCTGACAAGACGCGTGACTATTGCAGATTTCCAGAGCGACGATACCGTCTGGCAGAAGACGGACGAGACCAAATGTGTGGCGTAGCTGGCACACTACACCGCACAAATTGATCAGAGAAATGTGGAGGCATATCAAGAAATCAGGAAAACGATCACAGACACGTGTAAGAACTTGAGCATGGAAAACCATATGCTAATCACAGTTGAAGAAATCAGGAGGCGCTGAAAAATACAAAAAACACAGCACCAGGGCCAGATGGCATTAGATACGATGACATTAGTCGAAGAACGGATCAGGAGTTGGGAGAGTTGGCGGACATGTTCAATAATAGCCTTCTAAAGGGCACAGTGAAAGAAGACTGGTTGCACAGCTATTTAGTTCCACTACCCAAACCTGGGAAGGACCACACCAGGATACAAGGCTACAGAATAATAACAATGCAGAATACGATTGGCAAGCTTTTGGAAAAAAAATGTGGCCTGGAAGGTATCGTGTTATCTTGAAAGAAATAAGTGTTTACCAGCATTGTTAGGAGGATATCGTCCAGGAAAGAAGACATGGCAGAATGCAGCCATATTTGCGCAGGATGTTTTTGAGGGGTTCGATTCGCGCATGGAGACATGTGCGGTCGCAATAGACCTTGAGGATGCGTACAATAGGGTGTCCTTGGATATCTTGATGCACCAGCTGTTAAATCTTGTAGTTAATCCTTTTGTCGTGCGTTGGCTTGGCGCCGCCCTGATGCACAGGGTTGTAGTTCTTAAGTGTGGTAACTGGATATCTGCACCAACGGTTATTAGCCCTGGTCTGCCACAGGGATCGCCTCTATCTCCTGTACTTTTCAATGTATACACAGTACATATCGCTGGCAATCAAATTACAGGTGTTGGCAGAACGATGTCATATGCCGATGATATCCTGGTGTATAGACAGGGCAGAAATCAAGAAGAGTGCGTCGTGGAACTACAGAAGGAGATGGACAGACTGACAAATTGGTATCGAGATACGGGAGCAGTGGGTAATCCGTCTAAGGCATTCGTGACGTGGTTTTCCTTGAACAATCACATGGTAAAGACAGCCATGCCACAAGTTTCGTTGTCCGGGAAAAGTTTTGAAAGAACTAGCACAATGAGATATAAGAGTGTTTTTTTTTGACAGAAGTCTGAGTTTCAGGGAACGTTGACCATATTATCATAAAGGCAGGCAAAGGCTTAGCAGCAATGAATGTTATGGCTGCTGCGCAGTGTGAGCAGAGATTGTTATTTCTTTTGTACCAGGGTTTGGTTGTGGCTGTGGTGGAATATGCACTGGCAATTCTGACTCTTTGCCAAACTCAGATCAAAAG
This sequence comes from Meghimatium bilineatum, assembly GCA_034231615.1. Lineage (NCBI taxonomy): Eukaryota > Metazoa > Mollusca > Gastropoda > Stylommatophora > Philomycidae > Meghimatium > Meghimatium bilineatum. The sequence continues at coordinate 30,361,070 of CM067305.1, read as the reverse complement.
ACTGGATAGAGTCCAGAATGCAGCAATGCGTATCATTCTGGGATGCACAAGAGACACATCGACAAGAGCTATGCGATACCTACTTGACTGCCCAACAGCTGAGCATAGATTACAGTATTGCCGTGCACGGGCGTACCTTCAAATACATGCAGATAAGGAACACCCGTTGCATTCAGAAATACAGAAAGTTAAAGGCAGCAGACTCAAGAGAGGAAGGTCGTGGATGGGACGTGCTGAGGATGTCATACAAAGCGTGTGCAGATTACAGGATGTGGCAGCAGGTGCGGAATGGATAGGTCTACCCACAGATTTCGAAACTTGTTTAAGAGTAGTAATATCACTTAGCAGGGAATGCAGAAAATGGTGTCCCACAGATGTGGAGAAAGAAGTGCAGGCTTTTGTCAGTGAGAATACCACAGGGAGATGTGATTATATACACTGATGGATCTGTGATTAGATATGTTCGCAGTGCTTGGGCCTTTACAGCTCAGTGCGCAGGTAAAACGATCAAGAAGGAAAATGGTGCCTTTGCGGTCACTACAAGTAGTATGACCATGGAGACTATGCCGGTGACCAAGGTATTTGAGTGGCTACGCACACAGAAGGTAGCGCCGGTCTGCATCTTGAGTGACTCTATGAGTATGATTAAGAAGGTACAAGCGGGTCTCGTTCGCGAATAGTGGATTGAGGCCTTGAGAAAGGCGAGCTTGAAAGTAGTTACATTTATTTTCGTGCCGGGACATGTGGGCGTTCGAGGCGGATCAACTGGCATCGTGCGCATTGTGACATAGGGCGATGGGGCAATGGATCGCGCTGACGTTTTGAACTCCTTAAGAGATATAACACGCGAGAGTGAGACTAATGGGGATGATGATTCCTTTTCAATGGCTAGGATTAAAGATCAGGGATTGAAATGCGGTTTTGCTAGAGGTGAACATTTTGGAGGGCGCGGAAGAATGATGGTCAACCAGCATAGGACCGGTACGGTCCAGCAGAAGTGTGATGGCGGATACACTCAGGGAGAGATCGGAGCAACTATGGATGTGTCCAGTTTGCGGTGATGATGATCCGACGACTAACTAACTAACTATATATCGACAGAAACGATCACTTAGTGTGTTACCGGTTTTACCTGTATATTTCTTGTCACGTCGTTTACAAATGATAACGTAAGTGATGTTACGGCTTGAAATGCAAAGGCATTGTTGATAGTCAAAGCTGTTTTAGAAAATAAAAAGGAGTGGTCTGCATTACATGGGAATATGTGTAACAACGCCAGTGTCCGCAACCAACCGTGCCAAAATGGTCTGAAACATTCGCCCTAAGGTGATTTGAACTAAGATGTCGTTAACATTTTTGTCACAACTATAGGCAACCAGATGAAAGTTTTAGAAAATGTTACGAAATTGAGGATCAGCCTGGAAAAGGGAATAATGTTTGAACACAATTCTACGGGAAAAAAAGAATTATGGGAATGAATAGTGAGGACAACTTAACTCACTTGTTATTGCAGTCTCACTTATTATTGATATGCCGAATAAAGCAAAATTAAAACGTCTAGAACTGATGAAGCAGGATAAGAGTTTACACAAGAACTGATGAAGTAGGATAAGAGTTTACACAAGAACTGATGAAGTAGGATAAGAGTTTACACAAGAACTGATGAAGTAGGATAAGAGTTTACACAAGAACTGATGAAGTAGGATAAGAGTTTACACAAGAACTGATGAAGTAGGATAAGAGTTTACACAAGAACTGATGAAGTAGGATGACAGTTACACAAGAACTGATGAAGTAGGATAAGAGTTTACACAAGAACTGATGAAGTAGGATAAGAGTTCACACAAGAACTGATGAAGTAGAATAAAAGTTTACACAAGAACTGATGAAGTAGGATAAGAGTTTACACAAAAACTGATGAAGTAGGATGACAGTTACACAAGAACTGATGAAGTAGGATGATAGTTACACAAGAACTGATGAAGTAGGATGATAGTTACACAAGAACTGATGAAGTAGGATGATAGTTACACAAGAACTGATGAAGTAGGATGATAGTTACACAAGAACTGATGAAGTAGGATGATAGTTACACAAGAACTGATGAAGTAGGATGATAGTTACACAAGAACTGATGAAGTAGGATAAGAGTTTACACAAGAACTGATGAAGTAGGATAAGAGTTTACACAAGAACTGATGAAGTAGGATAAGAGTTTACACAAGAACTGATGAAGTAGGATAAGAGTTACACAAGAACTGATGAAGTAGGATAAGAGTTTACACAAGAACTGATGAAGTAGGATAAGAGTTTACACAAGAACTGATGAAGTAGGATAAGAGTTTACACAAGAACTGATGAAGTAGGATAAGAGTTACACAAGAACTGATGAAGTAGGATAAGAGTTTACACAAGAACTGATGAAGTAGGATAAGAGTTACACAAGAACTGATGAAGTAGGATGATAGTTACACAAGAACTTGTAAAAAACGTAGCAGCCATGACCATACACAATGACGACGAAGAACTCAATTTCAACGACGAAGAACTGATGGATCACGGATGAAATGATTCAGCACATATAACCCTTTGACAGAAACATGTGAAGATGGATTATAATATGGTCACCATTCACAACCTCTGTTGTGAAGATGGCTTATTATCTGGTCACCATTCACAACCTCCTTTGTGGAGATGGCTGTGTGGAGATGGCTATGTGGAGATGGCTCTGTGGAGATGGTTTTGTGAATATCACTTTGACGTGTTACAAATGAGGTGTACACATCACGTCAACAATCTTTAGTTTCATCTTACGAGATGCATGAGATTGCTGGTCAATCAAAACATGGGCTTATGCTCTTTGAACAACTGCCATTATGTTATATATGGATGTGTCCGTGAGCTGATGGTTACCATACAAAGTGTTATATTTATCTTGCCGTAGGGCTATGGATACGTTTTCAGAAAGGGATGGGTGGGGGTTGCCTGAAGTAAGGTCGTGTGCCTATTATTGTGTGTAATCCTCTTATTTCATAAGAAAATTGATATTTTCTTGTGTAATCCCCTTGTTTTATGATAAAGTTGATACATTTTCTTGTGTAATCCACTTATTTCATGAGAAAATTGATTTTTTTAATTGTGTAATCGCCTTGTTTTATAAGAAAGTTAATGTTATGTTACATGAGAATATTCATGACATTTTTGCGGAAAGTCGTTTCTACAAATAAGGGAGGGTGGGTGGAGATATCCACATTTTGACTAAATTCATATGACTAAAAAATCATATGACTAGAAAATCATATGACTAAAAAACCATATGATTAGAGAATCATATGACTAGAAAATCATATTACTAGAAAATCATATGACTAGAAAATCATATGACTAGAAAATCATATGGTTATAAAATCATATGACTAGAAAATCATATTACTAGAAAATCATATTACTAGAAAATCATATTACTAGAAAATCATATTACTAGAAAATCATATTACTAGAAAATCATATTACTAGAAAATCATACTCTGATTTACTAAAGTTGATGATCACCCAAACCCCCTCCCTCTCCTTATCTACGGGCTTGTCTGAACGTTGTTATTCTTCTAGTCTTCATTTGTGGTGCCGGTTACACACTGTCATTAATCGTGTTTTATTTTGTACTTTTGCTTCCTGATAATTGTGAACTCTGATGTTATCTTTCATCAAATGCTGATCAAATCTGTAGCAGACATTCTTCAAACACAATGATAATCAAATATTCACGACATAATGATCAATCCTAAATGGCGCCAGTCTATGACCCTAGTAGCATCAGAACAAAATGTTTTTAATGATCATATGAACTTTGAACGAGCAAACAATATGCTGGACCACCAATCGTCAGACTCCATAAAATTTCTCTCCACAATAGCTTGAAATTCTTGACCCGGGTAATTGGAGAATTGAATGTTTCCGGATATGCAACACCCCTAGTTCAGAATACTCACCACCCACATAATCAGTCTTATTTTTTACTTCAGTTTCGGTATAGTCACGTGTGAAATGTGCCAAATTACGATGTGAAGAATGTTCGTCTCCTAATCATCAATCAATCGATAAACCTGTAACCCTTCAGGGTCGTAGGGGTACCACATTGGATACTTCAGCACACAGAGTCCTAGAGCGAATTCTATCCTCAGCGATGGGGATGAGTATGGAAATATCTTGTCCTGTCTATTCCTTGATATTGTCTGTCAATGTCTTTATTTGTCCTCCTCTATTTCTTCCCCTTCGACAGTTTCCTGCAGTATTGTTTTTAACAATGAATCATGTCTGCATACATGTCCAAACCATGCTAGTTTTCGTCGTTTCACTATTGAAAGCAATGGTTCTTGTACACCTGCATACATCTCTACTTTATTTCTTAGATACACATTGGTCTTATTTTCCCTATTGAAAATTGTAGAATTCGTCTGTAGCATTTGTACTCGAAAGCCTGTAATCGTCTCTCCATGTCCGCAATCAGTGTCCAACCCTCACAACCATACAGCACAACAGAAAGCACCGGTGACTTATACCGTTTGACCTTCACTCCAACACTGATGTTGCTTTTCCAAATCATCGTTAGCCTTGACAAGGATGCTAAAGCCATCCCCAGCCTTATTTTTAGTTCTGCTTTGCATTGTCAATCGCTGCATACGCTGGATCCGAAGTATTTGAAGTTATTCACCACCTCAAGCTTATGTCCATTCATCATGATGTTAGTCGGATTTTCTGCGTCTCTGCTGTTAACCAAGGTTTTGCTCTTTTCTGTATTAATTTCCATTCCGTACTCGATAATAGTTTTTTTCCAACTTTGCAGTTAACTCTTGTAATGCTTGTTTTGACCCAACTATAATTTCAATATCATCAGCGAAACGCAAGTTGCAAATATGACGACCTCCGATCGATATAGACGTGTTGTAATCATGTAACGACTCATGTATGATGTGCTCACGGTATATGTTGAAAAGTATTGAAGACATTATGCATCCTTGTCGAACTCCCACATTTGTTTTTCCCACATTTACCACATTTCCTAGTCATGCAAAGCAATGAATTTGATATTGACATTAGCTCGTGTCTTCTCGGACACCGAACAGGAAGAAAAGAATAGTGACACTGTTATCTTCCGTCCATGTAAGAGACACGACTAAAGATGCTTGGGTTTTGAATTGGAAACCTCATCCCACAGAGGATGAAAGTGAAGCAGAAGCCATGCTGAAGTCGGATGTGTCAGGCCGAAAGGCGCAGAACGTCGTAACACATTCAATTCTCAAGGACTATATCATACTAATCCGCAGATGTTTAAGAAGTCAGTTGACACTTGTCAGTAACATCAGACTTTCAGTGAAGCACTAGACATCTTATTACGGTTTGTTTTCAAATTCGTGCCGACCAAATTCTCCCAATATCTCGGGAACCATTCTACTAATCAAAATCCAAGTTTGTATATGGTCTTATATTTTAGATGAAGTCAGAACTGTATTATTCATAAGTGTGCATACACTGCCAATTTTTTAAATCGTTAGCTTCCTTTTATCATTGTCGGCGAATGATTCTTGCTTTATTGATAAGGAACTAGCATCATTGCTAGGGGCATTCCCATATATTCCATCCTTGTCATTTCGTCATCAATCTAAAAGTATACAAGGTCAGTGTCCAGTTAGTTGTTGGCTGTGGGTTCTTCTTGTCTTTTCCGCGAGGACGCACTTCTATCCCTTTTTCATGATCACTCTCATTTCTATCATTCTGTTAACACGTACATTGTCTCTTTCAACTTCCGTTTAATCGTTTTTGTATTGTATCCGTGACTGCTTTAGTTAACTCATCTCCGTCTCTTCTCATCACTTTGTCATCCACTGTAGCTTTTTTTCGCACATGCTTCAGCGCTTTCGTTGTCCCTGATTTCGTTGTCCCTAGGCAGTTGATCTATGTGATGCCGTGGCGTTGCTGAGAAGTGTGCCACTTCTTTGCATTTTCCTATTTTGCGTTACATACTCTTGGAGTCTGTTAGAATCTATGTTCTTGAGTCTAACGGGAATTGAATAGACAAAGGACTATTACAGCAACAACGAATATCCCGTACAGGTTTTGAAGTATCCTCAGTAACAACAAACATATAACATAATATCCGTATTAGTTCTAAAAATACGATCGATGGCGAACCATCAAAGCTGCGCAAGTGGCCACAATTGATCTATGATGTTTCTCTTCTGTTGTTCTCATTTCCTGCGTTATCATTACAGTACGTTTACTATTCGCTTCCTTTAGTCATAATCTATCGTCTATCCACAGGTGAATGGTGACGATACTTGTCAATATTTGACTTTAAGGGTTGGGTGGGAGCTGTAGTTTTCGTTCGAATGCCAGAAAAGTCGTAGCTGTGGTGCCATATTTATGCTTGTTCAAAATGTCTTTGATGTTATTTATCAATTTCTTTTTGGTCATCCGCTGGGTATATAGTCTGGTGGTGTTTTATTGTGATGCGTCCGTAGAGAGTTTTGGTGTGTTCCATTTTCATAAGATGCCCAAACTATTGTACTTGCTATCAGCATATTCAATGCATATCGATATTTTCAATGAATTATAGTATTGCTATTCTATTTCTGCTGTCATTTAGTAATCCTTCTAATCTTACAGCACATACAAACTTTCTCATTTCACATGTTTTTGCCGAAAATGGATGTGTCGGGCCATTGGCGAAAATAAAATGACACAACTAATTTCCCTTTTCTGGACTACATCCTGTTGGAAATCTAGTTGGACCATTGTCCTGCTGCAAGAGTGATCCAGTGGGAGTTTGAGAATGAACGCTGATAAAGAAGAAGATTTCACATGTTACTTTCTGGTGTGTGAGGATGTCAGTGTCCAGGTCGGGCACAAGCACGAGTGTTGGTTGGAAAATACTCTTTATTATTTGTCACTCTACTTTGGTCTTGATCACCAGATGTTGAAGTGTGACATGATACATTAGTGTGCTGGTTTTTGCCATCTTGATTCTATCTGTAGCACCTTCAAAATTATGTGCAAATTTCATGGTCTACATCTGTAGGCAATTGTACATGCTCATTCTTCTTTTTCTTCACCGTTAATTCTCAAACACCTGCTGGCTCTCTCTTGTAACAGGACCATGGTTCTACTTGATTTCCAGCAGGATGTAGTCCAGAGAATGGAAATGAGTTGTGACGCCCTTCTATTTGCGACAGTGGCCGTTGGACCATTATGACATCCGTCTTCGATTGTATGGTATCACTCAAATATATATTTTTTTAAACTTAGTGCAAACATATACATCACTCAGTGTAAACATATGCACCACTAGTGCAAACATATACACCATTCAGCGCAACATACGCACCATTAGCACAAGCATGTACACCACTCAATGCAAACATATGCACCACTAATGCAAACTATTCTTTCCAAAAAATAAAACGATGATAATCAGTAAAGTCACAGCAGAACCGGTTCTAAACATAAAAATACACGAAGAGAAGCTACAACAAGTAGAACAATATCTCGGACACATACTCACATATGATGGCAGATGTGAAACAGCAGTTAATATGAGAATATGGTTACGGTTAGGGTTAGAAACTAAATAATAACGCAAAGAAAGGACTAACAACGTTTTTTTCCGTTACTTTTTTCCGTATTTTTTGTGTTTATTTTTTTTGTTCTGTTGTTTTTTTTACCTATGGCTATTTTCTTTTGTAACTTTTTTCCTGTGACTTTCTTACGTTCTAAAAGAAACAATGCAGAAGACATTTCATCATTCAGTAATAGCTTATGTCGATTATTGTGTATTTTCATATAATGTCAAGGCAATTCAACGTGATCAACTCTTCAAGCATCACAAGGACACCATCACTTCTTAGTGCCAATCCTCAATTACATCTGCCTACAATGATTGCATTTATACAGTACGGCAGCTTTATCATGACTTTGCCCGTCATTTTTTATTCCAGAAGATCGATGACTATAAATCACAGAAAAGGATATCGACTTATTTTATGTTTCTTTCTGCTAGAAAATACCAGATTTATTTACCATTATCCGACTTAATACTGATTCATTGACAGAAAAACGATTTCGTCATAGAATCTGTCTTGTGCACATGCAACCCAGTTCTAAGTGCAAGTAATATATTCACTGGATTGTTATCTCAACTTGACCAGACAAACTGCAACGATATATTGTTTCCATTCACACAGAAAAAAAGAAGAAAATCGAACGTCGCGAAATGATAAACGGACAGGAGAAACATCCGTCAAGCTCACGTGTTGTGTCAATAGTCTTCAAGCACATCCAAAAGCTTAAATTTAATATGTGTAGTTTATGATCGTTGAAATTGCAATATATATCATTGGATTTTGGTTAAATTATTTTAAAATGTCCATAGAAGTGTCCATTTTAGTTCCCATAGTAACTGTAATATACAAGCTTATACAAGCTAATAGTAGTAAGTAAAGTAAGTAAAGTTACCCATATCATTTATTAATGCCGTAGGGATGTGAACTGTTAGCGATCTCACATTTCAGTGGCTCTTCTATATGAGGGCGGTAGCCATCTCCTCTCCCTTGCAGTCTTTACTTCCCGGATTAATCCGGTACACATTTACGGCTGGGTCGACCCGGGAGCCGTTGCGATCTGAAAATCATTTCTGCCTCAACTGGGGAGTGAACCCAGGAACATTCAAATGCAAAATCACTACGCTACGCGGCTAATATACAAGCTGATACTAGTATAATATATTGTATTGTATAGTATGTAGACTAGCTAATAAAATATACACCACTAAATGTAATCGCACCACTAGTGCGAACATTCTTTCGAAAAAAAAATATCGTTACTGCATGTTTTCCTGTGAAGGAGTGCATGGTGGTTTTCTATGGGCTGTGGAAATAAAGGCCGCTTTATTTTCCCGCTGATTGAACCCAGGGTCTCACGGGTCTGAGAACGGTATTCTAACCACACGGCCATGCGCTCCACTATTGCAAACATATGCACTAAATATGCAAGCTAAAATACAAGCTTATTTGAGTGACTGTATTGTGTGGCATGACCTAGGCGCTTAAAACATACTCACACATACGCACGCACGCACACACATACATACACACACACACACACACATATATATATATATATATATATATATATATATATATATATATATATATATATATATATATATATATATATATATGTGTGTGTGTGTGGCTTCTAAATACCATTATAAGAAGGAAGACAAGAAGTATTTTGGCCACTTAAAGCGACATGATGGTATCGAAAGTCTGATTCTGGAAGACAGATTCTGAGAGAGAAAGAGGAAGACCAGGAAAACGATGGACCAGCGACATCGAAGTATGTATGCACATGTCTTTGGCCAATGCAGGCTTGCTTGCCCGGGACAGAGCTGTTACTTGATATACAGATACACATATCAATAGTTTTCCGTGAACTCAGAACGTAAGAAAGAGAAGGTTAAGAGACTCATAAATATGTTTTCATTACAGAAACAGATGTTTGCAAAAGCAGCAGATAAGATTACATCAGCCACAAGTGCTTGTATCGTGTTTCCATTGTGTTAGTAGAACATGAGAAGCCAGTTGGAGAAATAATGAAACAATAATTTCTTGAAGCATGTGATAATTTGTTTGAAAATTTGAAAAACAAATCTGAAATAATGATCGCTGTTCAGTCCCTGCAACTTTCAGCAAGAATTGTCAGAAGAGTTTGCGCACGCGGTTGCGTCTGTGGGTCTCACCAATGGCTCACTGGACAAACTACCCATGCAACAGAAAATGTAGATGACATGCCTTCATACTCAGGTTATCTTCTTATAGAAGCTTCATGGAACGTCATCTTTATAATCCCGTAGTCGAAACCTTTAATAATAGTTACAATGTTGATAGCAAATGTATGAAGAGTTACTTTTGCAATGTAAAATGATTTGGTTAAGTAAGAGCAATGTTTTTATAACGCTTTGTTCAACTATTACCTGCCATTACTGCATTTTTGAAATACCAAGAACATACAGTGGTAAATATTCTTGGAAATGGTTTCATACTTTAGCTTTCTTTGTTGGTCTTATGGAGAAAATCATTAATTTTAACATAAAACTTCAAAGATAAGATAAGGAAATTGTTAAAATGATATCTGACGTGGATTCTTTCATAGTGAAAATAAATGCATTCAAGAACAACCAGAAGATGATTCAAGTCACTTTCATACCTTGAAAGTCAAGTAGAAGAACTGGAAACCCGATAGGATAAGAAAGCTCATAAACGTGAAAGTCATGTCTGATTTTATTGATGATTTTGACAGTAGATTTTCAGATTTATAAAAATGAATTGATATATCCATATGTGTCTTTTCAATGAGAAAATACGAATCTTGAAGATTTGGTTTCCTCAGTGGAGACGACACTTAACATAGAGGGGATGTCAGCAGAACTTGAAATGATAACATCGAAAAATTACTTAAATTTGAAAAGTATTGCAGAACCAAAGAAAAGATGGCGTGTCATTCCTCAAAATAAATATCCGATGTTGACTGATGTTGCACTTTGGGAGAGGGTCTTGTTTTCTTCAGCTTTACTCAACTAGATTCATTTTAGAATATGTTCATGCCAAAATAAGTGTAGAACCAGACTGATGAACTGATGAACATTTGTAGTCGTGAATTTGACCAAGTGTACCCAGTTTTTTATAAAACATCAAAGCTATTGTTAAGGAAAGTTCCTGGAAAATTTAATATTAAGTTAGGGGAGAGATTATCCCTTTTTGTTGTTGTTATTGTATGTGTTTCATATAAATATCAACAGTTCTATTTGTAAACGGTTATTCCATTACAATTATTTCATTTTATAGTCAAGCCCGTCGATAAGGACATGATTTGGTCGGTTCAACCCCCTATCCGACTTAAGAAATCAGAACATGCCATTTAAAGCCAAAAAGTGGGAACATCCCCATTTTAAAAATGTTTTTTTAAAAGTTACCAAAAATAAAAAGGAAAAAATTTACGAAAAGGGATTGATGGATTTTAAAATCTTTAGGAACCACTACCCCCTCCCTTTCCCCTTACTTACAGAATTCGTATCTACGGTCCCGTGTATTACTTTAAATATGTACTCGTATTTGACTGTTTTCAGATGTAAAATATATATGGTCTTTGAGGTTATTTCATAAATGGTAGACTGTCCCACAATGTAAACACTTCCCATTAGATCACCAAAGCTTCCAGGTTGCCGACCCTGCTCCTGATGGAGCTGAATTGTAACAGCAGTAAATCTCTCTTCAGACTCATTCTGTGACACAAAAATTGTGGGAAAATGTCACTCATAAAGTTAACAAATGCTATTCATTTACATTTGCTATTGAACACCGGCAAATATTTTGTAGATTATAGACTTTCTACTATCTTTTGAAAAATATTTTTGTATGAAAACATTTTCCGCTTATTCGTGAAATGAGCTATTTCACATGCATTAGGACTGATCCGTTATCGTCTTGCAAACAACGTAGCCTCTAAACTGCGTTACAGATGTATAAATAGTTTGTTAAAGAATATGAACATGGGTTCTCAAAATGAGACCGGTATATATTTGTTTGCTCTCACACTCCCACCTGATCTCTTATACCGAATTTATAGATATCATTACTTTAAAGTTAATCATTAGCTTAGATAGGACTTTAACTTAAAGTGAAATCTTGCCTGCTGTTAAAGGAGTAGTGCTTCAGCAATAAATATAAATAAAATAACAAGAGTACGTAAAGTGTACATTCTTGATTTGATACATTGTAGTCATTGATACTTGTCTTGGAATCACTGATCAAAGTTTTTTTGTGATCAGACTAAGAAAAGAGCAAACACTGAAATAAATAATACATGAGGTCTGGACTGCCAAATGTTTTATCTCAATATTAGCAGACTACCATGTCGGAAGTCGGGTGAATAAATTGCGGAGAAAACACAATAGTTGTTTGATTTCTCACCCCGAACCATACACAATTATTCGGTGTGGAACCCGGTTAACAAACAATGCTTGGCTATAGAGCAAGTGAAAGATGTTTGTCTTACATACAAGAAGCTACCATGCTCTGACGCTAGTCTGTCTCTTTTATATACCTAGTTACAAATGGCAGCGGTTAAAAGAGCACTTGGAAAGCAGCTTTGGTGATGATTTAAATTGTCTTCTAACTAAAATAAAAAATATATTTCCAGTTGAGTCAAAGTTAAACAAAGGTACCGGTAATTGAACACCATTAATTAATTTTTGTTCTACAACAATAAGAAGAAAGCATGTACTTATATCGGACATGTACCTAGAAGGAATGAAACAGACTACCACTAGAAGCATTAAAGTGGGTACCATATGACCAAATCAAAAATAGGAAGATAGAGACACTTCGCAGAACAACCAACAAAAGGGTATGACTATTGGTTTCAACAACATGCAAGAATTACACACAGTAGCATCACATGGCTCGAGCTGAAGATCTCTGGTTTCTGCCCAATGCACCGTCTTCAGTGTTAAAAGAAACATAGACAGACAGATAGTGTACAACTTCAGCCCATTATCTCTTTACTAAGCTGGCTTCAAAATCTGGTAATTTTGACATTTGAACATAGACAATATACAACTAGAATGTGTAAACAAATAGAAGCATATGTATATTGAATCTTTCTAAGATGTAGATTGGGATGCAGCTATTCTGTTCCGCTCTTACTCCCAGTGTAGGAAAGTAATGATACTTTGCCGACAAGGAGATCTCCCAGTGTATGAAAGTAATGATACTTTGCCGACAAGGAGATATAACGCTTGAACTATGGACATCGATTGTCTCAAACTGCTATACTATCAATAAAAATCATTGTTAAAATCTTACATACAAATTGTGCTAATTTTACTTGATTCTAATATGAGAAGTATTTTCAGTTAAATGGAAGTTTTGCAATAAAAATTCCAGAATAGCATAGACTGAATAACTGTTTTGACTAGTATTCATGGAATGAAAAAATATAGCACATGATGTTTTGACTATTAATTTATGGAATAAAAATATAGGTATCGTCAACATTAAACGGAGTAATTTTGTTACATCCTGATAGATTGAGTCTAGGTCATTTACATCAAAATGTGTCCGGAGTTCTTTAGTGGGTAAATGCTTTGTTTCATCTTTATATACGTTATGAAGTTCATTCTCTAGTAGGTTGCTGTCAAAGAATTTGTATTGTTTTTATTAAACTATTCAATATATTCTAGGGGGAAACTATTTGCTATAATCTTTAAATTTACTCTTATATGCTAATAACATTCACAAAAACTATGGCTTATGCACAGAAAAAATATTGTAGCAGAAAGGGGAATTCAGTTTTAAGTTCTGAGAATTACACGTCATCATAAATTATTTCTAAGTGTATGATTGGTCTAAAACCAATGTCTGAAAGAACGCTTAAATCGCTATCAAAAGTTCAAAGGTCAGATCTTCTGCAACCAATAATAAAGGTTGCAGCTCTGAATGGAACAAGCCACTATTGTTTTCCAAGATACAGGGCTTATCCTCGTTTATTCGCCGTGTATATTTGCACTAATATAAACGAAATGTTCATTCCCTTCACTTTTGTTAAGAGTTAAATTGTTTCTATGTGTTACTGGGAATGAGAAAATTGCATTCGTTATATGAGATATCTGAATTTGTACCTGCTATTATTCGACAGAAAATTGTGTCCATATTTTGGTATAGAAAATCTGTGGAGGAAACCTTTTCTGCATAAATATCAATAGACACATTTTGATAATACCACCAGAAAAACAAATTTCATGCTCTTTCGTATTTTCAGTCTCAGTTTGATTGTGTTTTGTCGAGATTATGTCATGACACAGCATTTAACTTGAACTTTGTCGAGATTATGTCATGACACAACATTTAACTTGAACTTTGTCGAGATTATGTCATGACACAGCGTCTAAGTTGAACTTTGTCGAGATTAGGTCATGATACAGCATCTAAGTTGAACTTTGTCGAGATTATGTCATGACACAGCATCTAACTTATCAATTAATGTTAGCGCCCGTGTGTTGCTGGGGCCCGAAAGAGGAGCAAAGAATAGCAACACTGTTTACTTTCTAGGCATATCGTAAAAGGCGACTAAGGAGGTTATGGGATTGAGTTGGTTGTCCCATTCCATATAGGGTCAGTGATCCAAAGTCATGCTGAAGTCGGATGTGCCAGGCCGTAATGCGCAGATATCGCAGCAATGCTGTAAACCATGACACAACGCATTCCGTTCTCCGGACTACATCCTGCTAATCTGCAGGAGTTTGAGAACGAACGCAGAAGAAGAAGAAGAATTAATGTTAGCAATCTTCAGTGTATATGTTTAATATAATTAGGACTCAACTCCCAGCGTCATGTTGTGTTGATAAGAAACCTTATAATCAGAAGAATGTAAGAACGTGATTGTACAGAGATCTTCTCCAGCGTTATTTCTCATGCTGATCATACTCTGGTTAACAGGAGAACGGCATATCTCATTGTTTACAGCTTGACTGCGATATTTGAGTAATTCGTTCTGACACATTAGACTTGAACGATGAAGTGATATATAAGATATATTATAATATATTATATACAAAATATATTAGTTTATATAAGATGAAACCTTGTTATACACACAAGTCATCTACTAAGAGTATGTTGTGTTAATATTGATCTGGTGGGTTTTAATTCAATTACTAACAATCGTCATAGCAACTTGAACAAGGAAATGAGAACACGGAAGCATGACGGGATGTTTGTGTTGATGTTTTCACAGTGGTACCACTACGATGCCCTCAAGACGAACCACCTCCCAATGTGGTAACATACACCTAGGATGCTACTGGATAGAAAGTATCTGAACAAGCATTTCACAGTGATGTAATCAGAGCAACACCGTATATGCCTCAAGACGAGCCACTTCCCAATGTGGTAACATACATCCAGGATGCTACTGGATAGAAAGTTCCAGAACTAGCATGCCACAGTCGATTTAACCGAAGCAACATCACCTAAACAGTTTTCCTAGATCCTACACCCCAAAAATGTTAACCAGTCGCCTAAAGGACAACTTTGTTCACTAGGCAGCACTATACGCCTCAATATAACCAACGGGAATAACATCGAAAGTTGAAAAGAGCGTGTCTGACTACCAAGAGGAATCAACTAGTTTCTTGTTCTTTTCGTTCCTGCATTGCCCCATCTTTTTCTAGCATATCTGCCTTTTCATTTCCCAAAATGCCACATTGTGATGGTATCCACTGTAGTACTATCCTTCTTTGGAGGTTCACTTCCCGTATGGTTTCCTTCCAATTCAGGTCTTGCAGTTTATCGTTCTCAAGGGCTTGTAGGACAGACATTGCATCAGTAAGAAACACCACCTGTTGACATTTGTCTTGTGTTTTTAATTAGATCTGCAGCAATGCTCGGGGCTTGTACTTCTACAGAATAGTTGGAGTACAAGATTCTAGTTAGTGAACATGTGGACTCATTTTCTTGATTGTGTATGTACACTCCAGCACCTCCGTTCGAATGAAAATGAGGAACTTGCAATGAAAATGTGCGAATTATCTTTCTTTTTTTACGGTAAACACACACCCCCCCCCCTTTCTAAAGACGTATCTACAACCTTATCTACATGAATTACAGTAAATGGCAACCAACTAAAGATATTCGTGAACCATAACTGGCAAAATGGCTAGTTGTAACTCGTGTCTATTTGTGCACAAGAATAAGGTGCATCTGATTGACAAATATATGGAAGAAATGTCTGCACCACTGACACATAATGTCATTTGTAGATTTCTCTGGGCAGTCTGACAATTACAACTAGTAAATATTAGAGTGTGTTCGTTGAAGCAGTCAAGAGCGTTGTTTGCTATCATTTATTCTTCTGTTCCAAACTAGTCGACTATTTACTTACTAAGTCCATGGTGAAAATTGCGTAATTCAAAGAGTTAACTGGTTCCATTTGTCGTAATTGTTCCGTAGCACTGGTTTCTGTAACTACAGTATGACTGGATAAAAACGCGACGGGGCAGTTAGTGGATTTTGTTTTCACCATTTTAGTCCAGATACGGTTCTCAAAGGAGCTGGAAATGTTTCAGCGACAAACTGCCCCAAGTCGATTAAGTCTTAGAAGCTATGTTATTCACATTATCATCAAGAGTCGTCTCCGCAAGGAAAGATAGCTCTGCAACTGACCTCCAATAGCTGTCCCCTGCAGAGATGGTAGGCTCTGCTAGATTGTAACCTGTCCATCTCGTGATCTTTCCCACCTACTTGTATCTCTGCCTACCTCTTGCTCGCCTTCCAACTTTACCCTTCAACAAAATGTCATGTCTTTTAATATGTCCAAAATATTTAATTTATCTTATATTTTAATTCCTTTAATAGTTTTTTTTTAACCAAGTTCTTTTAGAGACTCTGTGTTCATTTTCTTCCTCCTCCATGAAGTTCTTCCTATTCTTCTAGAGGCCTGTACCTTCATCTTAATGACATTAATTATGTTTTTTTAGCTGTGTGCTCTTTGTCCATGTTTCTGTGCCACACATCGAATGTAGCATGCAGAATAGATGTAGCATTTAATAATTGTCGTTTTGTGATGTTAATATTTACCTAGTGTTATTAAAAACACTTTTAGTCTTTTATATTCTCCTTTTAACTTCTTTTTTCATGTCCACCATCATTTATGATTATGTGTCCAAGATATTGTTAATGATCTACTCATTGTATTATCTCTCCATGTCTTGTTATGTCTAGCGCCTGTCCCTCTGTGATTTTGATTATCATGTTTTTTTAAAATTTCTCATCTGGATTCTCTTTCTTGTATCCCTTCTTCCTCATGCATTGCATAATGTTGTTTACATCAAACTTTAAATCCAAAAATATATTTATACCAATACTGAGGTGCAATGGAACGCACTGCTCTCGGCGGACCCAGGGTTAGCAGATAACCAAGATTCCAAATGTATCTCCTCGCGGTGCACTCTGGAAACAGAAATGCAGCAGCTCGAGCTGATTCTGGCCAAATCATTTGTGGATCGTGTCCGAGAATGTGGAGGTAGCATATGGAAAGAGATTTGCCTGCATGATAAACAGACAATATCTCCGACAGCACCAGCATCACCACATACAGCAGCAACGTCAACATACAGCGAAGCTAGTCAGTCCAGTCCGAACATTGGAGGGGCGGCCAATGAAAAAGGCATGAAAAGGTAGATGCAAGGCGAGAGACAAATAGATTTCATACTGAGTACAATGAAAAAATGAAAGGGCAGCGCCAACTGCAAATAAAAAGTTAAAACATTCCACAGAAATGGGAACTACAAGCTCTGTTAGTTCGTGACGAGCTTATGGTTACCTGTGCTCTTTATGGGCAGAGACCCAGACCCAATAATGGGCGTCTAGCAAGGCAAAAAGACCTGGCCTAACTCTAATGTCGAGCCTTCCTATACCGGAAACATGCTCGCGAAGAAAAAGGGTTCCGTACCCGTTAAGTTCAGGCCAAAAAAAAAGGGACAAAGATGGCAACCCTGGCCCAACTCTACTGTTGGTTTTCCTATACCGGAAATACACTTGCAGAGAGAAAGGGTTCAGTACCCGATGGGCTCAGGCGCTATTGGGACAAGGTCGCTCAGCTCGAGGGCACCTTGCTCTCAAACGCGTGGTGAGAGACTCAAACTTCGGCGAGGGGTTCACGATGTCGGTGAGCGATACCTCGGCTAAGAAGGCGAAAGAGCCAGGGTCCAACTCTTCTGGCGAGTTCTTCCTCATATGGAACCAGGCTCGCGGATGAGAAATCGTTCAGTACCCGATGGACACAGGCACAGTACGTCCATTACGCGAGGTAAGTTCATAGACGGTGGAACACCTTGTGCGAGATAGACGTGCTCGACAATCGTCTTAGCGAAGAGTCACTATACACCAGCGTGCCCGGCGACAGATAGACAGGCTTCACGGACTAGGGAAGTCTCCCGAATTAAAGGCATGACGAAAACGGATCTGTTGGACCTCGGACGTCCAGTTCACAAGTGACCAACCGAGGTGCAAATAACACAGTTCTACTGTGGAACTGGCAGCAGCACAACGTACTTCACGCTCCCCGACGGAAATCATACGATATATTCGTTGTGGTTATATGAGAGCAAACGCAGAAGAAGAAGATACCAATACTGTTTAACCAGAGCCGGGCATGATCTCTGCGCATAATGTGTGGATCTGTTATCTCTTTCTCTTGTCTCTTACACTGTTTCTACACCTGGAAGCCACAGAAACTTACAGTGGGCACGGATAAATATTTTGGAATTGCGAACCAACAAATATGTTCCAAAAAAAGGGGGGGGGATAGGACGACAACCACCTGAACGATACACAACAAGATTGATAGATTTAAGGCTCAAACAACTTGTGAATATGCACAAGAACTCAATCAACTTTTCTAGGCACCAGGGTCGAAACGGTAGAATATTTGTGATAAACATAAAAGGGGTCATGGGACAATAAAGGGTTGAGAAGCATTGGTTTAATTATTTTGTTTTTAGTATATGGTGTTACTAAAAATCAACATATTTCCCTCTAAGACAAGGTATGGGATCCCACACAGGTCTCTAAGACAAGGCCCGGGATCCCACAATGTCACTAAGTCTATAGCTTTCGTTTCAAATCAAATGTAACGCCCCAGATATACTATATCTATAGTTGTTCAGAATGTCTTTGAAGCTATCTATCCATCTTATTTGTGGTCTTTCTTTGATTCTGTAACATGATTGTGTTTTCTTATAAATGCTTGTGGGTTAGGGAGTTACGCGTGTTCCATTCTCATAAAATGTCCAAACAATTTTATTTGCTATCTCTCGATGTATTCAATGTATGCCAAACCTTTAACATGAAGATAAATATAGAAAAGATCAAAGTAATGAAGATAGGAAGAACAGAAAGAAACACCAATATCTATTACTATCAATATATATTGGAAACAATGGACTTAAATAAGTTCAGAATTCATATACCCAGGAAGCACTATAATAAACGGTTATAGCAGCAAAGAAATAAGCAATAGATGTAATAAGCATACCAAGCCCTAAGGCAAATGACACCAATATTCAGAAACAGAAATGTAGATTTAAATACCAAAATAACACTATTCAAACCAATAAGTATGCCAATGCTTTGCTACCAATGCCAAACATAGACAACGACAGCACAAGACAAACGTTAACTTGCGACAGTTGACATGGCATACTTACGCAGAATACTAGGAATATCGCTAAGAAAAAGAGTGAGAAATGGGGACATTAGACAAAGAACCGGCACCGCCCCAATCTTGAGTATATTACTAGACAACAGATCAAATGGTTGGCATACATCAGCAGCAGACTACCATCAGGCAGCATACCACAGCAAGCTATGCTAGACGGATACAGTGAAGGCTGACCTAGAGGCCGACCACGAAAACGATGGACCACCGCAATAAAAGAGGCGACAAATTTCACAATATACTCAGCACACACGAAATCTCCAGAAATCTCTTCTACCTCTGCCGCTGAAAAGGCAACAAAGGGTTTAGCGAATAGACTGATAGATAGATGTGTGAATATGTCAGCGTCCGAGCCTGACGTCGGTAACAGATCGTTAATAAAAAAAATATTATCTACCATTTGATATTTGACTTCATCATTTGATTCACCATTTACTTCATCAGCGGATGTTGAGGATAAGCTGAAATGATAAATCACTGCGTATCTTTTTTGTCACTATCTTGCTTTTAACTCTCAAGGGCTGCGGCAACTATAGTGTTAAGTCAGTCGTCTGCAGACTAGCAGTCCCGAGTCTCTAGTTTACTAGTTGGTCGTGATTGAGATCAAATGTGCGCCCATGGTTCTCCCAGACACAAGGAAGTATGGTGCCAGGCTCATGTTATGAAAAGGTCAATGAATGGCATCGTCGCTACAGAGAAAGTTATGTTAGCGACGCAAGTGAAACGGCTTCTGGTCAGCCATTGACTAGGTCAGTGGTTCACTTATGGGAAAACAGCGCGCTATGACGCCTGGTCATAACACTAATGCTTAACTTTTAGCATATTTCTCTGTCGAGACATCCGTTCTTGGTGATTCTTGAATGCACGTGGGGCATTCCCATAGGTGCTCCGCCATCTGTTCCAGCAGCCATCCCAGTGTATGGAGACTCAGAGTCCCGGTCAGGTGTTGATTGTGTGATCTTCGGGAAAATTGATTAAACAAAAGTAATTTACAAAAAAATTACTTTTCCTTCCCTCACCTCTAGATACTTCCATTTCTTTCTCTGTATGTGTACGTTCTCAGCCTCATTGGCATCATCTTCATCTTGAAACAAATTTATTACGGCCTTGATCAATTCTGCTTTATCTCTTCTCAACAAAGTGCCGTCTATCGCCGCATTGCCTGCCAATAAGTCTGCTCTCTCGTTTCCTCTGATCCCAGAATGACCAGAGCAGTATATCCATGTAAAGCTCTGGACAAATGAGTTGTTCAATAAGTCCCATCATTCTTTTCTTAGCATGAACTTTTATATTTTGCGCAGCATGCTTTGAGAGTATGTATTACTGCGTGTGTTGATGTATCAGTTGATGTACAAATTAAGTGCTGCTGTAACTCCCTCTATTTCCATCCTCATACTTGATGTGACACTGGAATAAGCTGAAGATTTCTCATTTTCGCCGTTTTTGTAGGCAACAAAACCCCAACTGCTTATATTTGTGTTTCTGTTATCGGGGCCATCTGTATATATAAATATGTCTTGTGGTTTCGAGTGTAGCTGGGCGAGTTCATGCACTTTATCCTGGACCCTGACACCCGTCCATTTTCGATACCCTTTATCTACTCGTAGTTGTATTATTACTTTGGTCAGTGATTTCTTCTCAGTGTCTACCTCCACCTATTCACTGCCTTTTCCTATTTCTTCAAATTCACATACTCTTCGCAGTGTGTCTTTAGCCTCTGCCATCCATAACCTGCAACATTTGATTTATTTTTCCTTTGACTCATCTAGACGTTGGTGTAATGGGTGGTGGTTGTATTCTGTCACTTTAATGTACGACCTAACTTGTGCTATCTGATGCTATCTGATGCTATCTGATGCTATCTGCTATCTGATACTTGTGCTATCTGACTCTAATGCTGGGGAGATCAAGCAGAAATCTCATAGGTGTATCTCTAGTACACCCCAGTACCGCTCTCATTGTCTCATTTTATACATTTTTAAGTCTATCGACTTGTGTCTGTGACAGTGCCTTGATGAACATACTGCCTAGATATTTGTACTCAGAAACTTGCTTCACCTTGATATTACGAGCATTTCTTTAATATTTTATGAGAATTGCGTACTTCTGATTTTCATTTGTATGTTGATGTTGATGTTGGACTCGTTGCAAGTTGTTATCAACGATTTGATTTGCTGTTGCAAGTTGTTATCAACGATTTGATTTGTTGTTGTAGTTGTTCCTCATCTTCCTAAATAATGTTCATATCGACCGCATTAAAGATTCATACAGAGTTATATCATTTGTCAAAATCGAAAAAAACTGCAAAAAAAAAGGGTAATGCAGTCTTGCTAATCGCTGGTGATACACATAATAATACACACATATCAACGTTTCGCCCAAAATACACTTATCAAGAATAACATAATAATATAAATATGAATAACATAAAATAACATATGATGTATGAATAACATAAAACGACGAGTAACAGTGGCATTATTCATGTTCACATGGCATGGCTAAAAATGGATACATCCCGGAAGAGTAAAACTAGAAAGTCATAGGTCAAACGACACGAACAGAAAACCGGACTTGACACGCACTTGAGAACAGTCACATTTATCAATTTGGCGTAATAGAGCCATTTAGGATCAATGCCCGACAGCCCTACGGGTAGATATCATATTCTTCCATAATTTTCAGTCTGTTTTGCTATCTCGATATTTGGGTGTTTTCTTTCTTTTTTAAATTTGTCTTGTTTCACTTCTGACCTAGTTTTTTTCCTCTTCCGATGTGTAGCTATATTTATCTCTGCAATGTGAACGTTAAAAGTGCCGTTCTTACTCGACGTATTATGTTGTGAAATGTGTTCTTGATAAGAGCCTTTCAGTTAAAACGTTGATTCGTGTGTGTTATTATGTAAGTTACCACTGATTCGTAAAACAGTATTTTACACTATTCCAAGTTAATTGGTCGCCGTCTTCTTGTTCAAATCAAGTCGATTATTTTTACTCAGCTCTCCCCCTTTTATTTATTTTAACTTAGCTCTGTCCCTTTATATTCATCTTTACTCAACTCTGTCCCTTTATATTTATCTTTACTCAGCTCTGTCCCTTTATATTCATCTTTACTCAGCTCTGTTCCTTTATATTTATCTTTACTCAGCTCTGTCCCTTTATATTTATCTTTACTCAGCTCTGTCCCTTTATATTTATCTTTACTCAGCTCTGTTCCTTTATATTTATCTTTACTCAGCTCTGTCCCTTTATATTTATCTTTACTCAGCTCTGTCCCTTTATATTTATCTTTACTCAGCTCTGTTCCTTTATATTTATCTTTACTCAGCTCTGTTCCTTTATATTTATCTTTACTCCGCTCGGCTCTGTCCCTTTATATTTATCTTTACTCAGCTCTGTCCCTTTATATTTATCTTTACTCAGCTCTGTCCCTTTATATTTATCTTTACTCAGCTCTGTCCCTTTATATTTATCTTTACTCAGCTCTGTTCCTTTATATTTATCTTTACGCAGCTCTGTTCCTTTATATTTATCTTTACTCAGCTCGGCTCTGTCCCTTTATATTTATCTTTACTCAGCTCTGTCCCTTTATATTTATCTTTACTCAGCTCTGTCCCTTTATATTTATCTTTACTCAGCTCTGCCACATTGTGTTATTCTCTTATGTATACATTAAACTGATTAGACATGCAGAAAATATTTAAAAAACATGATAATCAGTAAGATCAAAGAGGAACAAACGCTGAACATAAAAGTAAATAGACGGATACTAAAACAAGTAGATCATTACCAATAACTTGGACACATATATAATCACGCATGATGGTTGATGTGAGACATGTTACAAGGAATATATGAATGGTTAAAAGTACTTTAAATAGTAGAGAGTTCGTCTTACAACCGGCAGGTCCATGGTTTGACTCCTAGCAAGGACTGGGTTTTTTCCCCCCGTTGGAGCGTTAATTTAAAAACTCACCCTGTACATAACGGGACGACAGCAACAGCATGCGGTCTTTGTCACACAAGTTACTCGCTGCCTGCCTTCAATTCCCTATATATATATTGGTGTGTTTTCTATTTAAGATAAGAAAAGAGTGAGTGACATTTAATATTCACAGTATCACATGAATGTACTGTGTAGGTCATGCGGGAGGCAGTGACAATAATAGAGTTAATGCACTGACGGGCAGGGCAAATAGATGGGTCAAAGATGAGCAGAGTCAGAGCTGAGTTAATTAGTGAAGTTTTTGATACACTACAAACTGATGTCGAGGATGACGATAGAGACAATGTTCAAGCTCAGATGGATGATGATAGAGATGGGAATTACCATGGGTGAGATATGACAGTGCACCCTCGCTGGAAAGATCAGAAAAATACACAACAAACAACGGACTAGTATACTGAGCTTATATACCCTTAGATGTTTGATGTATTGGCGAGCTGGACATTTATCGTAATGTCCCTAATGTTGCATTGTTACTTCATAATAAAGAAGCATCAAAGCTTGATGAACATTGATCAGGATGTCCCCCAGTGATGCAATGCTGCTTAATAATGAAGAAGCATCAAAACGTGGGAGAACGATGATTGCAAGTACAGCACTTCGTAGCATAGTACTAGAGAGCTGGAGAAGTTATTCTTCCTTCATTCTCAAATTCCTATAGACTAGCAGGATGTAATCCGGAGAACGGAATGTGTCGTGTAATAGTTTGCATTTTGCTGCGATTATGCGCCTTCGACCTGACACATCCGACTGCAGCAACATTTTGGGTTCCTTTGAAAGTATATGGGATGGGCAGGTCAACTCCACTCCATAGCCTCCTTAGCCGCCTATTACGACATTAATGGAAGGTAAACACGGATAATACGCATTACTTTCTTTCCAGGCTTCGGTAACACACGATCTGGATAAGTTCAA
Source organism: Meghimatium bilineatum (assembly GCA_034231615.1). Taxonomy (NCBI): domain Eukaryota; kingdom Metazoa; phylum Mollusca; class Gastropoda; order Stylommatophora; family Philomycidae; genus Meghimatium; species Meghimatium bilineatum. The sequence continues at coordinate 30,336,821 of CM067305.1, read as the reverse complement.
AGCACATGGCTCGTCCACGTACCGTACCTAGTCAAAGTACAAGTCTCAAATTCACGTACCGTACCTAGTCAAAGTACAACTCTCAAATTCACGTACCGTACCTAGTCAAAGTACAAGAATCAAGTTCACGTGCCGCTAATTTCTAAGTTTACCTAGTTCGATAAACTGTTTATTTTCCGGATTTTTTTGTGTGTCAGGAAACTTGGGAAACTGTCAATCGTCACATAGCTTGCTACTCTATTCTACAATTGTTACTTTAGCTAGATGGAAGGTACTGGGTACTTATTTGACGCTGTAAACTCCAAAACTATGCTTGCAGTGATAGTACCTCTCACTATGGCCACATTAGATCATGACAGACATGTATCAGTGGTTATACTATATAAAAATACAAATTTCCACAAAGAAAAGCTACATAAACAAGGGACATATTACATGAATTCATTTTATGTTAACTAAACGTACTCAGTTTTACCTTAGCCCAGTAATATAACTTCTAATATTTATCAGTTATATTCAAGAAACTTATATAAAGCTCAAGACATATAAATACTTACATAAAGTTCAAGACATGTAAACACTTACATAAAGTTCAAGACATGTAAATACTTACATAAAGTTCAAGACATGTAAAAACTTACATAAAGTTCAAGAGAAGTAAAAACTTACATAAAGTTCAAGACATGTAAAAACTTATATTTTATGGTAGTGTGTCCTGATATAACCTAATTATGCCTTGTCTGCTGATTGAAAGGGGCACGGCTCTCCAAAAGAGCGGCAAACTCATTAACTACCTAACTAACGAAACTCAAATATTTACATAATTTTCAAGAAACTCAAATACTTACAAAAAGCTCAAGAAACTTTTTTCAAAATACTTACATAATGTTGCAATATCAGATTTACCAGCAGGTAATGACTAACTCCTGAAATATTACTTCTGACTAATACTAAAAATGTTAATCTTGTGAGGCTAGTATCTCAGCTTGAAGGAGAAATTTAAGAAGTAGTGGCACGTGATTTGCGTTCCTTTCACTTAACAACACGTTCTGAAATTGAAATGACATCTATGCCATCACTGATTCAATATTAGAAGCAAGTTTTAATCAGTATGGCAATTTTTACATGTTCTTTTTTTCTATTCTAAAAAATTATTTTAGTTTATTGTGTGTTCTACAATTGTGAAAACAATATTTAAGCTATTTGTATATTTTATAATTGTGAAAATAATATTGAGTTTAGTGTATGTTTTACAATTGTGAAAATAATATTTGAGTTTAGTATATGTTTTACAATTGTGAAAATAATATTTGAGTTTAGTGAATGTTTTACAATTGTGAAAGCTATCTTTGGCATGCACCTGTATGGTAAATAACAGTTACAATTCTTATGAGAAATATTCACTACACACAATTCTATTTCAAACGTGGTAAGGTGTATTATATACCTTCTTGAAAGGAAAAAGGAAAATGGAAGCTCATTTTGAAAAAATAAAATTAAGCAAGCACAACACGTGACACACGTTCACAAACCAATGAAAGAGTTATTTTTTGATTGGATAAGGCGGGACTACAGACATATCGATCTTCGGGGTTTTTTGCGATTTTTTTATCTAACTGTAACGACGATTGGGGAGATTTTTATGAGAGAAATGGTGGCTAGTGTATGATTTGTATTTGCCAACAGCAGAATTTCTAAAAACAGAGTGGCATTTCGAAGATTTTGTGACAGTTTATCGGAACCAAAGAGCCTTGCTACAAAACTAAAAGTGTATAAAATATCGTTATCGTTTACACTTCAGTGAGTCCTTGACATTGTTTGACAGACATGCCTGAAAATGTAACCACTTCTACAAAATATAAGAAGCTACAACGTGGGGTCAAACAAGGATGCGTTGTTGCTCCAAAATTATTCAGCCTAATGTTTTCTGTAATGTTGACAGACGCATCTAGAGCAGGTTTCGTAACAAGCATACACATAAAATACAGAAAAGGCGGCAAACTTTTCAATCTTCAGTGTTTGTAAGCCAAAACTAAATTGAGAGGCACAATGGTCAGAAAACTCCTCTATGCGGATGACTGCGCACTGTACGCGGATTCTGCAGACAGTATGCAGGTCGCCATAAACGAATTTGCTGAAGTCTGTGCTAACTTTTGCTTCACATCAATACGAAGAAAACAGAGATCATATCTCAACCAATACCAAATAATCCATATTTAAATTCTCATATAAAAATCAAGCACAATACCTTCAAACAGTCAATAGTTTCACCTACCTTGACAGCACTCTTTCACAAGTTGTAAACATTGACACCTGAGGTAAACAACAGAATAGCGAAAACCACATTAGAAAGTTTGCTTAAAAATGTATGGGAGTGAAAGTAAATAACAATTACCACAAAACTCGTAGTTTACCAGGTAGCATTACTTCTTTATGCCTGTGAAACATGGACAATATGCGCCAGATTCGCTAGAAGGCTCAACCATTTCCATATACGCTGCCTTCCATATTCTCTCTACTTCAAGATCCATTGGTAGGATAAATTGCCAGACAGTGAAGTACTGATGAACTGAACGTCTGTAAGCATGTTAATGAAGGCACAGACATGCTGGGCAGGACACGTGGTCCACATGAAAGATCATCGTCTACCACAAACGTTATTATATGGAGAACTCCAGACTAGCTCCCGCAAGTCCAGAGGACAGAAGAAGCGCTTTAAAGACACAATTAAAACATCATTGATTCACTTCAGCATAGAAACAAATTTATGGGAGAGTCTTGCACAAGAAATATTCGACTGGCGCCGTAGAATCAAGCGTGGTGCAGCAGCTGCAGAAAACATGCGACATCATGCTACGCAACAAAAACTCGCTAGAAGAAAAGAAAGAGCTGATAAATATTGCACAGACTCCTCCCATACATGCTCAGAGTGCGGTAAACAATTCCCGGCACACATATGACTTATTAGTCACAGTCGGGCAAACCACAGACATCAGCTTCATCATCATCTCAGTTGAGTTAAATGATCATCGTCGATACGACCGGCGAACGACAAGTTAGACATACCTGAAAATGTAACCACTTCTACAAGAGTTGTCCTCCTTACCCTCCGCTTGCGATCCATGTCCTTTCAACTGACACTAGATCATCTTGCAACTTTATTCAAGTTTACTCAATTTTATTCAAGTTTGTTCACATTTACATACATTTATTCAAGTTTGTTCACATTTACATACATTTATTCAAGTTTGTTCACATTTACATACATTTATTCAAGTTTGTTCACATTTACATACATTTATTCAAGTTTGTTCACATTTACATACATTTATTCAAGTTTGTTCACATTTACATACATTTATTCAAGTTTGTTCACATTTACATACATTTATTTTAGATTACTCACATTTTGCATACATTTCATCATCATGCGTACATTTACTCAAGTTTATTCGCCTTTACATACATTTACTCAAGTTTACCCAACCTTTACATACATTTTCTCAAGTTTACCCAAACTTTACATACATTTGCTCAAGTTTACCCAACCTTTACATACATTTGCTCAAGTTTACTCAACCTTTACATACATTTGCTCAAGTTTACCCAACCTTTACATACATTTATTCAAGTTTACCCAACCTTTACATACATTTGCTCAAGTTTACCCAACCTTTACATACATTTGCTCAAGTTTACCCAACCTTTACATACATTTTCTCAAGTTTACCCAAACTTTACATACATTTACTCGAGTTTACCAACATTTACATATATGTATTCTAGTTTACTCACCTTTACATACATTTACTCGAGTTTACCCATCATTACATACAGTTTACTCGAATTTACCCATCCTTAGATGCTTTTCCCAGATACTTCCTTTCACATGTACTGATTTTCCTCTGATGCGAAACTGATAAAGACCATGTTTGACATTGGTAGCAGATTGTTGGCATAAAAATTGTAGACATTTGTTTGTCTTTTGTTTTCCATTTTGATATTTGGGCGAAGAAGTAATGGTGAAAGTTAGTAGGTCAGTGTAGTTGCTTTCTGGCACCTTATTTCTATTTCTCTATCTAGTCTTCCATTTTATGAAACAATTCTGCCTAAATATTTAAATTAAGTGGCTTGTTTCACGTTGGTGTTATCTATTGTTATATCCATCGATGTTGTAATCTTGCTAATTTTCATAACTTCTGTTTTTTTAATGTTAATTTTCATATTGTACTTAATACATGCGAATAGCAATGCATTGATGTGAATATGCACATTGTCTTCAACTTTGTATATTAGACTTTGATCGTTGCCAAATAATAGTTCGTTGATTTCATTATTAATTCTTCATTGGGTTTATTTGCAATGTTTTTCTCTTTGTTGATGAGAGCTTTTTTTATTATTCTGTCCATGTATATGTTGAAAGGTAGGGGTGAAATTATGCATCCTTGTCTTACTCCAGATCTTGTTTCGACAGGTTTAGTCATTTCATCTGTTTGGCATCTTTGATATATCGCTTTTATATTATCTAACAATTGTCCTCTGATGCAATAAATTTCTAATATCTCCCAGAGAATGTTTCTAACTACTCCGTCAAATGCCATTTCCTGGTCTGCAAATACTGTGTTTTGATCTTGATTGTATTTGTTCTTTTCACTTAGTTGTCTCACTGTGAATAGTGCGTCCGTATAGCTTGTCCCTCTTCTGAAGCCACATTGAGCGGGATTCAGCTGTGGTTCTGCAGTGTATCATATTCTCTAGTACTTTTGCGTAGACTTTACCTTAATAACTTAATCAAGAGATGCTTCTATATGATTCACATTCTCTCTTCTTCATTTCTTCTTCGTCATACGCCTTGCGGCGGACCCTCTGAAAGCATTCCGCTGACCATCCTGAGAAGGACGTATGAGAGTGAACTGCGCAGTCATGTTTTACAGCAAGCTGCGTTTCTGCGTCTTTCGACCTGACACATCCGTCTTCAGCCAGAATTATTTTGGGTGGGGTTGGTATTCCCGTATCTTCGATCCCTAGTACTTGACTAGGCTACAGCAGGGTTACTGCACTCCTGTTTCCAAGCCCACTTCGTGGAAGTGTACTCAGGGGCTTCATCAGCTGTGGTTCGCTGACCCTGATGCTCGACCAGCTATGGAGCGCCAGCCTGTGCACTCTGGTGTGCATGTCATCTCTGGATCCACATTCTCTCTTACTATCTTTGTTGTTTTTTTCAACTTGGCACAATTACTGATTTATGTTAGTCGTCTGGTACTTTTCTTTCTGTCTAGGCTGTTGTGAATAATCTTGCTAGCCGCTGGACTCCAACGCACTGGCCATCCTCCCACTCAGTGCGTAACGCACATATCGAGTGATTGGGGGCTCTCATCGCGTAACGTGTAGAACGTTGGCTGTGTCGGTATATGCGTCTTTATCGGAATTTCGTTCCGTTTAATTATGTTAGCTTTTTGTTCAGTTAAACCTGGTCACTTATCTTTGTAGAGTACCTTATATTTTATTTCATATATAACATACACCAGACAGTTGTGGTGACATGATTACCCGAGTAGGTTCGTAGTGACTGGCGTACCAGAACTGCGACCTCCACTATTTTGTCATGGTTGTAAAGCTCTGATATAAGCAAATTTGATTAAAGCCCTCGGGCGAAAGAAGCGTACCTCACCATAAGAGGTACATTGTAATTTGACAAAAAACTAGTGATATCCTAAGAATATCCCGGGTGTCGTGGTGGGATTACTGGAACCATGATCACTATTTTTGATGATTACGAGCTCTGATATAACCTAATGTGACCTACATCCGAGGCTGAAAAGATCGTGTATCTCAGAATCAGAGGTGGTTTTTATTTAATAAAACTATTATTTGATGGGTCATAGCTTTGATATAACCTGAATAATATTGATTATAATTTATAATCGCGATATAAGTTGATAAATGATCATCACACTAAACATAATAGTGCATGTAACAAATACATGTTAAATACGGACAATATATAATTGCAATCATTTTATAACACGGAATAATATTTTTAACATTACATGATTCGCTAGTGTTGATGTTGTATGTATATTTTATTTTAATTTTTAACAGTTATTTTGTGACATAGATTGACAAAATTATCAGCTTCAGCAGTATACTGAACGAGTTGTATTCTACACACACAAAAATTTTTCTTACGATCTAAATATGGACAATGTATAATTTCAATCATATTATAATAATAAATAATATATTTATCCATGAAAATAAGTTTAGTGATTATTAACGGTATATAAACATTTTATTTCGGAAATTTATTTAGTAAAATATGCTAAGAAGTTTGACACGGTAGGAAGTAATTAAAAGTAATAAGACTAATAAATTTAAAAAAAATAACAACAAAAAATAAGATATCTGCACACTATTCACAGTAACTCACATATATAATGAAATTATCTTTGCTTCGGATACTGCAATGAATTATTCAGTTAATTTTTTTTAAAATTCCAATAGTGATTTTCAGTCGTACTCAAGAAGTCAGTCCGATAATATTTATCTACTGCGTTCATTTTCACGAGTCCCAGCCAGGCAGATAATTAGACTCCAAGGTGAGCAATAAATATGTCACCATCTTCAACATCTTTTTGTTTTACCATCAATCTAGAATACGCCTTCAAGGATTCTTCTAGTGACGTTTATATCCGCATGAAACCTGACGGGTCACTCTTCCATTTAGCTCGTTTAAACGCCAAAATAGAACCCACAGATAATCTTTGTAATGAACTCCTTTCGCTGATGATGCTGCCTTGGCTTAATATTCTGAGAATGTTCTCACGTCTTATAACTAGAATGGGGAGAGGGGGAATGTGACATTTTCTCTTTCATTATTTAATTATAAGTTTTACAAAGATTGTAGTTTTGTGTCAAGAGACTATTGCACCTGAATACACTTCTCTATTACTGCCATCTCAATCAAGTACACAAATTATACTACCTTGGTTTCACTGTCATGGTCTCTCTATCGTTAGGTGAAGAAATACACGCACGAGTAAAGTTATCACGTTAAGCAGATTATCAAGGATAAAGTGGGAAAACATAACATGGACATTGCAGACGAAGATGCAAATCTGTCAGGCGTGTGTACTCACCATTTTATTATACGGTTCACAAACATGGACATCTACAGACATGAGAGAAAATATGTTTCAGGGTTGGTTGCTGATCCACGGTCCATGGACTCATGCCCTTTGACCCAGTATATATATTTCATTAGATTCAATATGTTTTCACCTTCGCCGTCTTTTCACCGTATTGAGCATCAAATGGCAGGACAAAATCACAAACACAGAGGTAATATAGTTAGAAAAATTATCATCAATAATGGGAACATTCGGCATTAAAGCACTTTGATGGCTGTCATTTGCCACGAGTGAGCAACACCCGTATTCCAAGGCAGATATTGTTTGACCAACATTTCAAGGGGCTTTTCAAAGATTCATCTATTGACTACGATCGCTGCGAAAAACCTAGCTTTGCTGTCAACGTGCATGAAGGTGGACATCACACCTAGGCGCTACAAACGGGAAGCACTTCTGAGGCACAGATGTGAACCCTATAATGGATAAATTCTCCCGTAGATGTATATAGTTTTTTTTCGGGTAGTGATAACTTTTGATAGAGAATGCAGGGAGAAGTGTTATATTGCTGTCGAATCTGAATCTGAGGTGCAGGCATTGATCAGTGAAAACTCCAAGGTGGTGATTTGGTTATATACACTGATGGTTCTGCTGTTGGACGTATGCGTAGTTCATGGATCTTCACATCGCAGTGTGTAGGTAAGAATATTAGAGAGGAATGTGGAGCCTTCGCTGTAACTACAAGTTGCGAGTCAATGGAAATTATTACAGTGACCATGCCTTGAACTGTATAGACACACAGAGCGCAACTCATGCCTTCATTCTCAGAGACTCAATGAGCATGATCAGGACAATACAAGCGGGATGTATTCATAAACATAGCTTGATGCTGTCGTGAGGTCATTTACGTGTTTTACAACTCCTTGTTGGATGATCTATATATTGGTGGTGATCTATATGCGTTGTCTATTTTGTGGTTCGTGATTATCTTGTTGTTTCTCATCGTAAAGTGGTTTCCTTTATGGAATTTCTGTTATTGTATTATTATATTTGTTGTTATTGTAGTAATTCTTCAGATGTTCGTTGTGTGACTGTGAACTGGGTGAGGTTGGCCCTATCTAACACGTAAGTAATTCTTAGTTTCTAAAAGAAAGAAAACTGGTTTACACATAGATATCTTTAATAACAACTTTCTTTCATGGACATAAATTTCGTGAGTACAATCAAAGTTACGAAATACGAGTATAACACATTCTTTCAGTCTTTATACTCACAGAAAAGGAAGCAGTTGATTCCCGGGGCTAGAGGCTAACGGTCTAATTTTTTAAACATACAATCAACTCGTTTACCCTGACTGTTCTACTAACAATAGTATAACTTAGTTCAAAAATTGATTGATAGTCACTATTAACCTATCCTTAAAGTCAATACTCGCAACTGTCATGTTTACTTCTATGATTAGTCCACCTATTTCAGCAGAATTGAACACGAAACTAAGTGTTACATTGATAACGTAGTGTTCACTGTTCATAAAAATGGTTCCTCATCCATCTATTAACTCACACTAATACATTTGTTTATCCATATACTTTCACACTTATTCATTCGCTCATCTATCTATTATCTCACTGGTCCATTCACTCATTCATCTACTCTCACACTAATTAATTCACTCATTCATCTACTCTCACACTAATTAATTCACTCATTCATCTACTCTCACACGAATTCATTAACTCACCCGTCTACTCTCACACTAATTCATTCACTCATCCACCTAATCTCACACTAATTAATTCACTCATTCATCTACTCTCACACTAGTTAACTCACTCATTCATCTACTATCACACTAGTTAACTCACTCATTCATCTACTCTCACACAAATTCATTCACTCATCCATCTACTCTCACACTAATTAACTCACTCATTCATCTACTCTCACACTAATTAACTCACTCATCCACCTAATCTCACACTAATTCATTCACTCATTCATCTACTCTCACACTAGTTAACTCACTCATTCATCTACTATCACACTAATTAACTCACTCATTCATCTACTCTCACACTAATTAACTCACTCATTCATCTACTCTCACACTAATTAACTCACTCATTCATCTACTCTCACACTAATTAACTCACTTATTCATCTACTCTCACACTAATTAACTCACTCATTCATCTACTCTCACACTAATTAACTCCCTCATTTATCTACTCTCACACTAATTAACTCACTCATTCATCTACTCTCACACTAATTAACTCACTCATTTATCTACTCTCACACTAATTAACTCACTTATTCATCTACTCTCACAGAAATTCATTCACTCATCCATCTACTCTCACACTAATTAATTCACTCATTTATCTACTCTCACACGAATTCATTCACTCATCCATCTACTCTCACACTAATTAACTCACTCATTCATCTACTCTTACACTAATTAATTCACTCATTTATCTACTTTCACACAAATTCATTCACTCATCCTTCCACTCTCACATCAATCCGTTCAATCATTCATATACTTTCACACTAATCCATTCGCTCATTCATCTTCTCTCACACTAATCCATTCACGATTAATAATGTAAGTCTTTTCCCTTTCGGAAAATAGAAGATAATTAGTACTACACTTTAAGTAAAAATAGAACATAATTAGTACTACACTTTAAGTAAAAATAGAACATAATTAGTACTACACTTTAAGTAAAAATTAAACATGATAATTAGTACTATACAATAATTGAACCCAAAAAAAATGACAATATACTCTTTTCCCTTCTCGTTTATAATAAAAGTACAGAAAATCTGAGGTTTTCCCTCACAAAAGAGAAAATATTTTTGCTTTTTTTGTGCGTTCGTTCTCAAACAAACACCAGCTGCTTAACAGGAGTCTTGATCTAGGGGAAATAATTAGTGTATCGTTACTGCAACTAATACGCCTTTCTGCTTGACATTTGTGATTGCTTTAACTTTCCACGAGAATCCTCACCTCCTTAGTTGCCTCCTACGACATATATAGAAGGTGGCAGTTGTACTATATTCATTTCGCTCTCTGCAAGACACGGGCTATAGATCATCAATAAAGTAACGGGACAGATGAGCGGATTATTTTATGGAAACGTTGAACACTAACCTACACCTCCACATTTCACAACAACATCAAATCAAGAAAGTTGTCTTAGAATTTGAATATATACCCTCTGACATGAAAGAAATCACGAAACCAGAAATTGGTAATCCCGGTGGATCAGACACAATTCCTTCATAAACAATGACATAAGACATCCTCTCAGTAAAAAGACATGCTGCGCCAATTATTCAGGAAAATATGGAAACAGGAAACCATTCTCTAAAAACAAAAGGAGGGGCACCAAATTAAAGCTGTCAAAGAAATAGAAAATTTCTGAATGCAGCAATTAGTATAACACTCCTGGCAATGACCGGAAAAGTTCTGACCAGAATATTTCTAAATCGTATTAGAGAAGCTTTAGATGTAATACTTCTAGATCACGCAGAATTTTGAGCTATAAGATCATGTTCAGATCACATAGCCGTATTGAATTATTGTAAAGCAATTAAGCCAATGGCAAACGCATCTTTACGTGAACTTTGTGGACTTTGAAAAGTCGTTCATAATGTAAAGTGCACAGCGAGAATTTTCATATGAGCTCATCGGTAAAGGGAGACTATCACAACCACAAGAAATTAAAACTGCCGTCACAGATGCATGTCTGAATTACTATTGACAAATATCTTTTTTTAGGCCTATAGATTGTATGAAGCAACAGAAATACATATTATGAGATACAACGGCATTTAATAAATTTCTGGACAATCTTGATTTTACAGGTGGTTTGTGCATCATATAACATACAAACAAACAACAGTGCATTACTGAAACTTATCTTTCTGACCAGGTTATTGTGAATAACCTGGTAGAAACACATGGGTCCAGTGGTTAGCCAGATTATTCACAATAACCTGGTCAGAAAGAAAAGTACCAAACGACTGGCAAAAATCAGTAGTTGTACCACTATGAAAAAACAAAGGTAGTAAGAGAGAGTGTGAATCATATAGAGGCATCTCCTTGTTAACTCACACAGGTAAAATCTACTCACAAATAATAGAACAGAGAATGTGATACATTGCAGAAACACAGAAACGTTTCAACCAAAAGGTCTTTATCAAGACACAAACAAAACATTAAAAGACGACGAATAGAAAAATTATCACAACGTCCAACGGAAATATGGAAATGATATGCCGGAAGGTCAGAAAGTACATAAATACGTAAATATATGTGGAAACGAAACGAACAAAAAGATGAGTAAATGACGGAACAAAAAGAATAAAGACAAAGACCACACCAAACCAGTACTAGACATAAGAGTGGTCGGAATTGAGTCCAAAAGGCTTGAGTGCACCCAATTCGAAAATGAGACGATTTTCTAGAGCATACCTAGATCTATCATCGGTGGTGCAAGATCTGATGGCGGTGACCTGAATATCCAAAGCACCATGATGACCATCGCCGTTGAAGTGTGTGGCCACAGGAGTGGGTGTTCTGTGCTTGATGGCATGAAGATGGTTACAAAAGCGATCGCTCAATCGTAGGCCGGTTTCCCCGATGTACTGTTTACCGCAGCGTTTACATATGATCACGTAAATGACATTACGGGATTCACATGTAAAGGCCTCATCGATGGAGAAAGTGGCCTTGGGAAATTAAATGGAGCGCATCTGAACCACGTAAGGACATGTAAAGCAACGGACACGTGAGCAACGAACAGTGCCAAAATGGTCAGGAACAGAAGACTTAAGGTGGCTATGAACCAAGATGTCCCTCAGATTTCTATCACGCCTATAAGCCACCAAAGGTAAGTCATGGAAAGCGTCACGGGTGTCAGGATCAGACTGGAGAAGAGAATAATGTTTGAGCACGATGCGTCGAACAGAAGAGTTATGGGGATGAAAAGTAAGAACAAGTTTAACCCTATCGGAGGAGGAGGAAGAACCCTGAGAGTTAGTCAAGGTATCGAGGCGATACAAATGGCGCACACGGAGCCAAGCGGAAGAAAGAATGCTGTCAGGGAACGATCGTCTACGGAAAAACTCTATCATCTCAGAGGACTTGTCGAGAAAATCGTCGTAATCGCTACATAAGCGACGCAGGCGAAGAAGCTGGGAGTACGGTAGAGAGTTGCGACAAGCAGGAGGATGAGAAGAAGTGTAGAGAAGAAAGCCATGTGCTTCAGTAGGTTTATAGTAAACAGATGTGCTAAGGTAAAGGGGATGAATGGTGACAATGATGTCAAGGAAGTTGACAGAAGTAGTGGAGATATTAGATGTAAATTGAATAGCAGGGTTAAAACTGCCGATGAAGTTGATGAAACGAGACAATTCAACTTCGGACATGTCGGTGATACCTATCCCATCGTCAATGTATCTATGGAAAAGAGATGGGAACGGGCCATCATAGGTAGACCAAACTAAATGTTCCAGATGTCCCATGAAAAGACACGCATAGCTAGGTCCCATTTTGGTTCCCATGGCAACGCCACTGATCTGATCGAAAAAGTGTCCATCAAATTCAAAAGAGTTGAGCGTAAGCACCAGTTCAGCAAGACGGATAAGAGTAGAAGTGGATACAGAGGGGTGGGGACTCTTGTCAAGAAAGAACTGTAGAGCCCTGAGACCATCTGCATGGGGTATAGAAGTGTACAAAGAACAGACATCAAGCAAGAACAGACGATAGGTACGGTCAGAAGACAACTGGACGGTAGAAAAAATGGTTAGGACATGCTTAGTGTCTTTCAAGAATGAAGGCAGTTGTTCGACTAACGGCTGAAAAATGCTGTCAAGGAAGTCGGAGATGCGCTCAGTCGGACAAGAGCAAGCAGAGACAATAGGTCTACCCGGATTCGATGCCTTATGGATTTTAGGCAGCATATAGAAAACAGGTTTGCCTAAACAACTTTGATCGATACAAAGAGACTTGGCAGTGGTAGGAAGGTCATTGTTAAGGATAAGGGTTTTCACAGTGTTGTTAACAACCTTCTGGTTAGTTACAGTCGTATCAGATGTACGTGCAGTGTAGAAAGAAGGATTGGAGAGTTGTTGGTGGCCCTCCTGGAGGTAAAGGTCCTTACGCCAAACCACAACGGCCCCACCGTTATCTGCTGGTTTAATGACAATATCATCACGGCGACGAAGATGTGCCAAGGCGCGAGATTCTTCAGGGGTGATGTTTGAGCGACGAATGCGGTTGTGATGAAGTGTCTTAATGTCATGGAGAGTATTCTTGATGTAAAGATCAAGAGCTTGAGATGCACCAGGCTTAGGAGTCCAGGGATATTTCTTCTGTTCATATCTAGAAAACAAATCGTCAGTACAAGATGAAACTTTGCCAAAGAAATGATAATGAAGCCGAAGACGACGATGGTAGCGGTGGATATCCTGAAGAAGAGAGTATTGATCGCATGTAGGACGGAAAGGGACGAACTTGAGGCCCTTGCTAAGAACAGAAATTTCACTATCAGAGAGACTGAGATCAGGAAGAATGCGAACAACCGGTGCGTTGGAATGACCAGGAAGATGAACAGCAGCATTAGTAGTCAGGTGAGAAGTGGGAATGTCAGAGAGATTAGTGAAACGAGGTAGTAGAGAATTGACTACAGCAGGACTAGAACGGGGGAAAACAACGTGAGATGTGGATTGAAGAGAATTGAGTTTATTGTTGTGATGAGTGCACATAAACTGGTACAATAGACCGTTGAGGACGTGGATATACCCCGAAGGAGGGAGTACAGTAGAATGTTGTTGTAAGTAAGGAACTGTAAACGTTTTAAAAGTAAGACCTTAGAAGAGTCGAGATCAGATAAAAGATGAGTATGGTTAGAAGATATAATACGCATGCGTTGAAACGCGCATTTGTCGTCTATATATTGAATATGATTTGTGTATTGTAATTTTTATGATTTCTTGTGTGTTCATCATTGCCCATCATTACCCACTAGTTTTAGATATAGTCTATGGTGTCCCATTGAGATATATAAACCTGTGTTTTACGTAAGTCTAATTGTTATACAAAGATGAGGAAACTTCGCAAAAAGCACATGTCAGAAGTACAACATGAAAATTAATGTAAAATAAAAACAGAAGTTATGAAAATTAGCAAGTCTTCAACACCAATGGATATAACAATAGATAACACCAAAGTGAAACAAGCCAAAGAATTTAAATATCTAGGCAGCATTTTTTTCGAAGATGGACGACTAGACAGAGAAATAGAAACAAAGTGACAGAAAGCAAACACAGTGACTTACCAACTTTTACCATTACTTCTTCATCCAAAATCAAGATGAAATTTTAAAAAAAACAGAAAATATCTACAATTTGTATACCAACACTGTGCTACGAATGTCACACATAGTCTTTAACAGTTTCGAGCAAAGAAAAATCGTCACATGTGAAATGAAGTTAAGAAAAGCTGCAATGGTTACTAGACTAGATAAAGTAAGAAATGAAGAAATTAGGAAAATAGTTAGTATAATACCATGCATTGAACATATTGAGAGACAGCAAGTAAAATGGTTCGGTCACCTTATGAGAATGAAGCCAAACCAAATACCAATAAGAGCATATAAAAAAAAATAATATCCGGCCGAAAGGCCAAAGGTAGTCAAAGAAAACGGTGGATAGAAAACATCAAGATAGACTTGAACAAATATGGACTAAATGCAACCTCGGCGACACATCTGGCCTTGTAACGACAGCTTAAGCTCCCACACCTACGCTTAGCAAGTGTGAATGCGATCAAAAATCGTTCACCTGGGGAAAGACGAGAGACTGAAACTACAGCCACAATAATAACAGCAGCAACTAAACGGACTACAAATTAACGTGAATAAAAGAGAACTCATCGAAATAATGGAAAAGAGAAAAATTAAGGTCTTAGGTCTGGCGGACACTAGGAGAAAAGGGAACTTTAGCAGACAGGTTTATAAGGGATATATGATAATCTGCTCAGGCGGTATAAAAGCAAAGCATGGGGTAGGATTTATGATACATCCAGAAGAAGTAGCTACCTCCATTATAGACATCAACAACTATTCAGAGAGGATTATGAGCTTAACAATACCGATGTGGAAGAATAAAGGTAGTAAAAGAGAATGTACACAATATCGGGGCATCGCACTACTAAGCCATGTAGGCAAAATGTACGCCAAAATTATAGAATCTAGGCTGCCCATCATACAACCACAGATATCCGACGAACAGATGGGATTTAGAAAAAATAGAAGCTGCACAGATGCAATTTTCATTCTCAGGCAGATGGTGGAGAAAAACATATAATACAATAAGAACCTTTTTGTATCATTTTTAGACCAGGAGAAAGCCTTCGATAGAGTAGATAGAAGCGCTCTATGGCACACACTGACTAACTACGGAGTCAACAACCACCGTATTAAAGTATGTCAAAACTTATATGTGAACTGTGAGAGGGTAATTTGAACGAATAAAGGAACATCATAACCATTTAAAGTCACATCGGGAGTTAGGCAAGGATGCGTTTTATCACCACTCATGTTCATCACATATATCGATAGCATTACGAAAAAAGCCAAGATGCAAAATGAATATACAAAAGAGCTACTCTTTGCCGACGATCAGGCTATAATAGCAAATGAAGAAACTGAACTTCAACGTCATCTAACATCCATGGACATCGAGTGCAAGAACAACAACATGAAGATAAGCATAGATAAAACAGAAACTATGGAAATAGGGAGGGATACACACAATCTAGATATATAAGTAGAAAAAAGTCATTAAACAAACCAACACCTTCAAATACTTAGGCGTAACATTCTCTTCAGATGGAAAGATGGATACCGAAATAGACATTCGTTGTAGCAAAGCGAATCAAATACTGGGTCAATTATCCCCTTTATTGCAACACAAAATGCTACCAATGTCAACAAAAAACATCCAAAGTATCTTCATCCCAACCCTGTGCTACCAATGTCAAACATGGTCCTTAACAACAAAACATAAGAGACAACTGGTTACAACAGAGATGAGATATCTGAGAAAAGCCACAGGAGTGACCAGAAGACACATAATTAGAAACGATGTCATAAGAGAAAGAGTGGGTGTCATATCAATTCTACAATATAGAAAACCAACAGATACAATGGTTTGGTCATCTGGAAAGAATGCCGTGTGATTCATTAGTTTATAAAGCATATACGAAGAGAGGAGAAGCAGAAAGAAGAGCCAAGGGTAGACCTAGAGAACGCTGGATCGGCAACATCAGAGAGACATTACACGAACACCAAATAACATTATCTGAAGCTACAAGAAAAGAGAGAACAAGAACATTGTATCTCCCTCGACACCCGTAAAGGGTAAAAGAGGAAGGAAAGAAGAAAAAAGAGAAGAAATATGATCTACAGTAAGCCAAATTGCATGAGCACAGTTAATATAACTTAATTAATTTGTCTTTGTTTTCACTTGTTCTTGCTAATACATATTGTCAAACGCTGATATGATGGGTAGAAATATATGACAGATCTGTTTGATGACCAGCAAAACAATACAAAACTAACAAACAATGATGGTCCACCAATGATGGTCCAGCAATACTGAACTCAGAAGTAGAAATAGCAACACAAATGTGTGAAAATGTTTTTACGCTGATAACAAATATAATAAAAATTGTAAATGAATTTGGTGTGGAAACTATCACAGAACTACGTAAGGAGCACATGACATTAGATTGTACAGAATACAGTAAAAAGTGTGATGAGTCACAAAACTAATGAAGATAACCCATCAACGAATACAAACAAGATAAACATTGAAGTAGATGAACAGTTTCTTTAAAGGAAATACGTTTTTTGTTTGAAATGCGTGTCTCCCTGCTTATTTTATGATTAATTAGTCTAAATATTATATCAATAATTAATCAATTTAAATATTCATTTCTTAGGGTTAGGAGTTAGTTATGTTTTATATAACAAACCCTAACCCTAAATACATTTTTAAAGATAAATTTATTTAGGGTTAGGATTTGTTACAGAAAACATGACTAACCTCTAACCCTAAAAAATGATACCCTAACCATAAATTAATAAATGATAAACTAAACATAAAATGAAAAACATAACTAAGAGAAATAATCAAATAGGGGAACACTGTTCCAAACAAGAACCGGAAGAACTAATAAATAAGAAAAAATATACTTAGTGATGATGATGAAATAGTCCCTTGAATTAGGATAGTACTTACGTTATACACAAGTAGATCTTTTAGTTAGGTGCAAGTAACTCTGATAGCCATAGCCTTTCTGACACAAGCACACGTTCTTCTCAGTTGTGTGACTGAGTTGACGCTCGGACTCATTAACTGGTGTTTCAAATGCATGGTCATGTAAAAAAGGGGTAATGGGTACAAGGTTAGTCCCTTAAAGAAGACATCAAAGGAGATTATTACGTCCTAACAGGAGCATACCACAAACTTCTGGGTTTTCTCATCATTTTTCTGTTAGTTGTGTCGACCAATCTAATATTTCCCTTCACCTATTAGTCTGATTTGCTGTGTTCAAACAAACACTGAGAAGTCAGAATGGTTCCAAGTTGTTACGGGCGTTAAACAGGGATGCATTATGTCTCCATTACTTTTCTGCGTCGCTATTGATTAGGTTATGAGAAAGAGTACTGAAAATGAGCTGACAGGAATAAAATGGATTAATAATACCGTTCTCGAAGATCTTGACTACGCAGATGACCTGGCCCTTTTGAGCGCAAACCACACAGATGCTCAATCTAAGTTTGACAATCTCCAACACTACTCAAATCAGATAGGGTTGAAAATCAACACTTCAAAAACTTATATACTAGATTTTACGAGATCCAACGACAACATAGAAATTCAAAATGTTCCATTATTAAAAGTCAAAAATTTTACATATTTAGGCACCAATCTAGCATTGGATGGAGACTCATCAAAAGAAATTTTACACCGTATTGCTTTTGCAGCGGGTGCTTTCAATAAAATACGCAACATATGGACGTCAAACACACTAAGAAACACCACAAAACTCAAGTTGTTTAACTCCAACATCATCCCTATTCTATCATATGGGTGCGAAAGTTGGAAAGCCACAAAAGCCACGGATAAAAGACTCGAGTCCTTTGAAAACAAATGCCTACGTACCATTCTGAACGTTAAGTGGAGTGACTTTAAATCTAACACTACTATAAGAGAGGAAAGCAAACAAACCTATATATCTTCCTTCATTAGACAAAGGCGTTGGACTTACATCGGCCATGTTCTCAGAATGAACAGCCTAAGAATTCCCCAGCAATCACTATATTGGGTGCCACCTGGAGTAAGAAGAAGAGGGAGACCTAGAGAAACTCTACGAAGAACCATTAATAGAGAAGGCATGTCAATGAACCTAAACAACACGCAACAATTGAAATACCTGGCAACACAAAGAAAGAAATGGAAGTCTATGGTTTCTGCCCTATGGTTTCTGCCCTATGGTTTCTGCCCTATGGTTTCTGCCCTATGCGCCGCCTATGGCCCTGGAGGAACATAACATAACATAACATTAGTCTGATACAAAAGGACACAGGTGAAAAGCCTATTGGCCTTCATCTCGTCCTCCTTAGGGATGATTTGATAACAGATAAAAGTAAGAAATTGTGAATCACATTTAGTAACAAAAATAATTGTTTTCACATGTGACATGTTATCAAAGTAATTACATTAATCAATAATTAGTAATCACATTAAAATAATAATAAATACATTAAACAAATATGTTACAAACATCTACTAAAAAGATGATGAAAAGAGCTACAATAAAAAGGATTAGGGGGGGGGGAGTTGATTTTTCGACCAAAGATCGTCATTTGAACAGATGATAATGTATCATAAATAGTTTGTCAGCCTATTCCCAACTTTCCTTAGTCACCACCTACGACATGCAGAGAAAGAAGATAGTTGCCGTATTCTTTACACCCTGATCTAGGATTGCAGTCCCGGTTTGTCACGCGGGAAACTATACTTTATATGAGTCTATTTGTGGATAGATATATAGAAGTCTAAACATAAAAATATATTTCCTTCATAGGCTACAGCAACTTCTGTGACAGAGATGTTACAGCAAGGAGAGTGACATATAGACTACAACAAGGAGAGTAACAATGAGACTACAACAAGGGGGAGTGACATATAGACTACAACAAGGAGAGTAACAATGAGACTACAAGGAGAGTAACAATGAGACTACAACAAGGAGAGTGACACAGAGACTACAGCAAGGAGAGTGACACAGAGACTACAACAAGGAGAGTGACACAGAGACTACAACAAAGAGAGTGACACAGAGACTACAACAAAGAGAGTGACACAGAGACTACAGCAAGGAGAGTGACATATAGACTACAACAAGGAGAGTGACAATGAGACTACAACAAAGAGAGTGACACAGAGACTACAACAATGAGAGTGACACAGAGACTGCTGCAAGGACAGTGACTTTATGCTCTCAGTGCATTGCGTGCATATTGATAGGAGTCGTTAGCGAAAGTTTGTTTCGCTAAAAATAATTTATGGTAATGTTTCGTCAAAAGTGTGGACACATTATTCCGTAAACTACCGCCGTGTTTATCCACTTCTCTCCTCTAACTAAAGAATCAGAACTCTTATTATATGAAACAGTATCTCCGTTTCTTTCGATTGCTAATTATAGCTGTTCATAAATTAAGCGACAGTAACTCAAATATTGTTTTAATGTGTTTTAGTTACAAGTAGTTGAAGCCCTACCAAAGAAACCTGGGGCAGTAGATTTCGAAGACCACAGAACAATTAGTCTTATGAGTCAGATGACCAAGATTCTACTGCGCATAATAATGAGGCGTATAAGAGGAAAAATAAAACCAGAAATAGCAGACGAACAATGCGGATTCGTAGAAGGAAAAGGCACAAGAAATGCCCTATATATAGTAAGAACATTAATGGAGAGGGCCATAGAAGTACTGCAAGACCTTTATCTGTGCTTCATAGATTACAGCAAAGCATTTGACAAGGTGAAGCATTCTGAGATTATAAAATTGTTAGAAAGTCTTAACGTTGATGGGAAAGATCTAAGAATAGTAAGAAATATGTATTGGAAACAAACGGCTGCGATGAGAGTTAACAACACTATAGGTAGATTTCAAAAGATAGAAATTGGTGTCAGACAAGGTTGTGTAATGTCACCGGACCTTTTCTCCCTGTATACAGAATACATTATGCGAAATATAGAAGATATGTCCGGAATAAAAGTGGGAGGATGTCATGTGACGTATTCCTTCCAGAACGTTGTCTTCCCAATGAACTCTGAACCTCTCTCTGTCTTGGGCGATGTGGCTTGCATTTTCTAGCGATGTATTCATGTTATCTTTAATGTCGTCAGTCCATCGTCTTCTTGGTCTGCCCCTTCTCCTCTCCCAGGTACTCTTCCCTCCATTATTTGTCTTTCTAAACAGTTATGTCTCTTTATATGACCAAACAGGCGTAGTTTTCTTTTTGTTATTGTGTTTAGTAACCAACACTCTGGAATATTCAGTGTGTTTATAATATCTGAGTTTCTGATTTTATCCTTCCATGATATTCTAAGTATCTAAATTTAAATTTCCAGTGGGAGGATACAATATAAATAACTTGAGATATGCTGATGACACAGTACTGATCGCAGGAAGCGAACAAGAACTGCAAACCCTATTAGATAAAGTAGTGAAGGAAAGTGAAAACAAAGGCCTCAGTTTAAACAAGAAGAAAACAGAAATAATGGTTGTATCAAAGAGACATACACCAGAGGTTCTCATTGATGCTGGCGTAAAAAGATCAATCATATCAAACATTAGAGGCAGACAGTCAAGGTTTCTAGGGCATGTGCTGAGAAGAACACAGCTTGAACACTTAATAACCACTGGAAAGACCAAAGGAGAAGAGATAGAGGTCGCGACAGAGAGAAAAGTTACTAGATGGGCTTGTATAGTGGCACGGTAGAAGCTCACCAACCGAGCTTATTGACAACACAAGAGACAGAGAGTCGTGAAGAAACATGATCGCCTACGCCAGTCGGCATGGCACTTGATTGATTGAGATGAAGCTTACAAACTGTATTAAAAAAAGTATTCCCGTTCAATAACACCACGCCGTATTTTCGTGTGCCGCGCCGGTGTGTGTAAGATGGAAAATTTTGGATCATTCGAGCAACACAATTGTTTATAAATCCACCCTATACCTTTGTCTGTTGGCAGGGTTGGTGCACACAATCTTCTGGTCTTGCTGAAGAATAGCCAACATAAAGTAGTAAAATTTTTATCCACATAAACAAATGATTGGTTAGTCGCGTTAGTGTAAATAACACTAAGTCCGCCAACTTGTCCAGTTTGCGAAGTTGCCTTCAAACTGTCGTCGATGTTTATTTTTTCTTTCTCTGATTGCACTTCTGGTTAAGACTTTAGTTAGTTAGTTAGTTAGCTAGTCATTAGATCGTCATGATTGCACTCCAGGCACCTCCATATGTGCTCCAATCTCCACTTGAGTGCATATACCTTTACAAGATGATTGATAGTTCCAATTCTTTCTTGTCATCATCAAATGCTGTCTCCACAACGAAGGTTGGCTGAAATGGACCTTCAACATTATCGCTCTTGCTAGTTAGTTAGTCGTTGGATCATCATCATTGCACTCCGGACACGTCCATTTGTGCTCAGATCTCTCCTTGAGTGTATCCGCCATTACAGGTTGACTGACGGGCCCAGTACGTCGTTGATTGACCATCATTCTTTCTCGCCCACGAAACCGTTCCTTTCTAGCGACACATTTCAAACCAAGCTCCTTTATTCTAGTCATGGAACAAGAGTCATCGTCACTTGTACAGTTATTTGTTCGTGCGTTTTCCCGTAGGGCATTCAAAATGTCTGCCCGATCCATCGCTCCACCAACAGCCATAGTAGTAGCGTGGGCGGCCAACCTATCCGTTCTCTTATTACCCCGGACTCCCGCATGTCCCGGCACAAAAATAAAAGTCACTCTACGCACACGGGAATTATTCACTGCATCCACTCACTGTTCCCGAAGGTACCCGGCCTGAACTTTCACAATCATGCTCATGGAGTCACTGAGTATACAGGCAGGCATGTTCGCAGACAGTCTGTGAGCACACCAATTTCAAAGTTTTGGTTACTGCCAAAATCTCCATTTGTCATGCTGCTTGTCGTCTGAGCGAATGCACCACTTTCCTCTCTGATGCCCCCCCCCCACCTTTGAGCCGTGAAGGCCCAGGCACTCCAGATGTGTCTCTCAACCGACCCATCTGTATATATAATCATATCACATTCCCTGGAATTCTCACCGATCAGAGCGAGCACCTCCGACTCGACCACTGTCAGACACCATTCTCTGCACTGTCTACTGAGTGTTATTAATCCTTCGAAGGCTGTACGACAATATGAGGACGCCAGACTCCATTCGGCATTAGTAGACCCTCCTACAATCTACACACGCTCTGTATAACGTCCTCTGCGTGCCCCATCCACGACTTTCCTCTCTTGTCGACTGCCTTTTACTGATAATTTCTGTAGAGGGTGCTCTTCATCCGCGGTGATTTTTAGGTAGTCCCACGCCCTGCACATTTGTATTCTTTGCTCTGCAGTTGGATAATCAAGTAAGAATCGCATAGCCCGTGTCGACGTATCTATCTTGTTTATGGCGAACTCTGTTAGATGGCGTCACTGGGGTTGGTGTCACCCAGTGCGGTAAAACATAGTGTTACTCCCTCATCCCCCCCCCCCGAAAATCTTTTTCCACAGATAAATGACAGAATCACAACATTAATGCATGCTATTCATTATTATTGAACAACCCCCATTCATTATTTGGTAATTACTAACAGCAAACACACTAACTAATAGGCCTATGTGATTGTGATCGTTTGTGGTTTTTCGTCTTTAAATTGTTATAAAAATTGTTGAAAAAATCGAATTTATCGGATCTCACGTCGTAAAGTTTTTGACTTACGTTACTCAAAAACGAAACTCAAAACCTTCTTGATAAGAAACTAGCTTAACAGCGTGTGGGGCTTTCCCACAATTGCTCTGCCCTCCGTTCCAGCAGCTATCCCAGTGTATGTAGACGCAGAGTCTTGGTCAAGTGTTGATTGCGTGATCTTCGGGGCTTTCCAAAAATATTACTTTTCCTTCCCTCTCCTCTAGATACTCCCATTTCTAACATTCTCTGTATGTGTACATTCTCAGCCTCATTGACATCATCTTCATCTTGAAATGAATTTATTACTGCCTTGATCAATTCTGCTTTATCTTTTCTCAGCAATGTGTTGTCTATCGCCGCATTGCCTACCAGTAAATCGATTCTCTCCTTTCATTTGAACCCAGCATGACCAGTGCAGAATATCCATGTATTTCTCTGGACGATTGAGTTGTTCAATAAGTTCCACCATTCTTTTCTAAACATTCTTTTACTCATAACCTTCAAATTATTATAACAAGTTTGTTAGGCGTGGCATGTGTTCGGTGTATTAGTTGAATATAACATATATTGAATGAGAATCACAATATTATACACGGGAAAGCATTATCTGTGGACAATGACACAGGCGAGACAATTATAGTTAGGTAATTATCTGGGGTTTAGTCCTAAAAAAAAAGGTCGCAGGGCGCATCGTCATCTAAAATAAAGGGGTCTCCATATAAAAATACCAGGGCAGTCAAATTCATTTTGTCTTTTTAAAAAGTCGCTAGGAAAAAGTGTCCTGACACTAAAAAAAGGACCGGGGCCCGCCCTAGCACCTCTGTAGATAATATTCAAATTAACTTTACACAAGCAAATAAAAACAAACAATATTGTAAATAAGACGGTCAACTAGCTAACTGTGAGAAACTGCACCCAATCCGTTCATTTGTGAAGTTCGTTTTTCGTAAACTAATCTGTGATTTGTTGCAAATATTTGAAATTAGACAGTTATTTTGGTGCAACTTGTCACAAGTTAGTGTAAAGAAACGAACAAATCTAGTGATTAGATTTGTTCGTTTCTTTTATTTGGCTAATTCTATCTTTAATTTACACGCAACAACATATTTTTGTGTTTATAACTAACAGAACTGAGATATTTTTTTTCTCCGTAGTCGTAACATTCGATAACAGTTACCATGTTGTTCCGACATGCCGACGTTCTGCTTGAACTAGTTACAGGCGCGGCGTGAGTGGGCGGAACAACAAAGAAAACTGTCGCAAGGCCCAGAGTTGTGCCCTGATGTCGACGTCTGTTTCGGCGGCATTGGACTATAAACACCATCCAGTCGAATGGCTGCTGGAACAGAGGGGCGAGCACTTATGGGAATGCTCCACGTGCTATGAGGCCAGTTTTCTAATCAATAATCAAGATATTTTTATATTTCAATACTAGATCCCTGTTGCTGGGCTGATTCTTAACAATGCATAAGAATAATTTCATAGAGTGACATAGAATCATAAACAGTAATATATTGCATGTTGGTGTCAGCCCCATGTGATGGAGTCACCCGGTGCGGTTTACACCCCCCCCCCCCCCAGTGATGTTACTGCTAAACTGTAACCAGTCCATCTCGTGATGGTTATCTCCCTTGTGTATCTTTGTCCCCCCCCTCTTGCTCGCCTCACACCGACGTTACTCTCAAGTAAGGTCTACAACAAAGTGTCATGTATTTTAATATATACCCAAAATACTTTATTTGTTTGATATTTGTTTCCTTTAAAAGTTCTTGTACGAAGTTTTGTTAGAACCTTTTTGTTCGTATTCTTCTCTTTCCATGGCGTTCTCCCTATTCTTCTATGTATCCACATCTCAAAAGCAACAATTATCGTCTTTTAGTTGTTTGTTTATTGTCCATGTTTCTGAGTCATGGACTAATAAAGAAAAGATGTAACATTTTAAAATTCTCATTTTTATTCTGTGTGACAAACATTCTTCTAAGCCTACATTCGATATGTATCACTGCCGTAAAACTATAACAATAGTCAGTCTGTCAGTTCCTCTTTTGCCAAGTTTGGCACATAGGTCGGATGTCATAGTTCTCCTTGCCTGTCGGTCATTGCTAGGGATTGCATGTCTTAAGCATTTATGCCTCTTGATTTTAATTAATTCATTCACAAATGTTCTTCTGAGCGTTGTTTTTGATCTTCCCAATTTGTTTTCCCACGTCTGGTGTTCACATGAAGACTTGTGGAATTGTCTTCCTTCATTCTAAGTATGTGACCGATGTATGTCCAGCGGCGTTTTCTGATGATGTTCGTCAAATATTCTTGTTTTGTCTCCTCTCTTAGTATGTCGTTTGATTTGAAGTCTTTCCAATTAGTATTTGTGATTTTTCTGAGACATCTATTCTCGAAGACAACGAACTTCTTTATCCATTATTGCGGTGGATTTTCAACTTTCACATCCATATGTCAATAGAGGAATCACACTTGCATTTAGTAGTCGCAGTTTGAAGTGTTTACTTCGATCTCCAGATGATTGAAAGTTTGTTAAACGCGTTGGAGGCGAGAGCGATTCAAGTCTTGATTTCTTAGCTGGTATCACCGTCTGCTGTTATCTTGCTTCCCAAATATACAAAATTTGAAACGTTGTCTAGTATATTGTCATCTAGTTTAATTGATTCTGTCAGGTCGGTAAAGTTCATGATTTTCGTTTTATGTGTGTTTACTTGAAGGCCTACCTGTTGCGCAAAAAATGTTAGTCTTTCTGTTTGTTCTTGGAGATCTTGGTGTGTTGAACTCAGTAGAACAATATCATGTGCGAAGGTTCTTGTTGTTTACCCATTTGATTCCTTGTTTGTTTTTGGTCTGTGCATTTCTTCATCACCCAGTCAATCGCGATGCAAAACAGTATTGGGGACAAAACGCAACCTTGTTTTACTCCCGTTTTCACTGGGAAACAGCTGGAAAAAACACTTTCTGTTCTTACACAACAAACCGTATCGGAGTAAAAAGCTTTTATGATATTGATTTATTTCGTCGGGATGCCGTAAAGTGTAAGAATTTTCCAGAGTGATGGTCTGTGAAGACTATCGAAAGTCTGGAATACTACAAAATTAATCGATCTTTGATTGTCTTTCTGTGAATTCTTCTACTATTGTTCTTAAGATGTAGATGTGATCTATTGTTGAGCGGTGAGGTCTGAAGCCCGCTTCTCTGACAGCCTCGTCAATGGATTTTCTTAGTCTTTGTAGTAATTTAAGCCTGGGATGGATAGTAGAGTGATACCTCCCTTGTCAATTGTTGCAGTCAGACAGATATCCTTTCTTTGGTAATTTAACAAATTATTCAATTCTTCCATTGTTGTGGTGGTTATTCATTCTGCCATATTTGGTTGAATAGATATAGTAGATGGCTTAGGGAAGTGTTGTCAACTGCTTTTAACATTTCTCCTGAAATATAGTCATCTCCAGTGGCTTTATAGTTTTTCAAATTTGTTATAGTTGATTTTATCTGACAACAAAAAAAACATCTTATCCAAAGTATCTTCATCCCAACCCTGTGCTACCAATGTCAAACATGGTCCTTAACAACAAAACATAGAGACAACTGGTTACAACAGAGATGAGATGTCTAAGAAAGCAACAGGAGTGACCAGAAGACACAGAATTAGAAACGAGGTCACAAGAGAAAGAGTGGGTGTCATATCAGTTCTACAATACATACAAAACCAACAGATACAATGGTTCGGTCATCTAGAAAGAATGCAGTGTGATTCATTAGTTTATAAAGCATATATGAAGAGAGGAGAAGCGGAAAGACGAGCCAGGGGTAGACCTAGAGTACGCTGGATCGACAATATCAAAGAGATATTACACGAACACCAAATAACATTATCTGAAGCTGCCAGAAAAGCGAGATCAAGAACACTGTATCTCCCTCGACACCCGTAAAGGGTAAAAGAGGAAGGAAAGAAAAAGATTTGATCTCCTCAAGTGTTATATTATCACATGATGTATTTAGTAGTGGTATTTGATTAACCTCTGTTATGGTTATCCCAACCATGTAATTGGTTGTAATGTAATGTAATTACAACTATGTACATGTAATTAAATAATAATATCATGTAAAAATCATGATAGTTCGTGAGTGTTAGTCTGTTCAAAAGTTCGTTAAAGTGTTCAGCCCACCTCAGATTTTTTTCTTCTTCTGAGATCAGTGTTTGTCTTTTACAGGAATGTTGGTATTTGGTGGGTTATTAACTAATTGTTTTATGATATTAAATAGTGTTCTGCTGTCGCCTATTTTTTATGCATGTTCTGCTTCAGTTGCTAGGTTCTCGATGTAGCGGTGTTTGTCCTTTTTGATGTTTGACTTTACTTCTTTTTCTAGAAGGTTGTATTGTTGTTTGCTGAGTCTTGAGTGGTGGTTGATCTTGCTGCTAGTAAGTTCATTTTAGCTTTTCTTCGTTCTTGTATTTTGGACCATGTGCTATTGCTTATCAAGGGCTTATTTTTCTTTTGTATAAACCCTACTGTGTTTGTTGTTGACTATTATAGCGGTTTGTAAGCACTTCCATTGTCTCTGTGTTTTTCTTTAACATTCTCATCTTGTTCATTTAAGTTTTTTTATGTATATTTTTTTTTTAAATTTCTGTGTTGTATAACTCTTTGAGACTGTCAGATTGCAATGGTTGGGAGTCTATCTTTTTATGGTCAATTGTTTTTTTGTTAACTTGATGTTGATTTTCGTGATACAGAGGTTATGATCGCTATTTATATCTGCTTCTCTAAATGCTCTAATATCTTATACTGCCGATAGAAACTGCCTCATGACTAGTCACGTAAAATTAGTGTGACATACACACTTCGATCTCTCAGATGCCACAAACCACAGTTCTCGAATGCAACCCGTTTATGTTAAACCTTTGATTTCAGACACCACGTGGACACTAATGGCTCATTAGACAATCCAACCATGCAACAGAAAACCTTAGTAGATGACATGCCTTTATATTGAGGTTATCTTCTTATAGAAGCTTCGTGGCACATCATCTATACAATCCCGTAGTCGTAGCATTCGATAACAGTTACCATGTTGTTCAGACAGACTGACGTTGTGCTTGAACTAGTTACGGGCACGACGTTGGCGGGAGGAACAACAAAGAAACCTGTCGCAAGGGCCAGAGTTGTGCCCTGATGGCTACGTCTGTTTAGGCGGCATTAGACTCGAAATACCATCGAGTCCAATGGCTGCTGGAACAGAGGGCGGAGCACTTATGAGAATGCCCCTCGTGCAGTGAGGCCAGTTTCTAATCAAGAAACACACGTGAACATCTGTTATCGGTAGCTACAACAACAATGAATTCCAGAAAATTGAATTTCATACAAAACAGTACCTCTGGTCCTACTGACATTTAGAGCACATTCTTTGAGATCAATTGGAACTTCGTGTAAAGAAAACAATATACATACAGTGGAATCCCATTATTAAAACTTGGCCCGGACAGACAAAATATGCGTGTAATAACAGAAATTGGCTACATACAATATAGAATAAATGGAGATTTTGAAAATGTGTTCTAAATGAATGTGCTATAGAGGATTATATATGGAAAAATGGTACTAGCTTTGTCACCTTAATTTTTAGTGGCAACCCCCCCCCCCCTCGTGCACTATAACACACAAAAACACAATTCATTACTTCAAAATTTTATTAAAATGCTGAACGTAACTTTAAAGACTTCGATATCTGTCTAAGAAGTATGTCTTTTCCCTGAACTTATCCTGTGTGTTTCTGAATTGTATTGTCTAGATTCTACATTATTTACTCTAAGTCTCAGCACGGCTATTGGCAATATTTTGACAATACTTTGGCCTTCACAAAACATAAATTTCCTTTTCCTTCCTGATGAAACCTTTGTGCTGATCCACATAGCGTCACTTACCTTTGTGCTGATCCACATAGCGTCACTTACCTTTGTGCTGATCCACATAGCATCACCTTTGTACTGATCCACATAGCGTCACTTATCTTTGTGCTGATCCACAGTGTCACTTACCTTTGTGCTGATCCACAGTGTCACTTACCTTTGTGCTGATCCACATAGCGACACTTACCTTTGTGCTGATCAACATAGAGTCACTTACCTTTGTGCTGATAATCCACATAGCATCACCTTTGTGCTGATCAACATAGCGTCACTTACCTTTGTGCTGATCAACTAAGCGTCACGTACCTTTGTGCTGATAATCCACATAGCATCACCTTTGTGCTGATCAACATAGCGACACTTAACTTTGTGCTGATCCACATAGCGTCACTTACCTTTGTGCTGATAATCCACATAGCATCACCTTTGTGCTGATCAACATAGCGACACTTAACTTTGTGCTGATCCACATAGCGTCACTTACCTTTGTGCTGATCCACATAGCGTCACTTACCTTTGTGCTGATCCACATAGCGTCACTTACCTTTGTGCTGATCCACATAGCGTCACTTACCTGTGCTGATCCACATAGCGTCACTTACCTTTGCTGATGTCTGTGATCAATGGCCATTTTGCATATACTTTTGATTCTCCAGCCAATGAAAAGCATTGGAAAAGTTGGCTCAGAAAGGATAATTGACGTTTGGAATCCGCATGAAGAATTATTAATTGGAAAAAAGTAAAGTAAACCCATAGTGTTATTGCATTGCGCAGTATGGGTATCAGATGTCAGCAATCTCACTGGCTATGCTATATGAGGGAGGTAGCCATCTCTTCTCTCTCGCAGTCTCTACTTTCCGGACTACTTTGGTACCCAATTACTGCTGGATACTAATTGAAAAGACTCTGGTAAATGACCACGTCAAAACTAGATCTGGTCTTGTTTGAAAATGTGTGAACATCACTTTGTCTAGCCCGAGATGCTATACTTCGCTTGAGCTCTACCATTGATTTCAACCATTAACAACTACATTTCTTATAAGACCTCTGCACAGAATTAATTAGGACTTCATTTGTTACGTTTTTGACGTTCGTTACATTAGTACACCAACACTTTGATCTCATGAAACAAAAACCACCAGACGTGGTCATTATTACAGACTCCACGTCTGTTTTGAAGGCACAGACAGACCCCATATGAAAATGAAGAATCCTCTACATAGCAAGAGCAGTGCACAGTCTTATCTCCACATATCCAATCACAGTGACACTGCAATGGATACATGGACATGGCGATCTAGCAGGAAATGAAACAGCAGACAGACTTGCAAAAAGAGGTGCATCAAAACAACAACAGCAAAGATATTGTAGTATGTGAACAGCTGAACAGATTCCCAGAAACAGCACTATGGAAATCTAGTTGAACAGATGGGCTAACTGGTCAAAATGTATTTAGTGAAACGACATGGTCAAAGGATAATGTCAACATAAACAAACTGCAGGAGAAACCAATCTTTCAGTTTCAAACAGGACATACAACAATAAATAGCCATTTAATCCATATCAGACTCCAGCAACTACCCATTTATAGACACTGGTGTCATCCCAACATAACAGTGGAACATCTTAATGACTTCCCTTTGAACTGCAACTAAAGCTTTTTTACAGACACCCTTAAACAGTAGAACTACTCAGCAACAATTGGATATCTACAATAACAACAGAACTTACAATCAGCTCATAGCTGCACTATCTATTTTCATAATATTTTCTCACTCTTTGATCCAATATTAAAATTATCTGCTTAAAAAAAGTGCTAGTAACATCCAATAATTCCTCAGTAAAAATCCAGTTTGCATCAGCAAGCTGTTTCACATGGGCTTACATATAACGGTTTCCTCAAAAATAATTGCAAATCAAAACCAGGGTGCATTGTGATTTTAGACCCTCTGTTACACACGTATCAGTATCAAAGTCTGTGTAAGGAATGCTATCTTTTACACATATGGCCTTCCCCTTTCAGTATCGGTGCCACTTGGAGTAACAGAAAGATGCAGAATCACAGCCAAGCTCAAACCAGAACAAAGCACATTCTCCAACAGTAGTTTAAAAACGAACAAAACAGAAAAACAGGTAGAGTTCTTTTGGCAGATATAAAATATCAGACCTAAAAATAAAACTATGTGATGAAATACATTTATAATACAATTTACTGTGAAATACATCATGTGTATTACTATTGTTGTTTATTGTGAATACATGATGTTATAAATGTATACTAGTATGAATAATGATCATGAGATATATATTGAATTATAATCATGAAAATAGTTTGCATATTATTTTATTACCAAGAGATGTATACTGTATTATAAAATGTAACATGTCTGACAAGAACCATATTTTGTTTACATTCAAATGAGTATAAATTTTTTTGACAAAAAGAAGCAAACCAAAGAAGGCTGTGTACATAGATTAGCCAAGGAGATAGCACACAGAATCAAATTGATTACATTTTAGTCTCTGACATAGAAACATCATTATATCTAAGAAAACAAGACTAGGTACTGACTGTAACAGTGATCATATACTACTGGTGGGGAAATTTTGTATAAGATTAAAGAAAATAAAGAGCTCACCAAGAAATATGAAATTAGATTTTGCATTATTGAAATCAGACGCTGATATTAAAGAAAGATACAACATAATTGTACAGAACAGATACAATGCCATTGTAAAGATTTAGAGTATTGAAGACCAATGGGACATGCTAAAACATTAGATAAACCAAACATCTAAAGAGATAATACCAAAAGAAAACATACATTAAAACAGACATGGATGGCATGATATATTAGAATTCATGAGCACCATAAGAAAAAAAGAAAAAATTAACACAATATAGAGGAATATTAGAAAATACATACCGGGTAAGGAGATAAGAGAGAAATGCAAAGAAGTAAAAGAAAACTGGCTGAACAAGAAGTGTACAGAAATTGAATCACACGACAACATTACTACATAAGCAAATTGATGTGATAAAAGGGAAAAGAGTGCAAACAGTTATAAGGTGTCTAACATTTAAGATGAAAGGTATTAATGGAAAAAGATTATATAGTATAGAGATGGTCGGAATATATCAAAGAACTTTATGATGACAATAGACATGAGATAAACATACAATATAATGGTGAAGGTCCATCAATACTTGCAACAGTAAGGGAGGCCCTAAGGCACAGGAATTATGGCAAAGTCAGGCACAGAAATTATGGCAAAGTCCCAGGACCAGAAAATATCACATTAGAGCTTTAAGTGACTTTGGAGTAGAAATAATCACACAATTGCTGAATAACATATATATTAGCGGACACATACCCGATGACTTAATGATATCCATATTTATAGTCTTACCAAAGAAATCAGAGATCAATGAATATCAAGAACAGAAATACAATCAGCCTCACGAGTCAAATAACAAAAATACTTATCAGAATCATCATGAAGAGAGTGAGAAACAAAATAAAATCAGAAATAAGTCCAGAACAATGTGGCTTCGTAGAAGACAGAGGTACCAACAATGCTGTATATATTATGAGAACAATAATAGAGAGGTGTATAGAGGTAAAAACATACCTGTTTTATAGACTACATAACAGCATTTGATAAAGTTAAACATAGTGAAGTTATACACATGCTAGACAATTTGAACATTGACAGTAAGGATTTAAGAATCATCAAGAACATGTGGCAACAAACAGCAGTAATAAGAGTAGAAAATCAATTTGGCTCCCTTCAACAAATAAAACAAGGAGTTAGACAGGGATGTGTACTTTCACCAGACCTGTCTCTTTATACAGTGAAAGCATAATGCGTGCAATAGTTTAAATCCCAGAAATATCAGTGGGAGGACATAACATAAATAGTTTAAGATATGAAGATCACACTATTCTGATTGCTAAAAGTGAGGAAGACCTTCAAGAATTAATTAATTCAGTAGTGACAGGAAGTAAAGAGAAAGGCCTCTTCCTAATTATCAAGAAAACAAGTAATTGTTTCAAAGCAACAAAATACCACAGCTTGCAAGATCAAAGTGAATTCTTCTTCTTCTGCATTTCCTCTCATATAACCACAATGAATATATCGTGTGATTTCTGCCGGGGAGCGTGAAGTATGTTCTGCAAGTTCCACAGTAAAACTGTGTTATTAGCACCTCGATTGGCCACTCTGTGGTCTGGCGTCCAAGGTCCAACACATCCGTTTTCGTAATGCCTTTAATTCGACTAGTAGGCTTCCCTAGTCCGTGACAGCCTGCCTTAAAGTCGACAGGCACGCAGGTGTGTGGTGACTCTTCGCCGAGACGATTGTAGATCATGTCTATATCGCACAAAGTGTTCAACCGTTTATGAACTTGCCTCGTGTAATTGGATGTACTGTGCCTGTGCCCATCAGGTACTGAACATTTTCTCATTCAAGAGCCTGGTTCCGAATGAGGAAGAACTCAACAGATGAGTTGGACCCTGGCTCTTTCGCCTTCTTAGTCGAGGTGTCATTCACCGACATCGTGTACCCCTCACCCAAGTTCGAGTCTCACACCAGTGTTTGAGAGCAAGGCGTTCTCCAGCTGAGCGACCTTGTCCCAATAGCGCCTGAGCCCATCAGGTACTGAACCCTTTCTCTCTGCAAGTGCATTTCCAGTATAGAAGGAAATTTAAGAAGGAAGCCAGAGGACAATTTTTTTTAAAATTCTTGAGACTAATGGGGATTGAACCAGTCCGTTCAAGGGCACCAAATCGCCTAGCAACAATTGCACACGCATTTTTCCATACTTGACTAACCGCATCTCCAAAAAAAGATGCAATTTCATCAAGCCATTCAAACCGTGCACACAAAGTCACCAAAACGGACCGATCGAGACAAGGACTATTACAACAACAACAAACATCCCGTACAGGTATTGAAATATCCTCAGTAACAACAAACACATAACATAATATCCGTATTAGTTATACAAGGGCCGATAGGTCTTCTTTTAAACATGGATAACATATATAGACAATACAATTTTGTTTCGACTAATTGTTTATACAAGTAAATGTAATTTTAAAAATTCTTGAGACTAACGGGGATTGAACCAGTCCGTTCAACGGCACCAAATCTCCTAGCAACAACTGCACACGTGTTTTTCCGTACTTGACAAACAACATCTCCAAAAAAAAGATGTGATTTCATCAAGCCATTCAAATCGTGCACACAATTTTGCTTCGAATAATTGTTTATACAAGTAAATTTAATTTTAAAATTTTTTTAGATAATGCCGGGGTAATAGAATTTTTTTTTAATTGCCCTCTGGCTTCCTTCTTAAATTTACTTGTATAAACAATTATTCGAAGCAAAATTGTATTGTCTATATATGTTATCCATGTTTACAAGAAGACCTATCGGCCCTTGTATAACTAATACGGATATTATGTGTTTGTTGTTACTGAGGATATTTCAATACCTGTACGGGATGTTTGTTGTTGTAATAGTCCTTGTCTCGATCGGTCCGTTCTGGTGACTTTGTGTGCACGGTTTGAATGGCTTGATGAAATCACATCTTTTTTTGGAGATGCGGTTAGTCAAGTACTCAAAAATGCGTGTGCAATTGTTGCTAGGCGATTTGGTGATGTTGAACCGACTGGTTCAATCCCCGTTAGTCTCAAGAATTTCCAGTATAGGAAAGCTTGACAGTAGAGTTGGGCCAGGGCTAAAATCGCTGTCCCTTTTGTGCCTGAGCCCATCTGGCATGTAGCCCTTTCTCTCTGCAAGTTATTTCCTGTATAGGAATGCTTGACAGTAAAGTCTGAAGGCAACAGAGACAGAGGGCAAGAACATGAGAAAATATCAGACAGTTTAACAACCTGGAACGGCAGGAAAAAAAACAATGATTCTGATACATAATACTGGAGATAGAGAGCTGTGGAGAGCCATGATCTCCTACCAGCAGACATGACACTTGATGATTATGAAGTATTGCACAGCTTGTATTTTTAATTCTCCATATGCACTCTTTTTCTCCCACACAATTATTTACTCCGTATGAACACAAAAATTATATCTGCCTAGATTGGTTAGATATTTTTATAAAACGGACTTGACGTGTGGACATATCAGTAATAATGCATACAGCTATCTATCTGTACATTCTCGTGCTTTTCAGTCTTGTAAATTTACTACTAAATACTTATCAGCAGAAATAGATTGTGAAAATAAATGAAAATAATTATTTTATCATAAGATGACATTTTTTAAATATGGAAACAAAAGTTTTGCTAAATTATTAAAAAATACTGTAACATCTTGATAACAATTTCTATAACTGGTAAACTAGAATTTTTAACAGATCTTTAATAATTATGGTCTGAATTATTAAAATAGGAATTGTTTTGGAACTAATGTATGGGTGCTCTGTTCATTACAACTTCATTATCTGTAAAGAACTAAGCACTTATGGGGGGAACAGTGCATAGAAATTGAGTCTAATCAGGTTTTGTTGAGCACAGTGAATAACATCAGAAATAGACATTACTATGATACAACTCTAAACTAAATACTCAGATGTTTGAAGGTAGAACCTCCCTACAATGATTCTTGTAGTTGGTATTATACTGTGAATAATGAGGTAAAATGTTACACAATTAAAAATACTGAGATGTCATTACGGCAGAAAAGTTAATGATTCTCTCAAGAGTATGTACAAAATAATGTCACAAGAATCAATGCATGACTATAATGCATTATTTAAATTGAGAAAAATTGTTCACTGCTGTTTAAGTATAATAAATTATGCAGGAAACAAGAAATCTTTCAATAACAGTAACACCAAAAGTAATATAAAATATAATACAATTAAAAACACTATGGTACATGCCAATATGTCAGGCCCATTCGTGGGGGAGGTGTGTAGTGTTCAAACCAAGCCCCCTCCCCCCTCCTCATATGTCTTTTAGTACTAGGAAACCAAAAAGTCGATAAAACCCTACCCGTAGCAATGTTCTGCTTTCTTCAAATTTCCCATCTAACAGTAAAATTTACACGAACAAACGGACAAATGACCTTTTAAAAAATAATTTGTAGGTAAAACCCTCTCCATAAGGTATTCATATCTACAGCCCTGCAATATATGCAGCATTTCAAATAACAGGAATGGAAAATGATAAGTAAAAAAATGATATGTTTGAGAAACTGGAATGAAGAAGAAATTATATAACAGGAATGGGACATTGCTATTTAAAAAAAGGACAGAAAACCAAATGTTTTTGTTATACTGGGAGGATTATTTGAACTGATTTGTGTGTTTGGTCATGCCAGATGAAGCTCTGTATATGACTTCCACACATTTTTTTCCCCAATTATTTTTGTGCAGATCTGAATTTTTCTCATTGCTGTTGACTGAACAGGTGGAGTTTTAAACTTTAGCTGCCACACATTTTTAATCTTTGTGTTTCCCCACTGCAACACCTTTTTTTTTCTAGATATGAGTTTTGCGGGTGATAATTTTAAGAAATCATTTAAAAAATCAACAAATAATATTGGAGCTGGGAGGAAGATGTTCAGGCAAGAATTATCTTTCCAAAAATGTTTTTATCAAAAAAATTTAATTTTCAATTATTTTATTAATCTTAGACCAATTGTGTATTTGATTTTAAGTTTATTGTATAACTATTACTTGCTAAAAAGTCAGAATACGAGACACTTCTATCAACTGGGTATCATCAGCTATTTCATAGTGTGTATTGAAAAACGACAATAAATTAATTAAATTTCTAATTATCAGTGTAGTATCGACCCATTAAGGAGCTTTGTCATTATTTAAAAAAAATAGAAAGTCGAGCACTGAACAAAACTTGTGTAAAGAAAGTAAAATTCCACAGAAAAAAAACACAACTGTGTCTTTCTTCAATCATGCAGTCTTGATATCTTATGGTTCCATCCTTCTAAAGTGACGCATTTGCATTTCCCATGATTAAAAAGAAAATCATGTGTGTGTATTTTTGTATGTATTGTACATACATAAGAAATTTAATGCATTGATCATTTTGTATATCTAATGAACTATGGTAAATACTTAAATAAACAGGCTACAACAGAATTTTAAAACAGGTCATTGAGATAAAAAAATATACAGTTTAAATTCATAAACTATTTGCAAAGTCATAAACAAAGAAATGATCATTATTTTCTATAACACTTCCTGAGTTCTAAAAATTTCTAAAAATTAAGAAATTGGAATGACTGAAAAGAACATGGTCAAGTGTTGAAAGTAGAAGTAGACGACGAGGGAGTCAGAGGAATGTATGGATTGATAATATTAACCTTTAGCACTCTGGCATAAAATTAAGCAATTGCACCCCTGAGTCCAACTCTTTTTTTGACAATTTGCATTATTTTTGGTGAGTGTTTCTAAAAATGCAATAACTTTTTTTGTTTTTATAGATTTTTAAATAATTTGTTTACATGTAAATAAAGAAGTGAACGATGCATATAATTGTGTTTTTGTTGTATGTATGATATGAAAAAGTTGTGAAGTTGAAAATAGGGGGTTGGGGGGGGGGGAGAGAGAAGAGGAAATCACATTTTAAAAATCTAATACAAAATCGAAAAATAATTTCTTTGTAATACTTGAGTAATGTGTGGCAACCTTCATAAAATCCTCCCAAACACATATTCCTGTTGTATTTATGTTGGTTCATAACCAAACTAACATAACATGGACTGAACAAACAAATAAAACATGTAGATATCACTTACGATGTCAGTCATTCTATGTTAGGTCTAAGCCAACATACAATGTAATTATATTCTATGTCAATCTCTGGTACCCGGGACAATTTTCTCCACTTATCTAGACCTATTCTAATTATGTTATTTTATAAATAATATAACATAATAACACACAGTAAAACAAATAAAACATGTGATAGCTACTTACCTTGTCCAACCATTTTTGTTCTAGATTTAGTGTTAGCAGTTCACGAAGTCTATACTCGGTCTATAAGTTGTCTGTTGCAGTTCATTCATAACTCCTATTTACTTTGAAAACACTCATAATTCTCAAGAAGTCATCAGAATCACAATCCATAATGCATTCCCAAATGACTTCAATTACAACTGGATTCACGATGATTACGCACTTGTCAAGACAGATGACTAGATTTCAAATTATTTGTCCGATATTATCCTTTCTTCAGAGTATAACCTGACCATCCCATGATGATTCTTTCCTACTTGTATCTCTGCCTACCTCTTGCTCTCTGCCCCTTGTTGATGGCATTCACATAATGTCTTCAACAAGGTGTCATGTCTTTTAATATGCTCCAAATATTTGATTTGTATTTCTTTTAATCATCCTTGTTTAATCATGTCATTAGAAGAATATCTTTGTTTGTTTTCTTCCCCTTGCATGAAGGGGAACTCTACTAATCTATATATCCACATCTCAGAAGCATCAGTTTTGACCTAGCTGAATGTTCATTATCCCTGTTTCTGAGACATTCATTAATGTAGAGTAGATTGTATATATTTATATATATATATATATATATGGATTTTTCGTTTTTCAGACGGTTTATTTGGCAGTTTCACGTAGTTCAGTGACGTTTGTTGCACAATGAATCAGTCACTGTAAAGCTGCAATGACTTCTGTTTTATATATGTCATTTGTGTTCAAAATTGTCCCTCAGAAGTTTCTGTATCTTCACATTTTTCTTCTTCTTCTTTCGTTCACTTGAAACATGTCTATATCTGTAATTCTGTCTCCTTAATAAAACTCAGTCTTTTATAGTTCATACAGTGTCCCATAGAGCTTTGATTCCAGTGTTGTTTCCTCTGGCCAATATGTCTGCCTCAGCGTTTCATGCTCAGAATACTCTTGAAGTGTATGTTTGGCACTCTGTGCTGCCTGTCCACATGTACACATGGCCGTGTTGCCACACTTGAACTTTGTATACATGTGACTGCGGAGTCGGTTGTGTCCTGTTCTGAGACATAGAATTATAGCTTGTTCTGATCTGTTCATAATGTGATAGTCATCTTGTGTTGGTGTTTGTGGCTTTCTTATTGACTTGATCATCTATTTTTTCTGATGGTAGGTGATTGGTATATCTGGTTGGTTGTCGGCAGCATCTTCCTTAGCCAGTTGGTCTGCTTTTTCATTTCCTGGTATTCCACACTGAGAGGGTATCCACTGCATGGTTACCCTATACTGGTACGACAATTCGCTAGGTAGTTTTTTCAAGTCTGTTAGTTTTCCAGACTGGAGAGCTTGAAGCACTGACCTTGCATCTGTCAGGAATACCACAGGCTGTAGGCCAGAGTTGGAGTTCAGCAGTTTTTTAGCTGCCACACTAATTGCCTGGATTTCTGCATCATAATTATTGCAGAATTTTCCCGTTGGTGTTCTGATTGTATCTCTATGCTTGTGTGGATATTCTATATATACACCTGCACCTCCAT
The DNA here is from genome assembly GCA_034231615.1 of Meghimatium bilineatum. Lineage (NCBI taxonomy): Eukaryota > Metazoa > Mollusca > Gastropoda > Stylommatophora > Philomycidae > Meghimatium > Meghimatium bilineatum. The sequence goes on along the minus strand of CM067305.1, from coordinate 30,297,203 downwards.
TCCTCACAGCATTCTGTGCTGACCCATCTGTGTACACTCTGACCCATATATCTTGTGGATATTCCTCATCCAGGAAACTGAGGGTGACTGTCATTCGCTGCACACTGTTCTGTTCGTCCTCGCTTAGTATTCCTTTCACATGGTTCTGAATGTATATTGGCATTCCATGGCTTTCACTCCACGGGGTTTGTTCTGGTACAGACCTTAAGGGGCTGTCAACTTCAGGTAGGTCTGTAAGTTGTCTACGGAGTCGTTTAGCTTGATGGATAAAGCTGCTTCTTTTCAGTCGTCCCATTGCTAGATTTTGGAATCTTTCCTTCATTGGATGACTTGGCATACACTGAAACTTTTCTGCTTGAATTAGTAATTTTGTGTCTCTGTGTTCGCCAAGTGTTTGCATTCTTCCCATTATCTGCATCTCTGCTATGGGTGTTGATTTCATTGCTCCCAACATTATCCTAAGTGCCTGGTTTAGCACTTTATCTAGATCTGTATCTTCACATAATATCAACCTCCAAGCACCTCAGCCTTTGGGCACATTATTTTCTCATCTATTGCACTCAATAGAAAAGTCTTTCATCAATGCTTGCATGTATCTGTATATCATAGGTGCGGTCAATGTTTTTTTTGCACATGATCCAGCCAAGTGAGCCATTTAATACTGAGTATTCCCATTGATATATATATATATATATATACAATAGTTTGACAAGATGATCAAGTATTTAGTGTTTACTAACTGGAACACAGATCAGGTAGAGCATAAACACGAGGGAAGTGTCCATGATTGAGATGACTTGTTACAGAATTCCCCTGACCTATATCGCAGTTACCAGACCCCTCATCTGTGGAGCATGTCTGCAACAAACCAATTCCTTCTTTTATACAGTTGTAGTCAGTTTGTTACATTTTTTTCTGGTCTCAACTTTCTAAGGGATATATTAGCCAATTTAAGACTCGACCACCCTTCGTTGCCTTTTGTGATATGCATAACAGGTCTTAGTGTTACTATTCTATGTTCTAATTTTGAGTCCTGGTGATGCAACCTGCCAGGCAATTATCATCATGGAATTCCCAGAAAACATGGAAAGTGTGCAAACCAAAGAAGACATGGAGAAGTTAGACAGAAGTAGATATGGTAAGAAAAGTGTGGCTGGAGAAAACTTGAGTACCATATATTTCCATGTATAAGCCAAGGATGTGAGGTTAACCTTTAGGACTCTGGATTAAAATTACGCAATTTCTCCACTGGACCATTATTTTATTTTGATAGTTTAAATTATTCTTGAGGTTTGGTAAACGCGATAACATTTTTGTTTGTAAAGATATCAAAATAATATTTTCACATGTAAAGAAAGGAGTGAATAATGCATATTATTGTGTTATTTTTATTGTTGTATGTGTGATATAGCAGTTGTGAAGTTGAAAATGAGGGGGGAAATCTCAAAACTACAATTTTTAAAAATCGAAAAATTATTTCTTGATGCACCAAATACTTGAGCAATGTGTGGCAACACTGATAAAATCCTACTAAATACCTATACCTGCTGTATATATGTTGTTTTATATCCAAATATAAAATGGACTCAACAAACATATAAAACATGAAGAACTCACATACACTGTCCATCTGTTCAACACAAGACCTAGGTCGACATACAACGTAATTATTTTCCATGCCAACACGAGGCACCTTTGATAAATATTGTTTTTGTGTTATTAAATGAATAAATTAATTCTAATAATATAACTAAAACATGTAGATATTACTTTCCATGATGACCACTTACCATGCCATGCAGTACTACATTTGACAATAAAATATGGCGTCGAAAATCAACGTCATTCCAGAAATATTTTGGGAAAATCAACCGGCCCTCTCCTTCTTAGAATCGTAATGTGTAACGGAATTTTACCTTTAGGCTGTGATGTATTCCTAGCTTTGTGTGGCAGGAATTCTACATCATGCGAGCTTAACTTTGTGTGATTCTGTACTGAAGAATCAGGGTAAAGCAATGGAGGTGACTGGCGACGCACTACTGGTAATATAATATCGGTGGCATTTCCAGATGCCTGTAGGTCCAAATATTAACGTCCAAAATGTGACAAAAGTAAAAAAAACCTGTGTATAGACCTGGGTAGAAAAAAAAAATACCAGTAATAATACTGTGGAATCCTGCTATTATAAGAATGAAGAGTCAATTGAAATATAAAACAATTTGACCAATAGTCGCCTCTATGGTAGAACACTAGAGTCGCCGGGATAGAAGTCTATCTTCGCGAAACGTGGACAATATCATTCAGAAAGCTGGGAAGGGTGTCAGTGCAGTCAAAATCATGGCATCTGCAGAGACACCACAGCAAATCCTTTTTCAGATGATGTAGGCAGTGGTATTATCTGTGTTGCACTATGGTTTAGATTTATTGACACTGTTGCAAACACAGGTGGATAGATTGGAGAGAGTTCAAAATGAGGCCATGAGAGTTGTCATAGGATGCACAAGAGATCCACCTATCATGACCATAAAGTTTCTCCTAGACCTGCCTAGCATCAAATCAGGACATAAAATAGCCCAGGTTAAAGAATACTTCAAGGTCGCCAATAATGATCATCACCTTTAAAACCGATCCCTAGACAACACAAACGGAAGGCCTATCAAGAGAGGAAGGTCCTGGATGGCAGAAGCAGAGATACTCTACTCAGAGCTTGTGAGCTAGAGGAAGTGGGAAGAGGCCGGGTATGGGTGACATTTGGCAAAGTGAGAAAGTTGTTGACAACAGTGGTGATACAGATGGGAAGAGAGTGCCATGACTTGGCTGCCAACAGAACAGAGGAAATGATTAAAGAACTCATACTGCAGCACTTGAAGCTCCACAATACAATAATTTACACAGATGGCTCAGTAACACAAGAAACAAACAGGTGCGGTTGGGGTTTCGTGGCCTACCAAAATGGCAAGAAATTAGCTTGAGAAGTCAGCTGCGCACCCCACTACAACATTGAGTATGAGAATGGAAATAGAAGGGGTGACAGCAGCTCTCACTTGGCTGGCGACGCAACCACCAACAGACAGTTATTCTATCGGACTCTCAAAATATACTGCGCAGGATAGAAAAGTGTATGATCAGAACTGAAAGAGTCACTCTTCTCAACAAGGTGCAGAGCATTACATGGATTTACTGTCCTGGTCATGCTGAGGTCAGGGGAAACAAAAGAGCCGATGTGTTGGCTGGTAAAGCTTTGGTGAATGGCACCGAGATAAGAGACAGGATTAAATTGATTAGAGCAGTCATGGATACCCTATGAGAAGACAAGGAGGAGGTTGAACGTGACAATGTACATATTCAGAGAATGGTAGAAATGGGAGTGACTAGAGGCGATGGGAGAAAGTGCTCCCTCTCCGGATAGATCAGAAGAACTCGTAATCAGCAACTGACTGGGACGCTGAGCTTATACACTAATATATGGCTTACTGAATGGCAAGTAGAGCATATATGGGAATGTCCCCAGTGCTGTGACGCTTGTTCCTAATCAAGAATCAAATTGCTAGGAGATACTTTTTTTTTTACATGTTTTGCTAGGATCCATATTCCATTTTGAGTCTGACCAGGGCTAATGTAAAACTGTGATCAAAATTCACGCTTTTTATTCAGGTTTGCATCGCGAGAATATCACGCTGCACTGATTTGTTATGAAATTTTACAAATTTGTGTAGTTTTTAGACAACTTGTTCACAATGGATGATATTATTCATATGTACACTGACGACACAACCGTAATTACCATGGAAATGTACATGATGTAGTTGCTTTGTGTACCAAATACAAAGTGGAAAGTGACATTGAAGTTCCTGTTTTGGATAATGAGGAAAAATTTTTGGTAGTCCTACTAATAGTAGCATCATGAATTTCGAATAACTGTTGTAATTTTTCCAGTAGAACTCTGACTTGAAAAGATTTTAATGACTGTCTGTACTGGTAAGTTTGTTCCTCTGTTTCAGTATTTGACGCTATTCCGTTATTCTGTGTTCTTGTTTTCTATGTGTTTCTACGGCTAATTTATAAAAAAATTTGTTGTACACGTATATAAGTCCAACCCCTACACCACTAGCAAAAGAAAAAAAATACAACAATTATTGGCTTATACATGAAAATATACAGTACATTGTATGCAATATGATTGCTTGATCTTGAAATTTGCTCAATACTATATCTCAAAAGTTACAGAAACTGGAATGACTGGGGAAAAAGTAAACAAATGAATCAATATTTTTGGGAAGATATAAACAATATATACAAATTATTCTTACAGAAGAAGTATATAGCATAACCAATTTTGATAAAAATAGAACATAACTTAGAAAATGTTTACAGTATCAGATATGACTATCTTTCTTTGAAGAAGCTTTATGTTTAAATGGTGAAGTGTTGCTTCCTGCATCATTCCTAACTTTTTGGAATCTGAAATGAAAAATATGCCAACAATGAAAATGATGCAGAAATGTAGAGAAGTTGAAGTAAGCTTGTGTAGATGTATTTCTTCCAGTGATCACTTAAACAGTAACAAGTCTCAAACTAAACATAAATGTGCACATGGTGAAGAAAAATGATGTTATCTTAGTTGGAATGTGGCATGAAGTTTAAAGGGAAAATAAATCATGTATCCATGTCAAATGACATACCGTTAAATTCTGAATATAAACCCATCCGATTGTAGGCCGATAACCTAACTATCCCTTCCCAAAAGTGGAGAAAGTCGAAAGTCCGACTATAGACCGACATCCCCAACTTAACAAAGCCGGCAATAATGAACTTCATCATCATAAGAAAGAACCGACATGCTAAATGGAAATTAACACAAACTTTTGCAACTCTAAGAAAATAGCATTCCTTTCATTTGCTTCACTCACATAACTTGAATGAATCAAGGAATGAAACCCCGGTGGCTACTGTATTCTGGATCAATATATCCGAAAATAATGAATACCTGGTAGGCTGACTTCCCTATCCATGACTATAGATGGTTTATGAGGTGGGGAGACTTTGGGGAACAAAGTTTTTCCTGAATGAATTGTCTGTGTTGGGTGTCTGGGCGTTATGACGCGGAACAGCCCTAGTGAATAGTAATTACTACGTAACTATTATGTCACCGGCTTCTGACAGTGACGTTTAAGTGGGAAATGATAAAGGCAAGACAGCGAGATCACCTTTGTTTTTATAAGATACAGAAGAGTTTGAAAGTTGTTCCTGGTTATGTTTACTGTGTGGGGAGAATAGGGTAATAAAATAAACATAACAGAGGATTGTGAAATTGATCTCTTCTTCCACTACATGTACAGTGGTTGGGGGAGGGAATCAATTACAGCGGAGCAATTTTACTACAAAATGCCTATGATGTGTTGTGATTTGGAACCCGTTTCAAATCTTCTATAAAGAAAGATTGCATTTTAGTCACTTATCTGAATGGCATACATAATGTGAGGGAAACTTGGATTGGTTGAGCCGATTGAAATGGGTAGGGCCAGTAGTCCATCTGCGGCCTCAGTGGGCTGGACTAATTAACAGAATATACAGAGTACTGGTATATAACTATTTGCCACGAGTTCTCACAAAAATATTGCAGACAGTCAATCCCCAGCTTTGTTTTTAAAAGATACAGAAGAGTTTGAACTTTGTGTGACCTGTATGTTTACCTTAACAGTAATATAAACATGAGGCACAGCTCAGACCAGTTTCACTACCTGTATTTATTTCTCTCCCCCATCCCCCCAACACTGCCTAAGTAGCAAAGTTTTGGATGTCAGTTACGTGTTTGTGCAAGACCGTTTGATGTAGAAAAAGACCTCTGTACAGAATTAATTAGGACTTCATTCTTTATGTTTCTGATTATTGTCTTGGTCACTATTTATATACTTCGAGTCGCATGTTAAAAATTGGCAAGGCCGACCAGCACATGCACGGAAATACTCAAAATCTGCCTTTGATGTGTTTTTACATTTTCTGTACACAGGTCTTATAGCCTAGTAGACGGTCAGTAACTGTTGTAACATTTGCTTTACTCAAAATGAAAGTGTGTGACAGTGTTTAGACTACTGGTAGTTGGTGTTTCCCTACACAAACAAGACTGGGCCTTGATGATAAACATGTGTTACTGGTAGATCAGCTTAGGCTACGGTATTTCGTTTTTTCACAGACCATTACCGTATTTTGGTCAATATATAACATCAGATACTGGTATACTTTTCTGACAAATATCGACTTATGATATAAATATATTTACCGGGTAAAAAAAACGGTAATACCCATTGCTAAAAATAGCATTTCCGGGGAAATTAAGCTCAGTAAAAATGGCGGGCATGTCCGAAATAACGATATAGACCTAGTAAGTGAGTTTTATCAAGAAATATCAGAGATTTCGAAGGAAATATTGTATGATATATAGAAATTAATGTAATTAGAGGCCTAGCATTATGGTAGTACGCTCTAGATTGCTGGAGAGCCCTAGTCATTTTATCCTGGCTTAATATATCGGGACATGTGAGTTGTCACTGGCATTTTTTTAAAACAGTGTTTTTCTCCTTTTTTACTGTGATTTGGACGTAATTTTTTTTTTAAATTTGATGTTACTCGAATATAAGACGAAGAGTATGAAGTCATCTCTGTTTTTTGTCCAAAAATTCTCGGGTTATACACGGAATTTAACGGTAATGAAAAAAATGTGTGTAATATCATGGCCACATAAACAAATGACATCAAGTCATTGAATTTGTATCCAGTCACTGATAAGAAACTGTGGAACATGGAAAATATGCAAACCTGTTTGAAGCTGACATGTTGCATCTATGTCACTGCAAAGTTCTGTGATGATGATCTAATAATCCCTTTAGCTATAAGCAGGTAGCTCGTGAAAGCCCAAAACCTTTGTGACAAAAGCACAGGTTCTAAGTTGTGCAAGAGGATTTCCCACATTTCCCACATAAAGATCTCAGATGCATGAATGTGTTAAGGAGTGTTTATGGATTTATGTTTGGTCCCCAAAGGGAGGCCTTCCAGTGCGCCAGTGCCCCAGGATTATCACTTCCTGCCAGGAGCACAGCACACACACATCTAGGCCAACTATCCATTTTTCTGTTAGATTTGTCAACTCATCTGCAGTGATGGCACATCTAGCATTCCTCATCGACCTAGGAGTCTGCCACAAAAGGACAAAGCTGCAATGTCCACAGGCCTACATTTCTTAGTCATTATGGGGATTATTTGATCGAAGATAAAGCAAAATACTGAAACATAAGTGACAATTTTTTCACAGGTGACAGGTTGTCAGCCTATCCCCCAACTTTTCTTAGTTGCCTCCTATGAGATGCCTGGAAAGAAGACAGTGGCCTATTCTGTGCAACCTGAAATAGACGCCCAAGCCCTGATTGTCACATGAGAAGATAGACTATCTTGTCAATGAGCAGGCATGGTCACAGGTTCTACAACAACCTGAACAATGAGAAAGTGATAAAAAACATGGATGATATTTATACTTCTATAAGAAGCATAATGACTGCCTTTCTTAATACTTGTCAAAAATGATTAATATAAACAGCAACAGCTGTGACTCACCTCTTGAGAGGATTCCGAAGACAAGAACACAGTTTCTCATTGAAAGTTTTGCGTGGAGGCTGGTACTTGTGAGCAATGCTATTTGGTGGAAACCAAACTGAAGAGCTTGTTGATGATTCTGATGTTTGAAATTTGATATTCTTATTGTAATCCATACATTTAGGTTTTGGAGATACAATGCTAGACCCAACAGAGTCAGAAATGCTGTGTGAAACACTCGCCATATTGGTACCTGTGTTGTGCTGGTCTCCCATCACCTGTTGATATTAGCAACTTAACAATAAATTGTCCTATTATTGTTGGCCATAATAGCTTGTGTGGTTTCTAAGAGGCATATAAGAATAATAATAATACGGCTGAAACATTATACCAAAAATATACAGAATGACTATGTAGGCTAATGTAATGTGTAGACTATGTAATGACAAACATTATAAAACATATGGCTACAGGGATGCAAAGGGTTTGATGTGATTCTCAAGGCTGGCAGATAACAAAGACGATGAAAGTACACACACCACCTCTCAGTGATGCATAGTCAAGCAAAATGAATTAAACAGGTTACTAAAACACTTACCTTGCCTATTAATAAAAATATATATAAAAAAAGTATATATAAAAAACATACAATAAAACTAAACAGGACAATTCTCCACGTATCGGCTCAAATTGAACCTTTTTCAAGAGACAAACAACAGAAAACAACAAAATAAAAAACAAAATAGATGACTAGATTTCATCAAGCCCTGTCTCCATAACGCAGGGATGGCAACACATCTAGTAAAAGAGAAAATGCGTGCATTCATTATAAACAAACCGAAAGTGGGAAATTAGAGGCACTATAGATGTAGTTGGGATGTTTATAATGAGTGCAAGAATAATAAAAGAAAAATACCCCTTTTGTCACTTTATCAGACAGGCAGGTTTTAAGAACATAGTCACAACAGGCAAGACTGAAGGGAACAGAGACAGATGGGGACGTGAGAAAATATTCGTGTGACAACCTAGCAAGGCTTGGAAACAACGATCCTGATAACAATACTGTGAACAGAGAACCATGGTCACCTACGCCAACCAGAATGGCATATGATAATGATAGATGAGTAATGATGAGGTTGTGTGGTGGTGGGGTGAGTGGGTTTGGGGAAGGAAGGATACAAGAAGAATCATCATTTGAAAACGCATGGAATGAATGTGAAACCAAATATAGACATAAACATATATATAAAACCAAACCTTAACATACATAGAAATGTATACACACACCGTTGCCATCCCTGCGTTATGGAGACGGGGCTTGATGAAATCTAGTCATCTATTTTGTTTTTTATTTTGTTGTTTTCTGTTGTTTGTCTCTTGAAAAAGGTTCAATTTGAGCCGATACGTGGAGAATTGTCCTGTTTAGTTTTATTGTATGTTTTTTATATATACTTTTTTATATATTTTTATTAATAGGCAAGGTAAGTGTTTTAGTAACCTGTTTAATTCATTTTGCTTGACTATTTGTTCATTAGGTTACTGCGGCACCATCCACTTTGTCGGACACCTTCTGACCATTTGGTTATTTATATTTATCTCAGTAATGGGTAGTTTTGAAGCTAATGTGAAACACTTATCTAATGCTTTAGGATATGAAGTGAAACTTCAAACTAAGATAGAATGAGAATTGTCATGGAGATGGGGTTTAACACTTTGATGAACAAGTTTGACAGGTCTAATTTCCAAAATATACTCTTGGTATATACTCAGGGTTTGAAATTCAGTGTTGTTAAAAGTGAGCATTTTGGAGGACGCAGAAAAATGATGGTCAAGCAGCAGTAGACCGGTACTGTCAACAGAAGTGTAATGGCGGATACACTCAGAGAGAGATTGGAGCAACTATGGACATGTCCAGTTTGCAGTGATGATGATCCGACGACTAACTATTACTGGAAGACCTCATTTGGAATGGACTACAGTTGGGCCATTGTACATAATACTCCCATGGACTCAAATTTGGTCCCTTTCATTATTTTCTTAAGCTTGGGGAATAGCTAAACATAACAAAAGTGGCATTGGAAGAACTATGAGTCTGTATAAAGTACAGGGATGCTGTGTTTGAATAAGAAAGTCAGAATCTGGGACAATTCCGTTCACATTTGTTTTTTATTATGGTAGTGGTTTGGCACAAAATTCGAAGACACTGTTGCATGGTCAAATCCTCAATCAAAATGGAATGTACTGATCCAACAATTATCTCTGTCTAGTCTACAAGTTCTCAGATGGCAATTTGATTTCTGCATGACAAAAATCCAAATTTGGTTAATGACAAGTCATTTTGACTTGAGAGCTGATCTTAACTTGTTCCCCTCTCCACTAATGTGCTAATTGAATCATTTAACAAAACCCTGTTCAATCTTTAGAATGGTTTCCATTTGGGTATCACCAAACCTTTAACAAAATCTGATGTAACACCATTGCTCTTGTTTTTCTAGTCATTCTGTAAAAATGAAAATGTGACTGCTGGTGACTACACATCATCACTTCAATGATGATTGGAAGCTACGGCCATTATTCATGGTCAACAACATTCACATATGCACATTGCTGTCCCCCTGCACCTACCAACTAGAGGACACTTCCCATAAACAAATAAGTTTGGACACTTTTGCACAACCTTCGTACATGCGTTAGAGGTTTTTGAAAACTAATCTCACAGAAGAATGTTGATGATCACTTACACACAACATAAAAACAATGTATCAGAAGGCAAATCAATGCTCTTACAGGTCAACAAGAACACCATCTAACAATGGTGAAATGTTGCAAACTTTCATGTTTTGAGCACAAGCTGAAGTATTTTTTCTGTCCAAGTGGGTGGGAGAAAAAGCGGGCAAGGAAAATCTGGCTCTGTGTTGGCAAGGTACAGAGCATGTCTATTACAGCCATAGTGTCGAGTACGAATCCCACTGCAGTTAATTGTGCATGTGGAACTTTCAGAAAGCAATGGCAAAATACTAAACATAAATACTGTTTCAAGAAAATTACTTCAGTCAAGGAAAGTACAGATTGATAAAATATATTGGACAGGATTGAATTTCTCTCATACTCAAAGGAGGCACTGCAAACAGAGAAGAGTGGCAGAATTTTTGTGTTGATATTTCTAAAGTGGCACCCTTATGACATTAAAGTGTTATTTGTTTGATGATGTTATGCTTTGCTGCAAGAGACTTTCTAAAAAGATATACTGTAGTGATGGCCTTGTACCAGAGCCTTCAAAGCTTCCTCACTAACTGGGCGACTTCTGGTGGCTAAACATATAGAATGAACAAGTCATTGGTGAACAAATATAAATAAATATATATACACAAGGAATGTCTACACCAACAATATCTGTTTGCTGTCTCGATCACTCTCTCAGGATAACACACAATCCTGAGACGGACAGCTAGTGTTGGACGTATCATGACTTTTTTTAGGAAATCCCCCTTGATGTTACACCTTGAAGGTAATTAGTTGGTTAGTCGTTAGATCATTGTCACTGCACTCCGGACAAGTCCATAGGTGCTCAGAACTCTCCTTGAGTATAGCCGCCATTACACGTTGACTGACAGTCCCAGTACGCAGTTGATTGACCATCATTCTTTCTTGCCCACGAAACCGCTACTTTCTGACGACACCAAATTTCGAACTAAATTCCTTTATTCTAGTCATGGAACAAGAATCATCGTCACTTATACAGACATTTGTTCGTGCATTTTCCGGTAGGACGTTCAAAATATCTGCTCGATCCATCGCTCCACCAACAGCCATAATGTGCGGCCAACCTATCTGCTTTCTTATTACCCCAGACTCCCGCATGTGTTGGCACAAAAATTAAAGTCTCTTTACGCATACATGAATTCTTCACTGCATCGAGCCACTGTTCCTGAATGTACCCTGCCTGAACTTTCACAATCATGCTCGAGTCACTGAGTATGCAGGCATGCTCGCAGATAGTCTGCGAGCACACCCATTGCAAAGCTTTGGTTACTGCCAAAATCTCCATTGTCATGCTGCTTGTCATATGAGCGAATGCACCACTTTCCTCTCTGATGGTGTCCCCCAGCTTTGAGCCATGAAGGCCCAGGCACTCCTGATGTGTCTCTCAACCGACCCATCTTTATATATAATCATATCACCTTCCCTGAAATTTTCACCGATCAGAGCGAGTACCTCTAACTCCACCACTGTCAGACACCATTCCCTGCATTCTCTATTGAGTGTTATTATTACTGTGAAGGCTGCCGGACAATCTAAGGGCGCACGACTCCATTCTGCACCAGGTAGCATTTTCCAATCTGCACACTCTCTGTATAATAATATCCTCAGCGTGCCCCATCCACGACTTTCCTCTCTTAAGTCGACTGCCTTTCACTTTGAGAATTTCAGGGTGTAGAAGATGTTCTTTATCAGCCGTCATTTGTAGGTAGTCTCGCGACCTGCAGATTTGTATTCTTTGCTCTGCAGTTGGGCAATCCAGTAATTATTGCATTACCTGAAGGTAATTACTTCTTTTCATTACCCCTGCCTGGTTCAAAGCAAAACCGCAATGTCCATTCTAATGCATTTCCCACATCTTTGGATCAGTCTATAGATGACTATCATGGGCCAGAACTTCCCATCTTTGTCGCGCTAATGCTTCCTGCGCAGCATATGAAACATGCTGGCGAACATTGTGTTATATATATTATATATAGCATATTGATACACGCAATAGCATGCTTGGTCACTTAATCTTGATGGCTGTATGCAGATCTAGTTTTCTTGTAGCCAATAGCATTGAAGTTATCACTATGCTCTTTAAAGTCCTTCTTGGTCAAAACAGGCAGTAAGTATAACATTTCCTGTGGAAATTTGTGCTTGATTTATCTTCTTGCTCTTGTGTTCCAGAATTTTTCTATTGCATGCTGGCTGCTTTACTTCATGGTTCAAAGTGATGGCACCATGATTTGTCACCTGCCACTATTTGTGACAGAAATGCATCACCCTATGCATGGTAACACCGCCAATGGTCCAAACTCAACCCCATTTGTTCTTCATTATGGAGGTCGGTTAATAACCATGTTACCACTGTGAACTTTCCAATACTTTAATTTCTTCAAAACCACCATTTGAGCTGTCCCTGATGGCACAGAGAATTCATTAGCTAGTGAACATAATCGCTGGCGCGGTAAACTAGTATTGCTGCATCCATCTTAGAGATAGCCTCTTTTGTCACAACAGCATGTGCCTGACACTGCAGTGGTAGATAATTTGTTACCTGTCACCTTTCCCAAAACATTCTTGCCCAATCTTTACTTTGTCTTCGAGACACATTTTCTTTTAACCATATACTGTCTGCATTCACTTTGAAAACAGGAGCATGACACTGTTATTGTAGAACAAAATAATTCAGAAAATAAATGGAACATTTTCTATAAAAGCTTGAGATATCAGCTTTTGTAATGGTTATTCTTATGTGAACATCTAAAAGTTTCACAGCCGTAACATTATTAGTTGATTTTTTTATGATTCTTACAATAATCATTCACAAAATTATCACACAAAAGTGCCACAGCAGTAGGAAACACATGAGTTTAAAAGGCATGGCAGCGAAAGTATTAAGAATTGAAAATTTTATAACATACTTGTTAATCTAATTAATTATACAATTCGATTTCTCTACATTGTTTTATTTTTCAAGATGAAATTCACCAAATACAAAACACAAGAACATTTGAAGTTCCACATACCTTCCTCTTCCAGCAGCTCTCATCAACATTAGCACTGCTTCCCCTTAAAGAGAAGCTATACTGTCTCAAACTCTGCCTTTTCCTGATGCCTCCTCTTTGTTCATTTTCCCTCTCAATAAAATTGCACTCAGCACTGTCTTGACTGCTCCTGGATCTGACGCTGCCATAATAGCTGCCACCATCTGTAAGACTTTCACCGCTGTCCGAAAGGGACACTCCAAAATCTCCATTGCTTGTAGATAGGTCATAACATGTCTTCTTTCTAAAAAAAAGTTGTTTATGAATAATATTGTTGTAGCTGAATGGATGGAACTGGCTCAAATTTAGTCTACTACTTGAGATTTTTCAAAAAGATTTGTTGAACAATTATATCATATCAATGTTTTTACGAATTTGTTAAGAATTTATAATTTTCCATAAGTGGCATAAGATCTGCTTAATTTGAATTCAATACTTAACAAAATTATATGGAAAAAAACATAATTTAGTTTGTATAAATTTCATTTTTGTATCTAAGAACAGTTCCCTTTTATTGCAACACAAAAAATGCTACCAATGTCAACAAAAAAACATCCAAAGTATCTTCATTCCAACCCTGTGCTAGCAATGTCAAACATGGTCCTTAACAACAAAACATAAGAGACAACTGGTTACAACAGAGATGAGATGTCTGAGAAAAGCCACAGGAGTGACCAGAAGACACAGAATTAGAAACAATGTCATAAGAGAAAGAGTGGGTGTCATATCAAAACAGGTGAAAATGTGATCAGTGAAAATTTCTCAGATGGAGATATTATCTATACTGATGGATCTGTGGTTCTGTATGTGCGCAATGTTTGGGCATTCTCAACTCAATGCAGAGGGAAGGTTATTAGGGAAGAAATGCCTTCTATACAATCACTAGTATGGCGATGGAGGTGATGGCAGTGACCAGGACAATGATATAGCTGGAAACTCCAAAAGTATATATATATATAGTAATAGATGATAATCTATTTTGACTGGTCCTGCAACATTTATTATGAAAACTTATTTCATCTATTTTGACTGGTCTATATATTCAGTTATTATTTCCATGTTCTTGATCTTCAGTCCAACGATCTGACAGCACTCATTGAGATGATATGTCTATGACTAGATATTTATCTGGATTATCGGGATATGCCTGTGCGCATGCATACACAAATATAGAATAACAGAACGCATTAAACATTGTAAAAAATACATATTATGTTTAACCTTTAGCATTCTGAATTAAAATTACCCAATTTCTCTCCTGCCACTGAATTTTCATTTGAAAATTTGCTTTATTCTTGGTGGGTGTTTGGAAAACAATAACGATTTTATTTTTAGATTTAAAAATAATTCTTGAACATGTAAATAAAGAATTGAATACTAAATATATTTGTGTTTGTTTATGTATGTTACGAGAGGTGTGAGAAAGTTGTGAAGATGAAAATTGAAGAAAAAAACATGACGAATCTATACTTTTTCTTCGTGTGGCAACCCTGATACAGTTGCTCTACAGACCTAGTCTATTGTATTTATATTTTTACTTAAAACTAACATAATGTAGTCGGCTAAAACACTGAAAACAACTAAAACACATAGGCGTCACTTACCGTGACAGCCCGTTCAATATTATGCCCAGAAATACTGAAGTCCAAAACAACAAAATTATATCCAATGCCATATAAATGCAGCGAAATGTCTGGGTATATTCTCCGAAACTAACGTGTTAATAATATTTCGTTTTAAAACAAATGTAAATCCAAGAATTTCTTTCTTATCACTGGAATCAATAAATATTTCATGAACAATGGCATTGATTCAACATATTTCTTCCGATCGGAAAAGACGGAGTAGAAATTAAACATGACTGCTGTGTCTTACAATTTACACGGAAAAGAAATGGCTGTGATGTAGTCCTAGCTTAGAATAGCATGTATACGTGATCATGTGAGTCTTGTAGTTCTTTGTCAATCAATGAGTGCTACTATCTATAAACCTGTAACTATCAGGGTTGTAGTGGTACCACATTGGGAGATTCAGCACAGAATCATCCAGCAACCTCTATCTTCAATAATGCGGATGAGTGAGGTAAAAACGTGTCCTGTCCATTCCTTGATATTATCTGTCCATGTCTGTATTTGCGTTTATTTGCTTCTCCCCCCCCCCCCCAACGGTTCCCTGTAGCAATGTTTTTGATAAGGAATCATGTTTGCATAAATGTCCAAACCATGCCAGTTTTTGCCGTTTCACTAATAAGGAATGGTTCTTGTAAACCTGCATAATGAGTGCATAGCAACAGACGGCTGGCATCACCGACAGGTGTTTATGGGTAAACACACTCCATGTCTTACAATTGCTAACAGCATATTAAAGGTTAAGAAATGAAGTTTACCTAAGAACTGGTATCTCATCAGCTGAATCTTTGATTATGTCAGTCTGGAATAAACAAATGTCTCGAGCCATCTTGAAATGTTGTCTGACAGGCTCTAACCTTGAGTGGACATCAGGGGAGCAGTCTAGATCAGTACCTTCATAGCTGTTATTACTTATTAATGATAATGGACGCAGTGGTGTTTTCTGTGGAAAAAAATTTTGATATTTTCTAATCTTGAGATGATCAAGTATTTTGGTAGAGCTCTAATAAATTAATTGCAGTCGAGTAATTTTCTGATTTTATCACAAGTAACGCATGTGAAGATTATTCTTATACAACAACGGTAAACATGCATTTATTGTAGGCAAATCTGATACACTAGCATATGATAAACAACAAACTGACACTTCATTGCACACTTCTTGCTAAGAATTTCAACAGAACATTTTTTGATTAATTTTTTTAGAAAAAAATTACACAAATGGCAATTGGCAGCATTATTATATTTTGCTCCCTTTTAACACTTCAGCTGCCACGGCAGACAAAAGTTATCAAAGCACAAAGACCCCTTCTATTTTGTAATCCATGAATAAATATGACATCTTTTATGAGGAATTTTGCTGAACCAACATCAGTTTTATTAGTGCAAGACTTCTTGCTTATTACAAATATCATTCCAATATGACAGAACTTTGGACCAAATTGGATGACAGATCAATGCCAATAACTGGAGATTTCATGATTTTATTGCATGTTTTTCAATGAACACTTGAAAAGTGTCCGTAAAAAATAACATCAACAATTGGTGGGGGGGGGGGGGGGGGGGGCCCTCAAGAAGTTTGACAAGTGTTGGAATGTAATAGTTTTGGGCACATATTGATGTCAGAAAACAGTGCACTGAGGGGTGAAACATAGAAAGAAAAATAGGATTTGGTACGAGGTGAAAAGAAAGAGAAAGCAACTTTCAAGAAGAATAGGATATATCTGTGTATGTGGCGCTGTCTAGTACTCACCATATAAGTCCCATGTGGCTGTATATGTTCTAAATGAGAGAAGGCATATTGATTTTCTCTTCATACATCACAGGGTTGTGGAAGAAGGAAAGTATCATAGAGATCTTATTCGTTACTATATAACGTGAAGTTATTCTCTATTATTGAAACATAGCTCAATATGATCAGATCAAATCATAAAGACAACATCAACCTCCTGGAAAGGAAAATCAGAGCATCATCTTCCAACTTCACACACAACAGGTACAGCTTAATAATCACCTGTAACCACAAAAATATTGTTGTTAATCCCTCAAAGGCAAAGGTCATCTAGTTCTCCCTGAATAACAAGCTAGTCACCAGACACATGCTGGAACAGAGTGGAAGCTAGTTTGTAATTAATACTGGAGGCCAACCATAACGTACTCCAGAGTAACGACTGTACACTCGTAACTATGAAACTGTCGACCACCAACTTTTTAAAATGTCCAGCACTGGATGACATCAGGAAAATGTTTCTTCCCCCAATGCCAGATAAATGGAACAAAATAACTGATCACAAACACATTCATATGTCACACAATGGCAATAGGACAAATTGCATGAGCCCATGGACTGCTGGATCAGCAGTCAACCAACCAAGAATAATGAGCTGGTTTGGCCCAGAATTGTTTGCTCCTGGCAGGACACATAATCCTGGGACACTGCCGCAATGGAATGATTCCCTTCAGGGAGTAAACAAGCATCCATAAACCCCCTAATACAACCATGAATTTGAGACAACCTTATATGACTCTGGATATCACCTCAGTTACTCAACTGAAAGTATTTGTATTTTTCTCAGAAAAGATGTGGGCTGTCAAGAGCTATCTGCTCACAGTTCAAGGTATCTTATCATCATTTACCTACACAATATATTAGAGGAGACTAAACACTTTTTACCTAAGATGTTTCCATACAATCGTAAACATTAAATGGCACTATAAAATCACCAATGTAGAAGTGGTATGCCATACTCAGCTACAATCTGCCATGGAAACACTTAGTACAAACAGATTGTGATGAATGGGCCACAGAACATCAAACTTGAACACAAGTACTATTCAGAGAACTTTGTCTGAAGACCAGTGGGCCCTCAGAAGACCAATGTTGGGGTACAAAGACTTCTATAAGTCTTCAATGAAATATTTTTCCATAAGCCCCCAAAAACTGGGAAAACACAGCCGAAAATCTGGCTGTCTCGAGGCACAATCTGAGTGCGGGGACATTGTTGTTTAGGAACAATATAATAAAAGATGTAGAAGATAAAAGAGGAAGACGAAAACAAAATTAGAAAGTCTTCCATTCCTGAGAGAAAATGCTCATTGGCTTGTTTTTTTTCCCCTTTTGCTTAATAATCGTCTGCAAGACACAAAAGGCCATTGATTCATCATCATAGTAAGACATGACACAATTCATTAGTTCTGGAAGTTTTGAACAGAACATATACTGCAATAATGATGTAATACACATGCACATTACAATCATGATTTAATATGCATGCCCATTACAATCATGATTTCAATATACATGCACATTACAATCATGATTTCAATACTACACGTATTGCAATTGCAATATACCAGGGACAAATAGCTAAAAGCAACATGCACATACCCCAGGAATTTTTATATCTGTCTTTTTCTGTTCTTGTCTGTGCTTCCTCAATGATCGACCTCTGAGAGGAATCTTGTTGCTACTGGGTTTGCGTAGAGTCTGTCTGTCATCGCATATTTTCCTGTTAAAAATTTGATTTTTTTCAGTGTATGGTATTTTATCTGTAAAAATTAAACCTTTTCCATTGCTAGCATATCCTATTCAGGACGTAGCTACCAACCCATGCATTTTTTGACTGTAGTGATGTTTTTTTTCTCCATTAGTCACTTAAATTGTGAGACTTTTTTTCCCAAATTAAAATATAGAACAGACAATGAAGCATTTTAATGACTGTTAGTTAGCTACTTTTGGATCATAGATGACACAGAGAACAGTAGTCATTTCTTTCCATGTTGATTGTCTTGTTGTAAGTTGATGTAGTTATTATGTAATTGATATGCCTAATATTGAGCTGTCTCTGTTGATTGCTCTGTTTGGAGTTTCTTTTGGGGGGGCCTACTAATCTTTTTCTCTATCCTTTCCACATGAATGTGTAATTAGGAAGTCTGCTCTCATTTATTGTGAGTACATGGCAGATATAATTTCACCATCTTCTTATGAAATGTAAGACACATTCTTGGTTGGTTTCTTCCTTCAATGATTCACTTGTTTTAAAGTCTTTATATTTTATGTGCATGTATTCTTTGAAGGCACTTATTTTCATAGGTGATTTATTTAACATCTAATGATTGTGTGAATTTTCAGCTTTCACAGCCATGTCAATACAGGCAACAGGCAGAAAATATTCACTGGTTCATTGGACAGTCTGTAAATGATTACAAATACATATCCTGACCAAGATTGTGAAATAATATGTGTGATGCTCAATCTGTCTGCAAGTTTTGTTTATTCTCAGTGGATATGATTGGATTTCAAGTGCAAATTATACATCTCCCAGTAGTTTCTATATGTGAAACATATTCTACACAGATGAGTGAAAAATTGACAAAGTTCAATCACATTGTTCACTCTGCTATGTAAAATATGCCTAATGCAATATCACGTGTGTTGTAATCGTATGAACTCTCCATCAGCTGCAAGTCTTTGCTGCAAGGCTAACTCCTGCAAAAGCAACCCGCTGCCTTATGGATTAGCATGGGAGTGTCTAAAGGATTAAAGCCCTACAGAAAATCCCCACTGTCTAGCAGTTCAGCCTGGAAGTTCCTCAAACTAAGGAATAAACCCCTAAATAAAATCCTGAGAAAAGACTAAGGCAGTCAACAGCATGTTATAACCTATTCTCTGGCATCTCCTGCAGTTCTGCATGATTCCAAATATATTGGTTTTGCCTTCCCCATGAATCTCATCAACAGAACCAGTAGGAGGTTAGTACAAATTGGGCAAGGCACTTTCTCCATATAAAGAGAAAGTATATATAAAAATATAAATATAACCTGCCCAAAAATCAAGAATGTATCATGCACCTAGGAAATTTTAAATAAAAAACCAGCTTTGCTAAGATTTGGTTCATGTAATGTAAGGACTATGTGTCCCAGATTTAACACCTGAAACATGACAAAGGATATGTCCATAAAACAACTGCAGTCATTTATATGGAATTACATAAGGGTTGATATATCTGTTCTCCAAGAAACTAGACTCTCAGATTTAGGATAATGTAGGTTAGCTAATGTAAAACAAACAGGGTTTCCTCAAGCACTATTAGTTAAGGTTAAGGATAGTGATATTAAATGTCCATGTGGACATATCAATGCCAATCCGATTCTATATTAAGAACATGTACACAGGCAATCAATATATATTTAGCATGAGGGAGATCTGCATTAATAAGAACAAAATGTAGACTCATGAACTCCATAAGCACACCTACAGTGATATCAGAGCGTATTAAACCTCTTTGCAACAGGTGACAATTTGCACGAGCTCCAATCACCCCAACGCTTAACGGTAAAAGTGGATCACAAACCACCCGGGGAAAGACAATAGACACTATGCATATCATCAAAGCATATGCACCAACTCTTACAGAAGAGCGAATGATGAGAAGTTCTATGAAAACGTGAAAACTTAAGAATGTTGTAGACTGAATGCCAAATAAAGACCAGCTTATTATACTTGGAGACTTAAATGCTTATCATACTTGGAGACTTAAATGCTCATGTGGGGTCAGACCAATGATCCTTGCTAGTTTACCTTGGAAAACATGGCATGGATTTTAAAAAAAAGGAAATTGTCAGAAATTAGTTTTGTTCATAAAATTATTTGTGCATCACAAATCCTTTTTATGTTAAAAGCCACCACATAGTATTATTTGTGTTAATCCAGGTCTGGGTGCTGGCATCAAATTGACTTTGCTCTAGTTCATTAGATATAATTTAAATACAGTAAGAGACACGTAAGTCCAGAAATTGTATCAAAATAAAGAAACACCAAAACCATGGATACATTTTGCAACACTCAAGTTACAGATAATAAAGAAACATTACAATCTAATTTCATAAACTCTCAAGAAACATTTCAATCTACCAGTATCTTCATAAACTCCTTCAAGAAACATTTACACCTGGGCCATGTTAAAATCAAATAATTATGACTATGCCCTCACTGCTTTCGGACAAAAAGACATAATCTGCAATGATTGGGAACAAAGAGAGCAGAGGAGATGCAAGAATGAATACTGGAATAATCTATGCACCTCTATTTGGGATGCAGGTGAGGGTGTTTACAAAAAAATATGTAGCACAGCAAGCTATGCTACACAGATACAGTGAAGGAAGACCTAGAGGCCGACCACAACAACGATGAACCACTGAAATAAAACAGGTAACACATTTCATGATATACTTAGATCAAACGAGGGATGTCTCCAGAAAACTCTTCTACCCCTGATGCTGAAAGGCAACAAAGAGTTTAGTGAATAGATAGATAGACTGATACAGTACCAAAATGCTGAACAACATAAAAATTCAGTCAGTACATAGCTTCAACTAGCTGGGATCCACAATGACTACATATCTCTTCCTTAAAAAAGAAATATATATTCAAATAAGAAATAAGCTATCAATTTTGGAAATGCATTTTAACAAATGCAATGGTTTGGTCATCTTGAAAGAATGCTGAATGATTCATTAGTTTATAAATTATATATGAAGAGAGGAGAGGCAGAAAGGAGAGGCAGAAAGAAGAGCCAGGGGTAGACCTAGAGTACTCTGGATCGATAACATAAAAGAGGCATTACACAAACACCAAATAACATTGAAGCTGCCAGAAAAGCGAGAACAAGAACATTGTAAATCCTTCAACACCCATAAATGGTAAAAGAAGAAGGAAAGAGAGATTTCAATTTTGGTACATTGTCAAGAAGAGCCTGGAACAACACGAAGTTGACAATGGAAATACAGATATTGATATATTTGACGTATACTTAGTTTTTTCCTCAATTTGTATGAAACATGGACACCATACTCAGCACAAAAACAGGTTGATCATCTTTCATCTACAATCGATAAAATGTATTCACTGTGCAAAACTGAAATTCAGCAGGAAAGCTTAAAACGGGGTAATGAAGTTTTGCTAGTAACTAGACACACACATAAACTTATGTTTCAATCAAAAGGCCTTTATCAAGGTTGCATACACATGTATATGCACAAACGACGAGCAGGGATGACACAACTGATGTTCACATGTCAAGTTAGATGTGGGGGTGGCCGGAAAGATAGAAATAGGTCAGAGGTGAAAATAAGTCACCTCTGACCTATTTCTATCAACTGGGTTTTTTTCTATATGGTAAAATTTTAAGAACTCACTTTGTACAGCACATGCAAACTCCCTGCATCTCCCAAACAGTAAAAATGCAATATTTATAGTATTTGTTCATACAACAACTTATATACAACATATTGCCAAACATCTATATGGCTGCTTTTATAATGCTTTGTATTTGAAGGTGGTTGAATTTGACCAACAAAATCATGACACTGAATGAAAAACCAATAAAATAACTTATTAACAAACAAAAAGGACACAACTATATTTGTAATAATTTTCTATGTCAGGTGACACTACACATCAGAGAGAGACTGAAGCAAACACATTTTAAAATAATGAAATCAACCACAAATACTAGCACACAGAATATAGATACCTGATTGCTCTGTCTATATCTTCACTCCATTCTCTGGCATTTGATTTGTTCTCTGAATACAAAACAAGACTTTCTTCTTTACAGGTAAGCTGAAAATTCAGTTGTCACAAGTAGTTAAAACCTTTTAGTTTTTCAACAGTTTAAATAATTAAAATCTGGACTTCCTGTCAAAATATTTGCTAGCAATGCATGTGTGACATCACAACTTCACTAGGAAAAAATAAATGTATCTATTAATTTTCATCTAGAAAGTTATACTAGTTTGCTGGGTAGGAATAAGACTCAATATCTTCACCTGAGCATACAGAGTATGTGCACCTGAGCAGAAATTTCCATGAATATTTTCATTATTACAAATATTGATGATAGTTATCAATAAATGATGGTCACATTTAAACATCGTAAATATGGAGGTAACAGATTTTTGCTGCTAAGTGTAGATATGGTATATGCAGTTTTACTGGTGTTTACCTTCAGTTTCTAGAAGTTGCAATAGAATGATTTTGTGAGAAGGGTTTTTCCAGATCTCTCTGCAGCCAGGAGTAAGCCCAAATGACAAGGTCATCTGTAAACTTTGTGGGTGTTATGTAAGTCAGGAAGGTCAATTACAAATATTAAGAACAGGATGAGGGCTGAGTGTGCATGCCTCAAGTGTGCATTTGGATGATTCTTGTTCACTGCAGTTTGTATGGTTCTGTCACTTAGTTCTTAATCCATTTGTACATTTCCCCATAAATGTCCATGTTTTGCATTTATTTAAGTCCTTTTCTCCATACCCTGCCATATGGTTGTTGTGTGTCTTTAAAGACAGCAACTGTACTTTTCCTTTGCTATAACTTCTATTGTTACAAAAGACTGACCATTTTTGTTGTTTCTTTTGTTGCATCTTCTATTTTGAGTCTGATCAATATAGTTAGTTTATTATATTCTATTCTGCTTTTATGTGTAAGCTCTGATTTCTTTTTCTTTTTTTTTTTCTCTTTCTGATAAGTTCTGAAAGTTTCTTTGTCCAGAATGGGTTATATTTATTTCTGCATACTTGAGGGATACTTAATTGTTCTGCGTGCTGCTTTACGTATGATTGCAGTGATATTTTTTAATAAAGTGTTTATGTCAATCTTTGCTAGGTTTTCGCCTGTGAATGTTTTGGATTGTTCTCAGTCTGTTTGTAGTTCCAGCATTTGAATCTACTGGGGAACTACGTCTTTTGCTTAAATGTTTAGTTGAGACAGCAGTGATTTTAAGTTATTCATGAGGAATGTGTTTGGATTCTGGAGGGCCTGAAAAGCAGATTTGTCATCTGTCAGGATCACTGTCCTTCCTTCCTCCAAGTGGGATGATCCCAACAGCAAAGGAGCTGCTTCTTTGATTGCTTTACACTCTGCCTTGAAATTTGTAGATTAGGTTGTTATACATTAGGTTATACTCAGGAATTCATCCTCATCAATTGTCATTATCAAGCATCATTGGAGTCGAATGACATTCACTGTTAATGCCCTACTTAGTTATGTTTGGGATCAGAATAAAACCTTCTCTGTTACCAAAAACATCTGTCAAAGACCATAGATCTATAACACGGCACAACAATTACTCCAAGATACACTAAAGACTTGTTACAGACATCTTAACAAGCCTCTACAGTGATCATATATTACAAGCCAAGCAGGGATCATATTGAACAACTCAATGCACACCAAAAATCTAAAGTTACTAACCACCATCAGGTGTCATCTCTGCATCAAAGGTTTGCTGCAATAAGATCTCCAAAATCTTGTCTTTTGCCTTGGTAGAGCACTACTAGACTTTATATTGTATACAGTATATAGACTATATACAGCTATTGCTTGTGTCATATTCTAAAAGGATCTAAAAATCAATCTCTCAAACAACTTACTCGAAAGACTCCCCCAGTATCTGATTGGCGGAAACTTGTGATAAAAACAGGTTCAACTTTGCAGTGTCGTAGAGGAAGTACACAAGAACAGGTATATGATTTCCCCCCTCCATCCAAGAATTTTGGTTTGCCATATAACAAAATATCCGAAAACAGAAAGAACATGCGCTCATAAGATTTGCCTCCTTTCCTTGAGACCTGGTTGTGTGCAGAGAAGAAATCAAAATGTAATGCAGAAGTCACAAAGAGATAAATGTTTGCAGCTATGAAAAATATCATATGATAAATTCAGACAAGTGGTTATGAAACATTTTTTTCAATGACAACACAATTAAGCTATAAACCAAGTAGTCTACTTCATCAAATAAAATAACTAGAAACATTAAGCCACTTTAGTCTTTTATAAGTGATCATTAGTGATGCCCCATCTAATCAGAAATTCTAATTAGAAAAAAATAAAAACACTGCAACGTTTAATTTCTGATACCTCTAAGGAAAAATTAAAAACATTGCTGTACTAAAATTAGTGTTGATAAATAGAGAATTACCTAATTTGGTCAAAGGAAACCACAACTATGCTTCTGGACAAAGTCATTTAGATGATTTTCTTTATCATCTAAATGCCTCTGACTAAAAAGTTAGTAAATGTTGTCTTTCATTGCTTGTGGGGCTTGACCAGGTTAGTGTCACATTTGTCACCTTCTGATTTTTATTATTGTAATAATTTCTGGTACCTTTTTATTTATTATGTACGCATGCTAATATGAATGTTCATGATTTTAACTGCTCGTTTTCTGTTGAATGTGTAAATTTTGTCTTGATAAAGGCTTTTTGGTTGAAATGTCAATTTGTGTGTTATTATGTATCTTGAGTGATTACCAAAACTTCATTACCCTGTTCCTGGATTTACCTGTTTTATTTATTATGCATGACAATAAATAAATGGATGACAAAACAAATTCATGAGACAACATGTCGTCTTTCGGGACACACTGGAAACACTAAAGAATACAATATGAACCGAACATAGTAATGATACATTAAATTGTGGGAAACAACATTCACAAAAAAATGACTGTTCACTAAATCAAACCTTTGGTTAAACTGAAATATTTCATAGAAGTAGTGTTGAAAAATATTCAAACTTTGACCATGAATTATAGTCACCCTGAAGGTTTGAAATTCCTTTATAAAAATTTCTTTCAAATGCTCTCCTTGAGACTGCATACATTATTTGCAACATTTATGAAGCCCTCTTTCAGAATGATTATGGGCAATTTCTCAATGTGATGTTTAGCTCTCAGATAAATTTCAGTAATCCTTGCGACATGTGTTCTTTTGAATAACAAGTTTGGAACATATTCGGAATGAGGCCATGCATATAACCCTTGGTTTTACACAAGATACCCCTATTATGATAATGAGACACATGATGGGATTAGTTTCTATTACATCCAGACATGCACTGACACGAGTAAAATATTATCTGAATGTCTTTTCTCTGCTTTTGCCGATAGTGTCGCAGGATTTAATATGATCGGTTTTCGGCACATTTGGTCACTTGGTAGGCAGTAATATTGTGATATGCAGTAATATTTGGTTGCTTTATATACAGTAATATTGTGAATTCACTGAGAGAAGAAACAAGCGGAGAATTTGTGTTAAGTTTTATCAGAAGAAGATGCTGGAATTAAATCAGCCATATACTTGGAATGGATGAAAACTGATTTCATAAACAAACATCAATGGAAAGACAAAGGTGCAGGTAAGGTAAATAAACTACGCAGAATAATCAACAGGGAAAGCTGAATGATGAAGATTCAATCCCTTTCGCTGTGAGCAGGCAGCAAAAAAGACAACTTAGAGACATTTGCTATTAAAGGATTCAGACTCCAATGAGCAGTGTCATGGATAACAGGTTCTTGATTAGCATCACTGTACAAAAGATATTCCCATAAGCACTCTTCTTGCTTTATGTCAGCCATATATAAGCTCAGAGTGTACCAGCTCAGGATCTGTCAGTTGTGGGTTTTCAAGATCTTTTCAGAGGATGCTTTCTCCCCTCTTCCTTGGTCTCTTCCCTTTCTATAATTATCAGTGAATAAAACAGTGACACAACGCATTTCCATTCTCTAGACTATATCCTTCTGGAAATCTAATAGGATCATGGTCCTACTACAAAAGATATCCAGTGGGAGTTTGAGAATGAACGATGAAGAAGAAGAAAACCTCGTTGTCCAGACACCAGAAATGGGAGGGACAGGTAGTGTCGCCACTGTCAGACACCAGGTAATTTTATTACCTTTTGCGGATCAAGAGTGTAATTCAATGGAAATCAAAAATTCAAAGGGAGACAAGAACTGACTTAAATAAATTAGTAGGCCTACAGTGTTTTATGTTATTTATATCAATTCACATACATTTTCTCATTAGCAGTGCACTCCATCCAAATATCTTTCATTTCCAAACTGAACATGTTGATTGCAGAATATTTTACTTTATTATTTATTTTTTTTTAAATTAAATTCTTTATTACAGTCATTTCTTATGCATGCTACACAAAATTAATTTACTTAGGATCTAAATATAGCTAATGTAACAGACCAGATCACAGGTCAAACTAATCAGTCCCCCGGACTGATACACAGGACAGCCATGTCACTAGGCGACACAATATGCCCCAATAGATTGCAATTATATCCTTTTAGCTTTATGAATGACATTGTTAACATGTTTTGCAAAAGACGGCCTTCTAGATAATGTGATTCCTGAGTCTGCTCCCTGTCAATGTTGAATGACAGGAGACAATGATTTCCTACCATTCCATGTTAAAGAAATATTTAAAGGAGATGAAAAGAGTTGGGGTAGATCTGTCAAATTGCTAAAAGTTATATTTCCATATCTTCTTCTTCAGCGTTCATTCTCAAACTCCCACTGGATTTCTCTTGTAACAGGACAATGATCCTACAAGATTTCCAGTTGAATGTAGTCCAGAGAATGGAAATGCGTTGTGTTGCCGTTTTATTTGCGCCAATGGCCCAACACATCCATCTTCGGCAGTATATTTCCATATAATAATAAAATAAATATATTCTGCCTTGATCATGCTGGAGTTCATCGTAATGAGAGAACTGACAAACTGGCTTTATGAGCAGAGGTGCTGTGAAATATGACAACAGACAGGGGGGGGGGGGGGGGGCATTTTGAATTCCCTTTGTATGCATCTTTTGGACAAGGGCACCATGGTGGACAAGACTCTTATTGAGAAGCGAAGCTGAAAGAATTTGGAATTACTCAGTGCAATAGTAATTACTCAGTAATTTGAAATTACTCAATGAAAGGACAATTAAGGTGTATGAAGAATGAATAATAATAATAATTATCTTTCTTCTTCTTCTGCGTTCGTTCTCAAACTCCTGCAGATTAGCAGGATGTAGTCCGGAGAACGGAATGCGTTGTGTCATGGTTTACAGCATTGCTGCGATATCTGCGCCTTTCGGCCTGACACATCCGACTTCAGCATGGCTTTGGGTCACCTCCATAGTCGCCTTTTACGACATGTGTGGAAGGTAAACAGTGTTGCTATTCTTTGCTCCCCTTTCAGGCAACACACGGGCGAATAATAATATAGTGATAAAATTAACCTTCTTCAATGGTCCTTCCTTAATAAACTGTCGCCCTGGAGTCAAAAGCTTGGGGGCAGAGTTGTCAAACATTCTCTGTATTGCCAACATTTTCATAAAGTTCTCGTGTTGGCGTATGTCTTCATTGATGTGTGAGGCAATATCAGCTATTTTCTCTGCAGCTTCTGAAATGTATCACAGAACTGAATTTCAACCAGACAAAAAATGATTTTAAAAGAACCATCTACTGCTCTGACAAGAAAGATCACAATATTCAGATTTCAAGAATTTGTTTAAATGACAAAAGATCACAATTTCTAGTTTGTTGGTGGGTCATTATCATCAGGTAGCATATCCTGAACAGGATGTAGCAGTCATCACAGCCTTTCGAAACTTCTATCTATCTTGAGCCAGTCTTCCTGCTTCTGTAACTGTCATAGTCTTTGATGGCTTGCGTCCGTCTTCTTCTTGGTCTGCCTCTTGTTCATCTCCCTGGTATCATCCCTTCCATTATGGTATTCTCCGCTGTTTAGCCAGTTTTCTTATACATTCATTTCTCTCAAGATAGCTACATTGGTGAACTTTTTAGTTCATGGTATTCTGAGGATTTTTTTGTAATATTTTGTTTCAAATGGTGCTTTATTATTTTTCATTGTTATTGATTGTCCAGGATTTACACCCATATATTGCCACTGGGAATATGCAAGCTCTTAGGAATGTTACCGTAGTTTTGTTGTTTTGCAGCAGCTCACCCATATGTTTTTCATTTGTATCAGCTTCCTTGACGCAAAAGTCAACTTCTTTCTGACTTTCTCATAGCAATCCCCATTACTGTTGATAAGAGAACCAAGGTATTCAAAACTGGTGACTAATTCGCTGTTGTTGATACTGATTGAGAACTTGTTAGTGGTTTTGTCACTTGTCATAATCTTGGTCTTGTTTCCATTCAGAAATAGATTTTGTTTTTCACCAAGTTCTAATGGAGGTTTCTAGATCTGCTTCTAGATCTGTCAATAATTGTTGTATCATCAGCAATCATTGTTCTGGTATCTCGTGACCTCCTGTGTTGAGTGGGTCAACGTTATTTTTCTGTTGGTCATTTCTTACATTCCTCATTATGTTCTCTGCATAAATATTGAAGAGATTTGGTGATAGGACATATCCTTGTCCAACTCCTTTTTTCCACGCTGAACCAATCAGATGTTTCACTATTTACTCTCACGACTGCTTGCTGGTCTTGATTATGTTTTTATTGGAAGGATTAGGTGTAGCTGGAAATCCATGGTGGTATCCATTTCTGATTTTCATTGAATTACACTCTTGATCCGCAAAAGGTAATAAAATGACATGGTGTCTGAAAGTGGTGACACTATCTGTCCCTCCCATTTCTGGTGTCTAGACACTGGGGTTTTCTTCTTCTTCTTCATCGTTCATTCTCAAACTCCCACTGGATATCTTTTGTAGCAGGACCATGTCCTATTAGATTTCCAGAAGTATATAGTCCAGAAAATGGAAATGCATTGTGTCACTGTTTTATTTGCGCCAATGGCCCGACACATCCGTCTTTGGCGGAAGTAGACCGAAGTTTAAAACTAAAAGATCACAAAAGTTCAACCGTCTCACATTTAAGGGCTCAGCTATATGAGGGCGGTAGTCATCTCCTCTCCCTCGCAGTCTTTACTTCCCGGATTAATCCTGTACCCAATTACGGCTGGGTCGACCCGGGAGCTATTGAGATCTGAAAAATATTTCCACCTCAACTTGGGAATGAACCCAGGACCACCCGTATGCACAGCAAGTACGCTAAGCACTGCACTACGCCTCTACCCCTTCTCCCCATGGCATTAATAAATGCTATGGGTTAACTTTACTTTTACTTCTTGTTGAGTCCTGCTCTTTTCAAATATTGAAAAGTTCCCTTTGGTTATAGCTTGGAAATTGACCATTACAAAATTAGAAAAGGCAGAAGTTCAGATAGTTCTGTTATACAAAACCACAAAACATTTCATTTTTAATAATTTTTTTAAGTGACAAATTATTTGGGACTCTCAGGAAGATATTGAATTGTGTTTAAGACAATAGTAAATGGAAAGGTTGAGGACAAGAAAACACAAATTATGAGAGGAAAGGAAACCTGTAATATGAAAAAAAGAGGCAAACTATCAGAATGTACCAGCTCAGAAAGATGTAATAATGGAGAACAGTTAGTGGAATTTCAATGCAGAGATACTCTTAATTTGATATCAATAAAAATATAAAAATTATATATTTTATTAATTAAATGTATGTTGCCATTTTTATGTTAGTAAGAATGTGTCAATCATTATCATAGTCAACAGTATATTGTTTCCTCTATGGTCAACCACCAAAACACTGTGCACAAATTCTGATTTCCAAACTAAAAACTGTAAACTAGTTTTGTTTAGATCAGGGTTTGTCAGTTAACCTTTAGCACTCTGTGTTTACAATTACATAATTTCTCTCCTGCTGCTGAATTAATTTTTGGAAATGTTACATCAGGGGTGGGCAAACTATGGCCCGCGGGTCGCATACGGCCCGCCATTGGATATTTTGCGGCCCTCAAACACATTTTTAAATAAACGGACGATCGTCAAAAATGATTTTTTTTTCCCATTAATAATACACAGAAATCCATTGGAATTTTAATTAGACTTTCTTATATATTATATATACAATATTTTTTTCCCAATTTAACATCATTTAAATATATATATATATATATATATATATATATATATAGCCAAATATACATAATATTATATGCGGCCCTCCAATAGCTTTACAATTTTCAATGCGGCCCTCTGCACAAAAATTTTGCCCACCCATGTGTTACATAATAGTTGGTGGCTGTTTAGAAATCGTGATAATTTTTGGGGGGATATATTTTATATTTTTTAGACATTTACATAATTTTTGGTTTAAAAGTATAGAACTAAATAATCACTCTGAACTAAATATTCAATGTGAAGTAAGCTATGCAGTGGATACCATCGAATTGTGGGATACTTGAAAACGAGAAAGCAGATCATCTGACTAAGGAGATGTACAAATAACTTATCACCAAAAGAAACATGATCTAAGCAATTAGAAAGAACACAAGATGACTATCAAATTATGAACAGATTAGAACAAGTTAATTTTACGTCTCAGAACAGGAAACAAACAACTCAGCAGTCGTATGTATACAAAGTTTAAGCTTGTCAACACAGCCATGTGTACATGTGGACAGACAAATCAGATAGCATAGCATATTCTTCAGGAATGTCCAGATATGAAATGCTGAGGCAAACGTATTGGCCCAGATAAACAACAAAGGAAAATCACTCTATGACCTCTGTACAAGTTACAAAACAGTTAGGCCAGATATAAGCACATTCCAAGAGAACAAAAAAAAAACAAGATGATGGAAAATAGCTACCTCTATTTACATTTTTGTCACTTTCGAAGCACCTGCAGTGGTCTCTTCATAGCTTTAAATACTTATCTGACAATACATATTATAATTGCTTTCAAACTTTTCCTTGTCAGGGATATGATCTTGCTAACACAGACCAAAATGTTTTCTCAGGCATTGAATGTAAAAATAATTCAGCTGCCTTGCATGCCCAGCATAGATTGTCCAAGCTCAACATGTGGCAAAGCAGGCAGAATGACTTGTATTTTGTGTTTGTATCTACAACCCTGGAAGCTGCACAAACAACCATCCTTTCCAAGCATGTAGGAAGAATTTTAGAGGGAACATCTATTTCTGATTTAATTTCACTCTTATATATAATTATCTCTGCAAAAATGCTGCTACAATAGCAAGAATTTTTCAAAACACAATTAAAATACCATCTATTTTAAAAATCTCACCTTTCAACTTTTGAAAATCATGATGATCCACTGGTGTATTATTTAACAATTCTTCTAACAGTAACTTGTACCTGAAAATGGTTATATCAATAGTGTACATCACAATTTCATCTTTCTTTCAACCAGCCAAGACTTAATGTAAGGTCAGTACAGCCTAGGCTTTCAATGAACTCTCTTCCTTCTTTCAATAAGGAAATATCCTGAAATATGAATATTCCTGCTCTTAGCTTGATGGAAACATGCTGATTGCAAAGAGCAACCAACATCTTCGTATTTGGGCTTCCTAATGTTCATTCTCTTCTGCTAATACTTGACACTTGTAAATGCCAATATGTTTCTAATGTTTCTGCCCTTCGGGATTGCTTGTAGTACGCTTATTATATATGTATGTAGTGTAATTATTTCACATATCCTGTTTCCTGCACATTCCTGCTATAGATTTCAATTTTTTTTTATCCACTCTCTATTAACATTTAAACACGCCTCATTAGACCTGTGGGTTAAATGTGAAAACATCCTTCTAAATTGACACATTTGATGCCCGTGTGTTGATGGGGCCCGAAAGGGGAGCAAAGAATAGCAACACTGTTTACCTTCCACGCATGTCGTACGAGGCAACTAAGGAGGTTATGGGATGGAGTTGGCTGTCCCATCCCATATAGGGTCAGTGACCCAAAGCCATGCTGAAGTCGGATGTGTCAGGCCGAAAGGTGCAGATATCGCAGCAATTCTGTAAACCATGACACAACGCATTCCGTTCTCCGGACTACATCCTGCTGATCTGCAGGAGTTTGAGAACGAACGCGGAAGAAGATGACACATTTGAATCTTCCCGTGATTTTCATTGACTGTTGTTACAAAGTGACTAATTGAAATCGCCTACTCCGATTTACCAGTAACTCACATTTATCATCTAGACTTAGTGTTGTATTTACCGGATAAACTCTTCTATAGGAACAGACAAAATTAAAGTGGGTTTGACTTGTGTACAACAAAATGTTTAAACAAAATTAGCTGTAGAAACGTAACAGAGGAAAAAACTTACTTCTACTAGTAGGCCTACAGTCATTCAAAACAATCAACATGGGAATTCTACTGGAAAAACAACATCAGTTATGCGAAATCCGTGATGTGACATTTAGTAGGCATACCACAAATTTTATTGCTCATTGTCGGAAATATAGGGTAAAGTCGAGCAAAGTGATAGAAGTGATACAAGTGGGAGAGTAACATTACGAGATGGACAGGTTAGTCTAGCAGAGTGCACCACCAAGACAGGAGACTGGATGTATGTTACAGTCAACCTCATTGCGGAGACAGCACTTGATGATGATGTCCTAAACACTACCTAGGCTAAACAAAGGGACTTCAAAGTGTGTCACATATATTCCACATTGCAATGTACCAGTAAATGGACAGTTACAATATGCACAAACTGTGACTGTCCACTATGCTATAAGACACGTACAGAAAATGTAAATATCCTGTCAAAGGCCGATTTTTATTATTTTCGTGCATGTTGCTGTGTGCCTTCTCTATTTTTGGCATGCGACTCCAAGTATATAAGTAGGGACCAACAACAATAATCAAAAACGTAACGAATGAAGTCCTAATTAATTCTGCACAGAAGTCTGTACACGCAATGGTCTCACACAAATATGCCACTTTTGGCTTAGACAGTCTTGCTGTTTTGTTTTTTAATCCGTGTTGGAGGAAGGGGAATTGAGGGAGGGAAATTGAGTGTCTTTTCTGTGCCTCTCACTTTTGAAAACTGGTTGCAAAGGTCATTCCGCTGTAATTGATACCCTGTAGGTTAATTTCACAACCCTCTCTCATGTTTATTACCATAGACTCCCTAACAGGTAAACATATGATAATGAAGCTTAGTCTTCTGTATCCAATAAAAACAAATGGTGCCCGTTTTGCATCATTTTATTTCATATCGTTTCCATTTCCATTTAGTTTACATGTCCGTTTATTCTTATGATAACAAGTTCATTATTACCTGCATTGTTAAGTTGGGGATGTCTGTCTATAGTCGGATCTTAGACTTTAGACACTTTTGCGATCTCGAAATCACCCCCCCCCCCCCCGGCCTATTATCGGGTGGGCTTATACAAGGAACTGTACGGTAGATCCCTGTAGTCTCCAGAGATCAAGTTTTTTATACACTATCCTGAAATCCTTTATCTATATGTCAGTACCACATTTGTAAACACTGGAGAGTTGTTTCTGACTTCCATAGATCACAAGGAAGGCTTCCAAAGCACACCAATTGGCTGATAATGGTCACTTGCAAGGAGTATATTGGTTTGCTTCCCTATGGCTAGAAGAACATATTGACCCTGACTCACTTGGGTTACTCATGACTGGGCAAAGATCTTTCATTGAGAGCATCAATACCATGTGTTGCAAAGTCTCATCGTGCTGGACAGGAATCATTGATTGGTTCACTACTGCTGTCCAGTATGAAAACAAATTACAATACCGCTAACACTCCATTTCTGGAGGCATCCCACCAACAGACATATCTGGTGGAGGTCAGTATTCTGTCACGTTTCTTTTGTACCAAAAGTGAAAAGATAATGCAGTCATCAATAAAAGCTTTAAACTTAGAGGAAGATTGACTTATAAAAAAATATTTAAAAAGAGCAAGCTAATATATTTTGTGCACAGTGATGCAATAAGTTAAGTGATCAGTTTTAGAAGAACATGTATCAAGAAAGAGAGACTGCCAACAACATGAATAAATGCATGATATTGAGGACCTCTTGAAAAGGACACAGGAAGAAGCTGAACATCTTGCAGGTAGCAAGAACAACTGATAGGCAGCAAGAACAACTTTTCTGTCAAAGGACATAGCATATACAAGATGTTGGATTGTTATATACCATCCCATTTATGTTTCCCTGTATGTCATAACATTTATTCCATTCCAGAATGTCCTTTGTGATTCGTCCCTCTAATATTTACACGAATATCCCTACAGTATTATTTTCAGTGTCATGCATCTTCATTTGTATGAAACTTGTACAATAAAAGTTTTCAGAAATCCTTTAGAAATTTTTTTTTTCATTTCCAACTTTTGCAATCTCTACTTTATATTAGATTGCAATTATTTGGAATTTTGTTACATCTTGTAAAATTTACTGAAAATACAGACATATTTTATTTGAAATTTGTTAGATATACACTAAGGAATGAATGCACACCTTGGTATTCTCTGAACTGGTGTAATCAGGAGGGCATTCAGTTTGAGTCCCATCACCTCTGGTCTGTCTTCTTGCCTGGACAAAAACCTGGCGAAGTCTTGACTCTTGCTCTGCCACTCCTAGTGGATTAAAACTGTCCAATCAGCAAGTCATCACAATACCAATGTGAATTTACTATTCCATCACTAATTTAGTTCACTATTCCATTACTAATCTACTTCACTATTCCATGCCTAATCTACTTTACTATTCAACCACTAATCTACTTTAACATTTCATAACTAATCTACTTCACTACTCCATTACTAATCTATTTCACTATTCAACCACTAATCTACTTCACTATTCAACCACTAATCTACTTCACTATTCAACCACTAATCTACTTCACTATTCCCTAACTAAGCTACTTCACTATTCACAAATAATCTACTACACTAGTCCATCACTAATCTGTGTGTTCGTTCATCACAAGCAATGATGACCATTTGATGCATCCACTTTTGAAAATTCAGTTAGAATTATGTCCATGTCTAATAGTTCATAAATGACTCAATTTTGGTCTATCCATGACTTTCTAGCTACTTAATGTTGAGCTACTGCATTTCTCCTATTTTCACACGACGTCGCACTCTTTTTGACTGTAGAGCGCCATGTAGATCTATTTTGTGCAAGTTCTTCCCATGTACCTGTCTATTTCAAAGGCTTTCAGTGAGGTCTTTCATGAGTCTTTTTAGTGCTTCTTTTGGCTACCTTGAGATTGTATACCCTTCTCCAGTTCACCATAGAGGAGTATCCTTGGCAGGCGATGGTCTAGAACACGTACCAAATGACTTTCTCAACAAAATCTATGTCTACATCAGCATAGTGTCAATTCTGGAGATACCAGATGGGTTAAGGACAGTGGTATCTGGAATCTTGTCTTGCCATCTGATGTTCATAATTTTTCTGAGACAGGTTGTGTGAAAGTGATTGGTTTTCCTCACATCACAATTCAACCACAAACAATTTTTAAAAATAGTAAAGTAGTACTTCTCTCTCGTGAATATGTGACATCCTCACCTGAGAGGTCATAAATTTACCACAGATGTTTCACTCTTTTGAGTCTAGTTATTCATCTAAAAAAACACAACTAGGGTAGCTGTGAGGAACAAGATATTCAATATTTACCTCTACTCCCCAATGTGTTGCTGGGACCTAACAGAGGAGCTAAGAATGGTAACATTGCTACTTGTTATACATGTGGTAAGAGATGATTAAGGATGATGCGGCCTGAAGCAGGCTGCCCGTCCTGTATAATATCACTGACCCAAACATGTCGTGCTCATCATGTATTTAATCGCACTGTGAATATATCAGTTATGCTGTAAACCCCAATGCAACACGTTCCATTCACCAGCTTACATTCTGCACAAGCTTGAAAATGAATGAGAAACAGAAACTTTATTCACAATCAGAGCATAAAAGGCTATTACTAAATAATAACGGGGGGAGGGTGGGGGTGACTCTGACCCCTATACCAGGCCCATCCACAGGTTGCTGATCATGGAACTGCCTCTAGATATGAAGGGTACCTGCAATATAAGCCAGATTTTCAACAAATAAGCATTCATTGACAAAACTAGCGATATTGCCCCCCAAAATGTGGTGGAATATTAGGGTGTTGATATCCCCATTGAAATACCAGATGTCTCATGATGGGCAGCAACAAGCTAGTATGTGCAGCTATAAGCTCAAGCTACCAGCTGGGATTTGTGATCCAAGCCTGGGCATGTTCATGGGGAAGAAAGCGATAGAGAGTGAAACACCCAAAGTAATTGTCCCAAATCACTTAATGAAAGAGGGATTCTGCAAGAACCTCTTTTGGCATAATTCCCTTTATTATGCATGGAAATGTTAAACTTGCCTACATGTTGCACATCCCAAAATAAGACATGTCCATGGAACCTACTCTAGTAAAGTTATGGTCATGGAATCAACTCTGCCAAAATCGGTATAGGTGAAGCATGAAAGTCTTGGCTGAAAATTCCCCTAACAGGTGGTAAATTTTATACATTCCCAGGCAGGAAACTCTTGGCTAAACAATTCATCCAAAATATGGTAAACTTTATACACTCACTGGCATGGCATGCTCATTAGTGCAGATAGCTTTTCTAGAAGATAACACTGAATACAAACAACTGCTGCCTTGCTAATTTGGGGTTTTGAGTCCTTCCATCAAGATCGATCCAAAAGAATCAAAGGACGAATACTGACAATCATCAAAACATCATCCCAGCGGTAGAAGTAAGCTGGTGAAGGATGACTGGTGAATACAATTTTACATAGAAATTTGAAATATTTCAGACATATAAAAAGGCACAATCACATGGAAAGACGCATATTAGAGGGCAGAATTCCTGGAAGTAGAAGAAGAGGTAGACCTAGAAGGAGATGGACAGATGACATCAGACTGTATGAAGATATCTTTGAAGAGGTGAGCAGATTGACACAGGATAGAGTCAGGTTCAGGACATAAATTGCAAAGACAACATTCTGGAAAAAATATGCCACATGATGATGATGAGAGGTAAGCAGATATGGAGAAGGAGAACTACAGCATATAACAGTAAAATTGCTTCTGTCTAGTAGAGAAACATTGATTATGAATATGCTAGTCCTCCTGCCACAAAAATTAGAACTTGGTTGACACCTGTGACACTTCAGGTAGAAGTGACTAGCTTAGGACATATTACCTCTACACTTCAGGGTAGGAGTGACTAGCTTAGGATATATTATATCTACACTTCAGGTAGGAGTGACTAGCTTAAGATATATTACATCTACACTTCAGGTAGGAGTGACTAGCTTAGGATATATTACATCTACACTTCAGGTAGGAGTGACTAGCTTAAGATATATTACATCTACACTTCAGGTAGGAGCGACTAGCTTAGGACATATTACATCTACACTTCAGGGTAGGAGTGACAAGCTTAGGACATATTACATCTACACTTCAGGTAGGAGTGACTAGCTTAAGATATATTACATCTACACTTCAGGTAGGAGCGACTAGCTTAGGACATATTACATCTACACTTCAGGGTAGGAGTGACTAGCTTAAGATATATTACATCTACACTTCAGGTAGGAGTGACTAGCTTAGGATATATTACATCTACACTTCAGAGTAGGAGTGACTAACATAGGATATATTACATCTACACTTCAGAGTAGGAATGACTAACATAGGATATATTACATCTACACTTCAGAGTAGGAGTGACTAACAGGATATATTACATCTACACATCAGATAGGAGTGACTAAGTTAAGGAACATATCTCTACACTTCAGGGTAGGAGTGACTAATTTAGGATATATTACAAAACATATTACTGCAACAAAAAATTGTTAGTATTTGTAGCATTGTTTACATTAACGACTACTTGTGCAGTAAATACTCTTCTAGACTTACTTGCAGAGTACTTAAAGCACACTGATGATTACTTGCATATGTGGAGTACAGTTTCAAGAATGGACCAAGATAAGTGAAAGCCTGGCCAACTGTTGTCTGCTCCATCTGTTCCAGTAGTGTGGTGTTTATACCTCGAATCTGCTCTAGATTACTAAAAAGTTTGCTGTGTACATCTTCAGGCACAATGCATGCAAATCGCAGTGGGAAGTCAAAGAACTGAAAATTATTACAAATGAAAATATTTATCATGACTTTTTAAAAAGTGGTATGAGTCATTATGTACATTTATACATGACGATTAAACACATCATCATCATCAGGTGCCATGCTAGCTGACGTAGACGATCATGGCTCTCCACAGCTCTCTGTCCACAGTATTATGTATCAAGGATGTTGTTTCCTTGCCGTGCCAGGTTGTCAAGCTGTCTAATATTTTCTCAAGTTGTCGCCCTCTGTCTCTGTTGTCTTCAATTTTGCCTATGGTGACTATGTTCTCCAAACCTGCCTGTCTCATGAAGTGGCGAAAGAAAAGAAGATTGCCCTTTTTCTTATATTGTTGATTAAGGTCTGTTTTGCATTTCACTCTTTCAACACCTCTACATTAGTTTAAACACATACACACCATAAAATAAACATCAAGATAAGATATATCAACTAATCATCAAGATAAGAAAAAGATTATTCACTAATCATCAAGAATAGACTCCATCGAGGCCAGCTCCTTGGTTAGAAGATAGGGGCTTAGTTTAGCCAGCAGAGGCTGGAAACTAAGACTGGCCAGGCCCTCCCACATTCAGGCAGGACCAAAGTCTTGCCTAGCAAGTAAAGGTGCTGAAGTCAGCAACATTTCAAGGCACTGAAATCAGCATCAAAAGGCACACCTCAGCAACCTGAATGTCATGCACTATCGCACATGAATGTTTATATCTGCATTCCCCGTTATGGTACTAGCCCTGTGACGACTCATCAGGCAGGAATACCTCAAAAGGGCCCAGCACATGCGACTGGAAGTCCTCTTCGATTACCTTGTGGAGCCAAGAGGTGCAGAGTAATATCACTGACCAAGAAATATTAACAACCAATGAGACACCACTTACAATAATGTACTGAAATGCTGAGAGTGTAAATAGTAAAAAAGATGGATCTAGCAAGAAATTAGAAGTAGAGAACACCCTTCTCAACAGATCAGCATTTGCTGCATATAAGAGACACACCTCAGAAAAGATGTAGCCTTTAAAATTACAGGTTATCAGTGCTTTAGAGATGATCAAATAGACAGAAGAAAAGGTGGTAAATACTTACACTAGCCAAAATTATATCAGTGCACATCAAACTGAACTATACATGGAAGGAGCGGAATACCAGGTCTTTTAGCTAAAGACCCAAGACAGACTTCCACTTACTATTGTCCAAATGACCACCCTTTCTCTGGACACAATATTGTACAGAGGAAGACTGATAGCACGTGGAGATTTTAACAGTCACTCACAAAGCTGGGATTATGACCACATGGATAAAACAGGAGAAGAACTTGAAAGCTGGGAAGATGACAACGGTCTTCTATTGCTTAATAAGCCAAAAGATTCTCCAAAATACTATTCAAGAGCATAGTAAACCACTTTCACACCAGACTTGGCATTGTACTCAGCAGACCTAGCATGGAAAATCAACAGAACAGTGGGAAAGCAACTTGGAGGTAGTTACCACCGACCAGTCCACCTTAATATTAAAAATGAACTCACAGGGAATGCATGTACCTTACCAAGATGGAACTATAAAAAAGCAAATTGGGGACTATTTCCTCTTCATCGTTCTTCAGTAAGATATCAGGTTACAGCGCCAATAGCTTCAATGAATTGTGTGATTCACTTCAGGTTATCTATGGAACCTCTCAGGTCTGGAAGGAGTGCCGTCTCAGTAGGCCATATTTTCCATAGAGTCCACAGTTGCACAGGTCTGTCTCACCAATCTTCAGCTTTCAGAACATGTGGCTTCTCAGTCTGTTGTGGCCAGTTCATAGTCTGAAGATGATGGTTTGTTCCTTGCGTGACATTTGATGGAAGGGGTCATTTGGTCATCTGCTTCCACTTTTTTTATATTCTGCTTTTATAATTATCTTACATTCATAGTATATATTATCACTTTCTATATGTTCTAGCGATCCACCTTTTCTTGCCAGGAGATCAGCTTATTCATTTTCCAAGTATGCCACAGTGTCCAGGGATCCACTGCAGTACTGTTTCTTTGGTAGTACTGCTGAGGTGTAGTAAGCAGGCCATAAGTTCATTCATGCTTTTTAACTATTTAAACACCACAGTAGTGTTCTAGCTGGACAAATAGATATGGAAATAAAAGACATAAACAGAAAAGAGCTCAATAAATCTATTCATCAAACTGCCAAAGAAACAATACATGCAAACAATACAACCATACTGGAGTGAATAACTAGAGCTACTGCAAGAAGAATTAGAAAAAATACGGACTGAAGTGGAAAATAACCCTAGCCAAGAATATCACAACACGCATCAACATGCAAAAGCTAAATTCTAAAGAACCAAGCTAGAAGAAAGAGCTGGAATGAGAAAACAGAATCCTTAAATTTTGAAAAGGATGGAAGAAAACTGTGAAAACTAGTCAAACAGCTAAATAATGAGGGAACAGGAAGAAGCACAAACATAACACTTGTATTCTTTCATATTCACCAACTGGACTCTCAATGTTACCAAATAATGATATCTTGCAAAACTCAATATATGCTGGTGTGTTTCTATCTTTTCTCTGCTCTTCCTTTTCTTTTTGTAATGATTTAGTGATAATTTGATAGAAGAAAAAAGTAAGAAATTGTGACAAGATGTGCCGATTTTTTTCACAAGCGACAGGTTGTCAGCCCATCTCTCAACAATACTTAGTCGACCCCCATGACATGCCTGAAAGAAGAATGGCCATATTTTTTGCACCCTGAGAATGAGAAGTCCAGGCCATGGTTGCCACACACGTGGTCTTTCTAGATAAAATCAAAATATTAATTTTTCCAGAGCACACTATATAAAATTTTCTTAACCTTTAGCAAGCCAGATTAAAAAATACGAAACGTCTCCCTGCCACCGGATTCTTTTTTGAAAATTTGCGTTATTGATGGTGACTGTTTTGAAAATGTGAAAATTTTTTGGTTGTTAGAGATATTTAAATAATATTTGCACATATAAATAAAGAATTGAATTATGCATATATTGGTGTAATTTATGTACGTGTGTGTGTGTGATACCAGACGTATGTGTAAGTGGTAAAGACGTTTTTCACAAATAAAGAGGGAAAAAATAAGTAAAAAAAATAACTTACCTTACATATCAAATTCCTTGGCAACACTGTAAACTAAATCACGCAAATCTGTTATATTTATGTTCTTTCACTGCGAAATTATCAAAATATAGCCGGGGGAACTGTATAAAACTTGTAGATTTGCAGTAAAATCGTTCTTTGAGCTTAGGCCTAGAGTTATTTTTTCTTCCACTTCAAAATATTCTATATCAAACGTACAAGTCCCCAAACCAACACGGCATTCTGTATATTCACGACTGTGAAACTAAATAACCTAATAATTCATGATTCAAGACACGATTCAATGTTATTTTATTCGAAATACGATGAAATAAAGGTCTATAAAACCGATCCACCATCATTGCATCGTAC
Organism: Meghimatium bilineatum; assembly: GCA_034231615.1. Classification (NCBI taxonomy): domain Eukaryota; kingdom Metazoa; phylum Mollusca; class Gastropoda; order Stylommatophora; family Philomycidae; genus Meghimatium; species Meghimatium bilineatum. The sequence continues at coordinate 30,254,906 of CM067305.1, read as the reverse complement.
CGGTGTACAGATGTGGTCAGATTAATTGCTCTTAAACTTTTACAAATAGCGCGCCATTCTCAAAAACGATCATTTCGGAAGTGGGGGATGTACCGGCTTCGATTGCGCATGTCCCCAGCTATGTGCACGGACTGTGGTACGTGTAAATCTCACGATATTCTCGTTGGGTGGGACGGGCCGCCAACAGCGCACGCCGCCATTTTGTTTTTCGGCGGCCGGGGTTGATATAGGCTTGATGATGGTTAAAGCCTACTAAACCAAGGATAATTATATACAAATGAGACTGCATGTTAATAGAATTAAAACACTAACCTTGTTCACTAGTTCTAGATGGTGCAGGTATGTTTTCTCTGTTTCAAATAGCTCCTTGTACACTTTCCTCCGTCGTTTTTCCCTGCGAGCTGTTTCCTGGGCTATCTTATCACTTGGACTACATGCATACAGCACAGCCTCACCTGAGAGAGACATCTCTACCTAACTGAAATAATCAAAGAATTGAAAAAAAATATTACCCAACTGAAATAATTAAAGAATTGAGAAAAATTATACCCAACTGAAATAAAGAATTGGAAAAAAATATTGCCCAACTGAAATAATCAAAGAATTGAAAAAAAAATAGTACAAAGATACCAAAAAAACACAATCTGAAATTGTTGTTAAAGCAATAATAGTTATAGCATGTTTCACTAGCTTTGTCCAACTTAAAAATGATGTTTCTCAGTAAATATATACGGCATATAACTCAAATTTTGTGTGTGAATTTGAAATGGTATAGACCAAGAAAAGACAATGAGAAATGAAGACATCAAAAAGATAGTAAAGACCATATCATGCAAACAATATATAGAAAGATAGCAGATGAACTGGTTCAGACACCTTATGCAAATGGAGCCATCACAACCAGTCATCTAGGTACAACAGCAGAAAGAATGGGTACAAGGTAAGAAGAAGACCAAGAACAAGATTCAATCAGAGAGATTGCTAAAAACCACGACCTGGCCATGACAAGTGAAACAAAGATGGCCAAAGACAGAAAATTTCAACTCCCCATGACACCTGATAGCATTTGTGAAAAAAGACGATAGATAGACTCTTATATCTTAGTTATAAATTAAATTTAGCATTAAAATGCAGCCATTAGTATCAATTAATTTATTTGCTATATCAAAAGTTTACTTGTCAAAACACATTTTTTAGGTATTTACAGTCAATTATAAGGCCTCATTTATAAATGAGCAATCAAACCAGCAAAAGAAAATGCGTGGAAAGAATATGGTGAATACCTGTCTGACATATGCACCAAAATATCAAGAGACTTTTTTTCAAAAGTATAAAAACAATTAAAGTAAGAGATCAGAGTTATAACACCACAACAATCATAAACAGCAGAAACTGTACACCCATATTCAACGGAGGAGACAAGAAAACAAGTTGGCTAGAGTATTTTAAAGAACTGTACAGGCCATCAACCAACACAAGGAACTATCCTTTCACTCCATGATATTTACATGTTCCAGAACTAGAAATACTAGTCTCTGAAATAGAGGAACATATTAAGAACAGCCTGCGAAACAAATCACCTGGCGTGGATGGCAAAGCAACTGAAGCCATCCTGGCATGCAAGGAAGTTGGTGTAAGCTGGCTAAAGAGAATATTCACAGCAGCATGGTCAGAAAAACAAGTACCATATGACTGGAAGAGAGAAATAATTGTACCCATATGGAAAAACAAAGGCGACAAAAGAGAGTGAGACACGTACAGTCATATCTCTGCTCAGCCACATAGGAAAGATATATGCAAAAAGTCATAGCACAAAGAGTAAGATCTATAATAGAACCCCAGATAAATAAGATACAATTTGGTTTCAGGAAAGGTATGGGATGCACAGATGCTATTTTTGCACTACGACAGCTGAGCGAAAAGACGCCTGAATACGACCTACAACTAAACATCGCCTTTAAACGAAAAAGAAACGGCATTTGACAGAGTTGACAGAGAAAAACTGTGGCTAATATTTGAGGACTGGAGTACATGGACAAATACTAAACAACATAAGAGCTCCATACTAAAACTGCCAGAGCGTAATCAGAACTACTGAGGGCACAACAGACCCATTTGAAATAAAAGCAGGTGTTAGTATAGGCTAAGGTCAGAAAAAAAAATAATGTGGGCAATAATACTGTAGAATCTCGTTATTATAAGAATGATGAGGCAAACGAAATAATGCTAAAAGGAAATTAACACAAACTTTAGCAAACGAAATAATGCTAAAAGGAAATTAACACAAACTTTAGCAACAGTAAGCTGCAAGGTCATTTTTTTCCATTTGCCCCACTCACATAAAATACATCAAAGATAATACAGTGCGACCTATCCCAAAAGGTGTCCCCAGCGGTCAGAAAATACATAACCGCCAGGTACCAGTAGTATCTGAGCTATTCGATTCATTCATTCATTAAGGTTGGCAGGTAACATCAGCCATTACTGTATCGTAAATTTAAAGCCTAATGCAGTTAATGAATGGTCAACTTTTAACATGGTAAATATCAGATATCCTTTGCCATTACATTCAAAGCACTGACCAGCGAAAGCCATTATAATGGATTTATAGTCTTACCCACTTTAGATCTCGCTTCATAAATCTAATTGAAAATGAAAAAAATAACTAAGAGCTGATGAGTTGTCCTATGAAAATATTAGGAGGCTACTCAGTAAATTTAGAGTATAGGCTGATGAAAATCATCTCTGTCAGACCTTGCCTCAATTTATTAACGAAAAGGTGTATGCTAGCTGACATTGCACCTTTGTCCTTTTGTAGCAGCCTATTAATGGGGAATGTTAGATGTCATCACCGAGTTAGTCAGAGTATAGGTCAGCAAATCTGACAAAAGAATGATGATAGGCCTATAGTTGGCCCAGAAGTGTGTCCTGTGCTCCTGGCAGGATGTGGTAATCCTGGGATACTCAGATACCAGTGCACTAGAATCATAAGATAGCCTCCCTTCCAAGATTAAACATGCATCCATAAATCTCCCTTAACTTGTCTTACTTATAGTATGTATAAGGCTTAAGCAATCATTTCTTTGAGACAACCTTATGAATCTGGTGTCACATCAGTTACAGAACTTAGAAGAAAATGTCCTTTTCCCAGAAAGGCAATGGGCTGTCAGAATGTCAGTCACTGCTAAAAGTAAAAGCAATTATTTCATCATTATTTATCCCTTGTAGCCTATTATTGGTGGTACTCTTGGCTTCCGCTGTGTCGCCTTGTTGAGGGACAGAGTAGGTCTAGGCCTACATATTTTATATGCCATATATCATTATATGGGATCCAAAAATCATAGTACAATAACAATGAATAGGTTCATTATTTAAGTCAATCCAATCCGATTGAATCCTCTTTACGCTTTTCAGATTTACAATTTTTTTTTCAGCAGTGCTCAACTGAATCATGGCAATGGATGCCAAAATTGTAGCTTAATAATTGTCAGGCAGGGTCACTATCACAGTCTTAAACAGAAATTTTACCAACTAGACTAGTATCATCAGTATCTTTTACGACTCTGCGGGCGAAGTCACGCCACCCCCCCCCCCTTGTGCCTGCGGACGAGGTCACTCACCATACGATATCGCCCGATTCCTGAGTACGGAACTTCACGAAGTAATGATCCCGTGACATATAAATCCCGCCAAACGAAGCTAGGAATACCTAGTTTCCGTCCAAAGCTCACATTTCCCGGCTAAACTGTTAGACAGAGCAGTCCTGTGCATTTTAGATCGCCCGTTTGTGTTGGAAATTTTTCTTCAAAGATGGATTCCTTCATTCAAGAATATTTCATGGATAGTGATTCCGATGAGGAGGAATTCTTAGGATTTACGAACGCAGATAGTGTTCCATTACCTAGTTCTAGTGGGGATGGATGTAGTCCTAGTAGTTCTTTGTCTGACGACACATCTGAGGACGAAAATATTGATAGTGATCGCGGACCTTCTGGTTATAATCACGAATGGCTTCACAACTTTTCTGAAGTTGTGGGACCTGTAGGCCTAGCAGATAACGTTAGTGAAATAGATGTGTTTCGTCTGTTTATAACAGATGCTACGATCGACATGTTGACAATTGAAACTAATCGTTATGCTAAGCAGATTATGAGATTATTTTCATCCTGCCAGCTCTCAAGTTCCTCACCTCTCTTGTCGATATGATCGTAGCCCCAGCTCTGACAGTGGCTGTTGAAGTCACCACACACCATAAGTCTCTCTTTATCTGGAATTGTGTCTAGTGCCAATGGTTTATCATTTGGGCAGTAGTAGTTCAGAAGATGGAATTCTGCACTGTCTGTTTTTAGGTGGAGCATCTGGTATTCTGCCCCTTCCATATATACTTCCAGCTGACATGCGCTGATATTGTTTTTAACAAGTGTCAGAATTCCACCCTTTCGCCTGTCCTTTCGGTCAGATCGGTAGCACTGGTAGCCTCTGATTTTGAAGGCTATGTCGCTGCTGAGGTGTGTTTCTTGGATACAGCATATATTAACTTGTTCTTCACTGAGGACATTTTCAAGTTCCAATTTTTTGCTGTATCCATCTCTTTTACTGTTGACACCCTCAGCATTCCAGTGAATTATTTTTATTGGTCGTTTGTTTGTTTGGCCAGTAGCTCTATTCCCTTGCCTCCTGGCTCCTCGAGGCAATTGAGAAGGACTTTCAGTAACTGAGGTTGGGCCCTTTCGAGGTATAGGGCCCGGCACCGTCCCTGCCTGAACGTCCGCCACAGGGCAGGCACCATAACTTTTTATAGATACAGACATGTTTCCATTGTGTTTTGTGCGTGGCATCCTGATTACCAGCCTTTTGGCTGGATGCCTCCGTCTTCAGCACTCTGCTTACTTGGGCAGGACTATGGTCCTGCTCGAATGGGACTGCCCGACCAGTCTTAGTTTCCAGCCCCTGATGGCTGAACTAAGCCCTATCACCACTGCACGGTGCTGGCCTTGATGGGGTCGAATTTATATTTAAAATAGGGTTAGGAATAAGGGTTAGGGTCAGTTATAAATAAAATTTAAAAAATTAGTTATAAAAGTTATATTTATAAATGTGGTTTGTGTCGGGAGATCTGACGTCACGGCATCATTGGTGTTACACGAGCAGTGTACACAGATACGAAAAATTTACCCAAAAAAGTTATTGCGTTTTCAAAACACTCACCATCAACAACGAAAATTTTCCAAAAAGAATCCAGGCCCAGGGGAGAAATTTCTCAATTTAATTCAGGGCTCTAAACTCTAAAGGTTAATAATATATATATACTAATATAGTATAGAATATAGGCATCATCATACTTATGATACTAGGATATCAGAATCATCAATCACGGTTTTTTGTGAGGACGAACTGGCAATTCAATAAACTATAAACAATCCCACAAATAAAATTGAAAATGAATTAATCATGATACTGATACAATAACTTATAGTATGTATAAGTGTGCCTATAGTATAAGTTATAAAGCTATAACAATCATACTTCACATATATCCGCTGTGTCACCAAACACTGACCACAGGCTGAGATCGTGATACGGTGCAGTCACCGATGTCGAGGTCATGTCACCAACTTTAGAATTTTACTAAATAAATACTAAATTTTAAAATAGCAGAATCGTGTCCACGGTTAATGACAAACAGCCACATGGAGTAGTATTTATTACTTAGTATTTTATTTAATATGGATCTACAAATCCTTAGAAATGATAAGAACAATGAATATGCCTACATCTATGTACAATGTAGTGTTTGCTTACCCAAGCTGGACAAGGTTTTTAACTACACAAAACAATTACTGGATCTGGGTTGCCAGAAGGTTGGAACTGTTTATAGGCCAAAATGTTGTTTAAAAATTGGCAAAATTTCAAGATAATGAGGCTGTATAAATTATGATACATGGACACTAAATAAACAATTAGAAGACATAATTTCAAATTCAAACAATTTAATATGTAATGAAAAACAGTATATTATAGGCCTATTATTGACGCCAACCTTTATCAAACCCCTTTTCCCTAGTAAACAACTCAAACTTTTTCAGACCACGTCCCCTCTCCTAATTTGTGGACACGCCTTATACTACTAAAAACAAGATTAATGTGTTATGATTGCAGACTACCATCAGCGCACATCGGACTCGTTCATAGGTCTCAATAAATCGATCAGAGTGTGGTGGCTGACATTTCCAGTTCGATGCTGATTTATCAGTCTATTCGTATGTCTATTATGTTTCTCTTTGCACGATATTCCGATCTTTACACCAATCTCACACAGTCTTGAGAGCGACCATGATTCATACTTTGAAAAACTTCTGAGCGGATAAGTACATTGCATAAGCACAGTACATCGGGGAACCGGCTTAAGATTGAGTGATCGATTTTGTAACCATCTTCATGCCATCAAGCACAGAATACCCACTCCTGTGGCCACACACTTCAACGGCGATCGTCATCATGGTGCTATTGATATTCAGGTCACCGCCATCAGATCTTGCACCACCGATGATAGATCTAGGTTCGCTCTAGAAAATCGTCTCATTTTTTAATTGGGTACACTCAAGTCTTTTGGACTCAATTCCGACCACTCTTATGTCTAGTACTGGGTTGTTGTGGTCTTTGTCTTTATTCTTTTTGTTCCGTCATTTACTTATCTTTTTGTTCGTTTCGTTTCCACATATATTTACGTTTTTATGTACTTTATGATCTCCCGGCATCTCATTTCCATATTTCTGTTGGATACGTTTGTTTGTTGTGATAATTTTTTTCCCATTCGTCGTCTTTTGATGTTTTGTTTGTGTCTTGATATAGACCTTTTGGTTGAAACGTTGAATATGATTTGTGTATTGTAATTTGTATGTTTTCTTGTGTGCGCATCATTACCCACTAGTTTTAGCTATAGTCTGTCGTGTCTGATTGAAGCGATTATATAAACATGTGTTTTACGTTAGTCTAATTGTTGTTACGTTTCACGCAGTTACATTGTATTGATTGTCATATTGAGCGGATAAGGTCCACTTAGTGGACTAGGGACAACACCAGCATAGATCTATAGTAACTATAGGATAAAACGACAAACAGATTGTTGCTTGGTCCACTACGAGTTAATATGTCAGATTGATCAATTGGTGTAAGATAGGCCCTATATATTGATAATGTTGCCGTATCTCCTCTGGGTAGAAGGTTCCTTCAAAAGGCATTGCACTAAGCCGAAAGCTGAATTATCATGAGTATGAAAGTAAGCTCAGAGAAATCGCTCCATTGCACATTGAAAAGAAGAAGACACTGTTGCCATGCTCGCCATTTTATCAGCTCACTATTATCTTCAACACCTTCATGTCCTGGCACGAATATAAAGGTAATTTTTGTTGTCATAGACTGTGCCAATAATTCCAAAAATGACGGCGGACGACTCCCGCTTGAACTCTGTGCAGCATGTTCATTGAGTCACAAAGAATGTGTGCATGAGTCCTGTGATATCAGCAATGACAGTGCATGTGTGCCACAGCCTTTATCTCTATCGTAAGACTGCTCGTGATTGCAATGAAGTCACCGCTCTATTCTTTGACAGTTTTCCCACCAGATCGTGCCGAGAAAAGTCCAAGCACAACATAGATGAAGAATGACTAACAAATCAGTGTAGATTTTCTGCAAGTGTTATTTTAAATGAGCCCGTTGACTTGTGCATCCACCACCACTTGATTTTTTTCCTGCAACTTATGTCGATTACAGAGAATGTACAGAGTAATACAGGAGAGTGGGTAACCACTTCATCCAAGGATCAATGTAAGTAGGGCCACATACTTGTGTGATGATATCTTCTGGGAAACTGTATGAACTACAAAAGACAGTGAGTTTTATTAAGGATACAGAATTACAGATATAGACATGTTTCAAGTGAACGAAAGAAGAAGAAGAATCTTCTGCCTGCCCCAACCACGATCTGCCCATTTTGAGCCTGTAGCGTTCACATTATTGAGATATGGATGTAATGGGTGAAGTGTATCGACACTAACTTTAAAATATGCCAGAGCTCGACACATCTTGATTATGTCAGATAAGTCCATGAGAAATTTCATCTCCACATAGAGTGTATTCTTGGTACATCCCAAAGATGGTGCTCATGGCCTTGTTATGTATGTTCTTCATTCTGGCATCTGTGTATCACTTAATACGCTTGTGAATATGGCACACGTGTATTTTATACTAGAAGCAACCGGTCCCTGACATAACAGGGCAGGTAGATATTGCGGAATGGCACAGGCTGTCATTACTCCTAACGCAGATAGACATTTGCGGGCTTTGGTTATAACACTGTCAACATCTTTGAAGCAAACACCGTTATCAAATACCACCCCCGATATAACAATGCAAGTCTCGGGAAATATCTCATTATATTTCACTGCTGGGGTTTCTATGCTGGTGACGCGATCGTTTAACAAGAATCGAGAGCAGTCTACTTCAGGTTTATCATCGCATCAGAGTCTCCAAATATCAGGATTCCAAGCAGTCTAGTTCATATTGTATTTCTTCTGTAATCATATGCCGGCTCTTTTCCTGCACGTACACCAGAATAACATTAGCAAACGATAATATTCTGCCATTGCTAGTCAATTGCTGTTTCGTTATCATTACCGATTGCGTACATTGAAAAGTACTTGGGAATGCGGTGAACACTTGTGAAGTCCTCGAAAAATTGTAATATGATCTGGGGTCCAACCAAGGCCATACCGTGCTATGATGCAGAGAGGCTGCCGCATCAGGTGGCACTAATAAAAAATACATTGTCGGAGGCGGCATTTCGAAGTAAACCCGTTTGGGGGGGGGGGTGGGTTTTGAAGACTTTCATCATATTGAGCGCGGCATGGTCCTGGAAACCTGCAGTCTTTAGTCTATTTATCTATATATGTTCCTTCAGCGCTGAATACGGTGCAAAGGGCAGAAAACAGTGTTCTCCAGTGATGTGATGCTGATGTGTGTAATTATTGCATGTTTGTGATACGTATATGCGTGGTGAGGATAGGCATGGTCTGTAGAGAACACATACCAAAGATTTCAAAAAGAGTGGTGAATCAATACAGAACTGGAACCATCAGCCTGAGAGATTTACTAAAGCGGAGACCTGAGCACATGTGGGCGTGTCCGGTGTGCGAATAGGATGATCAACATAGGCATATCTAATACACAACTTTACCATTTTGTTCTTATTGTAATATATTGTTATTTGGTGTCATCTCTTATTTGATTTGAGTTTTCTAAGATATTTGCTTTTAAATGAATTTATTTTCTTCTCCAGTACTTTTGTTATTTTCCTATTTTCACAACCTATGTTAATAACGGATATTACATTAGATCTGAACAATCGTAGTTTTGCTTTGTATTGCTTTTTTAAATCTCCGTTTGTTTGTTAAGTGGTTGAATGTACTTCTTGCCAAAGCAATTATTGTAGAAATTTCTTTTTTAAATTGTATCTCTATCTGGTGTCAATTTATCGTCCTAGTAAGAAAAGTTATCAGCTGCCAGAATTGATTCTCTGTTTGGAGTGATATTAAAATTACATTTGGTAAAATTAATTATCTTAGTCTTAAACGTGTTCACTTGAATGCCAATTTGTTCTGAAAAATGAGATAGTTGGTTAAACTTATTCTGTTCCGTATCAGGAGTTAGTACGTTAAATCAACAATTAGACTTACGTAAAACACATATTTCGTTTCCATGGGACACCACAGACATCAAAAGACGACGAATGGAAAAATTATCACAACTTTTGATGTTTTGTTTGTGTCTTGATAAAGACCTTTTTGTTGAAGCGTTGAATGTGATTTGTGTATTGTAAATTTTATGATTTCTTGTGTGCTCATCATTGCCCATCATTACTCATTAGTTTTAGATACAGTCTGTAGTGTCCCATTGAAATGAAATATAAACCTGTGTTTTACTTAAGTCTAATTGTTGTTACGTTTCACGCAGTTACCTTGTATTGATTGTCATACGTTAAGTCAAGTAGTTTACAAAATCAAGATATTGGAGACTTGATTACAAGAGCTCATAATCTGTTCATTTTATATCAAAATGTTCATTTTGAGAGTAATTTTTCACAACCCAGTATATGGCCAAGCTAGAAATCGATGGTAACATAATTAAACATTGTTTTTCTCCTGTTTCTATGCAGTTTTACTCTTGCTTGTTACGCATGTGGTTGCGTCTGTGGGTTTCACTAATGACCCACTAGATATACCACCCAATCAACAGAAAACCTTAGTGGATGACATGCCGTTATATTGAGGTTATCTTCTTAGAAAAGGTTCATGGCACGTCATCTATACAAATATGCTTTTATATTGTTGTTGAAATGTGTTTCATGTTTACCTGAATATATATGTATGCACCCTCTGTGGTTGGGAGGGAGCCAGAGATGTACTGTGCAGCACTGGGGACGAGGAAACTGACAGTACTGTTTTTTCCTATGGCTGAAACCCAGCATAGAGGCACAGTGACTCAAACGTGACAATCCTTTTGACTTGAACATTTGGTTGCATGCCTGGAACAATAGAGAAGTTCGGCATAACCAGTAGTCAATTGGTGGCGGGGAATGAGCACAGTGAACCCTATCTTGACTACAGTGGCTAGAAGCAGTGCATAGGTTGAAACCTACCTTCCTGGAGGTGTGATAGTTATTCTCTGGCTCTGTCCAGAGATGGGCAGAAAATCCACAGACTTCCCAGTAATATAATGCCATTTAATTGCATTAGGTCTTCTTCTTCTTCTTCTGCGTTCATTCTCAAACTCCAACTGGATCTAGCTGGATCATGGTCCTGCTAGATTTCCAGCAGGATGTAGTCCAGAAAATGGAAATGCGTTGTGTCGCCGTTTTATTTGCGCCAATGGCCCGATACATCCGTCTTCGGCGGGGCATTAGGTCAAAGGGCATGAACTCATGGACCGCTGAATCAGCAACCAACCAACCAACCCTACTCTCGCTATTTCTAACACGGCATTTTGTATTGCCATAGACATATAAAGCCTTGATTATAATTAAATATCTTAGTTGGGAATCTTTTTTCCACGAAAAATCCACAGGAAGACAAAATTCCACGACAATCCTTCATGTGGACACCAGACTTAACTAGAAAATAGTGATGACCAAAAACAACGCTCAGTAGAACATTTATGAATTAATTAAAATCAACAGGCATAAATGCACAAGACCTGCAATCCTTGGCAACTGACCGACAAGCATGCAGAACTATGCCATCCGCCCTATGTGCCAAACTTGGCAAAAGAGGAACTGACTGACTGAGTTGGGATGCTAGGCCTATATTTTGGGATAATTTTCAAATGTTTGACAGTGCAATCTATCGAAAGCAATTATAAAAAATAACATTTATAATAAACAAACATATAACAAATAAGATACGGTTTAGATAAGATTGCATTTAAACTGAATCTTTGATAACGGTTAAAAATTTGGTCAATATTAAATCGATTTTGTCTGAATCCCCCCTCCCCCCTCCACGCTCTTTAATTTTACATTTAACTGTTACGTGACCATTCTAGCATCATGCTACAGTGATTTGAAAAAAAAAAAAACATCAGTGTTGGGGTGACAACCAAACTGTATAAGTCACTAATTCACTGTTGCTTTTTGTTGTGCTGTAGGCCTATGGTTGTGAAAGTTGAATACTCACTGTGATCATAGAGAAACGAATACAGGCTTTCGAGAACAAATGCTACAGACGAATTCTACGAATTTCTTTTGGAGAGCGTAAGACAAATTTGTACGTAAGAAGTAAAATACAGATGTATGCAGGTGTACAAGAGCCATTGCTTTCAATAATGAAACGACGAAAACTGGCATGGTTTAGCCATGTATGCAGGCATAATTCCTTGTCAAAAACAATAGACCCTACTTCAAGGAAAAGTCGAAAGGGGAAGAAGCAGAGGAAGGCAAATAAAGACATGGGCAGACGTCAAGTAATGGACAGAACAATATTTTTTCTCACTCATCCGCATCGTTTAAGATAGAAATCGCTGGAGAATTCTGTGTGCTGAAGTATACAATGTGGTACCCCCACGACCATGATGGGTTACGGGCTTATAGATATAGGGCCTATATACTACGGCAATTACTTAAATATTATTTCTTGCACTGTGGTGTTAATTCTATAAGTGAGACCGTGTTTATAAATTAGTTAATATCCACACAAAAACACCCACATAGTTTTTAGCCAAGTTTTATAAAGAAAATATGAGAAAGTAAATATATTTTCAAAATATCAAAATAAAATTTATGGACAATGGCCTTTCATCATCATCATCAAGTGCCGTCTCCGCAACGAAGGTTGGCTGCAACGTATCTCCAACATCTCCTGTCTCTTGTCTTGGTGGTGCACTCTGCTAGACTGTAACCTGTCCATCGTGTAATGTTACTCTCCCACTTGTATCTCTGCCTACCTCTTGCTCGCTTCCCTTTGACTTTACCCTCAAGTAAGGTCTTCAACAGGGTGTCATGTCTTTTAATGTGTACAAAGTATTTTATTTGCCTGATCTTTATTTCTCTTAGTAGTTCTTTCTTCATATTAAGTGTCTTTAGCACCTCTTTATTTGTTTTCTTCTCTTTCCATGATGTTCTCCCTATTCTTCTATATACCAACATCTCAAAGGCATCAATTTTGTCTTCTAATTGTTTATTTAGTGTCCATGTTTCTGAGCCATACATTAATATGGAATAGATGTAGCATTTTATAATTCTCATTTTTAACTTGTTTGTAATTTGTTTAGATATTAATAATTTCCTCATGTCATTGAAGGTACTTTTAGCCATTCCTATTCTCCTTTTAACTTCTGTTTCACATCTGCCATCATTTGTGACTGTGTGTCCAAGATATTGATACTGTTTTACTTGTAGTTTACAATGGCCTTTAAAAATGGCAAAATTTTTGAAAGTTGGCTGCGAAAAAGCCAATATGGCAACCCTGCTTGGACTAGTTTACATTTTTGAATTTTGCGAACACGGCATTAAAGGTCGAAGGTTAAATCTATGCAAAATATGAAATTCATGAAAATTTTCAGAATTTAATATATGGCTATTTATGAGTTTCTGTCTGTAAAACAATCCTTTATTGTATTAAAATATAATATTTGTTTAAATATTTTCATAACGAGAACAGTTTGTTTTCTTAAGTACGAGATCAAAGAAACTTTTAAAAACATATGCTCCTTATTTTTTGCCCGAGTCCGCTTTTGAAATTTCACCCGTGCAAATCCCATGACAACTGTAACCATATCGGTAGTATAGTTACTAGTATAGTACTAGAAGAACAAGTTCTCTCATACGGATGACCTACTAGTTTAATAGTAGTAGGCCATCCGTATGAGAGAACTTGTTCTTCTACTTACAAACTGATCACCAAGCTCAAAGCCCACTGGCTTGTGTTACTATCCATAGTAACAGATATAGCCTATGTTGTTATGTCCTCCATGGCCATAGGCGGCACATAGGGCAGAAACCATAGCTTTCCATTTCTGTCTTTGTGTTGCCAAGTCTTTCATTTGTTGCGTGTTGTTTAGGTTCATTGACATTCCTTCTCTATTAATGGTTCTTCGTAGAGTTTCTCTAGGTCTCCCTCTTCTTCTTACTCCAGGTAGCACCTAATATAGTGACTGCTGGGGAATTCTTAGGTTGTTCATTCTGAGAACATGGCCGATGTAAGTCCAACGCCTTTGTCTAATGAAGGAAGATATATAGGTTTGTTTGCTTTCCTCTCTTATAGTAGTGTTAGATTTAAAGTCACTCCATTTAACATTCAGAATGGTACGTAGGCATTTGTTTTCAAAGGAGTCGAGTCTCTTATATGTGGCTTTTGAGGCTTTCCAACTTTCGCACCCATATGATAGAATAGGGATGATGGAGTTAAACAACTTGAGTTTTGTGGTGTTTCTTAGTGTGTTTGACGTCCAGATGTTGCGTAGTTTATTGAAAGCAACCGCTACAAGGGCAATACGGTGTAACATTTTTTTTTAATGAGTCTCCATCCAATGCTAGATTGGTGCCTAAATATGTAAAATTGTTGACTTTTAATAATGGAACATTTTGAATTTCTATGTTGTCGTTGGATCTCGTAAAATCTAGTATATGAATTTTTGATGTGTTGATTTTCAACCCTATCTGATTTGAGTAGTGTTGGAGATTGTCAAACTTAGATTGAGCATCTGTGTGGTTTGCGCTCAAAAGGGCCAGGTCATCTGCGTAGTCAAGATCTTCGAGAACGGATTATTAATCTATTTTATTTCTATTAGCTCATTTTCAGTACTCTTTCTCATGACCAAATCAATAGCGACGCAGAAAAGTAATGGGGACATGATGCATCCCTGTTTAACGCCCGTAACAACTTGGAATCATTCTGACTTCTCTGTGTTTGTTTGAACACAGTAATGTGAGTTGGTGTAAAATGCCTTTATAACATTGATTATTTTAGTAGGAAAACCGTATTGCTGTAGAATATTCCATAACGTAGGCCGATGAAGACTATCAAATGCTTTTTATATAGCCTATGCATCCCTTAAAAACTATAATAATAATAATATGCAAACACTTTCTCATCAGTCTTTATACCATTCCTAATCTTTCCTCTCCATGCGAACCAATCCATGCTATCTTACTATCTTCTTCTTCTTCAGCGTTCGCAATCAAGTAACCACATCGAAATTATCGTGTGATTTCCGCCGGGGAGGGTGAAGTACGTTGTGCTGCAAGTTCCACAGTAGAGCTGTGATTATTTGCACCCCGGTTGGCCACTTTGTGACCTAGACGTCCGAGGTCCAGCACATCCGTTTTCGTCATTCCTTTATTTCGGGTTTGGTCCCTAATCTTACTAGCTATACCCGTATTATGCGTATCCCCTTTCCATTTGTGTTAGTATCGAAGTAGAAGTCAACCCTGAGATATTTTACAAGACTATAAATGTAATTCTCTATAAAGTAGATCTTTCGATAATCGGCCATCTTCCATCCTGCTACTGTGACCCAGCCATCTGAGTCTTCACAGACTGAGAATAGAGAATACAGTGGCATTTCTAATACATGTTTCGGTTCATGTTAAGCAGACGTGGTAAATTTTTTTACGGAACTAATCTCATACATTATTTAACGAAACGAACTTTCGATAAA
Organism: Meghimatium bilineatum; assembly: GCA_034231615.1. Lineage (NCBI taxonomy): Eukaryota > Metazoa > Mollusca > Gastropoda > Stylommatophora > Philomycidae > Meghimatium > Meghimatium bilineatum. The sequence goes on along the minus strand of CM067305.1, from coordinate 30,239,696 downwards.
AACGCAACATTCATCGATCCGCGAGTGGTGCGGTGTGTGTGTGTGTGTGGGGGGGGGGGGGTGTGGAGCTCTCGGTGCGCAAGATTGAATTAGCACTAGCAGACGCTTCGTTTTTCTTATCTCCCCGGGTCACTAAATCTCAATGAAATCAAGCCTACTATTAAGAAGATGGACTGTTAACACGTGATGAGGCCACATTTGCCTAACATGTACCCATGTTTCACTGCCGTAGAGGAGGGTGCTGAGGACACAAACCTGGTAAATAAGTTTAGTTTTATTGCTAATTTTCTGACCCTCACTCTTTTTGTTAGTCTGGGTTCCGCACTGAGGCAAATGTTCTGTATATGTCACTAGACTACGGACAGGCAGAATTTCCCAAAAAGCAATTGTAAAACACAAACACAATGCCAGAAATTGACTATGCAAACAGTGGCTTACAGAAATAAAAGAAGTCACAGAAACAAATATGAAACACATAAAAAGTATGTCCTGAGAGAACTCTTCTACACCTGACGCTGCAAGAGACAAAGAAATAAAGTATTCATCCGGTTCTGTGGCAGAGAGATACAGAGTACATTTCTGACAAGCAGTTCAATTTCAATGCAGGCAGTTGTCAATCCAGACCAAAATCAATGGCAACCTACTGAATTACATATTGCCTATAAAATCACTACAGCTGACACATGATGACGATGATTCAATCACTTTTGCTGTGAGCAGAAAGCTCTTGACAGCCCATAGCCCTTCTGGCGAATGCAGCTGACACATGATGAACTGGTCACTACATCTTGAATAGGGTATGCTACATCTATCTATCATCATTTCTCTATTTATGATGTTAGGTGCCGCAGAATTGAATGACGATCGGCTTTTGGACTATGGCATGTTTGGTCACTTGATATGCAGTAATATTGTGATGTCTCAGTAAGAGGCTATTAAGAGGGTTTAGTGGATATAGTTGGCTGTCTCATCCCTTACAGGGTCAAAGTATGTCATTGTACATACTGAATCAAATGTGTCAGGCTGAAAAGCATATAAATTACACCTTAGCTGTAAACCATGATACAACATATTCCATTCTCCGGACTTACATTCTGCTAATTTACAGAATTAGAGAATGAACGCAGAATTACAAGAAGAATTGCCAGTGTGTTGCCGGGGCCCGAAAGGGGAGCAAAGAATAGCAACACTGTTTACCTTCCACACGTCGTAAAAGGCGACTAAGGAGGTTATGGGATGGAGTTGGCTGTCCCATTCCATATATGGTCAGTGACCCAAAGCCATGCTGAAGTCGGATGTGTCAGGCCAAAAGACGCAGATATCACAGCAATGCTGTAAACCAAGACACAACACATTCCGTTCTACAGACTACATCCTGCTAATCTGCAGGAGTTTGAGAACGAACGCAAAGAAGAAGATACAGAATTGAATAGAACTGTGGGTAAAATACAGAATTTATGGGTTATTTTTGGTTGAAATATAAAATGAACCATCTGTAAGCTGGAGGTATAACATCCATTCAAAAGAACAGATCCTACTTAACCGTTTAGTAAGCTTATTATTGTGTGCCTATGAGGGTCTTCTGTTTATTATTTTCATATTTGGATGTGATGATTTAAAAAAACTATTAATGTGTGTCACATTTCCTGAGACATTCTACATGATCTAACAAATAAAAAGTTACAATAAAAACATATTTCATGTCTTTGAATAACAAAACAGAAAAAGCAAAACAATTGTTTTTAATAAACAAAAATATTCTGAATGAAAAAATGTTTGTCACAAACAAGAAATAATTACAATACAATAACAAAAATAATATACCGGTAAGTCTAGTTTAATATCCTGTTTAATATTCATAATTTATAACATAAGACATTTTTTTCATTTGTTGAGTAACCAAGACACTATTTTCATGTTTTATTTTCATGGCTGGTTTGAAATAAATTAAGAACATTTGAAAACAACATTTAACATTTAAAAAATAATAAAAACTATTTAGCAATTAAGAAATACCGGTACTAAATTGAACATTATGCAATAGTTCATAAATGATAAAATTCATTGACTCTCAAACTTCAGATATATTCCTCTTTTCTCAAATTGTACAGTTATTCAATATTTAAAAACACACATACCTCTGCTTCATGATTATTATGTCAGTCAGTACAGATACTGATGGTGTCAGATCATACTACTTCTCTGTTTCCTATACAACATGTGGGAGGTCTGACGATCTCCCCATACCATCCACCCGATGCAACAATAAAATTCTAGTAGATGACAAACTATAAAGTGATTTCTTTTGTGGATGCCCCATAGTGGTGCCACTGTTATCTTGGATTTTTCTGTTGTTAAATGTCTACAAGTCTAATTCATTTGTGATAATACAAATTATTGTCAATGTTTGTTCTCTGCTTGTCCTATATTTTTTCTTGATAAAAGATAATATGGTTGAAATGTTGATTTAATTTGTCTTGTATTTTGTCCTTTATATTATTTGTTATCTGTTAATTTGTTTTAATCAGTTTGTGCTCTGTAAAACTGACTGACCTTGAGTTTTTATTTTTTTTAAACCAAAACTGTCAAATACTGCATGTTTCCCATTAAGGAGTTGCAGGTAGGGGTTTTGTAACTGTGTGATAAAGACCGTATGCTCTTGCTGTTACCATGTCATGTACAGGGTGAGTTTTTTAATTGTGTGTTTTTATCAAATAACTTATAAATATTTACTGCAGTCGCACTACATAACAAGCATGAAAGGATATATAATTATATAGATAATGTGCTACAAAGTTTCCACAAGAAAACCTCAATATACAGGCATGTCATTTACTAGGGCTTTCTGTTACATGGGTGGGCTTTGTGGATCATTTGTGAGACCATCAGAAATCCACATACAGAAGTTTTTTCATGAAGGAATTTCCTGGTTGCCTCTTATGACTTATCAAGTGTACAACTAATTAAGCTTGACTCACAATATATAGAAATATTCTGGTAAATAACTGTTTGCAATTTTTCTTGTAACAAGAGAATTGCAATTACATACAATTTAATCACAGGAATTGCTAAATAACATTTATATGTATAAACAAAGAACATAAGAAATTTTTTTTTTAATGCAAAAAGCACATAAATAATTTCAGAATATTCAAGGAGAATTTCCATCAGTATTATTGGTACCCAGCATCTCTGGGACATTTTCTTTTTGTTGGTTAGTTAGTCGTCAGATCATAATCACACACTCCGGACACATTCCTATATCCTCAGATACCATCTTCAATATGTCCTTCAGCATGTGGTAGCTGATTGTTCTGATTCTGTGTTAGTTGATAACTCTTCTTTTGATTCCTACTCTTCTTTTGATTCCTACTCTTCTTATAATTCCTATATGCTGCTCATTTCTTGCAACACCATACATCACTCCCAGGACCTTCATTTCAGCAATGGAAATGGAAGAATGATAAACCTTACATCATCCAACTGTCTAACTTTTAAATTGCATTAAAAAAATCAGCACAATCATTCAACTACCATTGGTCATTGTGACCATGTTAACAAGTCTGTCTGCTCTTTTATTTCTCCTAGCACCAACGGGTCAAGGTACAAAAATGAAAGTAACTCTCTTCAGCATAGACTTCATTAACAACACCAGCCAGATTCTCTTGATTCAAAACCAGTATCATGACGCATGGGACATTCTCATAAGTGTTCCAGCAGTCATCCAAGAGTAAGCAGACTCAAAGTCCCAACAGATGCTGATTATATGATCTTAGTACCTTTCCAGGGAGAAGTAAGCAGACAAAGTCCCAGTCAGATGCTGATTATATGATCTTAGTACCTTTCCAGGGAGAAGTAAGCAGACAAAGTCCCAGTCAGATGCTGATTATATGATCTTAGTACCTTTCCAGAGATAACACACTTTCTCTCCTCAATCCTGGTTAACTCCATATCTGTCATTCCTTGTATGTATATGTTATCACCTCCAGCATTGTCTTCTCCACCCTGTAGTAAATCAATGACTGCCATTATTAGGTTGATCCTATCTCTTTTCAATACTGTTCCATCAATTACAGCATTGCCCGCTAATGAGTCTGCTGTTTTGTTGTTTCTGAGCACCGCCATGACCAGGGCAGTATATCCATGTAACACTTTGGAGAACCAAGTTGTGACCCAATCCATTCTTATCATGTATCATTCTATCTTCCGGAGCATACTCTGGAAGCCAGAGAGTATCACAGAGTGAGTTGCTATTTCAGTCATCAATAGAGTGTCGCAGTCACCGCTTCTATTTTCATGCTCAATGTTGCAATTGAACAGCAGATGATATTTTTAATCAATCACATTTTTTCATTATTGTAGGCAACAAAATCCCATCCGCACTTATTCATTTCTCTGTTGACTGAGCCATCTGTATGTATGATTTTTCTGGCAGTTTTGACTGCATCTGGACAAGTTCTCGTACTGTCACCTCAGTTCTAAAACCAGTTCATTCCTTACATGCTATCTCCAGTTGTATTAATACATTTGCCAGAGCCTTAAATTTTTTTTAATATGTCATTAGGATAATTAAGAAGCTTCCATCCAGAACACACAAGAACACACTTTCACTGTTGGAGGAGAATTTCCAAAAAACTCAATTTCAACACACTGCACAATGCGCCGAGGCCTTGCTATCAAAAGACCTTACAGCAACACTTGATCTACAGGCCACTAAAATTGTTAAAAGATTCAGCATTGCAAAGTGGAACACCAACAAAGTTTTTAGATATTTTTACTATAAGTCTATATATTTTTACTGTATGATTAAATAATAATTGGTAGCATATCCTATTCAGGACGTGGCTATCAACCCAGCATTTTTTGGCTGTAGTGATTTTCTAGGCAATATAAATATGTTCAGTAGTTTGCCAGTGCTTTCTGAACGATCTGGATGCACAATTGCCTGTGGCAGAGATTGAACTCGGTACCTTAGCTGTCACAAACAGGCCCTGTACCACTCCGCCACAGAGCCGGACATTGTCTAGATATTTTTACTGCATGACAAGCACGATTATTTTGTGAATATTGTGTTAGAAACAAAGGAAGACAAAGAAAAATATGAACATACAGCAATAAAAAATGGATAGGCACAACTTTTCCACACTCGTTCGTATCGCTGAAGATAGAAATCATTAGAGGATTCTGTGTGTTGATGCATCCAATGTTGAACCCATACAACCCTGATGAGTTATGGGTTATATGGATAATGTTGGTTATCAATAATCTGATCATATATTTCAACTTCTCTGTTCCCAGTGGCACACAGTGGGTCTAAACCTGTGTTTCTACATGATTGATGTACTCAGTTATCCATTTATCTCCCTGTATTTTGATTCATATATTTATCTCCCTGTATTTTGACCGCCATATTTGTAGACGAAAAAAATGACTTCAAGGTAAGTGGCATCATTATGGGTCACATTTGATAACTCATGGTACAAAAATCAATTTTAGAAGGAACTAATTTATCATCAGATTTTGCTGTTCCACATGACTCTTAATTTAGCCATATTTTGTGGTTGTGTGAAGTAAAGTGACATGTAAAAGTCATACAAGTACTGTTTCTGATTGCAAACTACAAGTCTGTCACATTCTACTGAAAGGATGTTTTATTGTTCATCCATCACACATGATGGTGACCATTTATTTGATTGTTTGTCCATCACAAGTGATGATGACCATTTGTTTTGTTTGTCCATCACAAATGATGATGACCATTTGTTTTATTGTTCATCACAAGTGATGATGACCATTTGTTACATCTACTTTATGAAATTCAGTTAGAATTATGATCTTGTCGATGAGTTTGACTGATAAGCCCTATAGTGGGGCCCCAAAAGTCTTTGGACAGTTTAAGCATGGGATGGTCACCTTCAATGGTATTTTATCTAGTTAGTCTCCACTATTGAGCTGCCTCATTAATTTTTACACACAATGTTGTGACTTTTTTTAAATTGAAGAGCACCATAGGTTAAAATTAGAAATACTTATGAATAAAAGTGCTTGTCTAAGAAAACATGCCTTAATATTTAATGTGAGAATGTTACCCTATGACAATAAAACAAATCACAAAAAATCTATGTAACTGTTAAACGTTACAACCATATAATAAATGAAAATTGTGTAGATTCTATAGGGTGTCTATAAAGTTGCTGCACACTGTTGTAACAGATTCACACTAAATATTCACAATTTATATGATGTAGTATCACCACCAATGTAAATGAAAGCACACATTAACTTTGTAGAGACCTGGTACTTTATATGTTCGCTTATAGCACATAAATATTTACAAATTCTCATCTTAAAATGTGATAATATGTCATGAGTCAATATAAAATCACATTTATAATAAATATACATACTAAAATCATGCAAATGAATTGGTGACCATGATTAGATGTTTGAGAGGTATCCACAGCATGCGCTGTTTGTCTTGCTTCCAATGGGACTTCAACTATACTTATAACAAAACCAAACCATTTATATCAACAGATTCACAGACACCTAGTCATCATAGTTGGTTCACACACCAACTTATACAGATAAAATTATGTCTACAAACATATTCACACACCAACTTATACAGATATAAATGTCTACAAAGATATTCACACACCAACTTATACAGATATAAATGTCTACAACGATATTCACACACCAACTTATACAGACATCAACACGTCTACAAACATATTCACACACCAACTTATACAGATATAAATATGTCTACAAACATATTCACACACCAACTTATACAGATATAAATGTCTACAAACATATTCACACACCAACTTATACAGATATAAATGTCTACAAACATATTCACACACCAACTTATACAGATATAAATGTCTACAAACATATTCACACACCAACTTATACAGATATAAATGTCTACAAAGATATTCACACACCAACTTATACAGATATAAATGTCTACAAAGATATTCACACAACAACTTATACAGATATAAATGTCTACAAACATATTCACACACCAACTTATACAGATATAAATGTCTACAAAGATATTCACACACCACAGTATACAGACATCAATATGTCTACAAACACATTCATACACATGTATATAAATTCACATGGTCACACAAATATCAACAGACATGTCCATCCAGCCACAATCACATTACATATCCACGTGCACATCCACATGACCACAAACTATCTGCAAACTCAAGACATTTCCACACACCTGCATTCATATCAAGAAACCCATACATATATAAACCAGTTGGCAGATGTATGCAGATCTACAACACCTGGTGGCTACAAGTTGTAATGAGATCGAGTAAACTTATCTTGTCCCTGACAATATTCATTGTAAATGAGCTTGAAAAGAAAAAGGTGAAAGATGATGATGAGGAATGCTACAGACACCCAAAAAATGGTTGGGAGACCACCAAAATGATGACCATGCTTGTGAAGTGCAATCACATGATGCTCATGTGCTGGAGCTGAAAGTATATCAAATATATAAAATAAAATGATTTGAGACAATGTTATTGACAAATCACTTGTTTTAGATCATTTGTACAACACAAACTGCAATGTTTCAAATGCCTTACTTCAGAATTATGTGTAGCAAATAAATGTTTGAAGCTTTGGTACTATACAAGAATCAGTGGACAGGTTTCTACGGTACAAAAAACTAACATAATTAAACGAACAAAATTCTGATAAAGAGACACATATTACGACACAGCCAATGTTCTACACGTTTAGTAATGAGAGCCCCCTATCAGTCAATATTCGCATTACACACTGAGTGGGGGGGGGGGGGTTGTTGTCCAATCTGTTGCAGACAAATTGCTAGATCAGTATCTTTAGTCACATTATTTTTAATCTCAGAGAAACGGAAGCTCCGTGCAATAACATATGAAATTTAAAAGTCGGACTGTTGCCACATGATTTGTCCACTGATTCTTGTATTGAACCGAAGCTATTGTTGACATCGTCTTCATATGTGACCATTCTAAAATGTAATGTGTTTTATCATGGTTTACAGGTTGCCTGCAAAATCTGCACCTTTCAGTATGACACATCAGACAGAATTCAGTATGACACATCAGACAGAACTCAGTATGACACATCAGACAGAATTCAGTATGACACATCAGACAGAATTCAGTATGACACATTAGACAGAATTCAGTATGACACATTAGACAGAATTCAGTATGACACATTAGACAGAATTCAGTATGACACATCAGACAGAATTCAGTATGACACATCAGACAGAATTCAGTATGACACATCAGACAGAATTCAGTATGACACATCAGACAGAATTCAGTATGACACATCAGACAGAATTCAGTATGACACATTAGACAGAATTCAGTATGACACATTAGACAGAATTCAGTATGACACATTAGACAGAATTCAGTATGACACATTAGACAGAATTCAGTATGACACATTAGACAGAATTCAGTATGACACATTAGACAGAATTCAGTATGACACATCAGACAGAATTCAGTATGACACATCAGACAGAATTCAGTATGACACATCAGACAGAATTCAGTATGACACATTAGACAGAATTCAGTATGACACATCAGACAGAATTCAGTATGACACATCAGACAGAATTCAGTATGACACATCAGACAGAATTCAGTATGACACATTAGACAGAATTCAGTATGACACATCAGACAGAATTCAGTATGACACATCAGACAGAATTCAGTATGACACATCAGACAGAATTCAGTATGACGCATTAGACAGAATTCAGTATGACACATTAGACAGAATTCAGTATGACACATTAGACAGAATTCAGTATGACACATTAGACAGAATTCAGTATGACACATCAGACAGAATTCAGTATGACACATCAGACAGAATTCAGTATGACACATTAGACAGAATTCAGTATGACACATCAGACAGAATTCAGTATGACACATTAGACAGAATTCAGTATGACACATTAGACAGAATTCAGTATGACACATTAGACAGAATTCAGTATGACACATTAGACAGAATTCAGTATGACACATTAGACAGAATTCAGTATGACACATTAGACAGAATTCAGTATGACACATCAGACAGAATTCAGTATGACACATTAGACAGAATTCAGTATGACACATCAGACAGAATTCAGTATGACACATCAGACAGAATTCAGTATGACACATTAGACAGAATTCAGTATGACACATTAGACAGAATTCAGTATGACACATTAGACAGAATTCAGTATGACACATTAGACAGAATTCAGTATGACACATCAGACAGAATTCAGTATGACACATCAGACAGAATTCAGTATGACACATCAGACAGAATTCAGTATGACACATCAGACAGAATTCAGTATGACACATCAGACAGAATTCAGTATGACACATCAGACAGAATTCAGTATGACACATTAGACAGAATTCAGTATGACACATTAGACAGAATTCAGTATGACACATTAGACAGAATTCAGTATGACACATTAGACAGAATTCAGTATGACACATTAAACAGAATTCAGTATGACACATTAGACAGAATTCAGTATGACACATCAGACAGAATTCAGTATGACACATCAGACAGAATTCAGTATGACACATTAGACAGAATTCAGTATGACACATTAGACAGAATTCAGTATGACACATTAGACAGAATTCAGTATGACACATCAGACAGAATTCAGTATGACACATCAGACAGAATTCAGTATGACACATCAGACAGAATTCAGTATGACACATCAGACAGAATTCAGTATGACACATCAGACAGAATTCAGTATGACACATCAGACAGAATTCAGTATGACACATCAGACAGAATTCAGTATGACACATTAGACAGAATTCAGTATGACACATTAGACATAATTCAGTATGACACATTAGACAGAATTCAGTATGACACATTAGACAGAATTCAGTATGACACATTAGACAGAATTCAGTATGACAAATTAGACAGAATTCAGTATGACACATCAGACAGAATTCAGTATGACACATTAGACAGAATTCAGTATGGTTTTTGGGTTACTTTACCTATAGAAATGGACAGACAACTCCACCTTCAAAACGTTCTTAGTTGCCTCCTACTATATGCATGGCAGGTCACACAATGTACCTATTCTTTCCCCTCATTCAGATCACACCAACACACAGGCAATTGTTAACCAATCCCCACCTTTCTAATTTTTATACCAGTGCAATGAGGCAGAAATGGCATGTCTATGAAAAGTAGTTGGTGTGTCAATAAGAAATATAATTAGAAATAATAACATCAGACAGATAACCAAAATAATACCAGTATTAGAATACATCAGGAGACAACAGATTAAGTGGTTTTCACATGTCACAAATAGTATGCCACAAATAGTATGCCACAAATAGCCATGACATATATGGCTATCAAGCCAGAGAAAGACCATATAAAAGATGGACCACAGAAATAGAGGCTACAGGAATAAGCCTACAAACAGCACACAGGGAGGCCATCTACTGAAAACTCTTCTGCCATTATGCTGCAAGGCATAAATGGATCACAGCATATAGATAGATAGATAGATAGAGACATAATGAGAAATGTTATCTGTGCTCTCCTGTCAATTCCAATATGACTCCAACACTTTGTAAGTATGTCACACTCAGATGAATCCAACACTTTGTTATTATCTATTTATAAACCCATAACCCGTCAGGGACGAAGGGGTACCACATTAGATGCTTCAGCACATAATTCTTCCTGTCCATTCTTTGATGTTGTCTGTCCATGTGTTTATTTGCCCTCTTCTGCTTCTCCCCCTTCGACGGTTCCCTATAATATTTTTGACAAGAAATCATGTCTGCAAACATGTTCAAACAGGTAAAGGAGCAGTCATTGGAGCGACGGAGTATGTGTTCTGCGGTCGACACCTGTTCCTTCAGCAATAGGTTCAGGTTATCATTGAATTAAAAAACGTCCATACCGTGGAGGATCTTCCAAGGGAAGGGCAGGAAAGAAAGAGAGGAGTAAGAAGGAAAGTAGACAGAATCAGAGACTGAATAATGTCAATATTGGGTATTGAAATTGTTCTAGCACTTTTCAGCGAGCAGAGAACTGGAGCGTTTAGTATACGATTTCAATGTAATGCTTCTGCAAGAGACACAGGCCAAACAACTATAATTCCAAGGCTTAGTTAGCTATGTTAACCAATTAACATGACCTCTTGCTGTACAAGCATGGCAGAAACAGGAGACATGATTGATGGCGTTCAGAGTCATTTTGAACATTTGTAGATCTGGTGCACTGACTACAAGGCAGTCATCAATCCCACCAAGGCAAAGATCATCTGATTCTCGCTGAATAACAACAGTCACAGACACAGTACCAGCAGCCACCTGCATGGGCATCAACATTGACTAGGAGAAGATTTTGAAATATCTAAGCATCACTTTTGATAGAAGTCTATTTTTTGTGAAACATGTGGACAATGTCATTCAGAAAGCTAAGAAGGGTGTCAGTGCAGTAAAAATTATGACATCTGCATATTCAGATGATGCAGGCAGTGGGTATTATCTGAGACTATGGTCTAGGTTTACATACACTGTTGCAAACACAGGTGGATAGAGAGAGTTCAAAATGAAGCCATGAGAGCTGTCCTATGATGCACTAGAGATACACCTATTGCAACCATGAGGTTTCTCCTAGACCTACCGAGCATCAAAGCAAGACATAAAATAGCTCATGTTAAAGAATACTTCAAGGTCACCAATAATGATCATCACCTCTTACACCAATCTCTAGACAACACAAAAGGAAGACATATCAAAAGAAGAAGGTCTTAGATGGTAGAAGACACCCAACTCAGTTTGTGAGCTTGAGGAAGTGGGAAGAGGCTGTGAATGGGTGGCATATATATAAATATGTCTACAAAGATATTCACACACCAACTTATACATATATATAACATGATTAACATCATATCCAACATGAATCCAACAATTTATTTGTATGTCAAACTCTGACTGCAACACTTTGTTAGTATATCAAACTCCAACATGATTACAAGATTATGTTAGTAAACTCCAACATGACTCCAACACTTTATTAGTATATCAAACTCCAACCTGATTCCAACACTTTGCTAGTATATCAAACTCCAACATGACTCCAACACTTTATTAGTATGTCAAACTCCAACATGACTCCAACACTTTGCTAGTATGTCAAACTTCAACATGACTCCAACACTTTGTAAGTATGCCAAATCTTGAGAAGAATTCTTCTAGTTAACCCACATTAATTTAAAATGTCATCTCGTGGTAAATTTAACTCACTGACCGCTACAGCCACAAAGTCCTGTGGTTTCCCACATTCCACTGATTTCTAGGGTGTATTCAAACATATGCCATAACTTCAACTATTTATAATTATCTGATAAAGTTTTCATATTTATGTCCCAAGGTGAATTATACAATTATATATTACATCATGTCATCAACAAGTGGCTATAAATTGGTTCCAGAAAGAAAACTTAAAACGTTTTATCTGAAACGCAAGGCAATTAAGAACTAATGTATAAAATAATGTACTAATAAAAATAATATATTCATAATATTACTGCATATCAAGTGACCAAACATATCATAGCCCAAATTAAAAATTATATATCCTAGTTGAAAGTGAGATTGCTTACTATCACAGGGTTACAACCTGCCAGGTTCTATCTTAGTTGAAAGTGAGCTTGCTTACTATCACAGGGTTACAACCTGCCAGGTTCTATCCTAGTTGAAAGTGAGCTTGCTTACTATTACTATCACAGGGTTACAACCTGCCAGGTTCTATCTTAGTTGAAAGTGAGATTGCTTACTATCACAGGGTTACAACCTGCCAGGTTCTATCCTAGTTGAAAGTGAGCTTGCTTACTATTACTATCACAGGGTTACAACCTGCCAGGTTCTATCCTAGTTGAAAGTGAGCTTGCTTACTATCACAGGATTACAACCTGCCAGGTTCTATCCTAGTTGAAAGTGAGATTGCTTACTATCACAGGGTTACAACCTGCCAGGTTCTATCCTAGTTGAAAGTGAGATTGCTTACTATCACAGAGTTACAACATGCCAGGTTCTATCCTAATTGAAAGTGAGCTTGCTTACTATCACAGGGTTACAACCTGCCAGGTTCTATCCTAGTTGAAAGTGAGATTGCTTACTATCACAGAGTTACAACATGCCAGGTTCTATCCTAATTGAAAGTGAGCTTGCTTACTATCACAGGGTAACAGATGCCAGGTTCTATCCTAGTTGAAAGTGAGCTTGCTTACTATCACAGGGTTACAACATGCCGGGTTCGAAACAATGTCAGAACAAACAAAAAATGAGTTGTGATTTAGTCATTTGACATGAGAAGTTCCTCCAGTCAACCCAGCTGTAAATGGGTACTTGACGCACAAGTTAAGGAAAGTAAACACAGCAAGGAAAGTAACTGGACACCCCACCTAATAGTTGATGCAGCTTAGTACATGAAGAGTTATCCTTATCCGCAACAGCAGATTCCTGCCATGGGATCTACCTTTATCTTACTAAAAATGCCATAACTTCTCACCTGTTTATTACAATCTCATAGTCTGTATTTATGCACACAGGTGAGTACAGAATAAAATATAAGTGTAAATATATGTCATCATCATGTGCCATGCCGGCAGGTGTAGGCGATCACGGCTTTCCACAGCTCTCTATCTCCAGCATTATGTATCAAGATCGTTGTTGTTTCTCTGCCATGCCAGGCTGTCAAACTAATATTTTCTCACGTTGTCGCCCTCTGTCTCTGTTGCCTTCAATCTTGCCTGTTGTGACTATATTCTCCAAACCTGCCTGTCTCATGAAGTGGCAAAAAAATGAAGATTGTCTTTTTCTGATATTATTGATTAAGTTATGTTTCACATTTGACTCTTTCAACACCTCCACATTAGTTTTTCTGGTAGTCCATGGTATTCTCAGCATTCTTCTGTAGAACCACATCTCTAATCTCACACTGTCCAGTTTGTACATTGTCCAAGACTCGCACCCATATGTTAGTATAGGGGTTATATAGCACTGCAGAACTCTCTTTCTCACCTCTAATGACAAGGCCATATTACACATGATATTTTTCATTTTTCTAAATGTTGTTTTTGCCTGCCCTATTCTGCTATTTATTTCTGTTTAACTTCTTCCATCTGTTGTAATCGTTGTAGCTAAATATTTGAATTGGTGGAACTGTTTTAATACTATATCATTCACTTTGATCTTGCAAGGTGCGCCTGTGAAAACGTGCCTTTGAAAAAAATCTTATATGAGTTCAGGCGTTGCCTTAGTTACACCACTCTTAGATACACAACTCAGAGAAACCTATGTATTTGTCAGAAAGACTATGGTCTGTCAAGAGCAATTTGCTCATATCTTAGGGGGTCACAAGAAATGAGAGAGCTGACTTATTGGCAGGCAATGCTGTGATAGACGGCACACTGCTGAGAAGAGATAAAGCAGACTTGATCAAGGCAGTAATAAATTCATTTCAAGATAAAGACGATGTCAATGAGGCTGAGAACGTACACATACAGAGAATGTTAGATATGGGAGTATCTAGAGGGGAGGGTAGGAAAAGTAAATTTTTGGAAGGCCCGTGAAGATCACGCAATCAACACCTGTCCAGGACTCTGAGTCTACATACAGTGAGATGGTTGCTGGAATATAGAGCGGAGCACTTAAGGGAATGTCCCACATGCTGTGAAGGTACTTTCTAATCAAGAATCATAGCTTAGGGGAGTATTTCATCATTATCATTATTACCATCATTATCATCAGTGACAGTTAAAAAGTTTGAGCACATATAATAATAGAGAAATTTAAAAACGTAATAATTTGATAAAATCATCCAAGAATTGATTTTTAAAAGCAGGTTGCCCGCCGAAGATGGATGTGTCGGGCCAGTGGGGCAAATAAAACGGCGACACAACGCATTTCCCTTCTCTGGAATACATCCTGCTAGAAATCTAGTAGGACCCTGATCCTGCTGTAAGGGAGATCCAGCGGGAGTTTGAGAATGAACACTGAAGAAGAAGAAGAAAAGCAGGTTGTATTTATATTACAAGGTTGACCACTGACTTAAAGAGTGAAGAAGAATGGAGTTATAAGGACAGGAAGCTGTGACGGTCAATGAATGCATGCATCAGACAACACTGCATAATGAGAACAGATCAAAGGGAAGAGGAGTACAGACAGAGAAATTAACCCCATCTTGTTCTGTTTGGAACCAACAACACATCACTTATGAAAGAAGTAACTACAGACATCAGAATCTGCTTAGAACAAACAGGACACCACTTATGAAAGAAGTACTTACAGACATCAGGGGAAAAAAATAGACTAATGATATGAACCTAATAAGAGTTAAATTATTTTATATTCTGACCTTCAATGATCTCCTTGACATGAATGGCATGCTTAAGGTCCTCCATGTGCTGCTTGTCCGCAGTGATGTACAAGACAGACGTTACAGGATCTGTTAGCTTGACTGGGAATTGATGGCGCTCATTGCTAAAAATACAGAGAACAGCATTATTAGTAATACAGAGAACAGCATTATTAGTAATACAGAGAACAGCATTATTAGTAATACAGAGAACAGCATTATTAGTAATACAGAGAACAGCATTATTAGTAATACAGAGAACAGCATTATTAGTAATACAGAGAACAGCATTATTAGTAATACAGAGAACAGCATTGTTAGTAATACAGAGAACAGCATTATTAGTAATACAGAGAACAGCATTGTTTGCAATACAAAAGACACTGACAGCACTTAATGATGACAGTGCTAGACATAATCATTCAATTAAAAAATTGGAAATGAAACCTTGTTGATAAATGTTTATGGAAAGCTTATTATTTTCAGGACATCTTCTGAAAGTTTGAAAACCTTAATGTTACTTTGGTTAATTTTTATAAAAATGATTTCTTAAAACGTGCACTTGCAAAACATATCTTAAAATTGCTACGGCAGTGGAAATATTTGGGTTACAAAGGCTTGGCAGTGAAAATGTTAAGGAGCTCACCATACTTCAGCTGTTTGGTTTGAGTATGTTAGGCATGTACAGCCATCTTCATTGGGCACTTTCAGCATTGAATGGATACTTGGGATATTAGTTCTACTGAGAACTTTAGTATCTTGTAATTTATCTCACAACTCAACTTTATTCTGTGAAGTCTGGGATACAACATGCATAAGTAATTCACACTCTGGCATGTCTGCTGTACACTGTCCATGTCTCACAGCAAGGTAGAAAGCACATGGTGCAATATAATTTTTAGTTTTATAGTGAGGCTGATGCCTTTCCATTCTTACATATTGTCACACCATCTACCAAATGCAATAGTAGGCTTACAGATTCTGCCATTGACTTCTGTATCAATGCCATCTTCTCTGGAAATAGTACTACCAAGATAAGTGAATCTGTCGACTGGTGAGTGAGAATTATTCTTGACTTTGATGACTTGATCATAGTATTGTTCTCTGGGAGTCTGTTGAAACATTACCCAAGTTCTTTTGGTGTTGATGGTCAGACCAAACTATAAAAAACTGTAGAAAATCTGTCCAAATATTTTTCAAAGTTGGTACAGTCATCATCAAACAACAGGTTTTTTTTATGGCTATCTCTTTCACCTTCGTCGAGGCATGAAGTCAACTGAGATGAAACTACTTTTTATCCATCATATATTTAATTTTATTTCCTCATCTCCACAACTTTGAAGACCATCCAGGAGCAGGGCAGTGTACATCATGCTGAAAGGTGTTGGGGTCAAAAATCAGGCCTGTTTGATGCCAGTTGTGACTTGAAATGCATCTGACAGCTCCTCATCATTTATACATGGGTCATAATACTCTTATAAAACTGTTGAACGATCTTGATGAATTTATCTTGGCAGCTAAACTTTTCCATGATCTTCCATAGTCTACTTCCACATCAAGACTATTAGAACATCAAGACTATTAGAACATCAAGACTATTAGAACATCAAGACTATTAGAACATCAAGACTATTAGAACAGTGAGGTAAAATGTTGTCAACAAGTAGGAGACAATAATTATGATTCTTGTTTAGAAACTAGTATCATGGCACATGGGACACTCCCATAAGTGCTTCACTCTCCATTCAAGCAGTCATCCAAGAGTATGCAGACTCAAAGCCCCACTCAGATGTTGATTTTGTGATCTTTGTAACTTTCCAGAGAGGGCACATCATCCCCTCCAGCATCATCTTCTTCACTCTGTAGTAAGCCACTGACCACTCTTATTAGGTTGGCCCTATCTCTTTTCAATCCTGTGTCATCAACCACAGCATTGCCCACCAGTAAGTCTGCTCTTTCATTGCCACTTACTCTGCATGATTAGGGAAGTATATCCATGTAATAATTTGGACAACTGAGTTGTTCAGTAACATGACCCAAACCTTTCTTAACATGTACCTTTTTATTTACCGCAGCATGCTCTGGGAGTCAGGGTATCACAGTGTGAGTTGATATTTCAGTCAATCACCAACTGAGTGCCACAGTCACTGCTTCTATTTTCATGCTCAAGGTTGTAGTGGAGTAAGCAGATGATTTTTCAAGCACCTTTTTTCCATTCTTGTAGGTAACAAAGAGGAGCGCAGTAGCCTAGTTCATAGTGCTTTCTATCACTGGGTTACAGCGTGCCAGGTTCGAAACCATGTCCAGACAAAAAAAATCTAGGTTGTGATTTCTCACTTGACACGACCACTCCTCCAGTCGACTCAATTGTAAATGAGTACCTGATGCATGAGTTGGGGGAGGTAGAGACAGCAAGGAAGGGAACTGGCCACCCCACCTAGTAGTTGCTGCGGCTTAGTACATGGAGTTATCTTCATCCCCGATGGCAGGTTGCTGCTATGGGACATACCTTTACCTTAGGTAACAAAACCTCATCCACACTTATGTGTTTCTCTGTTGACTGAGCCATCTGTATGTATGATTATGCCTTGCGATTGTAAGTGCATCTGGACATGTTATTGTACTGTCACCTCTGTCCTGACATCAGCCCATTCCCTACACGCTTTCCCCAGTTGTATTACTACATTTTTCACAGACTTTTCCTCTTTGTCCACCTCCACCCATTCACTGCCTTTCCCTACTTCTTCTAATAATTGTAATTATGTAGGCTATCAAACACTAGGGTTATCATGGATGCAAAACAATAGAAGAAATTAAATGTTGAAACTTGTACAAAAACAAAAATTGTTGCTACTATAATTTCACCTCAGAGGGATTGGAGGGTCAAGGCATCCAGCATCACAACCGTAATATGGTTTGTCATTTCTATCTAGAGCTACAAACAGTGTGGCCTTGTTGTCATCTCCTACCACCACAGAGATGTTGACATGAGTGTTGTTGCCATAATTGATACGGCGAAAGTGGAGGTCACGGTGAAGATCACTGGGATGTGAGGTCATCTCCAAATGTTCTTTATGAAAATGCAAGGGACCCAGGCTAAGAATCATAGCCTGAAGGATGCCTTCTGCTCCTATTTATAAATAAAAAAATAAAATCTTTAGCACAAAAAAACTCTTTATAAACCTAGCTACAATTGGACTTCATTTTAGTAAAAATAACATTGTTGTGACATTATTTTATCCTGTAATAATATTGTTGTGACATTATTTATCATATAATAACATTGTTGTGACATTAATTATCCTGTAATAACATTATTGTGACATTATTTATCCTGTAATAACATTGTTGTGACATTATTTATCCTATAATAACATTGTTGTGACATTATTTATCCTGTAATAACATTGTTGTGACATTATGTATCCTGTAATAACATTGTTGTGACATTTTTTTAATCCTGTAATAACATTGCTGTGACATTTTTTTAATCCTGTAATAACATTGTTGTGACATTATGTATCCTGTAATAACATTGTTGTGACATTATGTATCCTGTAATAACATTGTTGTGACATTATGTATCCTGTAATAACATTGTTGTGACATTATGTATCCTGTAATAACATTGTTGTGACATTATGTATCCTGTAATAACATTGTTGTGACATTATGTATCCTGTAATAACATTGTTGTGACATTAATTATCCTGTAATAACATTGTTGTGACATTATGTATCCTGTAATAACATTGTTGTGACAATATGTATCCTGTAATAACATTGTTGTGACATTATGTATCCTGTAATAACATTGTTGTGACAATATGTATCCTGTAATAACATTGTTGTGACATTATGTATCCTGTAATAACATTGTTGTGACATTAATTATCCTGTAATAACATTGTTGTGACATTATGTATCCTGTAATAACATTGTTGTGACATTATGTATCCTGTAATAACATTGTTGTGACATTATGTATCCTGTAATAACATTGTTGTGACATTATGTATCCTGTAATAACATTGTTGTAACATTATTTGTCATGTAATACACAGATATGTCTATATAGAGAAATGACATATAGAAATATGTAAACTATATATATCTCTCGCGTGCGTGCGTATGTATGTATGTATGTATGTATGTATGTATGTATGTATGTATGTATGTGTGTGTGTATGTATATATATTCATATATATTTATGAAGTGACATATTCTTTCCAAAGAATTGTCTTCATTATAGATACTCTTAACGCCTCTCTGCCCCAGGCAAGCAGGCCTGCATTGGCCAGAGATGTGCATACATTCTTTGATGTCGCTGATCCATCATCTTCTTAGTCTTCCTCTTCCTCTCTGACCTGGTACTCTGCTCTCCAGAATCAGCCTTTTGATACCATCATGTCGCTTTAAGTGTCCAAAATACTGTATCTTCCTTCTTATGATGGTATTTAGAAGCCAGCCTTCATTTAGTTTCAGTAATTTCAAAATTGTAATGTTCTTCTTGTTCTCTGTCCATGATATTTGTAAGATGTAAACGTGCATAGAATATTAATGTTGTGAGCACACAAAACTTGAGGATAATGTAATTTTCATGGAAATAGCAAGTACAGCCATCGAACAAGGAACCAAGCCAGTATAGCCAATGAAATGAAGTTGTCTGTCTTTGGCCATTTGGGTCGCATTGGCCATGGTGAGTCCATGCCTCTTTAAGGTTTCTTTGTCTCCATCCATCTAGTTCTTGTGTCTTCATTATACCCAGATCTTCTGCATTTGTATGGATCAAGAGCTGGTTGTATTGGTTCCATTCTCATGAGGTGCCAAACCACCTGGTTCACTGTCTCTCGATGTAGTCTTGACTTGAGATAGTCTTGAGATTATGAGATACAGACAACAAAGAGGATAATTATGGCTGGATAAAAGTTAATAAAACATGTGCATTATGGGACATAAAGTACAAAGAAGAGTAGAAATATAAGCATATCAAGTTTACAACTTCCATTTAAGTGGGTGATCATAGTTGTCAAGAAAATGACAGTGATAGTGGTATCTTGGTGCAAAAGTTTTGGATTCAAAAGTTCAGACTCTGATCAGTGAGAACACTTCTTATGAAGATATTAATGTCCACACTGATGGGTCAGGGGTTTAGAACATGCATGCTCAATGAACTTTTACAGCTCAACATTTTAGGATATGTATTAGAGAGGAAAGTGATGCATTCATTACAACCATTAGTGATATGACAATGTAGGTGATGGTAGACCATTGTGTGTGCTTGTCCATTACAAGTGAGGATGACCATTTTTTAACATTCACTTTTGAAAATTCAGTTAGAATTATGAACATGCATAATAGCTCATAGATGGCGAATGAGATATATTTGAGCTGTAAATGTTATTGGACAGCTCGGACATGGAATGACCACTGTAAGCGGATTTTGGTCTATCCATGACTTTCTAGCTACTCTCCACTGTTGGTCTGATCAACGGCACCAAATCGCCTAGCAACTATTGAACATGCGTTCTTCCGTACTTGACTAACTGCATCTCCAAAAAAAGGTGCGATTTCATCAAGCCTTTCAAACCGTGCACACAAAGTCACCAGAACGGACCAATCGAGACAAGGACTATTCCCGTTAGTCTCAAAATTTTTTTATAATTGTCCTCTGGCTTCCTACTTATATTTACTGTTGGTCTGCAGCATTTTTCCTCTTTTCACAAGATGAAGCACTCTTTTTGACTGTAGAGCGCTATGTAGATCTATTTTGTGCAAATTCTTCCCATATGTCTTGGTTTACTTCAAACGCCTTCAGTGAGGTCTTTAACGAGTCCTTGTAGCGCTTCGTTTGGCCACCTTGAGTTCGTTTACATTTCTCCAGCTCACCATAGAGAATTATCTTTGGCTGGCAAGTCTGGTATATGTACCAAATGACATGCCCAACGAATCTGTGTCTGTATCAGGATAGTGTCAATACTGGGGATACCAGATCTGTCAAGGACAGTGGTATCTGGAATCTTGTCTTGCCATATGATGTTCATAATGCTAGACCATTAGTAGGTATGTTTCGTTTCATTAGACCATTAGTAGGTATGTTGGTATATGACAATGTAGGTGATGGTATAGCATTAGTGATATAACAATATGGAAGTGACTAGGGCAATTAAAAATTATAACGGACTTGGAAAGAAAACCTAACATACCTAGAACATTGATCACAAATTTATGGTACCTAAGACAAGGAAGAATCAGCTGTTAAACACACACCTGCCTGGGCCATAAGTACACAGCCTTGTTTTTCTAGTGTTATCATCCAGGTAGTGACAACTCTAGCTATTTGTGATTCATCTTCGGGCTCAATCCATAATGTTCCAGAAACACTGATAAAAGACAGTTAAGGAATACTTGGGAAAAGGTAACAGAAGTAATATTTATTTAATTGCATTGTTCAAACAAAAATATAATGTTTCATTTGTAAACAATGTACACAATTTCAAACAAATCATATAAGACAGATAAGATTAAGAGCCTTCACACTGAAGATTGTCAGTGATTAGCCATATTTGCTAACCTCCAGATTTGTTTAGTTCAGTTTTATGAATGAATGCTAACACACTTGGGGCAAACCCGTATGTGTTCTGTCTCTCACAGCACATGATTAAGAGTTTGCATGTTGATGGTTTTAACTGCTTCCTCTATTCACCCATTCTGCTCACTCACAAGGACAATTCTTGATATGCAAGGGGATTATTATGTTCTTTACCCTGACCATGAAGTAGTAGATGAAGAAAGTTACAATCTAGCACATTGCTTATTCCTCCTCAATGTATCCACCAACTGAATTTACATATTTCTGCCATCTCTGAATAACCTTGAAAAGACATTCAGGATAAAACAATCTATTTTACAAAACTAATAGACTTAATAAAACACAGGTTTATATTTCGTTTCAATGGGACACGACAGACTATAGCTAAATCTAGTGGGTAATAATGAGCACACAAGAAATCATACAAATTACAATACACAAATCACATTCAACGTTTCAACCAAAAAGTCTTTATCAAGACACAAACAAAACATCACAAGACGACGAATGGAAAAATTATCACAACGTCCAACGGAAATGATATGCAGGAAGGTCAGAAAGTACATAAAAACGTAAATATATGTGGAAACGAAACGAACAAAAAGATGAGTAAATGATGGAACAAAAAGAATAAAGACAAAGACCACACCAACCCAGTACTAGACATAAGAGTGGTCGGAATTGAGTCCAAATGGCTTGAGTGTACCCAATTCAAAAATGAGACGATTTTCTAGAGCATACCTAGATCTATCATCGGTGGTGCAAGATCTGAAGGCGGTAACCTGAATATCCAACGCACCATGATGACCATCGCCGTTGAAGTGTGTGATCACAGGAGTGGGTGTTCTGTGCTTGATGGCATGAAGATGGTTACAAAAGCGATCGCTCAATCGTAGGCCGATTTCCCCGATGTACTGTTTGCCACAGCGTTTACATATGATCATGTAAATGACATTACAGGATTCACATGTAAAGGCCTCATCGATGGAGAAAGTGGCCTTGGGAAATGAAATGGAGTGCATCTGATCTACGTAAGGACATGTAAAGCAACGGACACGTGAGCAACGAACAGTGCCAAAAGGGTCAGGAACAGAAGACTTAAGGTGGCTATGAACCAAGATGTCCTTCAGATTTCTATCACGCCTATAAGCCACCAGAGGTAAGTCATGGAAAGCGTCACGGATGTCAGGATCAGACTGGAGAAGAGAATAATGTTTGAGCATGATGCGTCGAACAGAAGAGTTATGGGGATGAAAGGTAAGAACAAGTTTAACCCTATCAGAGGAGTTTAACCCTATCATATTGTAACCATCTTCATGCCATCAAGCACAGAACACCCACTCCTGTGGCCACACACTTCAACGGCAATGGTCATCATGGTGCGTTGGATATTCATGTCACCGCCATCAGTTCTTGCACCACTGATGATAGATCTAGGTATGCTCTAGAAAATCGTCTCATTTTTGAATTGGGTACACTCAAGCCTTTTGGACTCAATTCCGACCACTCTTATGGCTAGTACTGGGTTGGTGTGGTCTTTGTCTTTATTCTTTTTGTTCCATCATTTACTCAACTTTTTGTTCGTTTCGTTTCCACATATATTTACGTTTTTATGTACTTTCTGACCTTCCGGCATATCATTTCCATATTTCCGTTGGACATTGTGATAATTTTTCCATTCGTCGTCTTTTGATGTTTTGTTTGTGTCTTCAACCTTTTGGTTGAAACGTTGAATGTGATTTGTGTATTGTAATTTTTATGATTTCTTGTGTGCTCATCATTGCCCATCATTACCCACTAGTTTTAGCTATAGTCTATAGTCTGTCGTGTCCCATTGAAACGAAATATAAACCTGTGTTTTACGTAAGTCTATTTGTTGTTACGTTTCACGCAGTTATTATGTATTAGATGTCATTTTACAAACTAAATCAGTTATTAAAGCCAGTAGACATCTTCGCCGCTATCAAAATGATTTTCTTTCAACTGTTCTCTAAGGTTTGGTAAAAGTAAATTTGATGGAGCAAAATCCGAAGAATAAGGCGGGTGTTGAATAATTGTAGTACTCAAATCATTGGTTGTTTGCAGCACAAGCCTTGTTTTATGGGAGAACAAGTTGTCTTGCAACAAAGACAGAAATTGAGTGCAAGCTATTCATGGTTTTCTGGTCATAGACTTTCTTAGTTTAGTCAGGAAATCTGCATAGTACTGACCATTAACAATGTTACAATGTAAGGAGATCTGCACAGTACTGACCATTAACCATGTTACAATGTAAGGAGATCTGCATAGTACTGACCATTAACAATGTAAGGAGATCTGCACAGTACTGACCATTAATTCATGTTACAATGTAAGGAGATCTGCATAGTACTGACCATTAACAATGTTACAATGTAAGGAGATCTGCACAGTACTGACCATTAACCATGTTACAATGAGGCAGATAATCTTTAAGTATGACACCTTTGATGACCCAAAATACAGAATCCTTTTTCTTATAGATTTCTGATCTCTTGGCTTGACGTGTTGGAGAGTTCAGGGTTTCCCCACTGCATGTTGGACATTTTATATTCTGGCTCATAATGGTAAACTCAAATTACATTGAAACTGTCTTGTATACTGTTATCTGCAGTTGTTCAATACTTGTACCCTATAAGCTGATAGTCTGTGTGTTTATTGTAAAGTTGATTGACCTTGTGTTTTATGCAAGTACTATTGTTATAACCAGATACAGAATTGGGTTATGATTCATGTAATGACAGTTATGGATTGATACTAGATAGTTCTGAGGTTCAGACTTGGAAAACTGAAGCATTTCAGTTATTGCTATACAAAATAAATGGAAATGAAACATTTTAGATAAAAACATCCCACTGAAGACAAATGAGTCGGGCCATTGGTGCAAATAAAGCGGTGACACAACGCATTTCCATTCTCTGGACTACATCCTTTTGGAAATCTAATAATCTAGAACCATGATCCTGCTACAAGATATGCAGTAGGAGTTTGAGAATGAACGATGAAGAAGAAGATAAAAACATGATATAAATATTTTTGGAGAGCTTATTCTTGTCTGAATGTCTTCTTGAGGTTTCATAACTCATATTTTATTGGTTGATTTTTTAATGATTTCTTAGAGTGGTCAATGGTAAAACTCATCATACCTAAAACAAAATGGTGTGGCAGTGAGAAATAATTTAAATAAAAAGGAATAGCAGCAAAAGTATTAACCTTTAGCAAACTGAATTAAATTTAAACAATTTCTCCCCTACCACTGAATTCTTTTTTGACAATTTGCATGATTTTTGGTGGATGTTTGGAAAACACAATAACTGTTTTATTTTTAGAGATTTTAAATAATTTGTGTAAATGTAAATAAAGAATTGAATACTGAATCTAATGATGTAAGTTTTGTTTGTGTACTTATATTTGTTGGCGTAAATATTTGAGAATGTGGTGAAGGTGAAAAAAACAAATAAAATATATAGATGTCAGTGACTATGCAGGTCAATACAACACTAGGTCTAAAAATATTTGCTGACATACAACGTGGAATTCTTTTTCAATGTGTGGCACCCCTGATAAAATACTTCTGCATATCTGTATTTATGTTGTTGCTTAATCAAACTAACATAATATTGTCTGTGAAAACAAATAAAACATGTAGATACTAGATGTCATTTACCATATCAGATACATTTTTCTCTGAGCCTAATCCATAGTCCATGAAATCAATATATTCGACCTGTATCTTGTCCGATGTAATTTCATAATGAAACTAACATGTCACTCATATCTATTTTGAAAACAAACGTTAATTCCCAAGAATTTCTCATCATTAGAATAAAAATCCATAATGATTTTACTGACAATGACTTCCATTCCAACTGGATTCACACTGATCAAGACAGATTTTTAGAAATTAAAACTCTATGTATACGCTGTATCCCTTGTTTGCCTTGTGGTGTCAGGGGTAGAAAAGTTCTCTGAGATGGCATTCCTGTGTGTTGTTTGAAAGCTTGTTCCTTCGGCTTCTTTGATTTCTGTGATCCATCTTTTAAATGGATCTGCCTCTAGCTTTATAGCCGTTTTGTCTATGTGTCATGGTCATCTGAAGCATGCTGTCTGTGCTGTTTATTGGTAGTCTGTAAGTGTGTGAAACCCACTTGATCTGTTGTCTTTTTATGTGTTCCAAAACTGGTATTGTTTTGGTTATCTGTCTGATGTTATTATTTCTAATTTTATGTACAATCCAAGTATTCTTTGTAGACATGTCACTTCTGCGCTGTCACTATTTTTCTTTAGTCTTGTGCTGCTATTGTGCAGGTTTAGCACTGGTAGCACAGTGATGGGATAATAATACACTTGTATAATGCAACTTTAGTGTCTATGTTTACAATTTTGTTCTTAAAAATATGTGTCATCTGTCCTAGGATCTGATATGTTTTGTTGCATCTATTTTGCATCTCTTTACCGTTTTTCCCTTTGCTCGTTATAATGCTTCCTAAGTAAGTGAACTCCTTAACTTGTTTACGTTGTTTATTATTGATGGAGATAGAGATATTTCTCTCTTTCTTTACTATTGCCATTATTTCGGTTTTTTAAATATTAATCTTCATGTTGTATTTTTGACATATTGTGTGAAGTCTGTTCATTTTTGTTCCTGTGTTGCTCCATCCTTTGCCAGTCTGTCTGCCTCTTCATTTCCTGGTATGCCACAGCGGGATGGTATCCACTGTAGTACTACCCTTCTTTGGATGCTCACTTTTCTCATGGCTTTCTTCAGGTCTGGCAGTTTATCGCTGTCAAGGGCTTGTAGGACAGACATAGCATCAGTAAGAAATACCACCTGCTGGCATTGGCTTGTTGTGTTTTTAATTATTTCTGCAGCAATGTTTAAAGCCTGTACTTCTGCAGAGTAGTTGGAGCAGAATATTCCTGTTGGTGAACATGTGAATTCATTTTCTTTTTCTGGATATGTACACGCCAGCACCTCCATTCTTTACTGCTCTGGTTGCTGATCCGTAAGTATACACTTATATCCATGCTTCTCTGGAGTACATATCGTCAATCATGTTGCATACTATTGGTTTATTTTGGAGATTATTCATTTCTATCATAGTGTGGTAGTTGTTTATGGTGGTTCTGATAGTGAGATTTGGGTATTGCTCACACCTGAAACTGGATGAACTTTTAGTTTTTAGGAGATATCAATAAACCAGAGGTGGGTGTGTTCACTGTTCACGCCCACTGTCAATTCAATTGCAATTAAAAAATTCAAAGGAAATAAGAGAAACCCTTCAATTGTCCCTTGGTGAAATCAGGGGAGGCAAGCCAGAAACTTGGCAGGTAGACATCATCTAGTACCATTTCTGCATAACATATACTTATTATAACAGTAAGCAAATTACTATTCTGTGTATGTGTAGCATGCAACAAACTTATTCGAACAGTTATGGGGATCCAACCGCGATTGATAACTATCACACAGAACAAGTTCATAGCATTTATGCTACACAAAGAATGAATCTTTTACATGATCTAATTGCGCAATGTAACTAATTTCGATCATATTTGCACAAGTAAAATGATATCTAACTAGATATACATGCTAAACTAGTGTTTGATCGTGGCATAATAGGTTTATTTTGGACTTATATTTGCCGACCAAGAATAGAAAAATTATCATGAAGACAAGTTCGTAGCATTAATGCTACACAAAGAATGAATCTTTTACATGATCTAATTGCGCAATGTAACTAATTTCGATCATATTTGCACAAGTAAAATGAGATCTAACTAGATATACATGCTAAACTAGTGTTTGATCGTGGCATAATAGGTTTATTTTGGACTTAATATTTGCCGACCACGAATAGAAAAATTATCATGAAGACAAGTTCGTAGCGTTAATGCTACACAAAGAATGAATCTTTTACATGATCTAATTGCGCAATGTAACTAATTTTGATCATATTTGCACAAGTAAAATGAGATCTAACTAGATATACATGCTAAACTAGTGTTTGATCGTGGCATAATAGGTTTATTTTGGACTTATATTTGCCGACCACGAATAGAAAAATTATCATGAAGACAAGTTCGTAGCGTTAATGCTACACAAAGAATGAATCTTTTACATGATCTAATTGCGCAATGTAACTAATTTTGATCATATTTGCACAAGTAAAATGAGATCTAGCTAGATATACATGCTAAACTAGTGTTTGATCGTGGCATAATAGGTTTATTTTGCACATTCTTATGGTAACCGATGATCTAACAAATTTGATACTGTATGTAAAGTAATGATATTAGGCCTACTAAATTAACATGAAGAATAACGAAATTGTCTTACCTGTATAAATATTGAATGTGCACTGGTCAAAAACAATGACAACCTAATAAGACTTGTACACAAATATGACGATAGAAAATGTTGAGTTGTGCTTGCAAATGCACAAACTCTGGTTGCTGTATAAAATTTGCAAAATTGAGAAACGGTATCTTTGAACCAGAAGCGAAATCCAAGCCCCAACACGAATTATTTCATTCACCGCTGGGTAATAAATATGTCAGGTCTGTAACACCCCTTCAGGACTACAATAGCTGAAATGCCTCCTGTGTGGCCGAACTAAGAGTCCACATTCTAGTAAAGAATAACAGGTGTGTGCTCCCACGGAACAGGAAAAAGTGTTGGTGATATCTCTCTTGTTATGTCTGGTAGTTCATCCTTATATTTTCTGTTTAGTTTTTTGGATCTGTGTATAAAACTGCTCCTCTTCAGTCTTCCACTGGCTAGGTCACTGTGTCTGGTCCTCATTGGATGTGCTGGCATGCTCTTGTACTTTTCGGCATGTACCATGGTCTTAGTGTCTCGCCTGTATGGTAAGGGGGTGATGCCTGTAATTTTTTCCATTTCATTTATGGGAGAGGTCTTCATGGCACATGTGATAAGACGAAGTGCTTGATTTTGTACCTTGTTCAGGGTTTGTAGATGGGAGTTGGCTGCTGAAGTCCATGCTGTTGATCCATATTCTAGTACTGGTCTAATTGCACCAGTATATACCTTCTTCAAAGTTGCCTCATTGGCTCCCCAGTTTGTTCCTGCCAATTTCCTTAGGAAGGCAAGTTTCTTTCTTGCCTTTGCTTCTATTTTCTCAATGTGGGGCCTCCATGTCAGTCTCTTATCTAGCGTAGTGCCCAAGTACACCGGCTCGTCTTCTGATTGGATATGTACATTTCCGAGTTTTATCTCTCCTGCTTTGTCCTTATTTGAGAGTGTGAAGAGTGTTGTTGAAGACTTTTCAGCATTTATCTTTACCATCAATTTATCTGCCCATGCTGCTGTGTTGTCTGCTACCTTTTGTATTTTGTTGTTGGCGATCTTTAGATGTTCTTCTACACACCACACCACCAAGTCATCAGCGTACATTGCATTTTTACACCTTGTGGCAATTCACAAATTATATCATTTATGAAGACAAGAAACAGAGTTGGAGACAATGCTGAGCCTTGAGGAACTCCATGTTTTAGGAGAACTTTTTTGCTGTTGTATCCTTCCATGGTGACTCTTGCTTATATATTGTGTAGGAAGGACCGGATCCACTTGCTCATGTTGCCCCCTATTCCGTTTCTTTGCAGCTTTATTATCAGTCCATCTTTCCAGACCTTGTCGAAAGCTTTTTGAAGATCTATCCATAGGGTGAAAACTTTTTTCTTTTCTTGAATTGTGTCTTCTATGATCTGGGACAGGAATGTTATTTGGTCTTCTGTGCTGTTACACTCTCTAAACCCAGCTTGTTCTGGCACCAATAGCGTCTCCGATTCTAGGTACCACTCCTGTTGACCATCCTTTCCATCGTCTTGCAGACACAACTCGTTAGACTTATTGGTCTATAACTGTCGGGCTTCTGTTTGTCCTTGCCTTTTTTAATAATAGGACACATAAACGCTTCTCTCCACAACTGTGGTACATTGCCTGTTTCCCAACTATAGTTGTATATCTGTAATAATTTGTACATTGCTGCCTGTCCTAGGTTCCTAAGCATTTCATTGGTGACACCGTCCGGTCCTGGTGATTTTTCTATCCTTTAGTTTCCCTATAGATGCCTTTATTTCTTTTATTGTGAATAATTTGGACAGGTTGTCTGGGCAGTTTGTGTTGTTCTTATCATTATTCATTTCTTGACGAATGCTTCGTTGTCTACATGTATTGATGGTAATTGTGCTTTCTTTTCTGTAAGATTCCACAAGCTTGTCTGCTGCTTGTTTGCCAGAGTGGAATTTACCTGAATCTTCCAACATAATTTTTTGTCGCTGGGTATTGCTATCATCATTAATTTTCTTGGTTAGTTTCCACAGCTTTCTCCCTTCCTTTTCAAAATTTAATTTGTGATTTTTTTCTCCTCCAGCTTCTTCTCTGTGTTTCTGTCTATTCTTTAGTGAACTTTGCTTTGGTTTTTTTTGTAGAGCGATGTGATTCTGTTGTGATGGTTGCTTCTCTGCCATATTATGTGCTTCAGTCAGTTCTTCCTGTAGTTTTTGAAGTGTATTGGTCCAATATGGTACATAATTCTTCCTTGCTCCTCTTGGTATTGTCTCCTTAGCTGCCTGAAGTATTCCTTTATTAAACTCCATGATAATAGTGTTGATGTCTCTGCCTGTTAATTTTATGTCTTTTGTAAGTAGGTTTGCTCTATGTTTATATATGTGCCAGTTTGCTTTCTTGTAGTTCCATCTTGGCTTAGTTGGTCTTGTAATTGTTGATTTGTTCACTTGGATGATAACTGGACGATGATCACTGCCACCAAGTTGTTCGCCTATTGTTCTTTCCAATATTCCAGCCAGTTCTGATGTGCAGAATGCCAGGTCTGGGGTTGAGGTGCTATGCCATCTTCTTGAGTAGAAAGTTGGTGGATCCTGTGGATTGTTCAGGAGGATTAGGTTGTTATCATCTTGCCAACTTTCTATCTCTTCTCCCCTTCTGTCTAGATTGTTATATCCCCAGCTTTGGGAATGGCTGTTAAAGTCTCCCACTACCAGAAAGTGTTTGTTCGGGATGTTAATACTGGTCATGTTTAGTGGGATGTCATTTGGGCAGTAGAAGTTTAGTATGTCCAGTTCAAGGGAGTTGTCTTTTATGTGGATCATCTGGTATTCGGCACCTTCCACTTGTATTTTCGTTTCTATGGCGCTGATGTTATCCTTGACCAGAGTTAGTATGCTGCCTTTCCTCTGATCTTTCCTGTCTACTCTAAAGCATTGGTACACTCACATTTTGAATGTTATTTTTTCATTGAGATGGGTTTCCTGTATGCAGCAAATACTAATTTCTTTCTGGTGCAAGGTGTTTTCTAGTTCGGTTTTTTTATTTTTAACTCCATCTGCATTCCAGTGCATAATATTCAGAGGGGTTTTCATCCTGTCTGGTTGGCCAGTCGCTTTCCTCTTCTGCCTCCTGGCTCCACAAGGTAGACTAGAGGGACCTACAGTAGATGGGGGGTGGATTCTGTCGAGGTTCAGAATCCGGCACTGCTCCTGCCTGGGGGAACTTCATGGAGCGAGCACCATAATGATTTTTATAATTTTGTCATGTAGACATGTCAACTATTCGGTTTGCATGATACTGTGGTAGCTGGTGCGCCTCTCGGCCTGGCATCTCTGACTTCAGCACCTGTGCTTGCTTGGGCAGGATTGTGACCCTGCTCGATATTGGGTTGGCCTGACCAATCTTAGTTTCCAGCCTCTGTTGGCTGGACTAAGTCCCATCTCCACATCAAGGAGTTGGCCTCGATGGGGAAAAGAAGGCAAAAACAAATACCTCGGACCACCCCCTCGGGAAAACTTGCCAAAACCA
Source organism: Meghimatium bilineatum (assembly GCA_034231615.1). Lineage (NCBI taxonomy): Eukaryota > Metazoa > Mollusca > Gastropoda > Stylommatophora > Philomycidae > Meghimatium > Meghimatium bilineatum. The sequence continues at coordinate 30,207,743 of CM067305.1, read as the reverse complement.
ACTATCCAAACAAAATTACTAGATAAAACAGCCAATAAGGGAACATTACCAACAATCCTGAGGACTTGTAGACACTGCTCTCCAACATCCCCTGTCTCTTGTCTTGGTGGTGCACTCTGCTAGACTAACCTGTCCATTGTGTGATGTTACTCTGCCACTTGTATCTCTGCCTACCTCTTGCTTGCTTCCCTTTGACTTTACCCTCAATTAAGGTCTTCAATAAGGTGTCATGTCTTTTAATGTGTCCAAAATATTTTATTTGCCTGATCTTTATTTCTCTTAGTAGTTCTTTCTTCATATTAAGTGTTTTTAGCACATCTTTATTTGTTTTCTTCTCTTTCCATGATGTTCTTCCTATTCTCCTATATGCCCACATCTCAAAGGCATCAATTCTGTCTTCTAATTGTTTATTTAGTGTCCATGTTTCTGAGCCATACATTAATATAGAATAGATGTAGCATTTTATAATTCTCTTATTGAACTTTGTAATTTGTTTAGATGTTAATATTTTCCTCGTGTCATTAACAGTGATCTCCTTATTGACTGCCCTTATCTTTCAACTGCCAGGAAAAAACTTCTACAGACACCCTTAGCAGTCACTAACTGACTGTGTGGATCACTAAATCAACTTCAGAAGACCTGCACTTTTTTTAAGAATAACATAGTGCTGACAAGAGTAACACTACTCAGCATTTGGATATCGACAACAACAACAGAAGGAGACAAATATTTCTTCATGAAAAATAATGAATAGGATTGAGGTTCATGCAGGAAGTGTTCAGAGATGGATATTCTTGCAGTAGATGTACAGAGATCAATGTTCATGCAGTCGATGTTCAGAGTTTGAGGTTCATGCAGTCTTCTTCTTCTTCTGCATTTGCTCTCATATAACCACAACAAATACATCATGTAGTTTCCGCCGGGGAGCGTGAAGTAAAACTGTGTTATTTGCACCTCGGTTGGCCACTCTGTGGTCTGGATGTCCGAGGTCCAGCACATCCGTTTTCATCATGCCTTTAATTCGGGTGGGCTTCCCTAGTCCATGACAGCCTGTCTATCTGTCGCCGGGCAAGCGGATGTGTAGTGACTCTTCGCCGAGACATTTGTCGTTCACGTCTATCTCGCACGAGGTGTTCCACCGTCTATGAACTTACCTCTTGTAATTGGACGTACTGTGCCTGTGCCCATCAGGTACTGAACTGTTTCTCATCTGTGAGCCTGGTTCCGTATGAGGAAGAACTCAACAGAAGAGTTTGACCTTGGCTCTTTCGCCTTCTTAGATGAGGTGTCATTCACCAACATCGTGAACCCCTTGTCCAAGTTCGAGTCTCACATCATGCGTTTGAGAGCAAGGCGTTTTCGAGCTGAGCGACCTTGTCCCCATAGCGCCCGAGCCCATCGAGTACTGAACCCTTTCTCTCTGCAAGTTTATTTCTGGTATAGGAAGCTTGACAGTAGAGTTGGGCCAGGACTGCCATTGTTGCCCCTTTTTGGACAAATCCTGCTTATTTGGAGGAGTTTGAGAATGAAAGAAGAAGCAACAATGTTACTTGAGATGCATGTCAAATGAGGTGACTAAGCAGGATTTGAGGTGGAGTTGGCTATCATATCCTAAAAATGATCAAAGTGAACCAGAGGCCATGATGAAGTGGATGTTGCAGACTGAAAGAAGCAGATTTTACAGCTAATATGTAAACCATGGCACAATGCACTCCAATCTCTGGACTACATGCTGCAGAAGTTTGAGAATGAGCATAGATGAAGACGAAAATAGAAGAACTTACAGAGTAGAATGTCCCTCATAGCATCTATCTGGGAAGTACAACACTTTCTCAATCTCCAGCTTGTCCATAGGTGTAGACATCACATTATGCAAGGGAGCTTGGGAATTACTGAGCACATAATAAAAGGTCTTGTTGATGCGATCTCCATTAAGTGCACCAGCTGCCATTGAGGTGCTAATGGAAAAGCCACTGAACCACAGCTAAGGGAAAGAAATAAGAAATTTTCAAAAAGAAAAATTTATACAATAGCTGCTTACACTTACAATGATAAAAATGTATCCAATAGCTGCTTACACTTAAATGATAAAATGTATCCAATAGCTGCTTACACTTACAATGATAAAAATGTATACAATAGCTGCTTACACTTACAATGATAAAAATGTATACAATAGCTGCTTACACTTGCAATGATAAAAATGTATACAATAGCTGCTTACACTTGCAATGATAAAAATGTATACAATAGCTGCTTACACTTACAATGATAAAAATGTATACAATATGATAAAAATGTATCCAATAACTGCTTACACTTACAATGATAAAGTTTATAAGAATATAAAAATTTGACAAAATAAACAAATCTTGTTGATCTGAGGTAGGTCAAATCATTCATACCTCTTCTTTTGCCTACATATATGTTTTTGCGGTTAGGTGTCGCAGGTCTGTTGCATTTGATAAACATTGTAATGTTGTTTGTTAAATATGTACTTACGTAAAACACAGGTTTAAAAAAATGTTCTACTAAGACATGATGGACTATCACTAAAACTAGGGGGTTATAATGAGCAAACAAGAAAACATACACATTACAATACACAAAATATTTTCAAAGTTTCAACCAGAAAGTCTTTATCAAGATACTCATAAAACATCAAAAGATAACGAATGGAAATTATCAAAACATACAAAAACGTGTCCAACCGAAATATGGAAGTGAGATGCCAGAAGGACAGGAAGTACATAAAAAACATGAATAAAGGTGGAAACGAAACAAACAAAAAGATGAAGTAAATGATAGAACAAAATGAATAAAGTTTAGTACTGTCTAGTATTGGGTTGGTGTGGTGTTTATCTTTATTCATTTTGTTCCATCATTTACTTTATCTTTTTATTTGTTTCGTTTCAACCTAGATTTAAGTTTTTTATGTACCTCCTGCCTTTCTGGCATCTCACTTCCATATTTCGGTTGGACACGTTTTTGTGTGTTGTGATAATGTCCATTTTTCGCCTTTTGATGTTTTATGTGTATCTTGATAAAGACCTTTTGGTTGAAACTTTGAACATTTTTTGTGTATTGTAATTTGTATGTTTTCTTGTTTGCTCATTATAACCCCCTAGTTTTAGTGATAGTTCGTCGTGTCTTAGTGGAATATTTTTAAACCTGTGTTTTAAGTAATTACAATTATTGTTACAATTCACGCAGTTACCTTATATTGTTTGTTAAATATGATAGCCTAAGTACCACAAAGTCCAAATTGCAAAGTCAAAGTTGCATGAGTCCAAACAGTATAGACTCAAATAGTATAAAGTCTAAGCTGCATAGTCCAAGCTCTATAGCATCCAATTAATATAGAATTCAAGATGACTAGCAACCAAGTTGCATAGAGTTAAAGTTGCACAGAGCTCAAGTTGTGTAGAGTTCAAGTTGTGTAGAGTTCAAGTTGCACAGAGTTCAAGTTGCACAGAGTTCAAGTTGTGTAAAGTTCAAGTTGCATAGAGCTCACATTGCATACAGTTCAAGTTGCATAGAGTTCACATTGCATACAGTTCAAGTTGCATAGAGTTCACATTGCATACAGTTCAAGTTGCATAGAGTTTACATTGCATACAGTTCAAGTTGCATAGAGTTCACATTGCATACAGTTCAAGTTGCACAGAGCTCAAGTTGTGTAGAGTTCAAGTTGTGAAAATTCAAGATGCACAGAGCTCAGGTTGTGTAGAGTTCAAGTTGTGTAAAGTTCACGTTGCATAGAGTTCACATTGCATACAGTTTAAGTTGCATAGAGTTCACATTGCATACAGTTCAAGTTGCATAGAGTTCACATTGCATACAGTTCAAGTTGTGTAGAGTTCAAGTTGTGTAAAGTTCAAGTTGTGTAAAGTTCAATAAAGTACAATACTAATAGCATAATAGCATATGCATACAGTTCAAGTTGCACAAGGCTCAAGTTGTGTAGAGTTCAAGTTGTGTAGAGTTCAGGTTGTGTAAAGTTAAAGTTGCACAGGGCTCAAATTGTGTAAAGTTCAAGTTGCACAGAGCTCAGGTTGTGTAGAGTTCAAGTTGTGTAAAGTTCAAGTTGCATAGAGTTCACATTGCATACAGTTTAAGTTGCATAGAGTTTAATTTATGTAGACTGACAGGATGAATGACAGAATACATGTTTATGTTCACTGAACAATAACATTCTGTATGTTGCATTAAGTACTAAAAATCACATGCATGGATATTGCTCTTCAATAAGAAGTGAGATAGAAGTTTGGTTATTAATATGCTCACCTTTTCCCATGCTCGAGTATGCTCTTGTTTGAGCATATTATCACTGATATGAAGTCCTTTCTCTAGTTCCTGCAAGACAGAACATGAGGTTTACAGCAGTAGACAATACAGGAAATACAACTCAATGGTATTGTTTGTTAGTTAGTCATTGAAATATCATCATTACACTCAAGACAAGTCCATAGGTACTCCAATTTTCCCCTCAGTATAACCACCGTTACATGATGATTGGAAGTGAACTTTAGCAAGAATAAAGTCACTGCGCTCAGCTCACGCACTACATTTCTCTTTTAGCTCACAGACAAAATATTGTTGTTGTACACGCATGAGCAGTACACATAGAAAGTGGCGCCCGTGCTCCAATAGTGTACGAGGAATTAACAGTATGCAATTGTGCATTTGGTGAGGGAGGGGAGAGAACTTTCTGCCAATAATAGTCAAAAAGAGATAGTTTATGTTTAAGCTCAGAACTGTTTATCACATAAAGTGGGACCATAAACTGATTTTCACAAGGATGTTCATCACTTGCTGATGAAATGTGACCTGGTCATCCTGTTGTAATTGCAACAGAAGCAATTGTGCAGCAGTTGGAGAAAATGATTCATGCTGACAGACAAATGGTGGTAGACAGAGTAGCATCAGAGTAGCAATCACAATATGATGTTCGCATGGTTCAATGTATAGCATAATGATATATTAAAGTGTGTTTCATGATATGATATATTAAAGAACGTTTCATGATATGATATATTAAAGTGTGTTTCATGATATTTTATATATTAAAGAACGTTTCATGATATGATATATTAAAGTGTGTTTCATGATATAGTAAATTAAAGTGTGTTTCATGATATGGAAGCATCCTTCTTCACATTCTGTACAGAATTGTATAATTACATCATCAGCTGGAAAGATTATGCTCAGTGTTCTGTGATTCTCAAGGTGTACTGTTAACAAATTTCTAGAAGAAAGGCGACCACATGAATGTAGTATTGTACTTTACTGCTATATTGGCGCTTTGGGATAGAATTTGAAGAAAACATCCAGGTCTGCTGTCTAGAGGATACTGTTCCATCATGACAATGCCCACACCACATATGGCTCTACCAAGACAGAATTGCCCAAATGAGATTACAATTACTGGACTACCTTACAGTTGGTGACCTATACCCGGCAATGGTCCACAAAAAAAAACCAATCTTGGAAAATATTTCGCAATGACATAGTAATATGTCATTTTGCAAATGACCATGATGTACAATGTGACTGAAAATTTCTATGCTGTGGGTATTGTCACATCTATGGAACAAGTGCATCAATGTTTGTGGAAATTGTGTGGAAAAATAAAAGAACAATTCTAGTATAAAATCATATAGTTTTTATGTTCATATCATATTACTTTTCCCAGCCAGTTGGAACTTACTTATTAACTTCTTGTACTAAACACTTTAATGTCAAAGGATTATGTCAACAGCAGAATAACAGAACTACGGATAGGAAGTTGTGGAGTTTCATCATTCATACCACGCCATGACACATGATGACAACACAATCAAGACAACATTTATTCTTATATTTAACTTACCCCTTTGGCTTGCTGAAAACAATCTGGTATATATAATGGAGCTTCATGTGCAGGAAAAGGTTTACTGTAATGAACAGCAGTCAGAAAGTGGAACCTAGTTGTGCTGTAGAGAGTCATATACAATTTATTTACACATGTGACATTATAGTTTTAAAGCTTCATGATAAGGTGCAATGTAAGAATTCCTAAAACATGTATGAGTTGATCAATGTTAGGACAGCCATTTGACGGAAAATATGGACTAAGAAAACATGGCCTAGAAAATGGACACAATCGTTACTCAAACCACTTCAAATTCCTAAGAAAGGTAACCTGAAATAGTGCAAGAACTACAGAACTATAGTCTAATCACCAATTCTAGCAAGGTAATGCTAAAGATCCTTCTCAAAAGAATGCAAATAAAATCAGAAACTACTAGCCAAAGTACAGGCTAGTTTTCAGAAAAACCAAAGTACTACAAAACATTTTCAACTTCAGAATATTGATGGAAAATCACTGACAACATCAAAATATTTTGTATTATAATTTCAATGATTTCACAAAGGCATTTGATCGTGTGTGGCATTAATGTCTATGACAGATACTGAGACAATACAACTTCAATACAAATATCACAGACATTACTGAAATACTGTACAAAGACCCGAACACAGTGCAATTTCAAAATGGGAGCTGCAGTATTGTAATGCTAAGTCAGTCGCCCACTGACCGACAAACCGAGTTTTGAATCCACTCGTTATTTGTAGATTGAAATATAAATTACTTCCGTAGATAGCAAATGCATGCATACATACACAACACATATAACACACTGAAAACACAAAGGAAAACACACGCAAATCAACATTTCAACCAAAAGGCATTTATCAAATCACAATGAGTAAAGGACAGTACTGCTTATGATGAATCACAACACTGAATGAAAGCACAATTGCCTGAATAATTGAGATAAATGACCATAAGAGAAAACTATTTTTACCTGCCAGCCTCAACCTTCACATTGCTGACAGGCACTGTGACCGCAGCAACTGCTATCGCAATCTTTGTATCGGAGTTGGCTACCGCAACTGTTCCAGAGAAAACTTTGTACTTGGATTTAGCACCGGACAAGATGCCAGAAGATGGTTTATAACTGAATATGGAATATAAGATATGAGTATTAATAGAAAATTGTGACAATTGTGTTTTTATTTAAACATACATACATATCATGTTAGTTTGGTTATGAAACAACATAAATACAATAGGCATAGGTGTGTATAAGAACTTTACCCGAGGTGCCACACATCAGATAAATATTGGTGAATTTAAAAAAAATATTTTTCACTTTTGCTCTTCACCACATCTCACACCTCCTTGTATCACACATACAAAAACAAAACTCTCATCATTAGATCCAGTATTCAATTCTTTATTTACATGTACAAACATTATTTTAAAATCTATAAAAACAACAAAGTTCTTGCTTTTTCCAAACACCCACCAAAAATAATGCAAATAATCAGAAAAGCAGCAGGGGAGAAATTGCATAATTTTCACTAAGTGTGCTAATGGTTACGTATGGAGAATCCTAATACTGTCTTGTCTTTTTATTATTATCAACCCATTCTCTCTTTTGTCCAACTTAACTGTTTCTTGCAAGATATCTTTTGGAAAGGAAATCATGCCTCATCACATGGCTAAACCACATAAGTTTGTGACAGTTCACCACTGTCATAAGTTGTTAATGATGTCAAACTGGATGTTTATTATTACAAGAAAACATCAGGAGGCCAAAGAGATATGGTTTTATAGAAGAATGTTGAAAATATCATGGACAGCTAAAAAGAGTAATGCTATAATTCTACAACTGGTCAACTCAAATAGAGAACTTATTTACTGTATTAGAAGATGACAATCAGTTCCTGGGTCATGTCATGAGAAGAGTTGGGCTGGAGAACATTGTAACAACTGGAAAGATCGAGGGAAAGAGAGACAGAAGAAGACAACGTGAGAAAATGTTGGATGGCTTGAAAGCCTGGAATATGCAGAATCATCAGAAACTATATTTAAATGTATAACAAACCCCGTAGTTGTAACCTTCGATAACAGTTACCATGTTGTTCTGATAGGCCGATGTTGTGCTTGAACTAGTTGCGGGCATGCCGTGGGTGGGCGGAACAACAAAGAAACCTGTTGCAAGGGCCAGAGTTGTGCCCTAATGGTGACGTCTGTTTCGGCAGCATTCCACTCGAAACACCATCAAGTTAAATGGCTGCTGGAACAGAGGGCGGAGCGCTTATGGGAATGCCCCACGTGCTGTGAGGCCAGTTGCTAATCAAGAAGTATAACAAACAGAGGACTGTGGAGAGACATGATCGCCTTCACCGGAAGGCATGATACCAATGAATGAATTAATATACATATATATATATATATATATATATATATATATATATGTCGCCTTTCCATCTTGCCAGAATAGTATTATTATTGTCTATCTATCTATCTATACACTGTGGCTCTTGTTTTTCTTGCGGCGCCAGAGGTAGAAGAGTTCTCTGAAGCTAGCCTTCTTGTGTGCTGTTTGTAAGCATGTTCCCATGGCTATAAGAAATATAATATACGATCCATGGCGATGATGGATATGATTCACAAGACCAATCTGATCCACACAGTCTTCCACAGTATGCACAAGGAATCAAAAGCCTGTGTGTACCATTGTGTGCTGTTGTGCAGCCCTTAATTTCCTACATCACTCTACAATGCTGTGAAACATACAATCTCATCATCTCAAACATATAATCTTTCACAGAAAACTACATAAGCAAGAAGACTACACACATTATTACAGAGATGACAAGAACATACAATCTCATCATCTCAAACATATAATCTTTCACAGAAAACTACATAAGCAAGAAGACTACACACATTATTACAGAGATGACAAGAACATACAATCTCATCATCTCAAACATATAATCTTTCACAGAAAACTACATAAGCAAGTAGACTACACACATTATTACAGAGATGACAAGAACATACAATCTCATCATCTCAAACATATAATCTTTCACAGAAAACTACATAAGCAAGTAGACTACACACATTATTACAGAGATGATATGAACCCATACTATCCATAAAACTGCAAATATTTAAGCTTCATATTTTTAACACATGGATCATATAATGTTATAGTTGGATAGACTTGTGTAGCAATTGTGTGTTCATTATGAATTTCAACTCATCAGTCTTGTTTCGTATGTCAGAAGATCTTTTCTCTGTAATATCTGTATTTTGACCTGACACAACCAATCTCTCTGTAATATCTGTATTTTGACCTGACACAACCAATCTCTCTGTAATATCTGTATTTTGACCTGACACAACCAATCTCTCTGTAATATCTGTATTTTGACCTGACACAACCAATCTCTCTGTAATATCTGTATTTTGACCTGACACAACCAACCTCATCATTGTTTCTCATATTTGACATTATATAGGATGGGATAACAACTCCACCCCATAACCTCCATAGTCACCCCTTGTGACATGCATGGATGTTAAACTGTGTTGTCATATTTTGTTCCCCTTTCAGACCCTGGCAACACACGGGCATGAACACATATTAATATATGTATTAAAAATAGTGGTATATCTTATTCATAACATAGGATCAAACTGGCAAGTTTTTGGCTATAGTGAATATCTAGGCAATATATTATGTTCAATATGTTCCCTATTTGCTCTGAGATGTCAAAATGCACTGCTGCCTGTAGCTGAATTTGAATCTGGTATATTGGTAATCCTATGCCTACATATAGTATATATAAATAATACTCTAGATAAAATCAAATCTGTAATGACTTCATTCTAGAATTGTTACATACTTGTGTGTTGTCATTATCTCTATTTAATCATTAGACTTCATCCAGCTTAACATTACTCTCATTCCCAGTATTTCTCTCTCTCTGTATTTATTATTCTGTGTTTTTGTAACTGTGGCACTCACCACTTTGTCGGACATTCTCTGACAGTATGATAATTTATACTTGTCCTCTGTCTCTTGTTTTTTTTCTTCATCTTGCCAGTTACTACTATGTCTTCTAAATCTTACTGTCTCACAATGTGACCAACAAAATAGAAATTATGTCGTTCTGATATAAGTAATCCCAATTTGTATTTATCTCTTTCTGTACCTCCTCATTAGAAGCACTGTAGTTGATAAATGCAATAAATTTTATTTAAAACATCACATATAACATATACACCTTGCAAATTTAAAACATCACATATAACATATACACTTTGCAAGATCAAAGTAAATGATATGGTATTAAAAAAAGGTCCACCAATTCAAATATTTAGGTACAACGATTACAGCAGATGGAAGAAGTTCAACAGAAATAAGCAGAATAGGACAGGCAAAGACAACATTCAGAAGAATGAAAAATATATTGTGTAATATGACCTTGTTATTAGAGGTGAGAAAGAGAGTTCTGCAGTGATATATAAAACCCCTATACTAACATATGGGTGCGAGTCTTGGACAATAAACAAACTGGAAAGTGGAAAATTAGAGGCAACAGAGATGTGGACAATAAACAAACTGGAAAGTGGAAAATTAGAGGCAACAGAGATGTGGTTCTACAGAAGAATGCTGAGTACCATGGACTGCCAGAAAAACTAATGTAGACGTGTGGAAAGAGTCAAATGCGAAACGGACCTTAATCAACAATATAAGATAACGGCAATCTTCTTTTTTCTGCCACTTCATGAGACAGGCAGGTTTGGAGAACATAGTTACAACAGGCAAAATTAAAGGCAACAGAGACAGAGGGCAACAACGTGAGAAAATATTAGACAGTTTGACAACCTGGCACAGCAAGGAAACAACAACGGCCTTGATACATAATACTGTGGACAGAGAGCTGTGGAGAGCCATGACTGCCTACGCCAACCGGTATGGCACCTGATGATGATAACATATAATAACATATGACATCACATTTTAATAAGACATATAAAAACATCACATATAATAACATATAAGCTTACTTTACTTCCTGCACAGTCACATCATCCCAGCCTGAGGCTCCAATCTGGTCCAATTCCACAGTTACAGGGCTTTGCTGAAAAGACAAGGCAATATCTCTACACAAGAGTCATCTATTATGGAGAACATTGCACTAAATTATTATTCTTGTGAGTACATTTTCAGTTTTTAATATAATAACTATTAAGTAAGCAGTAATTGCCTAAGACTATACATATTTCAGTACTGCATCCTACAGCTAGATCCACTATCATGGCTCATTGTATGCTCAGTAGTCTTGAAGTGTATATTCAGAGGCATGATAATACATGGGTATTTGTGTGAGAAAATATTAGACAGTTTGACAACCTGGCACGGCAAGGAAACAACAATGACTTTGATACATAATACTGTGGACAGAGAGCTGTGGAGAGCCATGACCACCTACGCCAGCCGGCATGGCACCTGATGATGTTGATGATTTGTGTACAAGGTCCTTAGTTGGTAGAGATGACTCAGCAGTCTGTAGTGACCAATTTTCAGGCAAAGAATGGTATTCTGCTGGTGTCTTTGAAGATGGCAGATTGAGTAAGATTTTAAATTGTCAAATGTATGGTATATCTTCCTCTTCTGTGCTCATTCTAAAAATCCAGTTGATTTGCAGAATGTAACCTGCAGAATAGAATGATATGCATCATAGCGTACAGCTTTGCTGCAATATCTGTTAGTTTTGACCTGACACATTAAACTTTCAGCATGGCTTTTGGGTAATTTTGACATCTGGGAGAGATAGAATATATTGGGAGAGATAGGATATATATCTAACTCCAACCCAAAATTTCCTTAGTTGTCTCTTGCAACATGTATGACAGTTCAGTATTTCTATTTTTTGCTCCCCTTTCAAATCTAACAATGCTGGCGATGGTATAACAGTATATTGCAGCATATATGAAGCTCGAATTAGCTAAAATATGCCAAATTTTTCTATTACCATCTTATTCATGTATGTTAGAACAACATATAGAAGAGATGTCCATTGCTGGAAAGATATTTGCCAGAATCCTTTTGAACCGTCTTACATCTCATCTAAATGAAGGACTACTACCCAAAAGCCAATGTGGAACGTGGAACAACTGATATGATCTTTGCTGAAATACAGCTTCAAGAAAAATGTCAAGAACAACACTGTGACCTGTACATAGCAGTCATAGACTTGACAAAAGCATTTGACACAGTAAGTAGAGAGGGTCTGTGGAAGATTTTGCAAAGTATGGATGCCCACAGAAATTTATCTCAATGGTGCAGCAATTGCATGATGGAATGTAAGCTAGAGTTCAGGATGATGGAGAGTTATCTGAAACGTTTCCTGTCTCAAATGGAGTAAAACAAGGATGTGTATTAGCACCTACCCTATTTAGCATCATGTTCTCTGCTATGTTGGATGATGCTTTCAGAGATCTAGGTCATTTGGTGCGTATGCCAGACCATCTTCTGCCAAAGATACTTCCCCATAGTGAGCTAGAGAAGGGTATACGATCTCAAGGTGGCCAAAGGAAGCACTACAAGGACTCGTTAAAGAACTCACTGAAAGTCTTTGAAATATACCACGATACATGGGAAGAACTTGCACAAAATAGATCTACATGGCGTTCTAAAATAAAAAAGAGCGCATCATCTTGTGAAAAGAAGAGAAATACAGCAGCTCAACAGCGGAGAGCAGCCAGAAAGTCATGAATAGACCAAGATCCATCTACAGTCGTCATTCCATGTCTGAACTGTCCAAGGACATTTACAGCTCGAATAGGGCTCATTAGCCATCTACGAACTCATAATCAAGGACATAACTAAAATTGAATTTTATAAAGTGGATGTAACAAATGGTCATCATCACTTGTGATGGACGAACAACAAATAGAAGAGATTTGAAAGGATTGTGACTATGACATGTGGAAAATCTGCAGAAAACAGATCATATACTACAAAACTGTCTCTGTACATGTACTGTCTGATGTCAGTTCTTATATACTATATTCCCCGCTGTCTTTGTATTTGTTTAGATGCCCAGGAAATACAATGTGTTCTTGCTTCCTATGTGCAGTGGGTGGCTTTTCCTGAGCTTTCTTTCATATCCAGGAGACTCAGCTTTTGGCATAAGCCTCCTACTCTGAGGGGTCTATTTCATGATATGTGCTAGTATTTTACTGGGATCCAATTCTGCATCTATCTTCCTGACAAATAGCTATGCAAAGGGCAAACAATTCCTATGTAGTGAGATGACTTCATTGCTTTTGTGGTACTGTGCCCTTGGGTATCAAACTCTTCTGCACTTCATTAGAAATCCAAATCCAAATCCTTAGTACAAAGTCCTTTTTTCTCCATTATTTATGATAAAATGCAGAAGTGCTAACAGAAGCATTACAATAGCTTGTTAAAGACCTCACTGAAAGCCTTTGGCATACCACGCCACATAGGAAAACTGCACAAAACAGAGATATAATGCACTCAGCAATAAAATCTCATGATTAAAAAAAAGAAACGCAGAAGCTCAACAACAGAGGCTGGCTAGAAATACATGGGCAGATCAGACACCATCCAAAGTGTTTATACCATGTCCAGTCTGTCCGATGACCTATGCAGACAGCATAGGACTTTTTAGCCATCTACAATCTCATAGACAAAGACATAACACTACCAGATTTTCTAAAGTGGGTGTACCAAATGGCCATAATCACTTTTATCACAGAATAACAAACAATAGTCTTTGAAGATGTATACTGAGAAGGAGCTGTAACTAGAAATTGGAAACACTGGTAAGAATTATATGAACTTCACTCTGGAGATGACTATTTGAGTTGTCCTAGAATGAGTTGAACATGTAGAGTCCATGATAAAAATCATATGAACACAATGAACTCATGTTAGATGTCTAAATAAGTCAAGGACAACATAATTATTGAATGCTATATTTATTACCTATCACACACATTGTAAGATGTGACTAAGGAAGTTATGAGGGTGCAGTTGGGAAGCTATGAGGGTGCAGTTGGGAAGCTATGAGGGTGCAGTTGGGAAGTTATGAGGGTGCAGTTGGGAAGCTATGAGGGTGGAATTAGGAAGTTATGAGGGTGCAGTTGTGAAGTTATGAGGGTGCAGTTGGGACGTTATGAGGGTGCAGCTGGCTTTCCACTCTGATAGAGGGCAAAAGTGACCCAGAAGTCATATGTGTCAGGCTGAAAGGTGCAGATATTGTAGCTAGGATGTAGACCATGACACAACAAATTATGTTCTCTTGACTACATCCTGCTAATCTGCAGGAGTTTGACAATGATCACAGAATTAAAAAAATAAAAATAAAAATATATCAAATGAGATGTGAACTTCCTCTTACAGGAAATGAACAGACTGTGAACTGTCACCAAAAAGCACTTTCTGACAGAACATAAGTATTGAGTTCAGTGGTTCTTACAAACCAACAACATCTGCCGTTATACAACAGAGCCTTATACAGTGCAGCATTATCTAACAGAATGTCACACCACTGTGGTATGCTATATAGAACAATCTTTGGAGCCAATTTACGGCTATCATCAGCCATTTTAAAATGTATAAGCAAGGACACATACATAACTGATTCTTCTTTAAAGTGGATGTTTGTTTGTTTGTTTGTTTTGTGTTCGCTCCATTGTAACCGTCACGGATATCCATGCGATTTCCGCCGGGAGCGTGAGTACGTTGTGCCACCGTTATGCACCTTGTAGGCCTAGCACATCCGATTTTGGCATGCCTTGACAATTCGGGTGGGCTACCCTTAGTCTGTGACAGCCTCTATATCTGTCACCAGGCGCGCGTAGTGGCGACTCATCGCCCAGACGATTTTTGCTCTCGTCTGACTCGCACGAGCTATGAACTTGCCTCGTGTAAAATGACGTGCTGTGCCTGTGCCCATTGGGTACTGAACCGTTTCTCATCCGTGAGCCTGGTTCCTTAAGGGGAAGAACTCAACAGAGGAGTTGGACCCTGGCTCTTTCGCCCTCTTAGCCGTGGTGTCATTCATCGACATCGTGTACCCCTTGTCCAAGTTCGGTCTCACACCACGCGTTTGAGAGCAAGGCGTTCTCGAGCTGAGTGTCGTTGTCCCAATAGCGCCTGAGCCCATCAGGTACTGAACCCTTTCTCTCTTCAAGTTTATTTCCGGTGTAGGAAAACCTGACAGTAGAGTTGGGCCAGGGCTAAATCGTTGCCCCTTTTTTGCCTGAGCCCATCGGGTACGGGACCCTTTCTCTTCGCGAACATATTTCCGGTTTAGGAAGGCTCGACATTAGAGTTGGATTAGGTCTTCTTGCTTTACCAAACGCCAATGAATGGGTCTATGTCTCTGCCTGTAAGGGCCACAGGTAACTAGAAGCTCGTCTCGAGCTGACGGAGCTTGTAGTTCCCCTTTCCTAGGGTTTTTTCACTTTCTATTTGCAGTTCGCGCTGCCCTCTAGCGCTGTTCTGCCCTTTCATTGTTTCATTGTACTCGGTATGAAATCTATTTGTCTCTCACCATGCATCTACCTTTACGTGCATTTTACATTGGTCGCCCTTCCAATGTTCGGACTGGACTGACTAACTTCACTGTATGTCGACAGTGTCGTTATATGTGGTGATGCTGGTGGTGTCGGAGATATTGTCCGTCTCTTGTGCAGTCAAATCTCTTTCCATCTGCTACCTCCACATTCTCGGACATGATCCCCAAATGATTTGGCCAGAATCAGCTTGAGCTGCTGTGTTTCTGTTTCCAGGGTGCACCGCGTGGAGGTACATTTGGGATCTTGGTTATGTGCTAACCCTGGGTCCGCCTAGATCAATGCGTTCCCTTTGCACCCCAAAGTGGATGTAACAAATGTGGATTGCTTGTGATAGAAGAACAACAGAACAATTATAAACAGCACTATCAACAAACATCAACCACAAGACTGAAACTTTCAAGAGACAGAAACTAATTATACATCTTTTACAGTTATCGACAACTTTCCTTCGATATTTGTGTGCATATCAGTATGAATATACGCACACATGTCCAACAATTTGTCACAGTTTGTATATGTACATATATACATAAGTAAGTCATACATCTACAATGTAACAGTTTGTATATGTACATACAGACAAGTCACACATCTATGTCACAGTTTGTATATGTACATATATACATAAGTAAGTCATACATCTACAATGTAACAGTTTGTATATGTACATGTACACAAATATGTCACACATCTACAACGTAACAGCTTGTATATATGTATGTACACAAGTAAGTCACACATGTACAAACCTAACAAAATCAATATCAGGAAGTGTGCACCTTCACTATACAATTATGCATGGACATGGTAATTTAGACATGCTGATCTGGAGAAAGCTGCAGGATATAGAATAAGTAAAGGTAGGTCCCATGGCATCTGCCGTCGGGGATGAAGATAACTCTTCATGTACTAAGCCGCAGCAACTATTAGGTGGGGTGGCCAGTTCCCTTCCTTGCTGTTTTTTTTACCTTCCCTAACTCATGCGTCAGGTACTCATTTACAGCTGAGTCGACTGGAGGAGTGGTCGTGTCAAGTGAGAAATCACAACCCGGTTTGTTTTTTTATGTCCGGACGTGGTTTTGAACCTGGCACACTGTAACCAGATGATAGCAAGCAAGCTCACTATCCACTAGGCTACCACGCTCCTCAGGATATAGAATACATTGTAGTAACATGATTATAAACTGTGTATGATCTCATCATCGGTTCTCAGTCTGAACTTGATATTTACACAAATATCTTAACAATAATACAAGGTTTATAAATAATAATTTCTCCAAAACAAAGAGTATAGTAGAAGTCTATAGATGTTTCATACTGCTAAGCTGACTTACAGAAGGATTCTGAATTTTTATATCTTGAACCATTAAGGCAGGGCGAGATCGGTGAGCGTATAACTGTGTGCTGACAGTTATACAACCTGTTGTCTGTATATGAGAAAAGGAAGTAGCGGTTGTTGAATTTAAAACAAATACAAAACATAGCAGTAGTTTTAAAATATGAAGAAAAATTAACATCTACGCTTTGGTTCTCATTGGTTGCTTCATCTTCTTCTTTCATTCGCTAATATGTTTATATCTGCAGTGTCATTTTTTCGTATAAATTGGATAGTATTTTCCATTTCTTGATGTGTACCATAAAGTTTAACATTCATAGGCGTATCAGAAGGCTAGTATATATACCTTAATGTGCCATAGTTTTAACATTCTTGAAGGATATTCTCTTAAGTTTGATTGGCTTGATCACATGTACATTTAGTTGAGTTAACAATTTTGAACTTTGTGTACACATGGCCACATTGTCTATTGTGTTCAGTTCTGATTCAAAATATGTTGAGCTGCTCTTGTCTGTTTAGTAGATGGTAGTCATCTTGTGAAGGTAAGTTAGGCTTTCGCTGTGTCTTTTTTAAGTGAGATTTATTTTGGTGATAGTGATTGGTACATCAGGTTGTTTAATGTTACAGTATGATTTTACACTGATGTTGCACTATCGACAATACCTTTTTTAACTCTGGTAGTTTAGTGTGTCACACTTGGCACACACCTGAGACTGGACAAACCTTTAGTTTTCTAAGAGATTGCAATAAACTAGAACTAGGCGTGTTCACTGTCATTTAAATTGCAATTAGAGCAGTCAAGGGAGAGAAGAGAGACCTTTCTATTGCAATCAGGGGACACAACACAGAAACTTCACAGCTCCACATCTCAAATTTTCTGCAACATTTTCACAACAGAAACATATAAAATATACATATTAGATAGTAAGCAAATTACTGTTCTGTGTATGTGTAGCATGCATGCAGTGAACTTATTCTAACGGTTATATATGTGTTAATTGGTGATGATGAGTTTCCAACCGCGATTGATAAATTACCGATGATATAGACGATGTTCGTTACGTGAATGGTGCACAAAGAATTCATATTCTTACACGATCTAGATATGGTCTCTTTACAATTCTTGTCATATCAGAACATATAACAATAGATCTATCTACAGATATATTATGTTATTTTTCATGGAAGGGAAATAGTTTATTTTGGACTGAATTTTTTCCAACCGCAATTGATAAATTACCAATGACACAGATGGCGTTCGTTATGTGAATGGTACACAAAGAATTCATATTCTTACACGACCTAGATATGATCTTTTTACAATTCTTTACTCTATGTAATCTGTACAAGATATTATAAATATATTTTCCCTGATATATTCATTTCACAATCTATCAAGCTTGGTGACCCCGGCAGCTTTCCTCAAGCATTTCATCTAACATGTCACCAAGCCTCAAGGAGGTTTATTTAATTCACTGCTGGGTAATAAATATGTCAGGTCTGTAATGCCCATTCGGACTACAATAACTCCAATGCCTCATGTGTGTGTCCGAACTAAGAGTTCACATTTTGTTAAAGAATAACAGGTGTGGGCAGAGTGGTTAGAGCATTAATCTCAGAACCGTGAGGTCAATGGTTCAACTCCCGGTAAGGACTGGATTTTTTCCGTCACAGGGTAAATTTAAAAAACTCACCCTGTACATGATGTGGCAACCAAGTCACATGTTGTCTCCAACCCCCTAATGGAAAACATGTAGTATTTACAGTTTTTAACAGACATCTTAGTGAATTAGAGAACTGTAGTGCTTCTAGTACTGAATGTATATCTGTGAGTGATAGTGATGATGATGATGTTCCTCCTTCGCAAGTGAAGATGAGCATGGCATGAAAAACAATAAAGTGATGAACAAGTAGAAGAACAACAAAACATTTGTGACTGTCAAATTTGGTTTGTGAGTTCGTAGATGTCCGATGAGTCCAATTCGTGCCAGGAAAGTTTTATTGCAGTGCATGCAGGGATGTACAGAGTTTGGAGTAGGAGAGCTTTCGGATTTGTCTTTCCGCTTTCGTCATTTGTAAATTGCCCACATGTTCTTTCTTTTTCAAATTTAGTGATGCCAGAAATGATCTGGGTGTGCCAAGCTGAGGTCTTAAGGGCTGTAGTCTCCCAAGAGCTAGGATTGATGCTACAGTGCTTGAGAGAGTTTTTTAGGTGATCCTTGAAGCGCTTTTTTTCCCTCCACTTGAACATTTACCATCACACAGCTCCCCATAGAATAATCCCTTTGGAAGACACTTATCTGGCATATAGACGATGTGGCCAGTCCAGCGGAATTGGGACCTAATCAGCAGGGAATGGATGCTTTGCATACAGGACTTTTGAAGGATTTCCATGTCTGGCATACGATCCTGCCAATGTACTCCCATGAGGTTTCTTAGGCACTAAAGGTGAAAAGAGTTAAGCCGTCAAGCGTGTTTCGCATAGACAGTACAGGATGATGCAGCATAAAGTGGTATTGGTAAAACCACTTCGAGGTACATGTTCAACGTAGTTGTCAACCTGAGACCATGCCTGATCCAGACATTGGCATGAAGACTCCTGAATGCTGCACTGGCACAAGCAATACACAGAGCAACATCTTCGTCAATTGTAGCAGTTTGCGGTAGGATGCTGCTGAGATATACAAACTTATTGGCAGTATTGAGACTTTTCCCTTTAATGTGATTACTGGTTCTGTGTAGGGACACCTGGCGCTGGCTGATGTTCGTCCATTACAAGTGATGATGACCATTTGTTACATCCACTATTGAAAATTCAATTAGAGTTATGTCCATTATTATGAGTTCATAGATGGCTAATGAGCCCTATTCAAGCTGTAAATGTCCTTGGACAGTTCAGACATGGAATGACCACTGTAAACGTTTTCAAATAATCATTTACATTTTGATTTTTCTTGTTCAATGTTTATGTGTTTCTTGAAATAGGTCCCAGTTGGACTGGAATGTGGAAAGAAGTCTTTGTTCTTTTGTTTATTGCTATTTATTTATTTATTTTTTACATTGATAGTTAGGCTTTAATAGTAACCTTTGTACTTTATGTAGTATTTATCAAAAATATAGATAGAGCGTATTAATTGCTATTTATCTCAATGAAGCACCAGCCATCTGATGGGAGCATGTTGTTTGTTTACATAAGAGGAGTGGTGATGATGATGTAATTCCTTTAGCTGTGAGCGAGTATCTCTTGACAGTCCATAACCTTTCTGACAAAAGCCCAGGTCCTCTGACAAGTGACTGGAGGTAGCATGTGAACTCATAAAAAAGTTTCTGTCTCAAAGGCATAGTTGTGCTATGGGGAATATGGGTGCATGTTTAGTCTCCAAATGGAGGCATTCCAGTTTGGCCGTATCCCATCATCACATCCTGTCAGGATCATAGCAGATACTTCTGGGCCAACTAGTTCATCATCATCATTCTTCTGTCAGATCTGTCGACCCATCTGCATTAATCGTACACCTAGCAATTCCACAAAAGGACAAAGGTGTAATTTCTGCTGTCTTGCATCTTTCTATCATTCATGGTAAAAATGTGACAGAAAATAAAAGTAAGAAATAGAGACAAAACATGTAGTGACAATGATTTTTCCACAGGTGACAGGCTGTCAGAACTTTCATTTCTTGCCTCCTGTAACATGCCTGACAAGAAGACAGTGCTCTATTCTTTTCATCCAGAACTACGGTAGAAGTCCAGGCCTGATTGTCATACGGATGACATTAGAAGAAAAAGGAAGTGTAAGCTATTAATTTTTAAAGTACGTACTGTAGCTGCTACTTGTACTTTATGTGACATGCCAGACAGTATATCAAGCACACTTGCCTCTGAAACACAAGATATTTATATATATATGTTTGTGTGATGATCTTATATATATATACCCGGTATATATGAACATTCAACATAATTGAAAAAAACAACTTTTTCTCAATGCGAAGAAGACAAAACAAATATATATCAACAGAAATGGACTCACACCTACAATAGTCATTGATAATGAACAACTAGAAAATTGTCAAAAAATGAATATTTGAAGTCAGCCATCAACACCACAGGAGATCGCTCAACAGAGATCAGAAGAAATTAGCCATAGCCTTTCATTTTACATCACAGATGAAAAATCTATGACAAAGAGCAAACAGAAAAACAAAGTTACAACTATTAAGAAGCTATAATTTTTCAGTGGCAATATATGGTTGCTAGATGTGGGAAATGACATCCGCAATGGAAAATAAAATATCGGCATTCGAAATGAAAGAACTCAAAATGCATAGAGAATTGACTTCATCATACTTGAGTATACATTTTATCAGAACAGAAAAGAGACTGCTAACAGAACAGAGGGAATGATTCAAGAACTCATACTGCAGCACTCGAAGCTACATGTAACAATAATTTACACAGATGGCTCAGTAACACAAGAAACAAACAGGTGTGGTTGGGGTTTTGTGGTCTACCAAAATGGCAAGAAATTAGCTGAGAACTTAGCTGTATACCCCACTACAGTATAGAGTATGAGAATGGAAATAGAGGCGGTGAAAGCAGCTCTCACTTGGCTGGTGAGACAACCACCAACAGACTCAGTGATTCTACCAGATTCTCAAAGTATGCTGCTCAAGATAGAAAAACATGATAGTACATGAATCTACTGTTCAGGTCATGCTGAGGTCAGGGGAAATGAAAGAGCCAATGTGTTGGCTAGTAAAGCCTTAATAATAGCACCAAGATAAGAAGAGACAGAACTGAATTTATTAGAGCAGTCATGACGAGAAGATAAGGAGGAGGTCGAATGAGACAATATACATATTCAGAGAATGGTAGAAATGGGAGGGATTAGAAGTGATGGGAGAAAGTGCTCCCTCTCTAGAAAGATCAGAAGAACGTGTAATCAGCAACTGAATGGAACACTGAGCTTATACACTTTTAGATGGCAGACAGAACTGTAAGCTGAGTATATATGGGAATGTCCCCAGTGCTGTGATGCTTGTTTCTAATCAAGAATCAAGATGATACAACAGTATATATTTCTATGGAGATATGAAACTTAGACAATTCACAGTTTACCTAATTGATTTACTGTAACCTTAACATGTCAAATGGTAGATACAGGCTTCAATAAGGACTTTCGCCTATGTGTTGCCGGGCCCGAAAGGGGAGCAAAGAATAGCAACACTGTTTACCTTCCACACATGTCGTAAAAGGCGACTAAGGAGGTTATGGGATGGAGTTGGCTGTCCCATCCCATAAAGGGTCAGTGATCCAAAGCCATGCTGAAGTCGGATGTGTCAGGCTGAAAGGCGCAGATATCGCAGCAATGCTGTAAACCATGACACAATGCATTCCGTTCTCTGGACTACATCCCACTAATCTGCAGGAGTTTGAGAATGACCACAGAAGAAGAATAAGGACTTTCCACACTGTTCTGTCATGTACCAACCTCAATGTGGTGTTCTATGTCAAACATTTTGTGAATCTAAGAAATCAAACCTTAAACATAAACTGCATAGTCAATCACAAACCATCAATTTTTTAATTAGAACTAGCCATTTCAGACTACTGGACCACTTCTACCAGATCAGCTTTACCCACACAAATGAATGTCAATAATGTAGAACAGGAATACAGACTCCTGAACATATACTTCAAAACTTCCCAGACTTCAACAAAGTGTGAGGAAAGGCATCGCTAGATTGAACTGATACAAAAACTTTAGAGCAGCTGCTCTGACCTGGAAAAGACTGGCAGCTTTATCCTAGCAACTGGCCTGAAGATCTAGCAGCACCAAAAGAATATTGAATGCATAAGAAGAAAATGTAGTTAATCTTTCATAATGTGCCTTCATGTTGTCCTTCATCAGCTTTCTATTTTTTTCTCTGATGTCAAGAGGAGTCCTATAATTATTGTTAATTTTATAGTCATTTCTAAACCACTTTATTTTGGATATTATCTATTATTTCTTGACTGGCATAACTCAAAGTAAGAGGCCTTAACATCTGGAAATGAAATAGTCAAGTAACATTATGTTTGAAATCAAAGTTAAAAATGAAGCTGGCTAATGATTAACTATTTTTCTATAAGAAAAGTACACAGAGAGATATGGGAAGAATAGAGTATTACAGACAGAGATATGAGAAGAATAGAGTATTACAGACAGAGATATGAGAAGAATAGAGTATTACAGACAGAGATATGAGAAGAATAGAGTATTACAGACAGAGATATGAGAAGAAGAGTATTACAGATATATATATATAGGAAGAATAGAGTATTACAGAGAGATATATATGGGAAGAATAGAGTATTACAGAGAGATATATATGGGAAGAATAGAGTATTACAGACAGAGAGATATGGGAAGAATAGAGTATTACAGACAGAGATATGAGAAGAATAGAGTATTACAGAGAGATATATATGGGAAGAATAGAGTATTACAGACAGAGAGATATATATGGGTAGAATAGAGTATTACAGATATATATATATATATATATATATATATATATATATATATATATATATATATATATATATATATATATATATATATATATATATATATATATATATATATATATATATATATATGGGAAGAATAGAGTATTACAGACAGAGATATTGCAAGAATAGAGTATTACAGAGGTATGGGAAGAATAGAGTATTACAGACAGAGAGATATGGGAAGAATAGAGTATTACAGAGAGAGATATATATGGGAAGAATAGAGTATTACAGACAAAGAGATATATATATGGGAAGAATAGAGTATTACAGAGAGATAGATATGGGAAGAATATAGAACTGCATATCAATGGAGCCATATGGCCTATAAGGGGAAGAAAGCAAATTATTGGGGGTGGGGGATTCTGATCTGTCATAGCCAGTTAGTGTGTAAGTATATGTTATACCTTTCAGTGAGGACTAAGAAGCTATGGAAGTAAGTATATGTTATACCCTTCAGTGAGGACTAAGAAGCTATGGAAGTACCAGTAAGTATATGTTATACCCTTCAGTGAGGACTAAGAAGCTATGGAAGTACCGGTAAGTATATGTTATACCCTTCAATGAGGACTAAGAAGTTATGGAAGTAAGTATATGTTATACCCTTCAGTGAGGACTAAGAAGCTATGGAAATAAGTATATGTTATACCCTTCAGTGAGAACTAAGAAGTTATGGAAGTAAGTATATGTTATACCCTTCAGTGAGAACTAAGAAGTTATGGAAGTAAGTATATGTTATACCCTTCAGTGAGAACTAAGAAGCTATGGAAGTAAGTATATGTTATACCCTTCAGTGATGACTAAGAAGTTATGGAAGTAAGTATATGTTATACCCTTCAGTGATGACTAAGAAGTTATGGAAGTAACTATATGTTCGACCCTTCAAAGAGGATTCTGTGTGTGTTCATCCATCACAAGTGATGATGACCATTTGTTACATCCACTTTTGAAAATTCACTTAGAATTATGTTTATGCCTAATAGTTTGTAGATAAGCCCTATTTCACAAGTTGTGTGAAAGTGATTGAGTTGCTTCATGTGACAACTATACACAGCTCATGTTTCACTAGAGTATAACAGCACTGGAAGTACCACTGCTCTGTAAACTTTGAGCTTAGTTTGTAGGTTAATGCCATTTCTATGCCACACATACATGTGTACAATCTGTCAAAAGTGCTGCTTGCTTTGGCGAAACTTGTATACACTTCCAAGGTGCCAAAAACCCAATGCTGTGACTTATCAGGATATAGTAAAAAATTGAAACTTGAAAATATCCTGTGTGAAGTACAAGTTACTATATGCTGTATTCAAAAAACACACCTCAGCAGAGACATAGCCTTTAAAATCTTAGGCTACCAGTGCTACCGATCAGACCGAAAGGACAGATGAAAGGGTGGAATTCTGACAATTGTTAAAAACAATATCACTGCATGTCAGATGGAAGCGTTTATGGTGGAGCACAATACCAGATGCTGCACCTAAAAACAGACAATACGGAATTCCATCTCCTGAACTACTACTACCCAAATGATATACCATTAGCACTAGACACAATCCCAGAAAAAGAGAGACTTATGGTGTGTGGGGACTTCAACAGCCATTCTCAGAGCTTGGATCATATGGACAAAAGAGGTGAAGAACTTGAGAGCTGGCAGGATGAAAATAATCTCATCCTTATTAACCAGCTAGCAGACCCACCAACCTTCTACTCGAAAGCATGCCACACCATCTCTACACCAGACCTGGCATTCCACTCACCAGGCCTTGAATGGAACATAACACACAAGTCGTTGGAAAGCAGCTTGGAGGTAATGACTACAGACCAGTATGTTTAGAAATCCACAATGAATTTATCAAAGACAGCAGCACACTCACTAGGTTGAACTATAAGAGGGCAGACTGGAAAATGCACCAGCATTTAACCAGTATTCTAGCTAAGGACATGAACTTGGACAAAGACATCAATAGAGCAGTGAGTGAATTTAATAGATGTATACTACATGCTGCTAGTAAAACCATACCTAGGGGGGCACGCAAAAACTACAAACCCTACTGGAATTGTGAACTGGAGAAGCTGCAAATTGAGATTGAAGCATCTAGACAGCAGACAGAGAACAGACCTAGCTAAGAACATCACAACAAAAATCAGCAAACAAAGGCTAAATTTGTTTGCCAAAGAGCCAAGTTACAAGCCAGACAGAGCAGCTGGTTAGAAAAGGAAGAATCGCTGATCCTTGATAGAGACACTACGAAATTATGGAAACTGATAAAACAATTAAATGTGAAGGTACAGGGGAAATACAAGGATCACACTTTACAAGGATAGAAACATTGTAACAGGTAAACATGCAGCTGATTACTTTGCAGAAGACAACAACCATCAAAGTTAGCCCAGACAAACAACAGGAGGTTCGAGAGCACCATGAAAATATTATACACCATGAAGAGCACAAGACGAACCTATACCTGAAGTCATGAAGCACCAATCACATTGAAAGAACTGGAGCATGCAATATCCAAATTGAAAATTAAAAAGTCCCCAGGAGCTGATGGAGTGTCCAATGAAATGATTAAACCATGGGAATTGCAGCAAGAGCAAAGTTACTGCAGATCTTCAACACAAGCTGGACCACAGGTAATGTTCCACAGGCAATAATGATATCATTCCTCAAATCAGGAAAAGATGGCAACACAGTCTCCAACTACAGGCCCATCAGCCTCACAAGCTGTCTATGAAAAACAATGGAATGCATTATCACTCTTAGGATGCAGTGGTACCTTGAAAGTGAAAACCTTCTGGTATCACAGCAAGCAGGCTTCAGACAGTGCTACTCTACCAACCTCTCCCATGAGATTATGGACGCCTTCCAAGATAAGAAACTGACTAGCAGCATGGATAGACCTCAGGAAAGCATTTGACAAGGCTTGGAAAGAAAGACTTAAATAAATTATGAAATTGCAGGGTTAACTCAAGAATGTACAAATGTGTATAAGCATACCTGCATAATAGAAGAGCCAGGGTACAATTAAATGGTCGCAAGAGCAAGAAAGTCCTCCTGCGTCATGGAGTCCCCCATGGAAAAGTCCTGTCACCCACACTTTTCTTGGTTTACATCAATGACCTAGTGGCCGAACTACCACACAGGATCAAAGTGGCAATGTATGCTGACGACCTAGTGATCTGGTGCATGGAAGAACATGCGACAGTGGCCACCAAACAAATACAATGAGCTATTGATGCCTTAACTTTATGGACAAGTAGATGGTGCGTCAGCGTTAACACATACAAGTGCAAAACTACACTCTTTACCCTCTCACCAAAACAAAAAGCTGGTGATATCAAGATAGATGGAAAGCTCTTGAAAGAAGGCAAACAACCCATATACCTAGGAGTTACTTTTGATGATAAGCTGACATGGAAGCAGCACATAACAAAGCAACAACAAAAGCCAGGAGGAAGTTAGCTATCCTGAGAAAATTAAGTGGAACTACATGAGATGGGGAGCCAGTGGGAATATACTCTGTAAAGTGTACCAGCAAGGTATAAGACCACACCTGGAATATGGTCCAGCTGAATGGTGTCCTGCATCAAACACCACATTACAAGAACTAGATAAGTGCAAAACCAGGTGCTTAGGGTAATGCTGGCAGCAATGAAATCAACACCCATAGTAGAGATGCAGAAAATGTGAAGAATGCAAACACTTACCGAACGCAGAGACACAACGTTGCTAATACGAGTAGAAAAGATTCAGTCTATGCCAAGTCATCCAATGAAGGAAAGATTCCAAAATCTAATAATGGGGCGACTGAAAAGAAGCAGCTTTATCCATCAAGCTAAACAACTACGCAGACAACTTACAGACTTACCTGAAGTTAACAGCCTCTTAAGGTCTGTACCATAAAAAACCTCTTGAAGTGATAGGCATGGAATGCCAATATACATTCAGACCCAGGTGAAAGAAATACTAAGCGAGGACAAACAGAACAGTGTGCAGCGTAGAACAGCCACCCTCAGTTTCCTGGATGAGGAATATCCACAAGACATAGGATCAGAGTATACACAGATCGGTCAGCACAGAATGCAGTAAGGAATGGAGATGCAGGTTTATATATAGAATATCCACACAAGCCTAGAGATAAGATCAGAACACCAACAGGGAAATTCTGTAATTATTATGATGCAGAAATCCAGGCAATTAGGGTGGCAACTGAAAAATTTCTGAACTCCAATCCTGGCCCACAGCCCATGGTAATCCTGACAGATGCAAGGTCAGTGCTTCAAGTTCTCTAGTCTGGAAAACTAACAGACTTACAAAAACTACTGAGTGAACTGTCTTACCAGTATAGAGTAACCATGCAGTGAATACCCTCTCACTGTGGAATACCAGGAAATGAAAAAGCAGACCAACTGGAAGGTGCGGTCGAAGACCAACCAGATGTGGTAATCACCTACCATCAGAAGAAACAGATGATCAAGTCAATAAGAAAGCCACAAACACCAACACACGAAGACTATCATATTATGAATAGATCAGAATGAGTTGTAATTATACGCCTCAGAACAGGACACAACCAACTCCGCAGTCACATGTACACAAAGCTCAAGATTGGCAACACTGCTATGTGTACATGTGGACAGGCAGCACAGAGTACCAATCATATACTTCAAGATTGTTTTGAGTATGAAACATTGAGGCAGACATATTGGCCAGAGGAAACAACACTGGAATCAAAACTCTATGGGACACTGTATGAACTACCAAAGACAGTGAGTTTTATTAAGGACTCAGAATTACAGATAAGACATGTTTCAAGTGAACGAAAGAAGAAGAAGCACCATGCTCACCACCTTTACTTTTCAAGAAGATGTGGTTCTTTTTCTTTATGTTTGGTGGAGTCATTTCTTTAGGTTTCAAGGAGTCATTGGTGCTTCAAAATAGTTTCTATTGGACTGGAAATAGTTATAGGAAATTATGTAGTGCAAATTCAAATGTAAGATCAAAACAGATATGCTACATGATCATAAGGCAGATGGCTTAATAAACATTTATACACAATAGGCATACTCTACTTTATTATTTCTCTTTAATGGCACACTTGGTTAATTGCGGTGGTGCCATTTAAGTAGCCATTGTGAATTATTTCATGTACATTACCAGTTTGCTGTTAGAAATTGCAGAAACCCCCCTCTCTGTAAATAAAATGACAGAAGATTACCTTTCACTTTACTCGTCAGATGGGTCTGTATCACTGGCCAGTATTTGATTGGCTGTGACAGAGCTCGAAAAAGGCGAATGTACAAACCGTTCTCAGATCCTACAGAAGCTGCTATATTTCCATTACCTTGAGAAAAAAAAGACATTAAGAGAATACTACAGTATGAAGCTCTGGATAACAACAACACAGAAAATACTGGAAAACCTTTGGAGTGAGCATGTTGTTTTTATTTACTTATTTAACTCTTTTCTGACCAATCATTGATATACCTGCAACATAAAGGAGCTCTACAGAACCAATGTATTGGTCTCAGTTCCCATGGATAGGTTTATATTTTGTGTTTCGCTAATAGAGGTTGAGAAGTGATAGTCTAATTGAGAGTGAGCTTGCTTACTATCACTGGGTTACAGAGTGCCAGGTACAAAACCACATCTGGACAGAAAAAAAATCTTGTGTCATGGTTTCTTGCCTGACACGACTGCTCCTCCAGTCGACCCAGCTGTAAATGGGTACCTGACGTGTAAGGTAAAGACAGCAAAGAAGGGAACAGGTCAACCCACCTAATAGTTTCTGCGGCTTAGTACATGAAGAGTTATCTTCATCCCCAACAGCAGGTTGCTGCCATAGGACCTTTACCTACCCAATACTTCTTCTTCTTCATTCATTCTCAAACTCTCACTGGATCACTTTTGTTGCAGAGCGATGTTCCTGCTAGATTTCCACAGCACATAGTCCAGAGTATGGAAATGTATTGTGTCGCCGTTTTAATTGTGCCAGTGACCAGATATACCCAATACGGCGATACCTAATACAGGTTTCTATGTTAACCCAATTCCTTACTACTACATGTGAGAATACTACCATTTCATATTTCACCAAAACAAGCATGTTTTGTCTCAAAATTGATTGCTTTCACTCTAACGTGTTGTTTTTTTTACTTAAAAATAATAGCAATGTCCATACCACTGCTTCTAAACACTGTGTATAACAAGCTACTGGTCTTATTCAGAGACTACTAGGGAATGATTTAGAGATAGAAGATTGCAGTAGCAATTATAATTTTTAGTTACGATTGGTTCAATAACAAAAATATAAAGAGTTCTGAATTAGATCTAGGCACTTTTGATGATAGATTATAAGGGTATAGCATATACAGTTAGGAGCTGTACACAACGAAACATCAAAGAGCAGTGATGACCCAAATAATTCAGAAGATAGAATACCTAACTCATTTCATTTCATTTCAAATTATTTGAAATGATAATTTGCAAAGAGATGTACTTTATGGAATTTGGACATAAATATATAAAATAAATTGTGTTAGTTAGTTAGTTGTCAAATCATCATCACTGCAAACTGGACATGTCCATAATTGCTCCGATCTCTCCCTGAATGTATATGCCATTACACTTCTGCTAGCAGTACCGGTCCTCTGCACCCTCCAAAATGTTCACTTCTAGCAACACCACATTTCAAATCCTCATATTTAATCCTGGCCATTGAAAATGAATTATCATCCACACTAGTCTGATTCTCACGTGTTATATCTCTTATAGAGTTCAAAATGGCAGCTCGATCCACTGCCCCATAGTCCTGTGCCACAATCGCGCATGATGTCAGTTGATCTGCTCTTTCACTGCCTCGAACACCATGTCCCGGCATGAAAATAAATGTAACTGCTTTCAACCTTGCCTTTCTCTAGGCCTCAATTCACTGTTCATAAATGAGACCCACTTGTACCTTCCTAATCATACTCATAGTTACTCAAGATGCAGACCCGTGTTACTTTCTGTGTGACTTCTCACTCAAATTCCCTGGTCACCTTTCATAATCTCTATGGTCATGCTACTCGTAGTCACAGCAAAGGCCCCACTCTCTTTCCTGATCATTTTACCTGCGCACTGAGCTGTGAAGGCCCAAATACTGCGAACATGTCTAATCATAGATCCATCAGTGTATATAATCACATCCCCCTCTTTGGCATTCTCACTGACCAAAGCATGCACGTCATGCTACACAGCCGTGGGACACCATTCTCTGTATTCCCTGCTAAGTGTCATTACTACTCTCAAACAAGTTCTGAAATCTGTGGGTAGACCTATCCATTTCGCACCTGCTGCCACATCTTGCATTCTGCACACGCTTTGTATGACATCCTCAGCACATACCATTCAAGACTTCCCTCTTTTAAGTCTGCTACCTTTAACTTTCTGTATTTTGGAAAGCAATGGGTGTTCCTTATCTGCATGTATTTGAAGGTATGCCATTGCACGGCAATACTGTAATCTGTTCTCTGCTGTTGGGCAGTCAAGTAGGTACAGCATAGCTCTTGCTGATGTGTCTCTTGTGCACCCAAGAATGATACACATTGCTGCATTCTAGATTCTATCCAGTCTTTCGATCTGAGTTTGACTAAGAGTCAGAATTGCCAGTGCATATTCCACCACATCCACCACCAAACCCTGGTACAAAATAAATAACGTCTGCTCAAACTGCGCAGCAGCCATAACCTTCATTGCTGCTAAGCCTTTGCCTGCCCTTATGATAACGTGGTCAACATGTTCCCTGAAACTCAGGCTTCTGTGAAAAAACACACCCAGATGTTTCATTGTGCTATTTCTTTTTAAACTTTTCCCGGACAACGAAACTTGTGGCATGGGTGTTTTTACCATGTGATTATTCAAGGAAAACCACGACACGAATGGCTTAGAAGAATTAACCACTGCTCCCGTATCTCGACACCAATTTGTCAGTATGTCCAGCTCCTTCTGTAGTTCTACGACGCACTCTTCTCGATTTCTGCCCTGTTATACACCAGGATATCATTGGAGTATGACATCATTCTGCCAGCACCTGTGATTTGATTGCCAGCGATATGTACTGTGTATACATTGAAAAAGTACAGGAGATAGAGGCGATCCCTGTGTTAGACCAGGGCTAATAACCGTTGGTGCAGATATCCAGTTACCACACTTAAGAACTACTATCCTGTGCATCAGGGCAGCACTAACTCACCGCACAACAAAAAGATTTACTGTGTATTACCAGGTATTTATTTCCTAGCGTTGGCATCTGTGAAATTCAGGTCACTGAAATCAAATCCTGTTCTACTGATGATAGTTCTAGGTACACCAACGAAAATTGTTTTATACAGCAGTATGGTATCTTAGAAAGAACTACTAAGAGAAATAAAGATCAGGCAAATAAAATACTTTGGACACATTAAAAGACATGACACCTTATTGAAGACCTTACTTGAGGGTAAGTCAAAGAGAAGCGAGCAAGAGGTAAGCAGAGATACAAGTGGGAGAGCAACATCACACGATGGACAGGTTACAGTCTAGCAGAGTGCACCACCAAGACAAGAGATGTTGCAGATACGTTGCAGCCAACCTTTGTTGCGGAGACGGCACTTAATGATGATGATGATGGTATCCTTAAGCCATTTAGTTTTAATACAAATCATTCATTTTGATTAGTTGATTGGGGTTCGCATGTGGGGGAGGGGCATCTTGAGTTGAAATTTCTGTTGTTGTGTCATTACATTAGATTTAAGTCATAGTCTGTTTATTTCATTATAATTTCTACATGTTTTTAATGTGTTCTTCAATGATTGTTGTGTACGTACATCATGATCATATCATGATCATAATCATCATTGCCTTGGAATCATCTGTTGTTAAATGCCTGCAGTCTAGTCTTTGTGATTTTACCATTTTATTAATATTTTGAATCACAAAAGAAGGTGTGTTTTTTTGGGTATGGATTCTCGGTTGTCGAGTATTTGAACAACTGTGACCGCCGAAGATGGATGTGTCGGGCCATTGGCGCAAATAAAACGGCGACACAACGCATTTCCATTATTTGGACTACATCCTGCTGGAAATCTAAAAGGACCATGGTCCTGCTACAAGAGAGATTCAGTGGGAGTTTGAGAATGAACGCTGAAGAAGAACAGCTGTGAATATGGCAGTTACCTCTGCCTAGAAATATGTGATTTTTATTCCTGTGGTAAAGGATTGTTCATATATGGTGTCGTCTGGAAACATGATGTATATTCTATTGCCACCATTTTCTATGACTTGTATTGCTGATCCATCTGTATGCACATGCATCCAGATATTGTTTGGTTATTGGACTTTTAACATTTGAAATGATAAATCTTTTTTTTCTGTTTCTGTGTGAGTGGTCTTAAAGTTCATGTTTCTGTGTGAGTGGTCTTAGAGTTCATGTTTCTGTGTGAGTGGTCTTAGAGTTCATGTTTCTGTGTGAGTGGTCTTAGAGTTCATGTTTCTGTGTGAGTGGTCTTAGAGTTCATGTTTGATATTTAAGAGACTATTAGTGTAGCTTTTTGGTTGAGAGTATGTAGTTCATGAGATAAAACCTCACACATGTTGATATCAGATTCTAGTTAATAAGCATATTAGATAAATGATTCTCTTGTTAGGTGGTTTGGACTTTTCCTTAGAAGTCTTCTTCTTCTTTCGTTCACTTGAAACATGTCTATATTTGTAATTCTGTCTCCTTAATAAAACTCACTGTCTTTTGTAGTTCATATAGTGTCCCATAGAGCTTTGATTCCAGTGTTGTTTCCTCTGGCCAATATGTCTGCCTCAGCATTTCATGCTCAGAACACTCTTGAAGTATATGTTTGGCACTATGTGCTGCCTGTCCACATGGCCGTATTGCCAATCTTGAACTTTGTATACATGTGGCTGTGGAGTCGGTTGTGTCCTGTTCTGAAGCGTAGAATTATAACTTGTTCTGATCTGTTCAAACTGTGATAGTCATCTTATGTTGGTGTTTGTGGCTTTCTTATTGACTTGATCATCTGTTTTTTCTGATTGTAGGTGATGGGTATATCTGGTTGGTCTTCTGCAGTACCTTCCTTAGCCAGTTGGTCTGCTTTTTCATTTCCTGGTATTCCACAGTGAGAGGGTATCCACTGCATGGTTACCCTATACTGGTAAGACAATTCATTAAGTAGTTTTTGCAAGTGTTTTAGTTTTCCAGACTGGAGAGCTTGAAGCACTGACCTTGCATCTGTCAGGAATACCACAGGCTGTAGGCCAGAGTTGGAGTTCAGCAGTTTTTTAGTTGCCACATTAATTGCCTGGATTTCTGCATCATAATTATTGCAGAATTTCCCTGTTGGTGTTCTGATTGTATCTCTAGGCTTGTGTGGATATTCTATATATACACCTGCACCACCATTCCTCACTGCATTCTGTGCTGACCCATCTGTGTACACTCTGACCCATATATCTTGTGGATATTCCTCATCCAGGAAACTGAGGGTGACTGTCCTTCGCTGCACACTGTTCTGTTCATCCTCTCTTAGTATTCCTTTTACATGGGTCTGAATGTATATTGGCATTCCATGCCTTTCACTCCAAGGGGTTTGTTCTGGTACAGACCTTAAGGGGCTGTCAACTTCAGGCAGGTCTGTAAGTTGTCTACGGAGTCGCTTAGAAGTCTTGTTATTAGTTGTATCTTGAAATGCTTTGTTTGTAGGGTGTCCTTTCAGCCTTTTTCATTTTTCATATTGTAAGAGCACTTTATATTTCCTTCATATATTTAGAGGTGTGATGTCGACAATTTTGGCCATTTCAATGATGGGATTGCTTTTCATTGTTCATAGTATTATTTGAAATCTGATATTTTGAACTTGCCTAGATTTTCTGCGTTTGTTTAGGCTGCAAAAATCTCCAACAGCTAGAGGTGTATTTCATAATTGTACTGACTGCCCCTGTATATACCTGTTTGTGTTCAATGTGTTCTGATTACCGATGAAGTAAATAAAGGTAATGACAATTGCAAAAACAGAAAGAAACAACTATTTTCATCAATGATCAACAACTTAAACAGGTGAAAGAATTTACATATTTTATAAGTGTCATATCATCAAATGAGAAAACCACCAAAGTTATCCAACATAGATGCAACATGGCATACCAGATCTTACAACAGATGTCCCCTATCATCCCCTATACTCAAAAACTAATACATTAACATGAACATCAAAACTGTACTATACAAAACGATCATCATACCATCATTAAGCTACCAAGATCAAACATGGACACTAATAACAACAGACAAAAGAAAACTTGTTACAACAGAAATGCCTTACCTATGTAGAATTCTTAGAGTAACAATAAGATACAGAATCATAAATCAGAAGACTGACAAACACAATGCCACTTCTGGATTACATCAGAAGACTAACAAACACAATGCCACTTCTGGATTACATCAGAAGACTAACAAACACAATGCCAATTTTGGATTACATCAGAAGACAACAGATTAAGTGGTTTTCACATGCTGCCAGACTACCACCAGATAGTCTCCCAAAAAGCAATGCTATACAGGTACGATGGATACAAAGCCAGAGGTAGACCATGCAAATGATGAATTACAAAAATAAAAGAGTCCACAAAAACAAAAATATATGAAGCATACACAAGGGTCATCTCCAGAGAACTCTTCTATCCCTGACGCTGCAAGGACAAAGTGTTCAAGTGAAAAGAATAAGAAAAGAAGATATATTTCTTACCAACATAAGCAAATTTCCTATTTGCTGGTATTTCATCAAAGTCGCCAGAAGCAAATGCATCAAGACTGGCTATTCTTGACTGAAATTCAACCAAACTCTGAGCTAGACACTCTTCTGTTGGATCTACTGAACAAACAAAATTAATAGCAACTAATTTTAAAATAATATTTGCAATTTTTCAATGTCAATCTCTTAAAGAACATACTTTTTTTTTAAATTCTCTTTTATAGTGGCAGACTTTATTATTTTTTTTATATTTTATTCTATATTATCTCTATATTATGTCCCATCCCATATAGGGTCTAAGTGATCCAGAAGTCATGCTGAAGTCGGAGTGTCAGGCCAAGAGGTACAAATATTGCAGTAAAGCTGTAAACCATGGCACAACACACTTGTTCTATTGACTAATCCTGCTAATCTGCAGGAGTTTGTAAACGAACACAGAAGAAGGGAAAGAATACAACTCTGTCATTCCCTGTACCTAGTTATCCCTAGTGTACTGCTCAGTACTTTATACATAATTTGTATAACTTTCATGGAAAACCATAGTATCTGAAAAACTTCAAGTCTCTTATGGATCTCCTTAATATAGAACTAAGTTGTCCATTAATATTATTATGGGAAGTGGGATAAAGAGAAAGGGATGGTACCTCACTGTGAGTGCAAACCATATCCTAAAGGATAATCAGTATCCTTCTTGGTTCCTATCTTCGGGCTGGGATCACCGGTATAGAAACTTGTCTCGAGCTAACAATACTTTAGTTTTGATTTCCTTGAAATGTTTTCTATTCTCTATGCACAAGACGCTGCCTTCTAGTGCTGTGCTTACCTCTCATTATACTATCCTTATGCTGACTGATGCAGTGATTCTTAATAATTCTCATAACATCTGCCCACTTTGTGACATCTGCATTGGCCATACCTCAATGCTTCCGTCATACTGACTAGCTTCACTGTGTGTCGACAGTGCTGATACATGTGTTGGCAAAGGAGCGTTCGAGATATTGCCTGTATTTTTGGAGTCAAATCTCTTTTCATCTGCTACCCTACATTCATGGACACAATCCCCAAAAGTTTTAGCCAGAATCAGCATGAGCAGCTGTATTTCTGTTTCCAGGGTGCACCACGAGTAGGTACTTTTGGGATATTGGTTATCTGCTAATCATGTGTCCACCGAGAGCAATGTGGTACCCTATGCACCCCAGAGGTAGGTTGTAAAAGTTTTATTAAATGTATTTCCTATTTTGAACATAGGAGGAATGTAAATCATTCCAAATTGTTCCAACTTGCGAGCCACTTATTTTCGATACAGACAGATATGGCATCTCAACTACTTCAGCTAACTTCTAATTTATCAGCATAGAATGTCATTACAAAGAGACAACCAAAGTCAACAGTGGGGAATGTTCCTGATACAAAAAGTTTGTGATGGCATACGAGGCATATGGATCAAACGGATCAAATGGCAAAATAGCATAGTTTGTTGATGAAAATAAGGTACATTAAGGGCATAGTAATAATTTTGGCTGGCCACTGTAGAAAAGTCTTGGAATTACACACACATTCCAAAGTCAAGAAACAAACCCACTACACTTGAGGATAAGAAAGAAACATATTAGAATGGGAAGGGCAAACTCCTTGGTCCTGAAGAAAACTTGCACCAGCTATGTTAGGAATGCCTTGGAAATATAGTAGTGGATCATGGGAAACAGCAACAGAAACAATTTTCAAAAAGGCAAAACAAAATTTAGGAATGCAATTGATGACGTTAGATCTACCGCAATAATACCAATGGAGAGTTTCAGTTGCTTAAATTCCCTACAAGAAAGAATAAATGCAAAAAATTGTAACTAAATCTGTCAAATATTAGCCTCTAGAAAACTACTCTCTAAGCTATAAAGTAAAAAATCCCTGCTAAAAAAAAAACCAACAAAAGAGAGCCAGCTTTGTGAATGAGGCTCACATATAGGGAAACTACAGCTAACAGATGTCCCCCTGTAAAAATTGATAACCTATATATTCCATGTTCCCCTTGGGCCCAGAAACCCGTACCAAGAATAGAAGACTATACAGAATGTAAAGACAAACTCTGAAGAATATTTAAGTCTCTTAAAACAAATACCCGGTAGTATTGAAGATGCTCCAAAATGAATGCGATACTCTCATGCACAAGAGTATCAAGTGCATGCACATGTCGCTAGAGGAAGCAGGACAATTTGCCAGAGACTGCTGAGATTTCAGGAGATTCATAAAGATGAGTATGTTCTGCAAAGAATATGTCACATGACACACAACGAAGCAGGCAGTGAGAAATCATGGTGGAGACACATATATAGAATGGCCCAACGGAAGCATATTTTACAAATATATAGCTACAGCTGTTCATTCTACAAATTTCAAGGCAGAGTGTGAGGCAATCACAGAAGAAACTCTTTTGTTGCTGGGATCAATTCCACCTTATGAAAGATAGGATTGTGATCTTCACCAAATGCCACATCTGTTTTTCAAGTCCTCCAGAACCCAAATATATTCCACATGAATGACTTCAAATCACTGATATCTCAACTAAACAACCACGCTTAAGAAGTGGTTCTTGAGTGAGTTCCAGACCACTCTTCTTCTTCTTCGTGTGTGTTCAGCATGTGGTCATGCTATACCGTCAGACCTGTCATCAAGACTTCTTCTTCTTCATCTTCTTTCGTTCACTTGAAACATGTCTATATCTGTAATTCTGTCTCCTTAATAAAACTCACTGACTTTTGTAGTTCATACAGTGTCCCATAGAGCTTTGATTCCAGTGTTGTTTCCTCTGGCCAATATGTCTGCCTCAGCGTTTCATGCTCAGAACACTCTTGAAGTATATGTTTGGCACTCTGTGCTGCCTGTCCACATGGCCGTGTTGCCAATCTTGAACTTTGTATACATGTGACTGCGGAGTCGGTTGTGTCCTGTTCTGAGACGTAGAATTATAACTTGTTCTGATCTGTTCATAATGTGATAGTCATCTTGTGTTGGTGTTTGTGGCTTTCTTATTGACTTTATCATCTGTTTTTTCTGATGGTAGGTGATTGGTATATCTGGTTGGTCTTCAGCAGCACCTTCCTTAGCCAGTTGGTCTGCTTTTTCATTTCCTGGTATTCCACAGTGAGAGGGTATCCACTGCATGGTTACCCTATACTGGTAAGACAATTCGATAAGTAGTTTTTTTTAAGTCTGTTAGTTTTCCAGACTGGAGAGCTTGAAGCACTGACCTTGCATCTGTCAGGAATACCACAGGCTGTAGGCCAGAGTTGGAGTTCAGCAGTTTTTTAGCTGCCACACTAATTGCCTCGATTTCTGCATCAGAATTATTGCAGAATTTTCCTGTCGGTGTTCTGATTGTATCTCTAGGCTTGTGTGGATATTCTATATATACACCTGCACCTCCATTCCTCACAGCATTCTGTGCTGACCCATCTGTGTACACTCTGACCCATATATCTTGTGGATATTCCTCATCCAGGAAACTGAGGGTGACTGTCATTCGCTGCACACTGTTCTGTTCGTCCTCGCTTAGTATTCCTTTCACATGGGTCTGAATGTATATTGGCATTCCATGTCTTTCACTCCACGGGGTTTGTTCTGGTACAGACGTTAAGGGGCTGTCAACTTCAGGTAGGTCTGTAAGTTGTCTACGGAGTCGTTTAGCTTGATGGATAAAGCTGCTCCTTTTCAGTCGCCCCATTGCTAGATTTTGGAATCTTTCCTTCATTGGATGACTTGGCATACACTGAAACTTTTCTGCTTGAATTAGTACTTTTGTGTCTCTGCGTTCGCCAAGTGTTTGCATTCTTCCCATTTTCTGCATCTCTGCTATGGGTGTTGATTTCATTGCTCCCAACATTATTCTAAGTGCCTGGTTTTGCACTTTATCTAGATATTGTAATGTGGTGTTTGATGCAGGACACCACGCAGCTGAACCATATTCCAGGTGTGGTCTTATGCCTTGCTGGTAAACTTTACTAAGTATATTTCCACTGGCTCCCCATGTGGTTCCACTTAGTTTTCTCAGGATAACTAGCTTCCTCCTGGCTTTTGTTGTTGCTTTGTTTATGTTCTGCTTCCATGTCAGCTTATCATCAAAAGTAACTCCGAGGTATGTGGGTTGTTTGTCTTCTTTCAAGAGTTCTCCATCTATCTTGATATGACCAGCTTTTTGTTTTGGTGAGAGGGTAAAGAGTGTAGTGCTGCACTTATCTGTGTTAATGCGGACGCACCATCTATTTGCCCATAAGGTTAGGGCATCGATAGCTCTTTGTATTTGTTTAGTGGCCACTGTTGCATGTTCTTCCGTGCACCAGATCACCAGGTCGTCAGCATACATTGCCACTTTGATCCAGTGTGGTAGTTCAGCAACTAGGTCATTGATGTAAACCAAGAAAAGTGTGGGCGACAGGACTCCTCCCTGGGGGACTCCATGACGCAGTAGAACTTTCTTGCTCTTGCGACCATCTAATTGTACCCTGGCTCTTCTATTATGCAGGTATGCTTTTACCCATTTGTACATTCTTGAGCTAACCCTGCAATTTCGCAATTTCTTTAGGAGCCCTTCTTTCCAGACCTTATCAAATGCTTTCCTGAGGTCTATCCATGCTGCTAGTACCAGTTTCTTTTCTTGGAAGGCATCCTCAATCTCTTGGGAGAGGTAGGTTGCCTGATCTTCAGTAGAGTAGCACTATCTGAAACCTGCTTGCTGTGATACCAGAAGGTTTTCACTTTCAAGGTACCACTGCATCCTAAGATTGATAATGCGTTCCATTGTTTTACATAGACAGCTTGTGAGGCTGATGGGCCTGTAGTTGGAGACTGTGTTGCCATCTTTTCCTGATTTGAGGAGTGGTATCATTATTGCTTCTCTCCACGCCTGTGATACATTACCTGTGGACCAGCTTGTGTTAAAGATCTGCAGTAGCTTTGCTCTTGCTGCAATTCCCAGGTTTCTAATCATTTCATTGGACACTCCATCAGCTCCAGGGGACTTTTTCATTTTCAATTTGGATATTGCATGCTCCAGTTCTCTCATTGTGATTGGTGCTTCCATGACTTCAGGTATAGGTTCACCTTGTCCAATGTTTTGCTGGTTCTCTCGAACCTCCTGTTGTTTGTCTGGGCTGACTGTGACATTATTGTCTTCTGCAAAGTAATCAGCTGCATGTTTACCTGTTAAAATGTTTCTATATTTATAAAGTGTGATCCTGGTATTTCTCCCTGTACCTTCATCATTTAGTTGTTTTACAAGTTTCCATAATTTCCTAGTATCTCTTTCTAGGTTCAGCGACTCTGTTTTTTCTTTCCAGCTGCTCCGTCTGGTTTTGTAACTTGGCTCTTTGAAATTTAGCCTTTGTTTGCTGATATTTGTTGTGATGTTCTTGGCTAGGTCTGTTCTCAGCCTGCTGTCTAGATGTTTCCATCTCATTTTGCAGCTTTTCCAGTTCATCATTCCAGTAGGGTTTGTAGTTTTTGCGTACCCCCTGGGTATGGTTTTACTAGCAGCATGTAGTATATACATCTATTAAATTCACTCACTGCTCTATTGATGTCTTTGTCCAAGTTCATGTCCTTAGCTAGAACACTGGTTAAATGCTGGTACATTTTCCAGTCTGCCCTTTTATAGTTCCACCTAGTGAGCGTGCTGCTGTCCTTGGTAAATTCATTGTGGATTTCCAGAAATACTGGTCTGTGGTCACTACCTCCAAGCTGCTTTCCAACAACACGTGTGATGTTCCATTTCAAGCCTGGTGAGTGGAATGCCAGGTCTGGTGTAGAGGTGGTGTGCCATGCTCTCGAGTAGAAGGTTGGCGAGTCTGCTGGCTGGTTAATAAGGATGAGATTATTTTCATCCTGCCAGCTCTCAAGTTCCTCACCTCTCTTGTCGATATGATCGTAGCCCCAGCTCTGAGAGTGGCTGTTGAAGTCACCACACACCATAAGCCTTTCTATGTCTGGAATTGTTTCTAGTGCCAATGGTTTATCATTTGGGCAGTAGTAGTTCAGGAGATGGAATTCTGCACTGTCTGTTTTTAGGTGGAGCATCCTTCCATATATACTTCCAGCTGACATGCGCTGATATTGTTTTTAACAAGTGTCAGAATTCCACCCTTTCGCCTGTCCTTTCGGTCAGATCGGTAGCACTGGTAGCCTCTGATTTTGAAGGCTATGTCGCTGCTGAGGTGTGTTTCTTGGATACAGCATATGTTAACTTGTTCTTCACTGGGGACATTTTCAAGTTTCAATTTTTTGCTGTATCCATCTCTTTTACTGTTGACACCCTCAGCATTCCAGTGCATTATTTTTATTGGTCGTTTGTTTGTTTGGCCAGTAGCTCTATTCCCTTGCCTCCTGGCTCCTCTGGGCAATTGAGAAGGACTTCCAGTAACTGAGGTTGGGCCCTTTCGAGGTATAGGGCCCGGCACCGTCCCTGCCTGAACGTCCGCCACAGGGCAGGCACCATAACTATTTATAGATGTAGACATGTTTCCATTGTGTTTTGTGCGTGGCATCCTGATTATATGTGCGCCTTTTGGCTGGATGCCTCCGTCTTCAGCACTCTGCTTACTAGGGCAGGACTATGGTCTTGCTCGAGTGGGACTGCCCGACCAGTCTTAGTTTCCAGCCCCTGATGGCTGAACTTAGCCCCATCACCTCTGCATGGTGCTGGTCTCGATGGAGGTCATCAAGACGAAGTCCACTGTCTTCTCCAGGTCAGAGCGTCTGCCCCATAGCTTTTGCCTCAAGTCTGTATCCTCTGGCCAGGTCTGCTGTCTTTGCTCTTTGTATGTTGGGCAGTCCTGAAGTATGTGTTCTGGAGTCTGGGTTCCGGATCCACATGGACATTCATCTGTGTATTAGATCCTTAATCGATAAAGGTGACCCAACAGTCTGCAGTGGCCTATTCTAAGGCGAAATATTGTGGTCTGTTGATATCTTTGGAGGAGATGTATTGCATCATGTTCGTATTCCCCTTCCATTTCTTTCTTCCACTTTGCTGAGTATGTGTTGCGGATTATTGTTTTTACTTCACTGTAAGACAGTGGGTGTCTGTGTTGCTCCATTTCACTTCGTGCCTTTGACAGAGAATCCGCTTTCTCATTTCCCATGATTCCACAGTGTGATGGTATCCACTGAAGGGTAATAGCTGTTGATTTTTGGATGTCTTAGCTCATGTCTGATGTTGTACAGAAGGCTTTCGTTTCTTTTGCTCTGGATTGATTCCAGTAGGGATCTGCAATCTGTGAATATGGCTATCTTCTTTGGTCTTGGCAGTCCTGGTTAAGTGAAGGCTTTCAGTGCTTGATGGAGTGCAACTGCTTCTGCTCTAAAATTAGAGGAGTATTTCCCGGTTGGAAAAGCTTTTGATATTGTCTTCCCATCTTTGAGTCTTATAAAAATTCCACCTCCTCCATTCCTTACTGCTCCTTCTGCGTAGACATGTGTCCAATCCTTGGGATTGTATTTTATTTCTATCATCTCCAGTGTCAATGCTTTTAGTTGAGGTGGAGTTTGGTATTCCTTATTAATTATTCCAGGAACCTGTGTTATTATGGAGACATTCTGGAGACTATTGCCTGGCTCTTCAAAGTCCGTTAGTGTTTCAATTTCATTTGGGAGGTTTGTGAGGATTTCTTTATGTTGTTCATGGATATCTTTAGAGATGTGACAGAAGCTGGTTCTCTTCAACCTGCTTGTGGTTGATCTAGAAATGTGCGCATACATCAGATGGTTTCATGTTTTTCCATTGCATGGATTGGAGTGGTTTTCATCCCTCCAGAGATAAGTCGAAGTCCTGCATTTTGTACTTTAGATAGGCGATTAGTGTTTGTTTTTGATGCTGATGCCCAGGCTGTCATTCCATATTCTACTACAGGTCTGACTGTACCCATGTAGACTTTTCGGAGAATATTTCCATTTGCTCCCCAGCTTGTTCCTGCATGTTTCTTCATCAAGGATAGCCTCCTGGTTGCTTTTTGCTCGGTGGTTATTAGGTGTGGTTTCCAGGTGAGTCGCTTGTCTAGTGTGACCCCTAGATATGTAGGGTTCTCCACATGTGCTAGCTCACTTCCATTTATTTTAAGATTTGCTTTTTCTTGGTGGTTTGAAAGTGAGAAGATGGTTGTCACCGTTTTGGAGATCCAGACCACTCACAAAGGGGAAATGAGATAGCAGACTAGCAAGAAAAAAACTGGAAGTAACAGCATCTTAAATATATTTTATGGAGATTAGCAGAATAAATATAGAATAAGTTACATTATTTTTTGAGATCTTGAATATTTAATATGTAATAAATGTAGATCCAGCTATTTTACATTCAAGAAGAGATCGTTGTGCTTCTATAACTGTTGTTAAATGTTACTTATTCCACCGAAGATGGATGTGTGGGGCCATTGGCGCAAATAAAATGTCGACACAACACATTTCCATTTTTTGGACTACATCCTTCTGGAAATCTAATAGGACCATGGTCCTGCTACAAGAGAGATCCAGCGGAAGCTTGAGAATGAACGCTGAAGAAGAAGAAATGTTATTTATTACTTATCTGGTCGCATCAAACGTTTCTACCTCTAAGTTCCAGATGATGATGTAGCTTTTCATTTCATTGTCATTTGGAATGAATCTTATCTCCACATTGTTCAGATAATCAATGTATCTAGTCTTGAAACCATTCTTTAAAAAAAAGGAAGCCATCATAGGTCCTGTCATCTTTCACCTTCTAGAATGACTTTATTGATTAACATTTGTGTCATCTTTAAAATAAGGTCATCTTTCATCGTTCAAATTGACATCGAACTGGAACTATCAGTCGCTACACTCTGATCGATTTATTGAGATGGGAACCGGAGCATATATAGACTTGTCCGGTGTGCTAACCTGGTAGTCATAACTAAATCATTCAAAATATTTTATAGATCTCCATGCCTCTCCCACCTTAATTTCTAACATGGCTGGTAGGATTCAGTGAGCTTATTCTTTGCTTCCATGAAAAGCTCATGAGTACTATTAATCAGATATATGACACAATATGGTACAATCAATCTATTTCATTCTTTCCAAACAGGACTGATAGAATTCATACAGGTCAATTGTTCAGTTCTATCTATTAACAATTGAGCTAC
This sequence comes from Meghimatium bilineatum, assembly GCA_034231615.1. Taxonomy (NCBI): domain Eukaryota; kingdom Metazoa; phylum Mollusca; class Gastropoda; order Stylommatophora; family Philomycidae; genus Meghimatium; species Meghimatium bilineatum. Next base: position 30,163,456 of record CM067305.1, on the reverse strand, counting down.
ATGCAAAGCAATAGTTTTCAACAAGCCTAGTTAAACAGTTCATGATTTGATCATTTTTATGTATGTGGATCTTTTACAGAATGAGGTCTCCCAATTCACCTTACAAAATTCATGATTTTTAACAATGTTTTTTGTTTCTTTGCTTCACTTTTTGACCTCTGTAACACACCGGTAATATTTTACATGAAAACATTCAAATTTTTGATAGGATAGACACATCCTTTGTTGGTGAGTTAGTAATCAAATTGCCAAAGAATATCTGACAAAGAGAGGGTATCAGTAACACACATAGGAAATGATAACAGGGAGGATAAGTAATAAAATGTTACTATTACTACAAAATCTAAAATATAAATACAAATAAATAGCATTTTTTTAAGCATTTAAATTTATTATTACACTTACCATTTACAGCTAAAATATGTACTTATATATTACATTTTTAGTAATAGTCAAATTTTATTACTCGTCCTTGCAGTTATTTCTGCAGAGCTGAAGCATCAATGTGATCATCTTATTGACATGAATAATGTAATTATGTCAGCAAATACATTTTATATATGGCAATATATCCATTTAAAAAATATTGATTACATCAAATAAACAAATCAGTTGGAATAAATTTCATGCACACACAAAATGTAACGCACCTACTAGTACAGTATTTGACCTCCTCATTCGAAAAATGATTGGCCCCAAATAGTAAAGCAAACCAAGAGTAATAAGGGTAACCAGTATTATCTTCTTTGACCTGTGAACATACAAGAATAAAATTAGTGGGTATTTGTCAGCAATTCTCATGTTTTACCTCTGACCTTCTTTGTTGTGCTGTTAATGATCTGCAATACGTGAGTTGTTTTCTTTTTACTCAAAAACTGTGCAGAAAATTCAAATGTGGTAGACTTCCGGTATCTAAAACGTACAAGTTGTTGCAGAAAATTGCATAGTGTGCTTTCCTAATTCTATCTGTCCAATCCATGAGTTTCATGTGCAAATCTAGGAATGTTATCTATACCATCATCTGTAAGCAGTGCCACCATAGTTCCTATAAAGCTGTCTCGCACATTTTTATTCCTTAGCATGCACATTTTGAACTTTGCACACAAGACTGTTATGTATAAAATGCATGTAATGACTTCTATAATAAAAAAACTTTTAACACAAAATTTTGAAACTATGAATCATGCAAAATAAAGAGACATGTGCAAATATTAACATATAAACTATCAAATCTTCCACATCCTTTGTTTAAACAATAATAATTTCAGTCACTTTTCATTTAGAGTGCCAGGGAAATTGGAAGAACATAATGCAGAGTAATCATATAGTTTACAATTCTCTGTGTAGTTTTGAGCTTATAATTGAAATCAATGTATATAGTCTAGATCTTCTGAAGACTCAAGATGGCAGGCTGCCATCTGATAAGGCTCAATATGGTTTGGAAAAGTAAGATCAGTATTACAGTAAATATCAATCTATTCAGATCGCTAGTGCTAAGTATACTTTTATACTGATGTGATAGCTGGACACTCAATGCAGAAATGGAAAAAAAATGATTCAAGCTTTTGAAAACAAACACTACAGAAGTTTGCTAAGAATTAGTTATATAGAACACAAGAAAAATATATTCATCCAGTAGCAAATAAACAAACTTGCAAGTCTTCAAGAACCACTTTTGGCAGTGGTAAAATGGTGTAAACTTGTTTGGTTTGGACATGTAATGAGACACGACTCACTTTATACAAATTATTTTGTAAAAAACAGTTGAGAGTTGAAGGAGTATGGACAATGAAAATCCTGGATTGATAACATCAAAGGACGGTTTAAGCATGATGTTTCTACACTCTTCCAAATGACTGAGGATAGAGGGTATTTTGTGCTGATGTCTCCAGTGTGGCACCCCTACAACCCTGATGGGTTATGGGTCTCATTATTATAGCGCAAAAATTGCATCTGCGCATCCCATACCTTTCCAGAAACCAAATTGTGTCTAACTGGTTTTTAACTGGTGTTCCTTTTTTGGTCTTATTGTCTGCCCTATGATTTTTGCATATATCTTTCCTATCTGACTGAGTAGAGATATGTCTCTGTATGTCTCACACTTCCTTTTGTAGCCCTTGTTTTGTCATATGGATACAATTATTGCTTATAGGATTTATAGGAAAAGATGACACATGTGAAAACAATACCAATGATGAAGAAAATTGAAACTCAGACTGTGTATACACTCTTCAATAGATCTAATGTGAGAAAAGCTAAATTACACGACATTGCTATAGCAATGATCATTTTGACAATGATGTTGTTTCATTTAGGCCACTGAATTAAGTATGATGGCTTTCTCAATATTTTGCTGTTAATGCCTTAAGAATTACAATATTTTACTTGAATATTATGCTGAACAGGAACAGAAGATAATGACTTAATGCACAAACACTATATTGAGAAATTATAATAGCCAGAGTATTTGAGTAGAAATCGAAACGAAGGTTGCATTCTTTATTCTTTGTGATGGTCTTTGAAAATTAGCAGAACTGCAAAAAAATCTGCAGAGGCATTTCAATACACAAAACTTAAAACCATGAAAATTGCATCTTAGATACTGCTCATTTCACACAATCCCATTTGCATACTAAACCGATGGTTTAGTAAGCCGTAAAATATTTTTTCTCACAGTGCCCTCTGGAAAAAATCATGAGGATGAATCATACTCGGAAATCCGCTCTGTGCATGTATAGAAAATGTTGCTTTAGGCCATAAATTTCCTGTGAACAATTCTTTGGGAAACTCCCCAACATATACTCAATATTTTTGATTGGGGTGGAGAATGCTATAATATTGCCCATGCTACAACCTGAGCCTGAATTTTTAGCTCAGGGTACGAAGAATAGGATCAATGTCTTCTTTTTAGTTGTAGGAGGTGACTAAGGAAAGTTGGGGGATGTGCTGGCCTGTTACCTGTGAATAGGTCACTGTATGTCTTGCCTAAATTTTGATTTCTGTCAAATGGTCCCCACGGATGATGGAGGGCTGCAGGGCAGTGAACACTGCACCTTTGTCTTTTTCTGGAAAACTCCTAAGTGGTGGGAAATGCTAGGTGTGCGATCACTACAGATGAGTCAACAGATCTGATGGAAAATGATTAACTAGTCGGCACAGATGTAATTTGCAGCACTCCTGGCAGGACATAATAATCCTGGGATACTTACACACTAGAATGCCTCTCTTCAAGGACTAAACAAAAATTCATAAACTTCCCTTCACAATCATACTTTTAGGACAGCAAATCTATGCATTTGAGTGTCGGCACAGTTACTCAACTGAGGAGGACCTATGTTTTTGTCAGAAAGGTCTTAAGATGGACATTTACTATCAGACTGGACAGTAGCTTTCGTGGCGGTCAGCTGCACCTGGATGTCTTCTTCTTCAGAGTTCATCCTCAAACCACTGCTGGATCTCTCTTGTAGCAGGACCATGGTCCTATTAGATTCCCAGTAGGATGTAGTCCAAAGAATGGAAATGTGTTGTGTCTACATTTTATTTGCAGCAATGGACCCACACATCTGTCTTCTGCGAATACCTAGATGTGACAGGCTGGGAATTCACATTCCAATCCTTGTCCTGTAAAATGAACATCCAGTATAGACCCTACCTCCATTTTTATCCAAACCCAGTTCTATTAGTATTTTGTTGTCACAAGTTCCCCATCGAGGCCAGCACAGTGTAGTGGTGATGGGGCTTAGTTCAGCCATCAGGGACTGGAAACTAAGACTGGTCTGACAGTCCTACTCGAGCAGGACCATAGTTCGGCCCAAGTAAGAAGAGTGCTGAAGACGGAGGCAACCAGCCAAAAAGCGTACAGAAAATCAAGATGCCATGCACAAAACACAATGGAAACATGTCTGCATCTATAAACAGTTATGGTGCCTGCCCTGTGGCGGACGTTCAGGCAGGGACGGTGCCGGGCCCTATACCTCAGTTACTGGAAGTCCTTCTCAATTGCCCTGAGGAGCCAGGAGGCAAGGGAATAGAGCTACTGGCCAAACAAATGACCAATAAAAATAATGCACTGGAATGCTGAGGGTGTCAACAGTAAAAGAGATGGATACAGCAAAAAATTGAAACTTGAAAATGTCCTAAGTGAAGAACAAGTTAATGTATGCTGTATCCAAGAAACACACAGCAGCGATATAGCCTTCAAAATCAGAGGCTACCAGTGCTACCGGTCTGACAGAAAGGACAGGCGAAAGGGTAGAATTCTGACACTTGTTAAAAACAATATCAGCGCATGTCAGCTGGAAGTATATATAGAAGGGGCAGAATACTAGATGCTCCACCTAAAAACAGACTCACCAACCTTCTACTCGAGAGCATGGCACACCACCTCTACACCAGACCTGGCATTCCACTCACCAGACATGGAATGGAACATCACACGTGTCGTTGGAAAGCAGCTTGGGGGTAGTGACCACAGACCAGTATTTCTGGAAATCTACAATGATTTTACCAAGGACAGCAGCACGCTCACTAGGTGGAACTGTAAGAGGGCAGACTGGAAAATGTACCAGCATTTAACCAGTGTTCTAGCTAAGGACATGAACTTGGACAAAGACATCAATAGAGCAGTGAGTGAATTTAATAGATGTATACTACATGCTGCTAGTAAAACCATACCTAGGGGGGCACGAAAAACTACAAACACTACTGGAATGACGAACTGGAAAAATTGCAAAATGAGATGGAAACATCAAGACAGCAGGTTGAGAACAGACCTAGCCATGAACATCATAACAAGTATCAGTAAACAAAGGCTAAATTTCAAAGAGCCAAGTTACAAGCCAGACGGAGCAGCTGGAAAGAAAAAACAGGGTCACTCAACCTAGAAAGAGATACTAGGAAATTATGGACACTTGTGAAACAACTAAATGACAAAGGTACATGGAGAAATATCAGGATCACACAAAGATAGAAACATTTTAACAGGTAAACATGCAGCTGATTACTTTGCAGAAGACAATAACGTCAAAGTTAGCCCAGACAAACAACAGGAGGTTTGAGAGAACCAGCAAAACATTGGACAAGGCGAACCTATACCAGAAGTCATGGAGGCACCAATTACAATGAAAGACCTGGAGCATGCAATATTCAAATTGAAAATGAAAAAGTCCCCTGGAGCTGATGGAGTGTCCAATGAAATGATTAGAAACCTGGGAATTGCAGCAAGAGCAAAGCTACTGCAGATCTTTAACACAAGCTGGTCCACAGGTAATGTACCACAGGCGTGGAGAGAAGCAATAATGATACCACTCCTCAAATCAGGAAAAGATGGCAACACAGTCTCCAACTACAGGCCCATCAGCCTCACAAGCTGTCTATGAAAAACAATGGAATGCATTATCAATCTTAGGATGCAGTGGTACCTTGAAAGTGAAAACCTTCTGGTATCACAGCAAGCAGGTTTCAGACAGTGCTACTCTACTGAAGATCAGGCAACCTACCTCTCCCAAGAGATTGAGGATGCCTTCCAAGATAAGAAACTGGTACTAGCCGCATGGATAGACCTCAGGAAAGCATTTGATAAGGTCTGGAAAGAAGGGCTCTTCAAGAAATTGCAAAATTACAGGGTTAGCTCAAGAATGTACAAATGGGTAAAATCATACCTGCATAATAGAAGAGCCAGGGTACAATTAGATGGTCGCAAGAGCAAGAAAGTCCTACTGTGTCATGGAGTCCCCCAGGGAGGAGTCCTGTCACCCACACTTTTCTTGGTTTACATCAATGACCTAGTTGCTGAACTACCACACGGGATCAAAGTGGTAATGTATTCTGACGACCTGGTGATCTGGTGCACGGAAGAAAATGCGACAGTGGCCACTAAACAAATACAAAGAGCTATTGATGCTCTAACCTTATGGGGAAATAGATGGTGCGTCAGCATTAACACAGATAAGTGCAGCACTACACTCTTTACCATCTCACCAAAACAAAAAGCCGGTCATATCAAGATAGGCGTAGAGCTCTTGAAAGAAGACAAACAACCCACATGCCTCAGAGTTACTTTTGATGATAAGCTGACATGGAAGCAGTACATAAACAAAGCAACAACAAAAGCCATGAGGAAGTTATCTATCCTGAGATACAATCAGAACACCAACAGAACACCAACAAATTCTGCAATAATTATGATGCAGAAATCCAGGCAATTAGTGTGGCAGTTAATAAACTGCTGAACTCCAACTCTGGCCTACAGCCTGTGGTATTCCTGACAGATGCAAGGTCAGTGCTTCAAGCTCTCCAGTCTGGAAAACTAACAGAGTTTAAAAATCTACTTAGCGAATTCCGTACAGTATAGGGTAACCATGCAGTAGATACCCTCTCACTGTGGAATACCAGGAAATGAAAAAGCAGACCAACTGGCTAAGGAAGGTACTGCAGAAGACCAACCAGATATACCAATCACCTACCATCAGAAAAAACAGATGATAAAGTCAATAAGAAAGCCACAAACGCCAACACAAGATGACTATCACATTATGAACAGATCAGAACAAGTTATAATTCTACGTCTCAGAACAGGACACAACTGACTCCGCAGTCACATGTATGCAAAGTTCAAGATTGGCAACACGGCCATGTGTACAGGCAGCACAAAGTGCCAAATATATACTTCAAGAGTGTTCTGAGCATGAAACGCTGAGGCAGACATATTGGCCAGAGGAAACAACACTGGAATCTAAACTCTATGGGACACTGTATGAACTACAAAAGACCGTGAGTTTTATTCAGGAGACAGAATTACAGATATAGACATGTTTCAAGTGAACGAAAGAAGAAGAAGATGATAAGGTGACATGGAAGCAGCACATAAACAAAGCAACAACAAAAGCCAGGAGCAAGTTAGCTATCCTGAGAAAACTAAGTAGAACCACATGTGGAGCCAGTGGGAATATACTCAGTAAAGTTTACCAGCAAGGTATAAGACCACACCTGTAATATGGTTCATCTGTGTGGTGTCCTGTATCAAACACCACATTACAAGATCTAAATAAAGTGCAAAACCAGGCACTTAGAATAATGTTAGGAGCAATGAAATCAACACCCATAGCAGAGATGCAGAAAATGGGAAGAATGCAAACACTTGGCGAATGCAGAGAAACAAAAGTACTAATTCAAGCAGAAAAGTTTCAGTGTATGCCAAGTCATCCATTGAAGGAAAGATTCCAAAATCTAGCAATGGTGCGACTGAAAAGAAGCAGCTTTATCCATCAAGCTAAACGACTCTGTAGACAACTTACAGACCTACCTGAAGTTGACAGTCCCTTAAGGTCTGTACCAGAACAAACCCCTTGGGGTGAAAGGCATGGAATGCCAATATACACTCATACCCATGTGAAAAGAATACTAAGCGAGGACGAACAGAATAATGTGCAGTAAAGGACAGTCACCCTCATTTTCCTGGATGAGGAATATCCACAAGATATATGGGTCAGAGTATACACAGATAGGTCAGAACAGAATGCAGTGAGGAATAGTGGTGCAGGTGTATATATAGAATATCCACACAAGCCTAGAGATACAATCAGAACACCGACAGGAAAATTCTGCAATAATTATGATGCAGAAATCCAGGCAATTAGTGTGGCAGCTAAAAAACTGCTGAACTCCAACTCTGATCTACAGCCTGTTGTATTCCTGACAGATGCAAGGTCAGTGCTTCAAGCTCTCCAGTCTGGAAAACTAACAGACTTGAAAAAAACTACTTAGTGAATTGTCTTACCAGTATAGGGTAACCATGCAGTGAATACCCTCTCACTGTGGAATACCAGGAAATGAAAAAGCAGACCAACTGGCTAAGGAAGGTAATGCCAAAGACCAACCAGATGTACCAATCACCGACCATAAAAAAACATATGATCAAGTCAATAATAAAGCCACAAACACAAGATGACTATCACATTATGAACAGATCAGAACAAGTTATAATTCTACGTCTCAGAACAGGACACAACTGACTCCACAGTCACATGTATACAAAGTTCAAAATTAGCAACACAGCCATGTGTACATGTGGACAGGCTGCACAGAGTGCCAAACATATACTTCAAGAGTGTTCTGAGCATGAAATACTGAGGCATACATATTGGCCAGAGGAAACAACACTGGAATCAAAGCTCTATGGGACACTATATGAACTACAAAAGACAGTGAGTTTTATTCAGGAGACAGAATTACAGATATAGATATGTTTCAAGTGAACGAAAGAAGAAGAAGAAGTCACAAGTTAAGTTTCAATTTTCCTATATATTTCATGTTAGTCCTAAATTATTTTGAAGGCAAATAAATTCGAAACAAATTCATATAGCCTATTTTTTTGTTCATTATAAATAGCACACTGTTGACAATTTTAACTATCCAACGTCATGGATTCCTGTGTAACACCAATCAAAATAATGGCTGCCGTGACGTCACATCCGACAATCACTTGAGTTCAAATCTAGACACCGATGAAATTATGCATAATCTGTTTGTTTTCCAATTTACATATTTTTTCAATTTCCTATTATTTGTGGTGAGCGATCAGTATTTCTGCCCACTACACACGGAGCGAGGTGCGCGCACACATTAGAAATATTATTCCTAAACTTACTCTTCTTCTTCTTCAGCGTTCATTCTCAAACTCCCGCTGGATATCCTTTGCAGGACCATGGTCCTACTAGATTTCCAGCAGGATGTAGTCCAGAGAACAGAAATGCGTTGTGTCACCATTTTATTTGCGCCAATGGCCAGACACATCCATCTTCTGCAGAAACTTACTCTAAGTACTTACCTGTAAGCATGCCAAATCACACAACAAAGGTCAGGTAACACCTCGAAACTAGAACAAAGGTCACAGTGGAGAACTATGCTGTACTTGAGCCGGGTCTATCTCTGATTAATACTATTTACTGTATTTTATTTACTATTATTATTTTAGAAGTGTCCGTGTATGCCTACAGACTTGATTGAGGTATCGTAGAATTACAATTGTCAATGGATACACACGTGATATGGCACTAATTTGACATTTTGCCCACATACCAAGACTTGGCCTAACAATTAACAGTAGGCTAACAGGTAATATTTAACTGTACATACAAGTTTAATACGACCTAGAACACTACTCAAGTGACTCAACTCAAATTTTTGACAATGGTTGTTAATCTAATGTTATTTAAAGTTGCACCTACTTGCTCAGCGAGTTAAATGCATTTACAACATTCTGGATAAAAACTTGTAAGCCCATCTCACGCTTTGTGCACTTTAATGTAAGTCTGTAGACGAAATGTCTGCAAACATAACTTAAATCATGCCTCATTTCACTTCATATTTCTGGATCTGGATAACATGTAACATGTATACATGTCACCGGAAGTTTGCTTTCAAAACAAAACAACAGTAATCTCCCTCATTTTGAGGAACATTTTATCATCATAATTTGCTATGCAACTTTTTGTTCCCTAAAATATAGGTCTACCTCTCATGTTGAGGTACATTCCTTTCAATAGCGAACGTCAGTTCAATTTGGTTAGGCTTATATCAGAGCTTTACAATCATCAAAAATTAGAAGTCGCGATTCTGGTAATCCGGTAATGACGACCTCCAGTTACAAAGTGCTATTAAATAGTAGGCTACTATTTATCGGCCCAATGGGGGGTAATGTAGGCTTACGCCAGCAACAAGGCGTGGACCCCATTGGGCATAGTGAGACACGTAGAAAACCATGGTCAACCACTGCATCGTACTTCACTTCCAGTCGTCTCGATTCGTCTTGCCACTGGTTTCAAATGAGGTCCGACAAGAGAGTGAGGGCGACGTTTTGCACAACTCCTCACTTTAATCAAAATCTCCAGTGCAAGTCATTTTCACATCCACGAAAATTCACCCGAAGGGAAAAGATTTCCCACTGACTCTAGGAGCATGGAATGTACGCACACTCCTCAACAATGACTCTAATACAAATAGACCGATTCGAAGAACTGTCCTGATTGGGAGAGAGTTAGCAAAGTACCATATTGACATAGCAACTCTGAGTGAAACGCGACTTGCTGGAGTCGGTCAGCTCTGCGAAAGAGTTGCAGGCTATACATTCTTTTGGAGCGAACGAGATATTGAGGAAAGACGTGAAGCAGGAGTAGGCTTCGCCATTAAAACAACACTCGTTGGCAAACTAGCAGGCCCACCAAAGGCAATAAATTACCGCCTCGTGACAGTACAAGTCCTCCTGCTCTCTGGTAAAAAATATGCAACAATCATCAGTGCGTATGCACCAATGCTGACAAATCCAGAAGTAAAAGATAAGTTGTGGCGAACATGACCTCCTCATTACAAACACCATATTTCAACTCCCAATCCAAAACCGGACCTCCTGGATGCACCCTCGATCAAAACACTGGCATCTTATAGATTATATACTTGTAAGAAGGAAGGACCGCCAAGATGTTCGAGTGACAAAATCCATGTGCGGTGCAGACTGCTAGACTGACCATCGTCTTATTGTGTCACAACTAAGAATTCGCATCCAGCCTGCTAGATTCCCACAGGGAAGCAAAGCAAAGAAACGTATAGACGTCAGTAAGCTATCAAATGTAAACACACTTCCATAGACAGTCCCTTTGGTTGAATGTCTGAAATCTGCACTACTAGAGCAAGATGTAGATACGAACTGGACATATCCGAGTAAGCAAATTTATGACACTGCTACTGAGGAATTAGGTCATTATATCAAGAAACAAAACGACTGGTTTGATTTTTCTTCTTCTTTCGTTCACTTGAAACATGTCTATATCTGTAATTCTGTCTCCTTAATAAAAACTCACTGTCTTTTGTAGTTCATACAGTGTCCCATAGAGCTTTGATTCCAGTGTTGTTTCCTCTGGCCAATATGTCTGCCTCAGCGTTTCATGCTCAGAACACTCTTGAAGTATATGTTTGACACTCTGTGCTGCCTGTCCACATGGCCGTGTTGCCAATCTTGAACTTTGTATACATGTGACTGCGGAGTCGGTTGTGTCCTGTTCTGAGACGTAGAATTATAACTTGTTCTGATCTGTTCATAATGTGATAGTCATCTTGTGTTAGCGTTTGTGGCTTGATCATCTGTTTTTTCTGATGGTAGGTGATTGGTATATCTGGTTGGTCTTCGGCAGCACCTTCCTTAGCCAGTTGGTCTGCTTTTTCATTTCCCGGTATTCCACAGTGAGAGGGTATCCACTGCATGGTTACCCTATACTGGTAAGACAATTCGCTAAGTAATTGTTTCATATCTGTTAGTTTTCCAGACTGGAGAGCTTGAAGCACTGACCTTGCATCTGTCAGGAATACCACAGGCTGTAGGCCAGAGTTGGAGTTCAGCAGTTTTTTAGCTGCCACACTAATTGCCTGGATTTCTGCATCATAATTATTGCAGAATTTTCCTGTCGGTGTTCTGATTGTATCTCTAGGCTTGTGTGGATATTCTATATATACACCTGCACCACTATTCCTCACAGCATTCTGTGCTGACCCATCTGTGTACACTCTGACCCATATATCTTGTGGATATTCCTCATCCAGGAAAATGAGGGTGACTGTCCTTCGCTGCACACTGTTCTGTTCGTCCTCGCTTAGTATTCCTTTCACATGGGTCTGAATGTATATTGGCATTCCATGGCTTTCACTCCACGGGGTTTGTTCTGGTACAGACCTTAAGGGGCTGTCAACTTCAGGTAGGTCTGTAAGTTGTCTACGGAGTCGTTTAGCTTGATGGATAAAGCTGCTCCTTACTGGTTTGATGAGAATGATAATACAATCAAAGACATGTTTGACGAAAAACACCACCTTTTAAACGCATTCTTAAATATCAGTGTCTAAAAAAGACGCATTCAATTGCAAACGGAAAATAATTCAAAATAAACTACACCATATGAGGGACTCATGGCTGAATAAGAAAGCAGATGAGATACAAAGATTTGCAGACACCAACGACTTGAGAAACTTCTATGATGCACTTAAAATGTTATATGGTCCAACCTCATCAGGATCATCAGGTTCGAGAGAACCAGCAAAACATTGGACAAGGTGAACCTATACCTGAAGTCATGGAAGCACCAATCACAATGAGAGAACTGGAGCATGCAATATCCAAATTGAAAATGAAAAAGTCCCCTGGAGCTGATGGAGTGTCCAATGAAATGATTAGAAACCTGGGAAGTGCAGCAAGAGCAAAGCTACTGCAGATCTTTAACACAAGCTGGTCCACAGGTAATGTACCACAGGCGTGGAGAGAAGCAATAATGATACCACTCCTCAAATCAGGAAAAGATGGCAACACAGTCTCCAACTACAGGCCCATCAGCCTCACAAGCTGTCTATGTAAAACAATGGAACGCATTATCAATCTTAGGATGCAGTGGTACCTTGAAAGTGAAAACCTTCTGGTATCACAGCAAGCAGGTTTCAGACAGTGCTACTCTACTGAAGATCAGGCAACCTACCTCTCCCAAGAGATTGAGGATGCCTTCCAAGAAAAGAAACTGGTACTAGCAGCATGGATAGACCTCAGGAAAGCATTTGATAAGGTCTGGAAAGAAGGGCTCCTAAAGAAATTGCGAAATTGCAGGGTTAGCTCAAGAATGTACAAATGGGTAAAAGCATACCTGCATAATAGAAGAGCCAGGGTACAATTAGATGGTCGCAAGAGCAAGAAAGTTCTACTGCGTCATGGAGTCCCCCAGGGAGGAGTCCTGTCACCCACACTTTTCTTGGTTTACATCAATGACCTAGTTGCTGAACTACCACATGGGATCAAAGTGGCAATGTATGCTGACGACCTGGTGATCTGGTGCACAGAAGAACATGCAACAGTGGCCACTAAACAAATACAAAGAGCTATCGATGCCCTAACCTTATGGGCTAATAGATGGTGCGTCAGCATTAACACAGATAAGTGCAGCACTACACTCTTTACCCTCTCACCAAAACAAAAAGCTGGTCATATCAAGATAGATGGAGAGCTCTTGAAAGAAGACAAACAACCCACATACCTCGGAGTTACTTTTGATGATAAGCTGACATGGAAGCAGCACATAAACAAAGCAACAACAAAAGCCAGGAGGAAGCTAGCTATCCTGAGAAAACTAAGTGGAACCACATGGGGAGCCAGTGGAAATATACTCAGTAAAGTTTACCAGCAAGGCATAAGACCACACCTGGAATACGGTTCAGCTGCGTGGTGTCCTGCATCAAACACCACATTACAAGATCTAGATAAAGTGCAAAACCAGGCACTTAGAATAATGTTGGGAGCAATGAAATCAACACCCATAGCAGAGATGCAGAAAATGGGAAGAATGCAAACACTTGGCGAACGCAGAGACACAAAAGTACTAATTCAAGCAGAAAAGTTTCAGTGTATGCCAAGTCATCCAATGAAGGAAAGATTCCAAAATCTAGCAATGGGACGACTGAAAAGGAGCAGCTTTATCCATCAAGCTAAACGACTCCGTAGACAACTTACAGACCTACCTGAAGTTGGCAGCCCCTTAAGGTCTGTACCAGAGCAAACCCCGTGGAATGAAAGCCATGGAATGCCAATATACATTCAGACCCATGTGAAAGGAATACTAAGCGAGGACGAACAGAACAGTGTGCAGCGAATGACAATCACCCTCAGTTTCCTGGATGAGGAATATCCACAAGATATATGGGTCAGAGTGTACACAGATGGGTCAGCACAGAATGCTGTGAGGAATGGAGGTGCAGGTGTATATATAGAATATCCACACAAGCCTAGAGATACAATCAGAACACCGACAGGAAAATTCTGCAATAATTATGATGCAGAAATCCAGGCAATTAGTGTGGCAGCTAAAAAACTGCTGAACTCCAACTCTGACCTACAGCCTGTGGTATTCCTGACAGATGCAAGGTCAGTGCTTCAAGCTCTCCAGTCTGGAAAACTAACAGACTTAAAAAAACTACTTAGCGAATTGTCTTACCAGTATAGGGTAACCATGCAGTGGATACCCTCTCACTGTGGAATACCAGGAAATGAAAAAGCAGACCAACTGGCTAAGGAAGGTGCTGCCGAAGACCAACCAGATATACCAATCACCTACCATCAGAAAAAACAGATGATAAAGTCAATAAGAAAGCCACAAACACCAACACAAGATGACTATCACAATATGAACAGATCAGAACAAGTTATAATTCTACGTCTCAGAACAGGACACAACCGACTCCGCAGTCACATGTATACAAAGTTCAAGATTGGCAACACGGCCATGTGTACATGTGGACAGGCAGCACAGAGTGCCAAACATATACTTCAAGAGTGTTCTGAGCATGAAACGCTGAGGCAGACATATTGGCCAGAGGAAACAACACTGGAATCAAAACTCTATGGGACACTGTATGAACTACAAAAGACAGTGAGTTTTATTAAGGAGACAGAATTACAGATATAGACATGTTTCAAGTGAACGAAAGAAGAAGAAGAAAATCAGGATCTTTTCCACTTCTCAATGCAAATGAAACACAACTAATCATAGAAAAAGATAAAAATCCTGCAGCGCTGGGTAGAACACTTTGAGAACATTTTGAATAACCCATTATCAATACATGAAGAGGCTATCAACCGGCTACCGCTGGTTCCTCTCAATGAAATGCTAGGTGACATCCCTACTTTAGAGGAGACGTAAAGCAGTTTATCAGTTTTCTAGTGGAAAAGCACCTGACTCCGACTCAATACTAATCGAAATATACAAAGATGGTGGTAAAAAGACTTCACATAATTTTCCAACATGGAAAAGCGAAACAATTCCTCAAAATTTCAAGGATGCAACTATTATACACCTGTATAAACGTAAAGGGAACCGCCAGTCCTGTAGCAACCATCGTGGTATCTCTCTACTGCCCATGCTGGAAAGATATTTGCTAGAATCCCTTTGAACCATCTTACATCTCACCTTAATGAAGGATTATTACCCGAAAGCCAATTTGGTTTCAGAAAAGAACGTGGAACAACTGATATGGTCTTTGCTGAAAGACAGCTACAAGAAAAATGTCAAGAGCAACACTGTGACCTGTATACAGCATTCATAGACTTGACAAAAGCATTTGACATAATACGTAGAGAGGGTCTGTTGAAGATTCTGGCAAAATATGGATGTCCACATTCTTGTAGAACCTCTTTTGTGCATTTTATAATTTGCGTTGAGCATGTCTCCATATTCTTTCCATGAGTTGATTTTGGCAGTTTTAATGACTTTCTTGGCATTTGTTTTTGCTGTCTTGTATTATATGCAATCTACTTAGTTTTTGCTTTTGACCCATTTCTTATATTTGTGTTTCTTTTCTTTTGTGACTTTTCTGATTTCTTCACACTATTGTTCTTGTATCCGCATGCTTCTCCTGCTGCTTGTGTTATAGCGTCTTTGAATAGTTTCCATTCTTCTTCTGTTGTTGTAGTATCTACTGGTAATTTTTCTGTGATTTAAATGCGTATTGCTCACGTACCGTGTCGTCCTTAAGCTTGTGTATTTTAATTGTTGTTGGTTTGTTATTGTCTTTCTTCTTTCAGTTTGTTTTTTACAGCTACTATTACTGTTTTATGGTCGGTGTCTATACACATGTTTGGTATGGATCTTGCGTCTGATATTTTTCTTTTGTTGGTTCTTCTTATTAATATAAAGTCTATCTGGCTTTTGCAGTCTAAATCGTTCCACTTGTACCAGGTGTGCACTTGGGATTCTCTGTGCTTGAAGAATGTGTTAGTTATTTATAATAAATAAGTTGTTCTGAATACACATTTCAATTAATCTGTAGCCGTTGTCATTTATCTCAATGTCATTTCCTTTCGGAGAGCTGCTAGAAAGTCACGGATAGACCAAGATCCGTCTGCAGTCGTCATTTCATGTCCGAATTGTCCAAGGACATTTACAGCTCGAATAGGGCTCATTAGCCATCTTCAAACTCAATATCACACCTGGGTGTTGCCGGGACCCGAAAGGGGAGCAAAGAATAGCAACACTGTTTACCTTCCACGCATGTCGTAAAAGGCGACTAAGGAGGTTATGGGATCGAGTTGGCTGTCCCATCCCATATAGGGTAAATGACCCAAAGCCACGCTGAAGTCAGATGTGTCAGGTCGAAAGGCGCAGATATCGCAGCAATTCTGTAAACCCTGACACAACGCATTCCGTTCTCCGGACTACATCCTGCTAATCTGCAGGAGTTTGAAAACGAACGCAGAAGAAGAAACTCATAATCAAGGACATAACTCTAAATTGAATTTTCAAAAGTGGATGTAACAAAGGTCATCATCACTTGTGATGGACGAACAATAATATCCTCAAGGAATGTTTCAAATTAATCCTTTCCTGCTGGTGTTCTTGTACGCCACATAAAATCGGCCAAGTATGTTTTGAGGTGTTGTCTGGCTGTTCCGCGATGTTTTTTATTTCTCCATTTGGCGCTACCTCACATTCTCTCAACCGTTTCCGTGTGTACCCCCGTTTCTGTATATACGAAATTGTATATGTAGTTTACTCGATAATGCTAAAAACCTGTTGCTTCGATATCTGCACTCTTGTAGCCTTCCCACGAGTCGGAGTAGATCGTAGATCACACTTCCACATTAGCTTGCAAGAACCATTACGCTTTTGTAACCATCTTCATGCCATCGAGCACAGACACCCACTCCTGTGGCCACACACTTCAACAGCGATTGTCATCATGGTGCTTTTGATATTCAGGTCACCGCCATCAGATCTTGCACCGCCGATGATAGATATAGGTATGTTATAGAAAATCGTCTCATTTTTGAATTGGATACGGTACACTCAAGCCTTTTGGACTCAATTCCGACCACTCTTATGTTTTGTACTGGGTTGATGTGGTCTTTGTCTCATCTTTTTGTTCGTTTCGTTTCCACATATATTTACGTTTTACTTTCTGACCTTCCGGCATGTCATTTCCATTGGATGTTGTGATAATTTTTCCATTCATCGTCTTTTGATGTTTTGTTTGTGTCTTGATAAAGACCTTTTGGTTGAAAGGTTGAATGTGATTTATGTATTGTAATTTGTATGATTTCTTGTGTGTGCATCATTACCTACTAGTTTTAGCTATAGTCTGTCGTGTCTCATTGAAGCGATATATAAGTTTTGCACATAGCGCTTATTAGCCATTTACAAGCTCATAACAAAGGACATAATTTGAACTGAATTTTCAAAAGTGGATTAACAAATGGTCATCACCACTTGTAATGGAAAAAAACACAATATTAATTCTTTGGAAAAACTAGCCATTGACTATGCAGCATGTTGTTGAGGCATCCAATTGTCTGAAGGGTTTCTGAGGTAGAAGATAGAAAGCAAGTATATTCTGCTCTTGCCCCTACAGATCAATTATCGGTCAAATCAGCCATGAAAGATGCTGCGATTTGAGGGTTTCTCAGTCCATTTATAATTTTTACACTGACCTGCTTCCTCACCGCCTGCCAAGATGCAAAAGGCCACCATCAATATACAATAAGCTGTTTACTCTGCAGATTTGCTACATATCTTTTTCAACTACTTCAAACCTTCAGAGTCTATCCTGATCTGTTCTCAATATAAAAATAACTAAATATAATTATTTCTTCCTTCTTAAATTGTGGATGGCAGTCTTTTTGGTTGCATGGCTGAATTGAGTTCCATTTCATGTCCATGGAGCCTGTTGATGATGGACTTTACTTTCTGGAAATGATTCAGTGTCTTCTATCTGTTGCTGCAATGTTACTCCCAGTTTGGCTAGGAAATTAGCCTGATTTGTGAATGCTTTGGAATCCATTGGAGAATTACTTTTTCTTCAATGTTTGAGCTTGAGTGATTTTAAGAAGTTCAGATGGAATGTGGTTGTGCTTCAAAGGGCTTGTAAGAGATTTAGTATCAGTCAATGACCACTATTCTGGCTTCCTCCAGGTAGGTTGAAACGAGCAGCAAAAGTGTTGCTTGTCTTTTTTTTTTACAGATATGTTGAAGTCTTTTAGTAAGCACTATGAAATTTGAAGAGGAGGAAAAAACTATCAGTATCATGGGTAGCATTACCATTCTGATGAGAATATCAAACATCACAAATACATTAAAAAAAATAGATATCAGAATAGCAATCAACACTTGAGATGTTTACATGGTTCATATGGGTGATGACTTGACTTCACTACAAGACAAGAGAATATGAGTAATTAAACACCACAGCAAGCAAATCTGTCTATCTATCTATACGCTGTGGCCCTTGTTTGCCTTGCTGTGTCAGGGGTGGAAGAGTTCTCTGGAGATGGCCTTGTGTGTTGTATGTAATCTTGTTCCTGTGGCTTCTTTGATTTCTGTGATCCATCTTTTACATGGTCTGCCTCTGGCGCTATAGCAAGCAAATGTCATGTGAATTTGCCATGGTTCTTGCATGGGGTAAGAAGCATTATGTAAACTAGCAGCTGGCTATTTGAAACAACTTTCCATAAAAAACTCTAGTGGTTGGAAAATATACATTTTGACTCATGACAAAGTGGACAACAGTAGTGTGGATCCCAAGGTTTTGTGTGGTACAGTCAGTCACTAAGGCTCAGTAAAGCATAGTGGTGTGCTAGAAGAAGAATACTCATATAAAAGAAGTATGAAAAAGCAAAAATAAAGCATTCAACATTTGATGAGAAAAATTTTATTACAGCACAACAATCCCAATTTTACGAAACAAATAAATATAGCAAATATACATATAAGCAACGTGTCACAAGAAGCAGACTATTTTTGCACATGCTGTGATTTAAAACTCTTTAAAATAAAAAAAATTTAATAATAATATAACAAAATTCCCCATCATCCAACTACAGTGGAATCTATAAATCCTTTTATAACAAATGTCCCTATTTAACAACACTTTTCAAAATCCCCAATTATATTTATTCGTTATTGTTTGTATTGTATATAGCAAATATCTGTTATTACATACATATTTCGGGGGTCTGGACCAAGTTGTTATAATGGGATATTACTGTATTAGGGTATTCATAAGTAATGCGATAATAAGTCTTAAAGAACACTGATAAGTTTGGTTTTTTTTTAAGGTATAAGGTGGCAACAGAAAAAAACTGGTCTTAATAGGGGGTCACAGGCACACAAAAAAAGGTTCACAACCACTTGTTTGAAAGTACTGTCACAGAAAGCTTATTTATGATTTGTTGTTTCAATTTTATTTAACATCCCGTAAGCTTGAGGTCCAGAAAAGTGTAGTTATAAATGTTTGCAACATTTTAAACTCAATGTTGTATCATTATATTTCTAACAAGCACAATTCCATTGCTTACTACAGAAACTAAAATCTTTTCAGATAGAAACATACCCAAACTGTTATACCAATTAATGCCCCATTTTAAAAGACAGAATATCTAAAAACAAGAAACATATTCATATAAATTAATTTTTACTGAACTACAATAACAGTTTTCATAAGATAGAACCAAAAACAAAACAAAAAAATGCAACAATCATAGCTTCTCACTTCCTTCTTCTTGAATAACTTAAGATATAAAAAGCCAAATAATACAAAAGAAAAGAAATAACACAAATAACATTACAAAGAGTTGATTTCACTCAAGTCACAAGTGGTTGTCTGTCTGCTGCACTTATAGGCAAGAGCACACAATCATTGTAGCAGCAAATAAGCAGACAATATGTACATAAACAGGATTTATCACATAACACACATTTTGAGACATGTCATCTGGTAGGTTCTATTAGATCTACTTTTCTTCACACCATTCATTTTCTTTCCTCACCTGAAAAATAAACAAGGACAATTTAGAAAATTCATTTTTCTTATATACTTCATAATTAAAATAAAATTGAGATAAAAAATATACAAAGACAGAACTAAGAGAAATGTGCAGAGGTTATAAAATGTGGGTCAGTCAGTGGTCTTACTCGGATGTTGGTGTCCAGCCATGCTTATTTTTGAAACTATTTAAGCCACCACTACCCCTCTCCCCCTCGATATCAAGAAGCTGGCCTACCTGGGGCAAGTACATTGTATAAATCCTGTCCTATTCATTGAAATTAATGCATTTACCTTGTGACATTGAGAGCTGCATGAATGATTCTTTGTTTAGCAGTAGGACACAATACACGAGTCCTTGATTCCTATGGTTTTAAATGTATAAATGAGACAGATGTAAGTTATTCTTGTGTTTTCTTCAGAGCTTATTCTAAAACTCCCAAAAGAGGACAATGGTCCTATTAGAATTCCAGAATGGATGTAGTCCAGAGAATGGCAACGTGTTGTGTTATTTATTTGTGTCAATATTTGTACACATATATCTTCGAGACTAGCAGTGCAGAACAGTATGGTTGTAACATACAGCAAGCTAACTAGCGATATGGCTATAGACATCCACAGTTCAGTAGAAAACAAAAAACACTAAACACATTAGTTATTACCAAAGTCAGATGTGTTGGGTCATTATCACAAATAAAACAGTGACGCAACACATCTACAATACATCATGCTAGAAATCTAGCAGGATCAAAGTTCTGCTGTTTGAGAACAAACACTTGAAAAATATATACTGATCTTATTTTACATGTGTATAGTTGTAAAAAGGGCATGTACTAGGAGACATTTTCCATGATGTAGTTTACTGTGTGCTTGTATTTGCTGATTATATGAATGCCACATCAATATTCAAACTAATCTGATCCCTGGGTTAGTTATGGTGGGGGTGAAGAGCCTATAATTCCAAAGTCATTTGTTAATTATAGCTGTAGAATATCACAATTAGCTGATAAGAGGAAATAGCTGCTTCTTCTTCGTTCTCAAACTCCTGGAGAGTAGCATGATGTAGTCCAAAGAGCAGAATGCACTGTGTCATGGTTAACAGATTAGTTGTGTGATATCTGCACCGTTCGGCATGACACATCAGACTTCAGGGTCACTTTGAACCTAAATGGGATTGGACAGCCAAATCCACCACAAAACTCATTAACATCCCATTATGACATACATAGAAGGTAAACAAAGTACTGCTAACTTTTTAGTATTGTTCACTCCTCTTTTGGGTTTTGGCAACATGTTGGCGAGAGAAAATAGCACTGCAGATTTTCCTTGCTTTTATAGATCAAAAGAAAGTGTTCAAACAAATAAATAGAGTGTCCGTGTGTTGCCGGGCCCGAAAGGGGAGCAAAGAATAGCAACACTGTTAACCTTCCACGCATGTCGTAAAAAGCGACTAAGGAGGTTATGGGATGGAGTTGCTGTCCCATCCCATATAGGGTCAGTGACCTAAAGCCATGCTGAAGTCAGATGTGTCAGGCCAAAAGGCGCAGATATCACAGCAATGTAAACCATGACACAACGCATTCCGTTCTCTGGACTACATCCTGCTAATCTGCAGGAGTTTGAGAACGAACACAGAAGAAGAAGAAATAAATAGAGAACTAGTCTGGAGTATGCTTGAAAATTATGGAATAAAAAGACCATTACTTGACTGTCTAAGAGCCATATACAAAGATAGTGGAATTCAGTTAGAACAAGTGAAAACTTACTGAGTGGTATTTAGTCACATCAAGTGTCGTTTGTTGTCGGGACACATGGAGGGGGGCTGGGCTATACCAACAATATTTACCTTCCATGCATATCATAAGAGGCAACTAAGAAGGCTAAGGGGTGAAGTTAGCTGCCCCATCCCATATAGGGTCAATGTGGCTCAGGAAACCATACTAAAGTATCATGTATCAGACCAAAAGCGCAGACATCACAGCAAAGCTGTAAACCATGACAAAATGAACTATATTCTCTGAACTAAATCTTGCTAAGATGCAGAAGGTTGAGAACGAATGCAGAAAAAGAAGTAACATCAGGACTTAGACATGGGTATGTCCTATCACTATTATTGTACATTATTCATAGGGATAGTAATGTCAAGACAGCCAAATAACTTAACAGAACTACTCTTTGCTGACGATCAGTGCCAATTACACTAAGTGAAAATCTGCAAGATCACATAAATCTATCGAATGAAAGATGCCTCCATCACAACACAAAGATAAATACAGAAAAAAGAAAAGTAATGTCTATAGGTAGAGAACACAATACAATAAACATAAAAGATCAATTACTGAAACAAATGCAGAAATTTAACCTTAGGCATACTGTGTTTACAATAATGCAATTTTGCAACTACAGAGGTTATGGGATTGAGTTGGTTATCACATCAAATATGAGGTTAGTGACCCAAAGTCATGCTGAAGTCAGAAGTGTCAGACCAAAAGGCGCAGATATCACAGCAATGCTGTAAACCATGACACAACCCTTTCCGTTCTCTGGACTACATCCTGCTAATCTGCAGGAGTTTCAGAACGAACGCAGAAGACTAGAACTGGCAAACATAAAAAAACTTGATACATCACTCTACAATGGCTGCCCGCCTATTGTGGTATCACTGAAAATGGGGGAGCTGATGCCCTGGCAAAAGTAGGGGGTAAAATGGAAAAATTCAGCTAATGTGAGGCCAAATATAAATCCGCAACCATTATACAGTGGAAGAAATATATGGATATTGATCAGAAACTAGACCATGTACACAAACTTCATAGGCAGCAACAGACCATCATCTTTCGACTTAAAACTGGCCACTGCAAACTACAGGGCCAACTATACCAGGTCAGGGTAGCCCACACAAATGAATGTCCATGCGGAACAGACCCCTGAACATATACTTCAAAACTGTCCAGATTACAAAGAATACTGCGAGGAAAGACATAGCCACACTAGACTGAACTGAAGCAATCGCTCTGACTTGGAAAAGACTGGAACATTGGAAGGGTTAGTTATGTTTTATGTTTGTTAGTTTTATGAAATATGTGTTATGTTTGTTAGTTATGTTTTATGAAATATTGGAAGGGTTAGTTATGTTTTAACTAATCATAACCCTAAATATAATTATATTAAAATTAATAAATGACAAACATAAACTGATAAACATAGGCAAGGGAAATAATCACACAGGTAGGCACTAATTGGCGTAACAGAGGTTGGACTGCAAACATAGTATCCAAAATAGCAGGTCCTTGTGGAGCCTACTGCTCAAATTATGAAATTGAGGTCATTGCCATCCAGAAAACTACTCAAAATGTGTTGATTATTTGAAAACCATGAAATATATAACCAAATTATATTGTAGTCTTTTCTGAATCACAGGCAAAACTGGTAGCTTGTTTGAAACTGGAGAATTGAGTTCAATATATAACACCCACATGATTATTGAAATGTTATAAACTTCAAGAACTATATGGGATCAAAATTAATATGCAGTGGATACTTTGGCATGTTGATATAACCTACAACACAGAGACAAATAAGTTGGCAAAACTAGGGGAATCAACACTACAAGTAGAACAACCTGTGCATATGACGACAACAGTAAAACAAATTATCAAAAACAATTGTAAAGCGGAGTGGCTAAATACATGCGCAACAAAGACAGGAAGACAACTTTACCATCTATTTACACCATCTAGAAGAGACGCCACCAACCTTCTTCAATGAAATACTAAACAGAAATATTTAGATTTCGAACAGAACACTGCCTGCTTAGTCACCACTAAAATGGAATCGACCCTAAAAATAACTGAATTTGCAGACACTGACTAAACTAGTTAGCAGAATACCATCTGATATCCTGTTCTGCTCTGCAGAAGGTACAAAAAAAACCCCCCAAGCAATGATAACTTTTTTTTACAGCAACCCTGAACAACTAAATATAACAGTCCAGTTCATAATGTGGAACTGACATTATCAATAGCTGATATTTAATGTCTGGTAGATAAAAAACCAGACAAGACATAGTTTTATAGAAGAATATTTAGAACACCATGGACAGATAATGAGTAATTAAGATATCTTGAGAGAAGTTAACTCAAAGATAGATACTTACTTAGAAAGAGACAGTTCAAATATTTTGGACACACCATGAAAAGAGGAAAGGTGGAAAAGTGACAACAGGCAAGTTAAAACACAAGAGCGGTAGGGAAAAAACAAGATGCTAGACAACCCGACACTGTGGCATGGGAGAACATCGGGGTATTGGAAATGATTGTCAAAACAGAAAACTGGGAAATATATGATAACCAATCCCATCCTTCAAAATTTTACATATATATACTAAACAAATATTTCACAGTAATCAATTCACATCTTACCTGCTCTTCTTCTGCAGGTGTAAAATCATTCTTAATGTTAAAGGTCTTCCTGATTTCTTCTGGAGACTTGCCTTTGATCATGTTAGCCACTGTCTTGCAGGTTACATCTAACAATCCTTTAATGTCTAGGTAGTTGGCAGCCTTAAAGGTAGCAAAAATAAGAATTGCTACTCATTGTGTTTATGATTGTTTAAAAAAGAGTGACAAAAGTATGAAATAATGTCAATAGTTCTGTTAACTTTTAGCGTGCTATGTTTACAATTACGTAATTTCTCTCCTGCCGCTAAATTATTTTTTGGAAATGTTATGTAATGGTGGCTGTTTTGAAATTGTGATAACTTTTTTGTCGTTAGAGATATTTAAATAATATTTGCACATATAAATAAAGAATTGAATTCTGCATATATTGGTGTAAGTTTTGCTTGTGTGATATGAGATATGTGAGAAAGTCGTAAAGACGCTTTTTCACAAAAACAAGCAAATTATAACCCCCAAAAAATGATAAACAAATAATTTTAAATTTCTGACTTTTTAAAAATAAATTTCCTTGAGTTGCAACACTATATTATAGACCTGATTCAGCAGTATTTATGGTAAAATTGTTATAATTTCACTGAGGAAAATGAATAAACCTACAGATTTGTCATAAAATCCTTCTATCATGTTAGATCTAGTTCGAAACTGTATCGCTCCAAAACGGTTGATGTTTTAGTCTCAAATTAGTTAAGCAGCTTGGTATAACCAATTTTCAAGTGTGAACACAACTCTCCTGAAATATCATCTGAATCACAATACATAGTCATTTTACTGAAAATACAGTAAAACAAAAGTCTATAAAACCTGATTCACTGTAATGGCACCATACAATGTCCAGATGTGGATTGATTGCAGAAATTTCGATATTCCAATGACATTCAGCACATGGTTGCCACTAAAATTGCAGGAAAAGGTAGCCAATTGAATAAAATGCTAGATTGATCTAATCTGGTAACCACAATATTAAAAATTTGGGTTACTTTACTGATTGCAGTGTACCTAGCAATGGCTGCAAATATATTCGCCATTAGCGCACAAGAAATGGAAAATGTTGGTAAATAAAGTTGCCTGTATCGTGTTAAAGTTAAATATAAACATTAAACAGAATTATGCAAAAATATTAGAAATAAATATTAGATTTTTTCTTCTACTACATATTTTCTCAAGCTCCTGCTAATAAACAGGAAGTAGTTTGAAAAATCAATTATGTTGTGCTTTGTTTACAGCTTGTCTGTGGATAACTGATCAAACTTCTGCAAAAATCGTCTTGGGTCACTTTGAACACTAGTAATCACAAAAACTTTAAAACCAAGTATGGCATGTCATGGATGGCACAAATGGAAAATACATTAGGCTAGTGGCAACGATAGTGTGATTTTACTGAAAATAGAAAAATCAGGGAATTATGTCAGTGTTCAGAGATGAAAATCTATATCATGATGAGAAATCTGGCTGGGTTTATATAGCTAGTACATGGGATAGTCACTGCTAAGTGCACAGAAGCATACAGAACAACTACTTTCAGTTTGAGGCTGGTTACTACAGCACTCTTATACTCAATTTACTAATATTTAATTATAGTGATTCTCACTGAAAGATTCCAAACAGTCTGCCTCTGTAGAGTTCCAGATTCACTGCCTTGAACATGTTTGTTTTCGTGGAAATGAAAGAGCAGATAGGTTATGTTAAATGTACCTATATTTTGTGAACTTAGGATGACAAAATGAGACACTCTGAAGCTGCTTAGTGAGCACTTGTTAGAAGCAGACACTGCGATAGATGTCTAGGATGTGATTGGAGAATTTGATGTGTGGCACCAGTGGGCATCTGAAGGGCTGAATGAGAACTTTATTTATTTAACCAGAGAGCCCTGTAAGCCATCAATACACTAACATAACATCTTCTGGGGGAGACAAAGCACCTATTGGTTTCCCAGAGTACAATGATGTTGACTCATAACAAATAACAGTTATATATACTTGAAAATGATCATAATACATACCAAAATTAGCTCAAACAATGTACCCTGATCCACTTTTAGAAATTCTGCATCCCAGGAGCAAATATCATCTGTTCTCTTCTCCTTGTTCTCATCATCTTCAGGAGGAGGAGGATCATCACGGTGAAATGTACACCACTGGATGACTTTTTTCAGAATGGCTGCATTCACATTTGACAAAGGCACTGGTTCATCTTCATCTTCTTCCATTCCCAAATCTTGTGAGAATATTATCAGATATTCATTGTTAATCATAAAATTTCAATGTGAAAACTGAATTAAAAATGAAACATTCTTGCACACACGAATATACTGTATGTATTCTATTAGAAAATAACACAAATTCAATATATATGTCAAGGGTAACATGAAAGTGCACACAGCTATTTGTCAGTCTCAATGACAATAACAACATTCTAAAAATCACCCTAGTTATTGTGTCCGACTCCCAGTTCATGCTGTGTAAGATCCCAAATGGACAATATCGATATGAGTGGACAGCATCTAAAGCTAAATCCAAACTCCAGAGCAACACATAGATCTACTGCCCAGAACACGCCTGCGTTCATTTTAATAAAATAAGTAGACAATCTTGCATCCCAAGCACCAATAGACGAAGGCGTTAATGGATAAGGGGCATGTGCTGAAACTGCTTCATGAGCACTTGCTATACATCGTGAATGATGAAACAACGAGGATGAGATTGAAGAATTCAGTGTAGTAGTAGTAGAACTAGATGTCTGCAGGGAGGAACGACTGAGCACCAATGGGCCTGTCCAGATTGCAATAACTTCAGTCCATAACCAATAACAATTTAGTAGATGAAAATTAGAAATGTTTCTTTAATATTGCTGAAAATATTTTTTACAAAACTAAACATAAACAGAAACATAATAAGCTTTGTTTTATTTCTCTGTCAATGAGACGTGATTGTAGGCCTTGTTTGTCTTGAAGATGATCATTATGCAAAAAAAATTACTAGTTCAGTAATGGATGAACCAATAAATGATCTATGCGATGAAAGCAGTCACAGAATATGTGTTTGCATCATTTATCTCTTGTCCATCTTTTTATCATATTTTCTCAAATGACTAACCCCTACAAGGCAAAGATTGTTTCCAGTAATCAGCCAGCATTTTCACAATTTTGGGGTCAATAGAGAAATCTTTCATTGAGGATTAACAGATATGTACCTCAGAAGTGGTCTAAAACAGATCCATTTGCCCTTCAGAAAGTTCATCAAATAGTACTGGAGTATATTCAATCAATCAATGAACCCGTAACCCTTCAGGGTTTTTAGGGGTACCACATTGGATGCTTCAGCACACAGAGTCCTCCAGCGAATTATATCATTGTATATCAGAGTATATTATTATATATCTGTTCAGATGGAAATCTTATGATTGAAACATCAGCTGTTTTCATCCTTATGCCTTTTATTAGTTATTTTCATAGCCTTTTTATCAGTAGTGGAGGTATTTGTAACACATATTTACTTGTTTAATATAATTACTTTAGTACGTGCTTTGGAAGTTTGATATTCTTCGCATATGATCCAACCATTGCAGTCTTTTTTATTAAATGTTTCCACTGTAGACAGTAAATTTGCACCTCAGTGTTCATGACATTGTTTTGTCATTTAATGTTCATGATTTTATGGAGAATCTTAGATTAAAAGTGTTTAAGTCCCTCTCATGATTTCAGTAGGCAATCCAGGTTTCATAGTCATAATTTGGTGAGCTCAACACATACACTTGATATATCTGTATCTTTTTTTTCGTTTTGAACTTTGTTTATTCAGGAATATTTAAATAGTCTACAAAAATATGATGACATATTTCCTGTATGTATATTTATTTCATCATTTAAATAAAGAGTGGATGTAATTGTGGAGCCTAGGTAACAAAAATTATCAACTTGTTTTAGATAGTTGCCAGTTTCATATACTGCTTGGTACTGTCGATCATTGACACACAACCAGTCTTCATGAAGTTTATTTTCCTAGAGAACAAGTTGGGATTGAAAAGTGATCTCATTGTGTGTCACAAATGCAGCCTCATAAGCAAAGATAAATTTCTGATATTTTCGTCTTTGATCTGAGGAATGCTAAACTGAAGAGTGAGCCATCGAAGAAAGTGCAGATAAAGACATCACCAGTTGAAACGATTGCTACATACAAAAAATTGTTTTTCCATTCATTATCAAACTTCACTGAATCTCTTGGTTGGTTACTGATCCAGCAGTCCATGGGATCATGCCCTTTGACCAATATTATAGTGCTGGAAAGTCTGTGGATTTTTGACCCACCCACATGTCAGAAAATAACTATCACACCACCAGGAAAGTAGGTTTCTACCTATGCACTGTTCTGAGCCACTGCAGCCGAGATAGGGTTCACTGTGCTCATTCCCCGCCACCAATTTCCTACTGGTTATGCTGAAATTCTCTTTAGTTCCAGGCATGCAACCAAATGTTCAAGGTAAAAGACTTGTCATGTTCTGAGTCACTGAGCCTTTATGATGGGTCTCAGCTATTGGAAAATAGTGCAGTCACTCTCCCCCCATCCCCCCGCTGAAAAGTACATCTCTAGCTCACTCCCAACCACAGAGGGTGCATGCATATATAATACTAACATTGCATTAAAAAAAATACAAAATGGAACAACAAATGACAATCATAATTGTATGGATGATGCATGTTACATAGCTACCATAAGAGAGCCTCAATATAATGGCATGTCATCTACTAAGGTTTTCTATTGCATGCATGGTTTGTCTAGTGGGCCATTGGTGGAAACCAGATATGCAACTTCATGCGTTGGATCTCTCTTATTCCAGGCAATGGTCCTGCTAAATTTCCAGCAGGATGTAGTCCAGAGAACAGAAATACTGTATGTTGTCGTTTATTTATCCAACTTTGGCATTATATAAACATTTGCTGTATATTTTTATAACTATTACTTGAAATATAGAGGGTAATGTTAGGCACATTTCTCAGCACAAAGCTGCTACAATTGCACACTAGATGAGTTATGTTATGTTCCTCCAGGGCCATAGGCGGCGCATAGGGCAGAAACCATAGCTTTCCATTTCTGTCTTTGTGTTGCCAGGTCTTTCAATTGTTGCGTGTTGTTTAGGTTCATTGACATGCCTTCTCTATTAATGGTTCTTCGTAGAGTTTCTCTAGGTCTCCCTCTTCTTCTTACTCCAGGTGGCACCCAATATAGTGATTGCTGGGGAATTCTTAGGCTGTTCATTCTGAGAACATGGCCAATGTAAGTCCAACGCCTTTGTCTAATGAAGGAAGATATATAGGTTTGTTTGCTTTCCTCTCTTATAGTAGTGTTAGATTTAAAGTCACTCCACTTAACGTTCAGAATGGTACGTAGGCATTTGTTTTCAAAGGAGTCGAGTCTTTTATCTGTGGCTTTTGTGGCTTTCCAACTTTCGCACCCATATGATAGAATAGGGATGATGTTGGAGTTAAATAACTTGAGTTTTGTGGTGTTTCTTAGTGTGTTTGACGTCCATATGTTGCGTAGTTTATTGAAAGCACCCGCTGCAAGGGCAATACGGTGTAAAATTTCTTTTGATGAGTCTCCATCCAATGTTAGATTGGTGCCTAAATATGTAAAATTGTTGACTTTTAATAATGGAACATTTTGAATTTCTATGTTGTCGTTGGATCTCGTAAAATCTAGTATATGAGTTTTTGATGTGTTGATTTTCAACCCTATCTGATTTGAGGAGTGTTGGAGATTGTCAAGCTTAGATTGAGCATCTGTGTGGTTTGCGCTCAAAAGGGCCAGGTCATCTGCGTAGTCAAGATCTTCGAGAACGGTATTATTAATCCATTTTATTCCTGTCAGCTCATTTTCAGTGCTCTTTCTCATGACCCAATCAATAGCGACGCAGAAAAGTAATGGGGACATGATGCATCCCTGTTTAACGCCCGTAACAACTTGGAACCATTCTGACTTCTCAGTGTTTAGGTTCCACTTAACGTTCAGAATGGTACGTAGGCATTTGTTTTCAAAGGAGTCGAGTCTTTTATCTGTGGCTTTTGTGGCTTTCCAACTTTCGCACCCATATGATAGAATAGGGATGATGTTGGAGTTAAATAACTTGAGTTTTGTGGTGTTTCTTAGTGTGTTTGACGTCCATATGTTGCGTAGTTTATTGAAAGCACCCGCTGCAAGGGCAATACGATGAGTTGCTCAATAAAATAAACACTATGTTAAGTGACCTACACCTGTACATTTAATATTTTATAAGGTAAGGAATACCTTCCAACATTGTTTTGATTGTGATTGACTGCTTAGCAATCTCAACATCAACTTCAAAGAATTCACCATCAGAACTCTGCAGCTTTATATTTGGCATCTGAAACAAAAGTAACAGATGAGCAAACTTTACAGAATATACTATAAGTTTGTACTATTATTATATGTTGTGTTTCCCAGTGTATATATCACCATATCATTACATATGCAGATATAAATCTAAGATACAGGAAATTAAGTCACACATACAGAATAAAATATTCACTCAGTGACAGTACTAAGATTATTTGTTACATCTATTTCCTGCCATCAGAGAAAGATAATTAATTTAGTAAATTATGTACTAAATTGTATTCATCCATCTATCATCTATTCTCTGCTTTGCTGCAGGATTGAATGATGATCAGTTTGTGGGTTATGACACGTTTGGTCGCTTGATATGCTGTAATATTGTGATGTCTCAGAACTTTGGTAACTCCTTTAATCCATCTTCTTCTTGGTCTTCCTCTGCTTCCTGCTATTTCCATATTTTATACTCTTGCTGCTGGCCAATAAGGGTTCACTCTCATTAAGTGGCCAAACCACTTCTGTCTGTTTTTCAATGTATTTGACCACAGATGTTCCAACAGTTACTCTCTTCATTCCTCACATGAATTCTTTGTGTTGTTTGCTGTTTTCTTAGAAAGCTAATTTTACACAAAGTAAGCGTAGTTCTTTAGTTAGTATCCACATCAACGTTAATAACATAATGTTGGCTATGAAGATTAATTTTATGATTTGCCTATTGGTTTCCATTGGGATAGATGTTAGTTTTCATTGAGATAGATGTTAATTACTCAAAAGATCATCCACACTGCGCATTGAATAAGTACTCAGATTTCCACCTCAAAATATCTTTAACACAGTGGTTCCTCATCGAACAAAAAGTGTTACTTTAGATTGGTTTTTTTAGGTATGGCGAAATCTGGCATATTTAAGCCCTCATGACAATTGATTACCTGCCTAGTGAGCGGAGATGGTACAGCAGGCTGAATAGACACTGAACTTTACCCAAATAAAGTAAAACTGAAACATTTTTAACATTTATATACATTTACTTTTTAAGTTGAAGTAGTCAGTATTTAAAAAATAAGTCTGAAAATTTCATTTTAACTATGGAGTACTGTGAAACTTATGTTTTAAATTAGTTTTTTTGTGTTAGGGTCCATTGATAATTTAGCAGACACACTTCTTTAAATTACAGTATCACACAGTTTAACTTTTTCAAGATTATTTTTAGGTTTATATCAAATTAATTTCCAAGTGTATAAAAATTTCCCTACATGTAGACTATTTTTAAAATATATATATATATATATAATATTATATATATATATATATAAAATAAGGGGGTGGGGCTTTGCCCCCAAAGCCCCCCCCCCTTTCCCCCCTAAACCAACCTCCATCTTCACCTCCAACATTTACCAGCTCACACTACACCTTCACCTCGGGATCACATTACTATGACAGACTTCCACCAAAAGAAAGGAAACCCCGTGAATCCAGGCCTAAGGCCACAACAGTTACTTGAACGACAAAAACGCCTAAAAATAAAGGTAATAAAACTGCAGGCCTATATAATAAATAAGAACTAAAAAACAGACACAGTGTACTTAAATGTACTATTACTATAGATAGAATAAAATTAAATATTATCCAACAGACACTAGACACTGAGACTTAACATAAATTACATAACATACTTTACATAGTCACAAGTCAATTTACTCATAAGTCAAACCTTGTTATGTAATAGTTATGTCATGTAAAGTTAAACTTTGGATTAGTAATTACTAATTAGGCATAGTTGATTAGACAGTGACACACTCTTACTGAGCAATGTGTTTTATAGAAGAATGGTGAGAGTACCATGGACAGCTAGGAAGCCTTGGAAACTAAGGGAGGTGCTGAAGACTTGCCAGTGCTTAGGAATTTCATTTCATACTTGAGGCATCCTTTTAATTTTACTATCAAAATAGACTATCCTATCATACACTACATTAACATCAAATACTTGTCGTAGTAGTTCAATAAATCAACACAACGCATTATAATTATACAATTCATACTATTGTAATTGTAAAAAAAAGTCTGCAGAAATTGCATGTGACGCCATTGTTGAGGTACCGTGATGGACACTACAACAAAAATTCTTCCTGTTAGATCATAGTTTTTGTAATTTTAGTAATAACGTTTTTAATTAATATTACCTATAAGATTAAACTGCCACTTACGGTACCCCACTTACTATAACTCCTTATTTTAAGTATAATGGCACGATCAATTCAACAATTAGTTATACCTTGAAACTTAGACTTCCTTCTCTGAATCCGAACTCCAAACTTTTAACTTGCTCTTTAGTTTTTTGGTCTTTTTTTACGTCTCGCGGGTAAGACGTCGCAACAAATAACTAAATATAATTATCTGATAAAAGTATTTTCACTGCTATTCCAGATTTACATTGATTGTTTTATTTAAATATTATAAATTTAAATTACTTTTACTTATAATTCTAATGAGTTTTCTTGGGCTACATTCCATGGATAAGAAATGAAACGGTTTATGAATCATATTCCTATCAGGCAGAGTTATATTTCTGTTTTATTTGGCACTTGATTCATAAGATGGTCTACCAGGCCTTAGTTTATGTATTTTATGAGGACGACAAAGCGCCAACGTGGCTCTCGCAACTCCTTTTTTTCTATTATCAGTTGACACATAATATGCGACGTCGGATAAGAGGAAATGGTCGCCGAAGAAATCCACTTTTGTTGAATGAATAATCACTACTTCTTGAGTGGTAAACTGACAGCTGTTTTGTGGTTTCTTGTCACTTATTATGGCTCTGAGAGGTTGGCCGAGATACCAGGTTCATTTCAGTCGTGGGCATTGTACATTCAGACCTTTCAGAAAGCAATTGCAAAACTACTGAGTGTAAATGTTGAAATTGTTTAATATTATTTTGGAATGAACCATAGGCCTACTATGGTAAATAGACTTCTAAATGCCAATGGTACAGCACGAGTCACATAGGCCTAAGGGGGCTGCTGTTACAAAATAAATTAGCTGTACTTAGTTTTGATCCAATTCGCGCAGAACACAAGCACTTCTACGGGCTTATGATAGTTTCAGTCCCGTAGAGCAGGTTTTGGACACCCTTCCCTGAATATCTAACATGACTTTTTAGCACTAGGAATTTAACCAAAGGGTCAATAAAAACCCATTCCATGTCGATTTTTCACGATACACCCAAGTATTTACACATGTGTAGGAGCACCGGGTACTAGAAGCTTGTTCTCGAGGTGAACAATACTTTAGTTCCGATTTCCATGTGGTGTTTACCTGTTCTATTTGCACTTGGTGATGTGTTGCCCTCTCGTTGTACTCGATATGTTATCTTTATGAATATCAGCGCACTACTCTCGATATTCGTGAAGACATCTACCCATTTCTAGACATTTGCAATGGCCGCCCATCCAATGCATCTGCGTTTCTGCTGTTCGAGCCACACTGTCTTGCGTCACCGTGTCTCGACAGTGCTGCTATGTGTTTTGTCGGAGATATTGCTTGTATTTTTGCAGTCATTTCTCTATTCTATCTCCAGCCTCCACATTTGCTGACACCGTCCCCAAAATGATGGCCAGAAACAGCACGAGCCGTTATATTTCTGTTTTTAGGATGCACGACGAGAAGGTACTTTTAGGATATTGGTTATCTGCTAACCCTGGGTCTTCACGAGAGCAATGCGGTACCCGTAGCACCCCGGATAATATCTTCTTTTTATGTGATCAATTGTTCTTCTTCTTCTTTCGTCCACTTGAAACATGTCTATATCTGTTAAATACAGACATGTTTCCATTGTGTTTTGTGCGTGGCATCCTGATTATCTGTGCGCCTTTTGGCTGGTTGCCTCCGTCTTCAGCACTCTGCTTACTTGGGCAGGACTATGGTCCTGCTCGAGTGGGACTGCCCGACCAGTCTTAGTTTCCAGCCCCTGATGGCTGAACTAAGCCCCATCACCACTGCACGGTGCTGGCCTCAATGGGGTGATCAATTGTTAAATATCATTTCACTATGTACAGAGAATGAAAACGCCTTTGAGATGAAATGCTACAGAAAGATACTGAAAATAATACGAAAGAAGAAAAAAGAGAAATGCAGATATTATAAACACATTGAAGATTCCAGTGTTGGTTACTAAATACAATAGCAAAAATAAAACTACACCTGTTTGGTCATATCAAGAGACACAACTGTTTAGAAAGGCAAATAATGTAGGGCAGTGTACCTGGGATGAGGAGAAAGGGCAGACAAAAAAGACGATGGACTAACGACATTAAACATAACATGAATACATCGTTGGAAAATGCAAGCTGCATCGCCCAAGACAGAGAGGGGTTCAGCGAGTACATTGGGAAGATAACGTTCTGGAGACAATACGTCACATGACATATAGAGAATGACACCTCGGCTAAGAGGGCGAATAAACCCGGGCCCAACTCTACTGTGGATTTTTTCCTATAACGGAATCATATTAGCGGGTGAGAAAAGGTTCAGTACCTGATGGGTACAAGTACAAAAAGTCTAATTACAGACATTTCACTGGAAGTTCAGAGACAAGTTCACTGGAAGTGGAACATCTTGTGTGAGATAGACGTAGTCGACCCAACCCTAAATCTCTGAACCAAACCTAAATCACAGGAACATATTTCTGCCTGAAAAGTCCGAGGACACCGTGGGTGGTGAACCGTCACAGCGAAGAGTCGATATACATCCGTCACCTGGCAGCAGATAGGTAGGTTGTCGCGAACTAGAATCGTGCCCAAAGCAAAAACATGCCGAAAACGGATGTGTTAGACCGGAAGGCGCTAATAACACAATCTTCACTACAAGCGACATAACAAACTATGTCACCCTCCCCTTTCGTGTTGGTTATCAGAGAGTTGAACGCTGAAAAATAAGATATACTGGTGTCTTGTCTTAGTCTTCTAAATCAACAACTATGCATAGTGCGCAATTTCGTTATGGGACTGTCCATAAATCACGTCAATAATCAGGGGAGAAGGCATGGACGTTGTAGTTGTTGATAGTTGTTGACAAGGTGATCGAATGAAAGGGGGGGGGGGTTAACAAAAGTTGACTTCAACAATCAGTGGTGTAGCGAGGGGACAGAGGTGCGGACCGCCCCGGGCGGCATCATCGGGAGGGCGGAAAATTTTCAAAAACGAAATATCCAGCTACTAATATAACAATTCCTTACTTGACAATGATAAATATGACAACTGAACCTTTCTCAATAATAGTCTTCAAAGGATAAAGCAATACAATTATAAAATACAATACAAAATACCTTGAAAAGTGAAGATGGTTGGTGTTAATGGTGTTATTTAAGTTATATATAAAATAATAGCTATGCGGTAAAATGTACAAATATTAAGTTATATGAGAAATAAAGCTGGATAATTAGCTTACATTGAAGAGAAATATATATCAGCAGTCCACTAGAAGCATATAAGTTTGCAAATAGAACATGCCAAACATTATAAATCCGAATACTACCCTAGATAATACAAAACCAGATGTGCTTTTTGCGTTTGAGGAAATCCTAAAAAGATTCTTTTTAAAAGAATAAAGTGATGACTATAACTGTCCCCGCAAAAGTAAGATATAAACAGACGGCTTTACACGTAATAAGCTCACAGTGTTTATGGTAATCGACTGCTGGTACATTTTGTGCTTCTTCTAACAGGGATACTGTCTTACTGTACTTCGTGATATAAAATTATTTTGTGTTCTTAGTTCTTTGATAAAAGTTTTTCTTCTGGTGTACAAACGTCTATCAAAACAATTAATCAAAATGTCCAGTATGTTTCTGGCAGTAACCATACTTTGAATCTGGTGGGAGTACACTCAGCGTCAATAGCAGTGGACTCAGTTGCGTTTTTTAGTACTTATGAATAGAGTTTTTAATTGTTTTTCGTCTTCCACTCAGCGCTGGAAGTTCTTACCGACATTGCATGTCAAGGTGTCAAACGTTTTATTGAAACACGCTGGGGTGCAATGTATGAAGCCATAGTGATCATGAAGATACACTATAATGAGATTATTGAAGTCCTGGAATAACTTTCGTCGAACATAAAAGAAAATGCAGTGACACGACCAGACTCCTACTTCCTGCTCTCCAGTCGTTGTCATTTTTGGCCTTCCATGGATTATGGAATCGAGTTCTTTGTGAAATAAATGATACAAAATTGTATCAAAAAGGTCTCAATGTGCTGTGAAAATTAAGGCATTACAATTGTTCATAGTCGACAAACGTGATGATATTGTTAACGACGCATTGGATAATGCTAAAAATGTTTGTGAAGATCTAGACATAGTTATAGCTCCTCGTCGAATACGAAAAACAAAAAAGATGGCTAATAAGAAAGCTGCATATTCTGGTTTAAATTATGGTATTAAATTACGACAAGAAATGTTCGAATCAGTGATCAGAATAATACAAGAAATAAAGACTAGATTTCAGCAACTGCATGAGCTGGA
This sequence comes from Meghimatium bilineatum, assembly GCA_034231615.1. Lineage (NCBI taxonomy): Eukaryota > Metazoa > Mollusca > Gastropoda > Stylommatophora > Philomycidae > Meghimatium > Meghimatium bilineatum. Next base: position 30,126,303 of record CM067305.1, on the reverse strand, counting down.
TGTTAAATACTCTTTCCTCACATGAAACAACTTGTTAAACTCAGAATACAAGTGTAAATTCGAAGAAGAGCCTAATGACATCGATGTGAAAGAGTTTGAAATCGAAAGAGAGAGGTTACGCAATTTCATCGCTGTAGCTGATACAAAAGACCAAAATAAAGATATGAAGTTAATGAAGGGATTATTTGAGATTCTGGAGTTTATTCAAACAATGCAACTATCGTATTAGCGTGCCGAATATCGTGGTAATGATTCGCATATTTTTAACAATCAGCACTGCAGCATGTGAACGAAGTTTCTAAAAGTTAAAGAATTACTTAAGGTCTACCAGAGTTCTACAAGATTAAGTAATGTAGCCATTTTGTCAATAGAACAAAGTATCACGGACAAAATTCATTTTGACGACGTCATAAACAATTTTGTAGCCCCTAGGGCTGGAAAAGTTAAATGATAATGTATTTTTATTTATGTACCTAATATGTTTTCAAATAAATATTTTCGTCCAGTCTTTTACAATCACTTATTTTTTAAATGTTACAAATGCGGAAAATTATGATTCCGCCCCGGACGCCATTGACCCACGCTACGGCATTGTCAACAATTCTATTTTTTTCTACACCAATATGTGGAAAAGTATTTGACGATAGAGACAAAAGACAAGACAAGAGATGAAAGGTCAAACATAAGTGACCGAGGCTATCTTTGAGAGACCCCACCGAGGCCAGCACCTTGAAGTGATTATAGGTCTTAGTTCGGCCATCAGAGGCTGGAAATTAATACTGGTCGGGCAGTCCCACTCGAGTAGAGCCATAGTCCCACTGCCCAAGTAAGTCGGATGCTGAAGACGGAGGCAACCAGCTAAAAAAGCGCACAATTAATCAGGATGCCACATACAAAACACAATGGGAACATGTCTATACCTAATAAAAGTTATGTGCCTGCCCCTTGACGGACGTTCAGGAAGGGACGGTGCCGGGCCCTATACTTTGAAAGGGCCCAACTCTAATTACTGAAGATACTTCTTAATTGTCCCAAGGAGCCAGGGAATATAGCTACTGGCCAAACAAACCAATGACAATAATGCACTGGAATGCCGAGAATATCAACAGAAAAAGAGATGGATACAGTAAAAAATTGGAGCCTGAAAATATTCTATATGAAGAACAAGTGAATGTATGTTTTATTCAAGAAATACACATCATCAGCAATATTGAGAGATTGGTAGCCTATCATATTCAGGCGTAGCCATCAACCCAGCATTTTTAGCTGCAGTGATTTTTCAGGCAATTAATACGTACAGCAGTTTGCTATTGCTTTATGAACGGTTCTGATACACAATTGTCTATGACGGGGATAGAACTTGGTACCTTGGCCGTCATAGATACGAACTGTACCATATCGCCGCAGAAGAAGAGAAACTGGTACTAGCAGCATGGATAGACCTCAGGAAAGCATTTGATAAGGTCTGGAAAGAAGGGCTCCTAAAGAAATTGCGAAATTGCAGGGTTAGCTCAAGAATGTACAAATGGGTAAAAGCATACCTGCATAATAGAAGAGCCAGGGTACAATTAGATGGTCGCAAGAGCAAGAAAGTTCTACTGCGTCATGGAGTCCCCCAGGGAGGAGTCCTGTCACCCACACTTTTCTTGGTTTACATCAATGACCTAGTTGCTGAACTACCACATGGGATCAAAGTGGCAATGTATGCTGACGACCTGGTGATCTGGTGCACGGAAGAACATGCAACAGTGGCCACTAAACAAATACAAAGAGCTATCGATGCCCTAACCTTATGGGCTAATAGATGGTGCGTCAGCATTAACACAGATAAGTGCAGCACTACACTCTTTACCCTCTCACCAAAACAAAAAGCTGGTCATATCAAGATAGATGGAGAGCTCTTGAAAGAAGACAAACAACCCACATACCTCGGAGTTACTTTTGATGATAAGCTGACATGGAAGCAGCACATAAACAAAGCAACAACAAAAGCCAGGAGGAAGCTAGCTATCCTGAGAAAACTAAGTGGAACCACATGGGGAGCCAGTGGAAATATACTCAGTAAAGTTTACCAGCAAGGCATAAGACCACACCTGGAATACGGTTCAGCTGCGTGGTGTCCTGCATCAAACACCACATTACAAGATCTAGATAAAGTGCAAAACCAGGCACTTAGAATAATGTTGGGAGCAATGAAATCAACACCCATAGCAGAGATGCAGAAAATGGGAAGAATGCAAACACTTGGCGAACGCAGAGACACAAAAGTACTAATTCAAGCAGAAAAGTTTCAGTGTATGCCAAGTCATCCAATGAAGGAAAGATTCCAAAATCTAGCAATGGGACGACTGAAAAGGAGCAGCTTTATCCATCAAGCTAAACGACTCCGTAGACAACTTACAGACCTACCTGAAGTTGGCAGCCCCTTAAGGTCTGTACCAGAGCAAACCCCGTGGAGTGAAAGCCATGGAATGCCAATATACATTCAGACCCATGTGAAAGGAATACTAAGCGAGGACGAACAGAACAGTGTGCAGCGAATGACAATCACCCTCAGTTTCCTGGATGAGGAATATCCACAAGATATATGGGTCAGAGTGTACACAGATGGGTCAGCACAGAATGCTGTGAGGAATGGAGGTGCAGGTGTATATATAGAATATCCACACAAGCCTAGAGATACAATCAGAACACCGACAGGAAAATTCTGCAATAATTATGATGCAGAAATCCAGGCAATTAGTGTGGCAGCTAAAAAACTGCTGAACTCCAACTCTGACCTACAGCCTGTGGTATTCCTGACAGATGCAAGGTCAGTGCTTCAAGCTCTCCAGTCTGGAAAACTAACAGACTTAAAAAAACTACTTAGCGAATTGTCTTACCAGTATAGGGTAACCATGCAGTGGATACCCTCTCACTGTGGAATACCAGGAAATGAAAAAGCAGACCAACTGGCTAAGGAAGGTGCTGCCGAAGACCAACCAGATATACCAATCACCTACCATCAGAAAAAACAGATGATAAAGTCAATAAGAAAGCCACAAACACCAACACAAGATGACTATCACAATATGAACAGATCAGAACAAGTTATAATTCTACATCTCAGAACAGGACACAACCGACTCCGCAGTCACATGTATACAAAGTTCAAGATTGGCAACACGGCCATGTGTACATGTGGACAGGCAGCACAGAGTGCCAAACATATACTTCAAGAGTGTTCTGAGCATGAAACGCTGAGGCAGACATATTGGCCAGAGGAAACAACACTGGAATCAAAACTCTATGGGACACTGTATGAACTACAAAAGACAGTGAGTTTTATTAAGGAGACAGAATTACAGATATAGACATGTTTCAAGTGAACGAAAGAAGAAGAAGAAACTTAAGGTCTACCAGAGTTCTACAAGATTAAGTAATGTAGCCATTTTGTCAATAGAACAAAGTATCACGGACAAAATTCATTTTGACGACGTCATAAACAATTTTGTAGCCCCTAGGGCTGGAAAAGTTAAATGATAATGTATTTTTATTTATGTACCTAATATGTTTTCAAATAAATATTTTCGTCCAGTCTTTTACAATCACTTATTTTTTAAATGTTACAAATGCGGAAAATTATGATTCCGCCCCGGACGCCATTGACCCACGCTACGGCATTGTCAACAATTCTATTTTTTTCTACACCAATATGTGGAAAAGTATTTGACGATAGAGACAAAAGACAAGACAAGAGATGAAAGGTCAAACATAAGTGACCGAGGCTATCTTTGAGAGACCCCACCGAGGCCAGCACCTTGAAGTGATTATAGGTCTTAGTTCGGCCATCAGAGGCTGGAAATTAATACTGGTCGGGCAGTCCCACTCGAGTAGAGCCATAGTCCCACTGCCCAAGTAAGTCGGATGCTGAAGACGGAGGCAACCAGCTAAAAAAGCGCACAATTAATCAGGATGCCACATACAAAACACAATGGGAACATGTCTATACCTAATAAAAGTTATGTGCCTGCCCCTTGACGGACGTTCAGGAAGGGACGGTGCCGGGCCCTATACTTTGAAAGGGCCCAACTCTAATTACTGAAGATACTTCTTAATTGTCCCAAGGAGCCAGGGAATATAGCTACTGGCCAAACAAACCAATGACAATAATGCACTGGAATGCCGAGAATATCAACAGAAAAAGAGATGGATACAGTAAAAAATTGGAGCCTGAAAATATTCTATATGAAGAACAAGTGAATGTATGTTTTATTCAAGAAATACACATCATCAGCAATATTGAGAGATTGGTAGCCTATCATATTCAGGCGTAGCCATCAACCCAGCATTTTTAGCTGCAGTGATTTTTCAGGCAATTAATACGTACAGCAGTTTGCTATTGCTTTATGAACGGTTCTGATACACAATTGTCTATGACGGGGATAGAACTTGGTACCTTGGCCGTCATAGATACGAACTGTACCATATCGCCGCAGAGCCGGACGCGACATAGCATTTAAATTCAGAGGCTACCAGTGCTACCGATCAGACCGAAAGGGGGAAATTCCGACACTTGTTAAAACAATATCAATGCATGTTAGCTGGGATTGTATGTGGAGGGGACAGAATACCAGATTCTCCACCTAAAGATGTTGTTGTTCGTCCATCACAAGTGATGATGACCATTTGTTACATCCACTTTTGAAAATTCGATTTTAGTTATGTCCTTGATTATGAGTTCGTAGATGGCTAATGAGCCCTATTCGAGCTGTAAATGCCCTTGGACAGTTTGGACATGGAATAACGACTGTAGACGGATCTTGGTCTATCCGTGACTTTCTAGCTGCTCTCCGCTGTTGAGCTGCTGCATTTCTCTTTTTTTTTTCACAAGATGATGCGCTCTTTTGTATTTTAGAACGCCATGTAGATCTATTTTGTGCAAGTTCTTCCCATGTATCGTGGTCTATTTCAAAGGCTTTCAGTGATTCCTTTAACGAGTCCTTGTAGCGCTTCCTTTTTGCCACCTTGAGATCGTATACCCTTCTCTAGCTCACCATAGAGAAGTATCTTTGGCAGACAATGGTCTGGCATACGCACCAAATGACCTGCCCAACGAATCTGTGTCTGCATCAGGATCGTGTCAATGCTTGGGATACCAGCTCTATCAAGGACAGTGGTATCTGGAATCATGCGTACATTCCATGCTCCTGAGTCAGTGGGAAAAGCTTTTCCCTTCGGGTGAATTTTCTAGAATGTGAAAATGACTTGCACTGGGGATTTTGATTAAAGTGAGGAAGAGTTGTGCAAAGCGTCGCCCTTACTCTCTTGTCGGACCTCATTTGAAACCAGTGGCAAGACGAATCGAGACGACTGGAAGTGAAGTACGATGCAGTGGATGACCTTGGTTTTCTACGTGTCTCACCATGCCCGATGCAGTCCACACCGCGTTGCTGGCGTTCGCCTACATTACCCGGTGGGCCGATAAACCACCGTACATCGTACGCGTAAATTCGCCGAATATCAGAATTTACGTGTTTAGGTTGACAAGACCGTTATGCTTTTTGAGATAGTCTCAGCACAATATCACCTACTTTATGACTGCCTAACAGGCTGTCAGTCGAGTGTGGAGCCAGAACACGCCCCAGGCAGTCCACTGGTGCTGTGTTCACACGACACGTCAAACCTGCTGTTGTAGCTACATGGTGAATAGTGAGCGATTTCAATGTGTTATTGACACCGAAGTAAATGTGTTCATCACATAAACTTCAACATTATTATATATAATCACTCTTTACACATCACGCAGATATATCCATTTGATAGCCTCAACTAGACTACAACTAGACTAAGCAGCCACCTAAAGACAGACAGTACAGAATTCCATCTCCTGAACTACTACTTTCCAAATGATAGGCCGTTGGCACTAGGCACAATCCTAGAAAAAGAGAGACTTATGGTGTGTGGTGACTTCAACAGCCACTCTCATGGCTGGGCTACGATCACATGGACAAGAGAAGTGATGAACAGGATAAAATAAGCTCATACTTACTAACCAGCCAGCAGATCCAAGAACCTTTTACTCGAGAGCATGGCCACCTTTACATCAGATCTGGCCCTCCACTCACCAGAATGGAACATCACACGTGTCGTTGGCAAGCAGCTTGGGGGTAGTGACCACAGACCAGTATTTTTGGAAATTCATAATGAATTTATCAAGGTCAGAAGCACACTCAGCTAGATGGAACTATAAGAGGACAAACTGGAAAATGGACCATCATTTAACCAGTGTTTTAGCTAAGGACATGAATGTGGACAAAGACATCAATACAGCAATGCTGCTAGTAAAACTTAACTAGGGAAAGGGTGGTAGGCATGCAAAAACTACAAAGCCTACTGGAATGATGAACTGCAGAAGCTGCACAATGAAATGGAAACATCTAAAAATCAGGCAGGGTACATATCTAGCCAAGAACATCACAACAAATATCAGCAAACATTTCATAGAGCCATGTTATATGCCAGACGACCACTGTTAAAACAACTAAATAATGAAGATACTGGGAGAAATACAAGGATGACACTTTATAAAGATAGAAATATTGCAACAGGTAAACATGCAGCTGATTACTTGGTAGATTTCTTAACAGCATCATCGTTAGTCTAAGAAAACAACAGGAGGTTCAAGAGAACAAGCAAAACATTGAACACGGAGAACCTATACCTGAAGTCATGGAGGCACCAATCACAATGAAAGAACTGGAGCATGCAATATCCAAATTGAAAAAGTCTCCAGTAGCTGATGGAGTGTCAAATGAAATGACTAAAAACCTTGGAACTGCAGAATGAGAAATGCTACTGCAGATCTTCAATACATGCGGGTCCACAAGTAATGTTCCGCAGGTAAGGAGGGAAGCAATAATGATACCACTCCTCAAATCAGGAAAAAATGGCAATACAGTCTCCAATTACAGGTCCATCAGCCTCACAGGCTATTTGTGCAAAACAATGGAACGCATTATCAATCTTTGGATGCAGTGGTACCTTGATACTGAAAATCTTCTGGTATTGCAGCAAGCAGGCTTCAGACAGTGCTACTCTATTGAAGATCAGGCAACTTCCCAGGTGTTTAAGGATGCCTTCCAAGATATGAAACTGGTACTAGCAGCAAGGATAAACCTCAGAAAAGCATTTGACAAGGTTTGGAAATAAGGACTCTTAAATAAATTGTGAAATATCAGGGTTAACTCAAGAATGTAAAAATGGGTAAAAGCATACCTGTATAATAGAAAAGCCACAGTACAATTGGATGGTCGCAAGAGCAAGAAAGTCCTACTGCGTCATGGAGTTCCTCATGGAGAAGTCCTGTCACCTACACTTTTCTTGGTTTACACCAATGACCTAGTTGCCAAACTAACACATGGGAATAAAGTGGCAATGTATGCTGAAGGCGTGGTAACCTGGTGCACGAAAGAACATGCGACCGTGGCCACTACATAAATACAAATATCTATTGATGCCTTAACCTTATGGGTAAAAAGATGGTGCGTTAGCATTAATGCAGATAAATGCAGGTCTATACCAGAACAAACCCCTTGGAGTGAAATATATGGAATACCAATATACATTCAGACCCACGTGAAAGAAATACTAAGCCAATATGGAATGTGTGAAGCGAAGGACAACACCCTCAGTATTCCGGACGAGGAATATCCACAGGACATATGGATCAGCACAGAATGCAGTGAGGAATGGAGGTGCAAGTATACATATAGAATATCCGCACAAGCCTAGAGATACGACCAGAAAACAACAGGGAAATTCTGAAATAATTATGATGCAGAAATCCAGGCAATTAGGGTGGCAATTGAAAAACTGCTGAATTCAAACTCTGGCCCACACTCCGTGGTATTTCTGAAGGATGCATGGTCAGTGTTTCAAGTTCTACAGCCTGGAAAACTAACAGACTTACAAAAAGTATTTAATGAACTGTATTACTAGTATAGGGTAACTATGCAGTGGATATCATCTCACTGGGAATACCAGGAAATGAAAAAGCAGACAAACTGGCTAAGGAAGGTAATGACCAACCAGATGTACCAATTACTGACCATAAAAAAAACATATGATCAAGTCAATAAGAAAGCCACAACACCAACACAAGATGACTATCACATTATGAACAGGTCAGAATAAGTTGTAATTCTACACCTCAGAACGGGACACAACCGAGTATGCAGTCACATATACACAAAGTTCAAGATTGGCAACACCGCCATGTGTACAGGCAGCACAGAGTGGCAAACATATAGTTCAAGAGTGTTCTAAGTATGAAACTCTGAGGCAGACATATCGATCAGAGGAAAAAACACTTCAATCAAACTTATCCTCATTATCATCAGGTGCCATGCCGGCTGGCGTAGGCGGTGATGGCTTCCACAGCTCTCTGTGCACAGTATTATGTATCAAAGTTGTTGTTGTTTCCTTGCCGTGCCAGGTTGTCAAACTGTCTAATATTTTCTCACGTTGTCGCCCTCTGTCTCTGGTGCCCTCAATCCTGCCTGTTGTGACTATGTTCTCTAAACCTGCCAGGATAATTTCACAAATTTTGCCGGAGTGATGTAGTTTTTCCAGTAGAAGTTGAGAGTATTGTGGAAAACTTTGGACATGTACAAAATCTTGATGAGATTACTAAATAGTATGAATACTTTAGTCTCATTGTTAACCAGGAGTTTTATCAATTTGCAGTCAATCAAACAAATTTGTATGAAATATTGTATGCTATGATGGGCATACATATTCTGCCTGAGTATGGCATGTATTGGAGTGAAGATGACAGGTTCATAATTCATGAATATTAATATGTTTGAGGAATAGGAGATTTGAGAAAATATCTCAATATTTTCACCTCAATGACTCCACTAAGCAGCACCCCAAATTGAACATTTTTTCCCCCACTTTATGGCAAGTGTGACAGTTTATGTTTAAAAATATATATAAGTATTACATTTTTATCGATATAGTTTCATGCAAGACTGTTAATTTTGCCTTGTGATCTGCATAGTCTGTGTGTGATAAGACATGTTTAAAATCATCATATTGACAATTAGGTAAAGACAAGTAAAGAGATACAAAATAGATGCAACAAAACATACCAGATCCTAGGACAGATGACACATATTTTCAAGAACAAAAATGTAAACATAGACACTAAAGTTGGATTATACAAGACTATTATTATTCCATCACTATGCTACCAGTGCTAAACCTGGACAATGACAGCACAAGACAAAAGAAAAATAGTGACAACAAAAATGACATGTCTACGAAGAATACTCAGAGTGTCATTAAGAGATAGAATTAGAAATGATAACATCAGACAGATAACCAAAACAATACCAGTATTGGAACACACCAAAAGACAACAGATCAAGTGGTTTTCACACGCTTCCAGACTACCGACATATACTATGCCACAAATGGCCATGACACATAGACATAACAGTTATAAAGCTAGAGACAGACCATGTAAAAGATGATCACAGAAATCAAAGAAGCCACAGGAACAAGCTTACAAACAGCGCACAAGAAGGCCATCTCCAGATAACTCTTCCAGTGGAGTTGTTCTCCTTATATTAGTGATGGGGAGTGACAATAGGGAAATAATTAATAAAATTCTACACAATTAGAACCTTTGAAATCAGAAATCACAAGAATCAGTATTTGGTTTCAATTTTATTGTCACAAAATCAATGATTAAATTCTATTTTATTGTCACAAAATTATCATTTGGTAGCAATTTTGCCACACAAGAACTGATGTACATAATTTCAAGTCATCAAATCTCAGATGGCATCAATTTTTACAGCCACATTTGAATTACTGACAATAATTTTGTTAATCACAAAGGCAATAATATTTATTTTAATGTCACAATTGCACAGGACTTATCAGACATGATCATCTGTTTGATTGTTAGATGTATGCCTACCCATAACCTCTAAGAAAAAAAACAAAAAACAATACAGGGTTGTATTTGGAGTTCCCTATATAATTTAATTATTTACAACTCTTTTATTCCAATGTTTCAAAATTCACGTTCTTCCGTAGGATCAAAGACTTGCTGGATGTCAATGAACAACATGAAGAGACTGCAGGTTTTCACGAATATATTATAACAAATCATCTGCTGCACTTCCTTAAAATTACAAACATGATTACGTGAACAAAACAGAATCAGAGCAGGAAAAAGCCCATGATAAAGCCACACACAAAAACTGGTTATCACTGATATCTCTGTATCCAACGTGCTGTCTTAGGTGCTCAGTTCCTATCTGATAGCTGGCATCTTCTGTGCACGTAAACTGTGGTTATGAGATCACAATAGGTGACCAAATACAAGCCCAGAATGTTTTTTTTAAAATGGCCCAAATAAACTAAAATAACCACTTGCCTCTGCAGGACAGATAACAGTTCCGTAATGAGCTCTAACAGATAGTCCCATTAGTTTTGTACTGGGGACATGAGTCACAATTAAAACACTGCATATACCACATTCTGGCATGTCTAAATCCTTCCTAGCCAAGACACCAACATGTCTCTTTCATTAATCCATTTCATTTCTGACAAGAGTGAAGGTAATGGTGGCTGATTTGTGCACTCACTACAAAGATGCTTACAGTGTCGAGGTGGCTAAGAGGATTGTACTGAAACAAAATGTCTAATTTCAGAAAGCAAAAATCCTATCTATCGCAGATAGTGATAGTGACATTGATTCCAAGATTCCCATGGTCTGCAAACAGCTGTGCAATGTTGGTATCGAAAACAAGACAATCACTACTTGCAATAGCAGACTGGATCCCATCATGAATGCTTCGAGGAGCAGCCTCCCATGTTAGTCTGCGCCGATGACCATTTAATTCTAATCTGTAAAACAAAATGTTTGTTTTTAATTTATAATGTTCATATATATTTTTTCTGTCTAAAGTTCTAAGGGTTTCACAGCAAGTGTGAGAATACTATTCTCTTATTGCAAGACATTGAGATTTATCGTTTTGGTCTCTTGCTGGGAAAAGCAGAATTTGGCAACTGTACCACACTAGTAATAGTGGCCTGAATGCAAAAGTTGGTAGGGAAAGAAGATTTGAGGAATTAAAGGTCCATTTGGATTAGTGCAGCAGAATGAAAGAAAATAATTTCGTAATGCTAACACCCTGTTAACCTTCACCACGCCTATATTAACACCGGTCAACCAAAATAAATAAATAGTGGCTCGCGCCGTTGGCGACACACCCCCATCCAATGAGATATCTTGAGATTTACACGTACCATAGCCCGCTTGGTTAATGCACATAGCTGGGGACATGCGCAATCGAAGCAGGTACATTCCCACATCTGACATGATCATTGTAAAGATGTCTAGATGGAAGGTACATGTCTTATAGCAATTAATCTGACCACATCTGCACACCGGTACGATGCCATGATGATGGATCGGTTTTATAGACCTTTCTTTCATCGAATTTAGAATAAAATAACATTGAATCGTGGCTTGAATCATGAATTATTGGGTTATTTAGTTTCACAGCAGTGAATATACAGAAAGCTGTGTTGGTTTGGGGACTTGTAGATGTTTGATATCGAATATGTTGAAGTGGCACCAAAAATAACTCTAGGCCTAAGCTCAAAGAACGATTTTACTGCAAATCTACATGTTTTATACAAATCCCCCGGCAATATTTTGATAATTTTGCAATGAAAGAACATAAATACAACAGATTTGCGTGTGATTTAGTGTACAGTGCTGCCAAACAATTCGATAAGTAAGGTAAGTTATTTTTTTTACTCTTTATTTGTTATGGTTGGTTGGTTGCTGATCCAGCGGTCCATGGGCTCATGCCATTGTGTGATATATGCATATGTTCGTGAGTTGTTGTTTTGTTCCATATAATGTGTTCCATTTATCTGGCCCTGGAGGGAGAAGCATTTTCCTGATGTCATCCAGCGCTGGACATTCAAAAAGGTGGTGGTCAACAGTTTCATATGGATGAGTGCACAGCCGGCACCCTGGAGTGTGTTGTGGTTGTATTCTGTTCAGGTGATTGTTAAGCTGTACATGTGTGCGCAGTCGGAATATGATACTCTGGTCTTTTCTTTCCAGGAGGTTGATATTGTCTTTAGGATTTGGGCTGGTCATATATTTATAGATTTCCCTCCCAGTGTTTCCCATGGCCCATCTGTTCATCCAATTTTCTTTGTTCACAGATTTCAGAATCATTTTAACTGTGCATTGCTGTTTCTGTATAAGGCTGTTCTTGTTGTGCTCCCCTCTTTGCTAGTCTGTCTGCTTTATCATTACCAGGTGTGTTTGAGTGGCCAGGAATCCACTGCATAACAATGTTGACATCATAAGATGTGAGCAGCTGGTTTGCATGGTGGTATATTTCAGCTAGCTCGGGTTTACAATGTCCATCACATTCCAATGCTTGGAGTGCAGACATAGAGTCTGTAAAAATAACAATGTTTTGGACTTTTGATGGGAAGGCATCAAATATGGTCTTCAGGTGGTACAAGGCAATTTCTAGTGCTGTTATTTCAGCTTCATAGTTAGAACATATCTCCCCCCAGGCATCAAACAACTCATCAGATGTTTTGTCTGGATATTCTATATAGACACCATAACCTGCTTTGATGATGGCTTTGAAGGCAGACCCATCAGTATAGACATGAATCCATTGTTCTGGGTAGGTGTCTATTGTTTTCTGTGTTGCTTTCATAAGACTTACTGGGTCGGAATGTTTCGTTGCATTATCTCTTAACTGTGTTTTGATTTCTGGCAATTTAAAGCCTGTGTGTGGTGGTAAACATTTTTCTACTCTTTGCAGTCTTTGTCTTTTGTCTGGAAGGTGATAACTGTCTTTTATTTCATTGACATGGCTCAGGACTGACTTTTGTTTTATTCTGTGGTTTGGTTCCCAGTTTTCTACAAGTTGTTTATTTGGGTGGTCTTTGTTCATTCTTTTGCTTCTTTCATAAGTCTCCATTGCAGCCATATCTCTCCGCATCTCAAGGACTTCTACATTCGTATGTATTTCACATGCAGCCGTCGGTGTAGATCTCATTGCTCCACTAATAAGACGTAGGGCATTGTTCTGCACTCTGTCTAGGGATTCTACATTTGTTGTGAGGAGTGCACTGTTGTATTCTAAAGCAGAACGTATGTAACCAAGGTATAGTCCTCTAAGGGTATCCTTGTCTGATCCCCAAGATGTGCCAGCGAGTCTTTTCAGTAGTTGTAACCGTTTGAGTGCTTTATTTTTGATATTTTTTACATGCTTCTTGAGGGTGAGCTGCTGATCAAGCGTGATTCCAAGATATGTGGGGTGTTCTTCTCTTGGCAATTTCTGTGTATCCAACCATAGACTAATACTTTCTTTGGCTACCTTATGACTCTTGGTAAAGATGGTATAGACAGTTTTCTCACAGTTTATTTTTAGCTTCCATGTTTGACAGTATTCATGTAGTCTTTTTAAATCTCCATTTAGTCTTTTGGCAGCACTTTCAACATTCTCATGACTCTGCCATATTGTTAAGTCATCAGCATAGAGGGCTTTTTCAGCTTTGATATGTATGGTAAGGTCATTGATGTAAATGAGAAAGAGGGTGCAGCTTAAAGCAGAACCCTGTGGTAAGCCTTCCTCTAGAACTTCTTTAGATGAAATTGCATCATTTATCTTTGTCTGGATTGTTCTGTCAATGAGGAAGTATTTTATCCAGTTGTATAGCTTTCCACTAATTCCCATCTCAATCATCTTCATCAAAAGACCCTTTCTCAATACTCGATCATAAGCCTGTTGTAAGTCAAAGAAGATGGCTACAGTGTGTTTGTTTTCCTGGAATCCATCATGGATTTTCTGTGTCAACCTAAATAGTTGGTCTTCTGTGCAACTGCCTTTTCTGAAGCCAGCCTGTTCATGGCAGAGGATGTTTGAGCTCTCGAGGAACCAGTAAAGTCGTGCGTTAACCATTCTTTCTGCTAATTTCCCAAGACATGATGTTAGGGATATGGGGCGGTAGCTTTTGGGTTCATCTGGAGGTTTGTTACTTTTCAGGATGGGAAAGATGTGAGCATTTCTCCAATGTTTAGGCAGTTTTCCATTTCTCCAGGTCATATTTATTAGTTTAAGGAGTACTTCTTTCCCTGATGTGCTCATGTGTGTTAACATTTCATTATAAATTTTATCTGGTCCAGGAGACTTTCTTGGCTTTAGTTTCTTCAGCCCTTGTAGGAGTTGCTGCATACTGAAGTCATCATCAAATATGGTTGAGCCAGAGGTTTGGACTTTTTCTTGCTGCTTCAGTAGGTACAGACGCTTCTTGTCAGCCTCTTAAGGGCTATAACATGAATATCAACACATTTTGAAACAAAAGAGCTTACCTGTATATGAAACTCTCGGCTTGTTTGCGTGTGCCTATGAGCTGAACAATAGCATAAAACATTTGAACACCATCAATTTTTTCTTGTTTCTCCAAAACTAACATAAAATTGTGTCCAAAACATGACTGCATCATCACCCAGTCAACTGCTCCAGGAAGGTTAATGTCTGTAGCCAGAAAGACAATATCTTCACCTGAAATTAGTAAGAGCATATATGGATACACACTCAAACATGCACATGCAGCGGACCAAAATTAAACAATCATGAAAAAGTAATTTTTTTTACAAGCTATGCAGCTCTATTTGTGAATTAACTTCTTTCAAGATATCTTCATTATCCTTTTTTATCTGTCCATGGTGTTCTTAACAATCTTGTATAAAACCACATCTCTGCTGTCTATATAATTTTTCACTATTCTGCTGATTGTCCAAGATTCACATCCATATATCAGAATTGGTTCTATATAACTTTTAAGAACTCTCTCCCTTCCATTGATAAAGATATATTACATAGGATATTGTTCATCTTGTGAAATGCTGCCTTTGCCTGGGAAATTCTACATTTGACTTCTTTAATACATCTTCCATCCTAAAATTTAATATGTTGACTTACTTCAGACTGATCCCATCTACTTTGATGTTGAGTTCTATAGGACATCTGGTCTTTGTTATCACCATTACTTCTGCTATTCAGATTAAGCCCTGTGTTTAGACTTTCGTTTCCAATGGTATTCATTCTTCCTTGTAACTGAGTTTCATTTTCAGCTATCAAAAGTATATTATCAGCATATCACAGGTTTATATTATGTCCTCTAATTGATATTCCTCTCATATCTTGTATGGGTATGGGCTTTATTATTGTTTCCCTGTATAAATTGAACAGACTGGGTGACAGTGCATAACTTTGTTTAGCCCACTGACAACATTAAGATAACATTAGTGAGTTATGAATTCTGATTTCCACTCCAACACTGATTTTGTTCTTCCAGATTAGATTTAGTCTTGATATAGCAGCTAAGTCTTATCTTTAATTCAGATAGGGTTACTTCCAATTGATTCAGTCATGTTATGATCCTTAAGGATAATTTGACATATGTGTTGACCATCCTTTGGAGTATTTTAGTTGTGTATGTGTGTTTGTGGATGGGGAAAGGAGGGAAAAGGTATAATTAAAGCATCCAATTCCTCTCCAATCATCGCTGATGTCTCTACAGTACATTTACAGAAATTTGAAAACAATGAAATTAATCCTCAAAAGGAGGGTTTCTGAAAGTGGGAAAAACACCTAACTCTCTCTGGGGTGTACTGAGACACTTCAGGGGGACAATACAAGGTCAAGTTCCAGCATGTCTTTTCTTTGAAATATGTTTTGTTGGGTGTATTTATGGTAGTGAGAAATGGTCAATTCCTATATCATTAAGAATTTCTAGACAACAAAAGTCTATTATATCAGATGAACAGATAGTCAAGTCAGGTAAACTGAGAGATAGATGGCTCCTATGCAGAAGTGTTGGTACAGACTTTTGTATCTTGAAGGACAGACAGGTTTGTTCTTTCACAGAGCTTATTTTCTCTGTCTTATTGTGATTCTCGTAACCCCAATGGGGAGAGTGGCCATTAAAGTCACCAGCAAGTACTGCTTTGAGAAATAGTGTTGCATTGATGTCAGGTAAGTTGCATGTTGTCTGAGGTGGGATGTATACATTAGAGATTGTGTATTTTCCTTCAGTGTGCCAGATGGTCACTTTCTGCACATCTGTGGGATGGGCTGTTAGCTGGGTGACATGTCCCTGAATTACACTTCCCATATAGGTAATTATGGCACTGCAGTTGGTGCACTTATAGGCATGGCTGGTTAACCTGACATAAATGTTTCAGTGTCTTTGTATATTCTCCTGTAAGAGGGCCACATGTATCTTGTGAGTGTGCAGTAAATTAGCATGTTCTAGTTTTTATTTCTTATGTAACAGATATTTAGTTGTAGAATAGTAAGCGAAGAGCTGGTTTTATGAAAATATTGGTTCTGTTTTTCTCTCCAAGGTTTCCTTGGTGTAATGTTTTGGTGCTTGTGCATGTCGGTGTTTGCGTGCGTTGCTGTTTTTTATGCATTCCAACAGTCAATTTCTCTGCCAGAGCAACCTAGTTACCCACCACCTGCCGTAGACTTTGATAACTGAGGCGACGTCTCATCTTGTTTGCAAATACTTTTTGTTGTAATGGCATTATAGTGCAGAGAAGTTTGTGGATTTTCGACCCACCCCATGCCAGAAAATAAGTATCACACCACCAAGAAGGTAGGTTTCTACCTATGCATTGTTCCGAGCCACCACAGCCAAAATAGGGTTCACTGTGCTCACTCCATGTCAACAATTGCCTACTGGTTATGCCAAACTTCTCTATGACTCCAATCATGCAAACAAATGTTCAACGCAAAAGGCTTGCCATATCCTGAGTCACAGTGCCTTTATGATGAGCCTCAGCCATTGGAAAACAATGCAGTCAGTTTTCCCATCCCCAGTGTTGCACAGTACATCTCTGGTTCTCTCCCAACCAAAGATGGTGCATGCATATATACTAATAACAATGCATATTAAAAAATTAATTAATTCCGTCCAAACACTAAAAATACTTCGTAGACCTAATCATCACATGAGCTAAGTTTCTTACTTTTGATCTTCTATCAAATAATCTCCATGGATGATGAAAAGATGCAGGTCAGAGGACATTGCACCTTCTGTGACAGATTGCTAGGTGATGGAGAATGCCAGGTGTACTATCACTGCACATGATGAATATTTTTTGATGAGGCAAATTTGATGGATCCATGAAGAACTAGTTGGTCCAGAAGTAAAAGCTACAAGTCTGAGCTAATGTGATGAAACTGGACACCGCTGCATCCATATACCCCCCCCCCCATGCAACCATGCCTTTGAAACAACAAACCTTATACAATCTCACGTGTCACCTCGGTTACTCAACTGTTGAAGAATTATGTCTTTGTCAGAAAGGATATGGGATGTCAAGAGCTACTTGCTGACTGCTAGGGACTACTTCATCATCACACTATGGGAGCACCTTTATTTTATTTAATAGTGTCAGTTCATAAATTTAACAAAATAACAATTATGGAAATCTGCCACGTCTTGATAATGGAACACAAGAATGCCCAAAATTAAATGATTAGAAAAGTGAAATGCTAATAATGATCAGAATAATGTGAAATTATAAATCTTGAGTAAAGTGTTTTTTAATGACAATAATACTTTGCTAGTCATATTTTTTCTGGCTTTTATATGTGGATCACTCTTGTAATAATATATCTTCAGCTGTTCTATCAGACTGCAAACACCAATGATTGAACACCCTCCCCCCCCCCGGACTTCCACAATTGCCTGTTCAAAGTTCTGCTAACTGGTTCTGTTGTTGAATTTCATTCATGTCAAGCCCCATCAAGGCCAGCACCTTGCAGTGGTGATGGGGCTTAGTTCAGCCATCAGGGGCTGGAAACTAAGACTGGTCGGGCAGTCCCATTCGAGCAGGACCATAGTCCTGCCCAAGTAAGCAGAGTGCTGAAGACGGAGGCATCCAGCCAAAAGGCGCACAGATAATCAGGATGCCACGCAAAAAACACAATGGAAACACAACACTGGAATCAAAACTCTATGGGACACTGTATGAACTACAAAAGACAGTGAGTTTTATTAAGGAGACAGAATTACAGATATAGACATGTTTCAAGTGAACGAAAGAAGAAGAAGAAGAAATTCATGTCAAGGAGTCATGTTATCCAGTATCCACTTTCTTCTCTTCTGCATGTTATTAAACACACTGTATCGATTTACGTCTTTATATGCGCAGCTTAGGGAAAGGATAAAATAATCTCATTGGCTGTGAGCAGGTAGCTCTTGACAGCCTATAACACTTCTGACAAAAGCACAGGTTCTTCTTAGTTGTGTAGCTGAAACAATACCTGGACTCATAAGATTGTCTTAGCATCATGATTATTAATAGGGGTGGGGTGTGTTATGGAGACATATTATATCCATGAAGGAAGGCATTCCAGTGTGTCAGGATTGCCTGGGAAGAGTCTGCTGAAATAAACTGTTCATGATTTGTTCACACAATGACGTCATATCATATCAAAACTAAATACAAGAAAAATGTAACTAAATCGTGCTGATACAGAGGAAGTGAAAAAAAAACAGAAAGCAAAAGTAACTGGGTCCTCATGGACAATATTAAACATGTTCTTACCTTGTAAAGTGGTGATACTTTTGTGAGATTGCATGAGGTGAGGCATGACCTGCTCCAATGAACCCTGCCACTTACAAGATGCTCCTGGACATGGACATGTGTATGGCCTACCAAAAGAGAACACAAACTAAATATTGGAGGGTTTGAGATAATGGTAATAATAATAATAATAATAATATTATAACCCATGAGAAAAAATATTAAAACAAAGAAATTGAGTTTTAAAAGTACAATAGACTTTAAGTGATGGTTCAATCAAAGGTCTTTATCAAGTCTTGTCTTTAATTCACCAGTCACTGAGTGTCAGCTCTTGATGACTTCAATGCCCGATTATGAAACTGTGCTGTTCTTTTCAGTTGTTCAGAGTTGCTGCATCCAGAGTTGCTGTGGTCACCTTTGTCTTATTGTGGTAGAGTCCTAAGTGGCCAAGAATGCTAGATGTATATGGTTCAACAAGTCTGACAGAAGAATGATGAGCTAGTTGACCCAGAAGTATGTGCTATTCTCCTTGTATGACATGATGATCCTGGGATAATGCCACACTAGAAAGCCCCCCTTTGGGAACTAAACACGCATCCATAAATCTCCCAACACAAACAATGTCTTTAAGACAACAAATCGTACACAATTTTTGGTATAATTTTAGTTGCTCAACTAAAGAAGATGTGCTTTCATCAGAAAGTTTATGGCCTTTCAAGAGCTACCTGCTCACAGCTAAAGGGATTACATTATCATCATCAAGTATGGAAATGTTTCACCATTAATAAAACATTGTTCGCTTTGTGCTCACGAGGTTGTGGGTTTGAATCCTGCTCACGTAGTATTGTTTATTAAGTGGATAGTTTCCTAAGATTCCTGAGGATTATCGCTTGAAACAATGGAGTTACGTGCTATGAGTGGTACTCTCAAAATATGGCATGGCGCTTCACTGAGAGGGACAGAAACATATGGGGTAACCCGAGTACAATGAAGTCAATCCTCTACACCGTTTCAATATTTTTCAAACATTTATGAATAGTAATAAATATAGATGATATAAAAAAAAGATTATTTACAACAAAGTGTCTATCTCCAGGTGGAAGCTAGTTGATAGCATCTACATTGTAAGTTTCTGTTCAATGCCAGATGTGATGCCTGAGTCATACTGAGTCTGTGTATATGGAGGGTAGTCATGATGTTTAAGGTCATGATGTTATCGATTCATCTCTTTCTTGGTGTTCCCATTGCTTTGTATCCAGCTGATCATTTGTTATAAGCTCTCTGTGGTAATTGGCCATTTTCATACGGTGACCATATCACTTTATCTGCTGACATTTTATATATTCGATACAAGGCATTATTCCTACTCTTTTTCTGATATTCTAATTTCTTACTCTGTCCAGTTTGGTGACATAGCTGCTTTCCTTACACTTGTCATAATCTCACGTAATAATTTTTCTCTGCTGCGAGGTTGTTAAAGACCATGTTTGACACTGGTAACAAAGGGTTGGTATGGAAATTGTAGATATTATCTTATCTTTATGTGCATAGTGATCTTTGGAAGCAGGAGTAATGGTGAAAGTTGATATGTCACTGTGTTTGCTTTCTGACATCTTGATTCTACTTCTCTGTCTAGTTTCCCATTTTCTGAAATAGCACTTCCTAAATATTTGAATTATTTTGTTTGTTTCACTGCTGAATCATCTACTGTGATATCTATTGTTGTTGGTGGCTTGCTGATTTTCATAACTTCCGTCTTTTGAATGTTGATTTTCATGTTATACTTACAACAAATATGTTGGTGAAAAGGAACAATATCAGCAACTTTGCCTGTCCGGTATATCCTTGTATTACCAGGGTCTGAGAAGGAAGACAAGAATAGGAACACAGCGACCTACCATGTAAGAGACAATTAAGGAGATTTGAGGGGGAGGTTGACTGTTCCATCCAATAGGTCAAAATGACCCAGAAATTCATGAGACAGAAATTCATCTTCTGTAACAGGACATTATCACACCCAGTGTTATCAGATATCAGTTGTCTGCAATGGA
This sequence comes from Meghimatium bilineatum, assembly GCA_034231615.1. NCBI lineage: Eukaryota > Metazoa > Mollusca > Gastropoda > Stylommatophora > Philomycidae > Meghimatium > Meghimatium bilineatum. Next base: position 30,105,603 of record CM067305.1, on the reverse strand, counting down.
AAAACATGTAAACTTCCGCCCACTAGATAAGGAAAAGAAGAAAGACTGATTGTGCAAAGAGAAAAATTTGCCGCTAAATGTGCAGTGGAGAGGGAATCAAATAAAAAAATATTGCTACAAAATGCCTTATGTCAGGATTTGGACCCTCATTTCAAGTCTTCTCTAAAGAAAGATAACATTTGCTCACTTATCTGAATGTCATCATCAAAATGTGAGGGAAACTTGGATTGGTTGAACTGATTGAAATTGGTAGGACCAGTGGTTAATTTGCAGCCTCCGTGGAATGGACTAATTAACAGAATATAAGACGGCGACTTAGCTATTCAAGAATACAAGTAGTTTAAGGTTCCAGTTTGTAAATTTGTATTGTGATTTTATTTGTGTTTTATAAGAAGGATGCCTGGACAGAAAAGAACATTGTATGGTGCTAGTATTAAGTTGGATGTTATCACTTTTGCTGAGAAATCCAACAATTTGATGGCTTCCCCTCACTTCATTGTGAACAAAAAGCAAGTGTACGAGAATGGAGAGAAAAAAGGAAGAATTGTCTCTGATGTCAAGGTCAAAGAAAGCATCATATAGCTGTACAGCTTCTTTTCCTGGAAGAGAAATTGTACAAATAGATAACAGAGTTGGGGTAGAACAGATTAATTATAACCTGCACAAATATTCGGATCAATACTGAAAGATTCTGCATTCCAGTCATAAAAATCTGTTGACTTTGTTGCTTCAATAGGATGGTGCAATCGCTTCAAGAACAGACATAACTTGCGCCTACGAAAACGCACTAAGCTCGCACAAAAGTTGCAGAAGGAGCTAGAAACAAAAATTGATTTGCTTCAACATTTCCATATTAACATATGGAAGAGGTTCAACTTCGACCTACCACAAATAGGAAATATGGATGAGACCCTTGTCATTTGATTAGTCTTCAAATCGCACGGTTGAATGAAAAGAGGTGAAGACAGTTTTTGTAAAGACAACTGGGCATGAGAAAACTCATTTCAGTGTTGTTTTAGGTCACATGGCAGATGGGTCACATTTAGTAGTTTTAAATTAGTTTACCGGTGTTCACAATTAATCTGCTTTAGTAGGTTTCAATTAGTCAATTAGTTTACAAAAATTAATTTTCTTTAGTAGTTTTCAAGTGATGCAAAGAGTATCACATTGCTCTCATGGGGTCCCAGACTTAGCAGATAACCAAGATCCTAAAAGTACCTCTTGTGATGCACCCTGGAAACAGAAATATAGCTGCTCATGTTGTGTTCCTGGCCAACACTTTCGAGGATTGTAAATGTGGAGGCAGCAGATGGAATGCGAATTGACTACAAAAAGACAGGCAATATCTCAGACACCTCTGTGCCAACACATAGTGATGCAAGACAGTCTGGCTAGCGCATTGAAGGGAAACAGATGTGCTAAACCTTCGCATATGAGTGGTCCTAGGTTCATACCCCAGTTGAGGCGGAAATGTTTCTCAGATCGCAACGGCTCCTGGGTTGACCCAGCCTTAAATGGGTACCGGATTAATCCAGGAAGTAAAGACTGTGAGGGAGAGGAGATGGCTACCTCCCTTATTTGCAGAGCCTCTGAAATGTTTTTGCTAACATCTCACACCCCTACGGCATTAATAAATGCTATGGGTTACTTTACTTTTTACTTATATAAAGTATTGTAGAGATTTGCAAGCATTACAACATAGAATTAACTGCAAGATTTCTCATATAAGACATATACCTGTGTTCACAAGTGTCTTCATGCTCAGATTTTTCTGTATGTAGAAGAGTAGACAGACACCCATTGTTGGAATAACGACATGGGAAAAGGACAGATGATGCAACTTTCTCCATTGCCAAGTTCCGAATGTTTCCTGAAATAAAGAAATTTTTAAAATTCTCTAACTTAAGATGATTTCCAAAAACTCCCATATATTATATGCAGCCAAACTTCATTGTGGAGATGACACTCAATGATGATGAACTTAAGATATCTTAAGGCAACTAATTATCAGTTTACTAGTGTATAATGTTAAAAATTGGCAAACCCTGGCAATTACTGACATGGAAAAAACATCAAATATTGAACCTCACAAACTGAAGAAAACTCTTACCCAGTACAAAATTAAAATGACTACCTGAATATCCCAGACACCAAGAATTCTGAGAGAACAGAAAAGACATTTATAATGAAAAATGCCTAAGATTTGGCAAAATACATATTTATACGTACTGGAGATTGACACTGACATGTTCACAGCCATGAAAGAACTGTCAGAACAGAAGTTAGCAGAATATATATTTACACAATAATAAAACCCGTAACCCATTAGGTTTGTAGGGGTGCCACACTGGAACTTGTCAAACAGGGAGGTAGCAGAATATATATTTACACAATAATAATACCTGCAACCCATTAGGTTTGTAGGGTGCCACACTGGAAACTGTCAAACAGGGAGGTAGCTGGAAAGCTGGGTTATTTTATCTCGGACAAATACATTTATTTTATGTTCTTTATAAAAAAAATTAGTAACACATGACTATAAAGTCAGTAAAGTGTCCCTCATGCACACCTGAGGTATATCAGGGAACACAGTGTTAGGTGCACATTTTTCATTGGCCATCAGCATACCTAGGGATGATGTGGTCAACATAATGCCCGCCAACTTTACCAGTAGCGATTGTATCAAAATTACATAATAATAAAAAATAATAAATTACATAAAAATAACAAGATGATAAAGCACATAACCTGTTAGATAGCGGTGCCACATTGGAGACATCACCACAAAAAGATATGATCCATATTATGCAGATGCTCCAATGGTTGCATTTTAGTGGACAATTTTTCTAGGTGGTGCTAATCTCCTCTCAGAAACTTCCCTTATCAGAAAGCATAAAACAATTGTCACACTCACCATTCAGAGTTACTTCACTTACTCAAAATAGGTTCTTCAGACCATCTTCAGAGCAAATAAGACAGACTCATTCAAGAAATGTATTCTTGTCTTCTCCATTAATTCAACTTCTTTTGATTTTCAGGATGAATACCAGAGAACTGAATATGCTGTGTCAATTTTTAAAGCTTGATAGCAATAATCAGCTTGAAACATCCAGCTCCATTTCAAGTCTCCTTAGAACAGTGTAACTATTCTATGCCACCAATATATGGATGACTGTAATATATCAATCTTAATCATTCTTAATAACAATATTTTCGTATAAACACATGAGCGAGACATGATAGTATAATAGTGAAGTCACTGATCAGCACACTGGGCAACCCAGATTCAATTATTTTTGGCAATGGTAGAGTGTTACTTGCAATTTAAAACTCCCATGGTTGACACAACCACCAGAAAATGACTAGCAGAGGGAATTACACACAAAGATGGACAAATTACCCATTTTTAGGTACAATCTCCTCTGCTAGATTTTATATTTATATATATATATATTATTTATAGCCTATATATATATATATATGGCCCTTATTGCTGTCCAGTGCTGAAGACAGTCCTAGCTAAGAAGTTTCTGGTCAACTACTTGATAAGTTATGAACAGTTACAGATAAAATCGCATGCTAAGATACATAGCTCAACATAACATTACCACACCTTACATATTCATGTTTTTAATGTGACACATACACAAACTAATAACTCACCCAGAGGTCCTCTACAGGTTGGACACATGTTCAACTTTTGTCTACATGACTGACATACAATATGGCCACTCTGGCATTGCATTATTGGAGGAAGAGCATAATCAAAGCAGACAGGGCACTCAAAATATGTTGCAAGATCTGAGTTACAACTGTTTGTGCCTTGCCCTGCAAAAAACACATTACACAGAAAATGCAATTCAAATGTAAATGTCAGCAGTTATGGTCATATCTATGATGACTATTCATTGCGCTAAGTATTATTCAAAGTTCAATGTTGTGAATTCTGTTGAGGTTTTCTGTGTTTATATTGGCTGCAGATGTTCAAATGCTAGAAACGTATTCCATAATTGTTCTGATTGCCCCTGTATATAAATATTTTAGTATTTTTGAATTCGTACATTAGGTCGTGCCTGCTAGCTTTTTCATTACTGCAAGTTTATGAAAGACTTTAGTTTGAATTTTCCCAATGTTTCATTTTCAAGTGAGTCTTGTGTTGAATGTAATTCTGTGGAATGTTGGTGATCAGTTTGGTGTATTTGTTGGTTATTTATTTTTATAAGAATATGTTCGCTACGTGGTGAAAGAGAAATATAGTTGCCATATTTTTTGGATTGTCTTTAAACCCCAGTTTTCGCGCAAGTTTCTACTTATTGACTTTTGTTAGAGATAGGCATCTGTTGAGGTGAAGTCCATGAAGTCCAAACTGCAAAGTTTTCTGCATGTAGGCTATTCAAGACGTTGTAATGGCAGCATGTAGTATATAATGTCATTTATGTAGATTAAGAAGACTTGGCACCAGTACAATTCCTTGAGGACTTTTCTCTCTTAAATTGAATATTCTGCTAATATGGTTGTTTAGTTGTACTTGTGCTGTTCATGAATATAATAAGTATCCTAATCCAAGAAAACATGTGAGTGACTCCTGCTTGAATGATTTTTAGCATTAAGTACAGGGTGTCATACTGTATCAAAAGTGTGTGATAAATCAAAGAACACATTACTTATAAGTTTTTGAAAGGGATTCTATATTTCTTGTGTGAGGTGTGTAGTTGATCCTTGGTGTTTCTGTTTTATCTGTATAAATCATTGAGTTGGAGTCAATATTTAGCTAGTTCTATTAATTAATCTTTCTATTAATTTTTCTACGCAGCTGGGGAGACTGATGTGATGAATCCGTAGTTTTCTTTTCCTGGTTTCAGTATTGGCTTTTTTTTCTGATTGATGGTATATAGCTACTATCCCAGCTGTGATTGAATATTGAGATGGTTGAGATGTGTTGAGATGGTTTTTGCTGAAAGATGTTTTAGGAATTCATATGTGATGCCATGAGCTCCAGGTTATCTTTTTATGGGTCTGAAACACGGACACCAGACTCACAACAAGAAAAGAGATTAACCATCTTCCATTTATGGTGTTTCTGAAACATTATGAATATCAAGTGATAATAAGGTTGTCAACAATGAGGTCCTGCAGAGATCCAGGCGTCCAACAATATTTTCTACACAGCCCACAGAAGACTCATATGGCTTGGGTATATCCAAAGATGAACAACAGCCTTATTCCAAAACAAATAGTGTATGGAGAACTCTCACAGGATGTTAGAAAAGGCAGACAAAAGTTGTGATACAAAGATGTATGCAAATCATCAATAAATGATTTTGTCATCATATCTGACAGTTGGGAAAAGCTGGCAGAAAATTACATCCCATGGAGAATAATCCTGCATAATGGTGGTAAGACAAATGAGATCAATATTGAATAGATACTGAATACAGGACAAGGCTTTCATACTGACAAGGGCTTTTTAGTAGAAATGCCATCTGTACTTGTGTTTCATTGTTAAGTAACACTTTAATTAATTTATAGATTTTCATTTATACTAATTTTTTTAGCTGTGCCGTAGCAATAAAGTCACAGATTGAACAATTTTGTTTAGATAACAGCTTCATTCTTTTTTTACTTTCAGGAATTTTCCCACAACACTCTCCTATTCTACGACATTATTTCCTAACTTACCGGTACTTATGGCTAGATGAGGACATAATAAAATGAACAGTGTGATATATTTTGTTCCACCTGAGATCTACTCAAATTATAAATTTTACAATACAATACTAAGGCATTTATTTAGCATTTATCATAATGTAAAGTTTGTGATAGTTCACGTTAAAGTGTGGCAATCAGGGCTTAGACTTCTAGTTCAGGGTGCAAAGAATAGGATCACTATCTACTCTCAAGGCATGTCGTAAGATGTGACAAAGGAAAGTTGGGGGATAAATTGACAAACCTGTGAAAAAATCATTGTCACATGTCTTGTCCCAATTTCATACTTTTGTCTTCTATCAAATGACCCCCATGGATGATGAAGAGATGCAGGACAGCAGACATTGCACATTCACTCTTTTATGGCAGACTCCTGGCAGGGAATATTAGATGTGCTAACACAACATGGCAGACTCCTGGCAGGGAACATTTGATGTGCTAACACAACATGGCAGACTCCTGGCAGGGAATATTAGATGTGCTAACACAACATATGGGTCAATAGATCTGACAGAAGTGTATCCTACAGATCTGCTTCTCACTGGACGGGATGATCTTGGAATACTCCGCGCTAGAATGTCTCCCTTCTTGGATTAAACATGCATCCACAAACCCTCTAACACAACCATGCATTAGACAACAAACCTTATATAAGAGTCTTGATGTCACCTCAGTTACTCAATGGATGAGGACCTGTGTTTTTATAAGAAATGCTGTCAAGAGTTCACATCTAAAATGATTATTTCATCATCAAATTGGACAAAAACCATTGTGAAGTATTTAAAATAAGTGCAGAAATAATTTTTAAGTAACAATGAATTATTTTTAGAGTCGTGTTGAAAATTCATAGATGATAATTCAACGTGCTTTTGAGAAGACTGTACTACATGCTCGATACTAAATCAGCTACATGCTCGATACTAAATCAGTGATGGCAGCTGGGAGCTGGCCTGTTTACAGCCATAAACCTGTTTCACCTGAGCTTTATTTATGTTTAGGCAAACAGAGATTAGGACAAATTCAATTACTATGATGGCTGGGTTGTGTGTTCGTGATAGTTTGTGACAGATGGCCTAGTAGCTGATAATCACCAACTTTAAGCGGAGCAGAAGAATGAAGGCTCAGAAATGAAATGTTTCCATGCATCTTCTACAACAGACCAAATCAATCATGAGAAAATGTTTGACTCGTGTCCTGTCAATTTCATATTGATATACAGTAGCCTTTATACAACTGTCAAAGGTATACGGTCATAAACAAGTTTTTAAAAAATGGCATAAAAAAATTTATTACTTACAAAGTGCCCCAGTAAGTTCAGTTTGCATAGGTAGTGCTGTATTAGGCATGGCTGGTACTTGAACTGTCCTTCCCTTTGGTCCTGAAGCCGTCGGTCGACTCATGTTTGTAACACTACTCAATGCTTACTAAACCTCTTGAATACAGATATAAAAAGTATTATAACCATTATTATTTCCTCATTTGCCATGTAATATTAATAGTAAATTTGCTCAAGACATAATTGTATAACTTTTAGAATATACAGGGTGTCTATAAAGTTGCTGTGCACTCATTTATTCTTCTTTCAGTTGGAATGTGTTAATATCTACAGTTTTATCTTTCCTATAAACTTGGCTGTTTTGCCGCTCATACAGAGATCTGTAGTTTTTATTCTAGTGTTGTTAATTGTGTCATGTCTTGACACAGAAGGCGAAATCCATCGCCCGATTCGATAAACCCAAAACCGAATGAAAAAATCGAGATCTATAACTTTTTGACAGAATGATTTGGCAACATTGAGAAGAAAATATTTTGCCATTTTGTTTAATGTTGGAGAATGGCGGGGATACAATGTCTAGTGATTTTTTAATGGAAATTTGAGCAATTTGTAGTCATCTGCATTGCTGCGATATGACAGTGAATCGTGTTTATTACACTTTTCTATCATTGTATATTCAGTGAAATCACCATTTTTCCAGCTGTAAAAGTATAAAACTTGAGAGGTGAGTTCTTCATTTTCATTATTTAAAATATATAATAGTCAACAGTTTTTGCAGCTATCGATTGATCAAAAATACGGTAGGATTATCTTTAGATAGGTCTAAATTTGTCATTATCACTTTCTCACACATCTCGTATCACACACATACAAACAAAACGTACACCAATATATGCAGAATTTAATGCTTTATTTATATGTGCAAATATTATTTAAATATCTGTAACAACAAAAACGTTATCACGATTTCAAAACAGCCACAGATGATTGAGTAACATATCCGAAAACCGATTCCGCGGCAGAAGAGAAATTGCGTAATTGTAAACACAGCATGTCTAAGGTTAAGAGATAAAGCTAGTGTCAGGAAACAACCTGAAATTGAAGATAGATATCATGGTATGGATTTATAGTTGAATCAACCACTTTTTCCAGGTACTAACTTTTAGCACAAAAGCCCTGTTTTGAGATATCTGATTTCACCTTTTACAAAACCTGGAGAATTTCACTTTGTCTTTTATACAGTCTTGTTGGTTAATCAGGATTCATCCTTCAAGTGACCCATTTGACTTTTCCCGTGATTTACATTTGTTACTTTGTGTCATAAGCCAAAGTAAAACCACCATACAAGTCAAATGCATCACGTTAGAAGGATAATCCCAATGTAGCCCACAAGTCTTGTAAAGTCCATGGTGACGAACAAAGGAATGTCCATGAAAACAAGTGAAGCTTAACATCTCCAGCTGACCAGAGCCATAAAGTGATTTTCAAACATTTTTAAAGAAAACCAGCAGTTTAGTTTTGACGTGGACACTTAGAGGTCAATTTCTGGAATAATATTTTGGGCGAATCCCACATTTCATTTATATTTGTTGAGTCATTTCTTGTGTTATTCATCGGCTGGCAAATTAAAGCACATGCAAAGTGACCATTGATCACAAGCATCAGCCATGATAAGTGACGCTATGTGCAGCACACACATGATTAATTAGAAGGGCCTGAGCAGGTATGTTTCACAATACTTTAACATTCACAATTGTTAAATTTAAATTATTAAAGTATTGTCACTCTTAATGAGTTGTGTGGAGAATTGCATTAAGTACGACATAGAATCTGGATTCTAGATAATGCAATTCAATACTATGTGCTTCCACACATAGGAATTCTTCATAGCTAAATATGAACTATGTTGTTTACATTTTTAAGAAGCTGACATCATCGATTTCCGTATACACATGCACTGCGCATGCCCAGTCAACTATTTCTTAGCCAAATGGCAAAGGCTACATAATTTATAATTATAACTAATTTATTTATTAATTTATAACAAATTCTAACCCTAACCCATATCCCTAATCTAAAATACTAATGCCAAATTAATATTCCTTTTCAATTAATGTACCTTAATTTTAATTACAAATTCTATTAATCATAATGCAAAGGTTAGGTAATACCTCAAAACTAGAGCAAAGGTTCAGTGAAGAGTTAAACCGTAGTTGCACCAAAGGTACATTTCACATATATCAACATTTTAATAAATATTTTCGAAGTAATGAACTGTATTATATCGGGAAGGGTGGCTGCGCATGCAATTTTTCACAAAGCGTATATCCACCTTTATCCTAGTTAAAAAGCACTGCATATACTGATGGATTACTGTGTGTTATATGACATTATACATGTGTAAAACTGAATAGGCCAAATGCCTAAATGTTCAAGAAAGTGTAATTTAAATTGGTACTTAAATTTAGTAGGCAGTATTCACTTCCCAAAATTTACATAGGCCTACAGTTTTGTTTTTCTAGATTACAAAAGAAATTGAAAAACTATTGTAGATTGTAAGACTGAAAAGGAAGATTGTGTCATTTTTTATTATATAGGTAGCATATCCTATTCAGGACTTGGCTATCAACCCAGCATTTTTTGGCTGCAGTGATTTTCTAGGCAATATAAATATGTTCAGCAGTTTGCCAGTGCTTTCTGAATGCTCCAGATGTACAATTGCCTGTGATGGGGATCAAACACAGTACCTTGTCGTCACAGATGGGTCATGTACCACTCCACTAAAGAGCCGGACTATTATATAGGGCCTAGAGAATATCATAAATACGTAATCAGATATAATATTATATTTGGAAATAATGTTCATTTTAACTGAAACAAATGTGTATTTGGGTCTTTGGAATATAATAAATTAATACAAAAGCAGTAGGTGTACAGCACATTTTTTTTTAGTCAAATGTTTGAATGAATAGTTACCACATATTTTATAATTTGTAAACATAAAACAGTATTTTGAAATGCACTATAACTTAGACTAGACCTATAGAGTATTACTATAATTATATAAATAGTCAAGTCAAGTATCTGATATTATTACTTATTAGTACTTAATTATTTCAATTGACTGATCTACTTACTAGAACCTATTTAATTTAGCTACAGAAAGTAGTTAGTAGAAGTAAGAAACTTTTTACTTGTGACCTACACGGTACATCTATTTTCCTGGCATAAAATTATTAAAATATACCCAACAAAAATCATGCAACATGATTATTATTCACAACACAAACTATAGTCTGGACCATTTGCCTAGTAATAGTTAGACCGACTAGAAATCAACAAATTTCTAGTATTTCAAATATCTGATATTATTATTACATACATATTATTCATTGATTTTTATCATGATGATTGAATGATAGTGATAGTAACTGAGTGGATAGGGTCAGGAAACAACCTATATTTTCAATATTTATATTTTGTAGGCCTACCCTTTATGCAATTTAGGCTCACCTATTTAGTATATATCCAATTACTACAATTTGTTGATATACCAGTAATACTAACGATGCATTGATAAGTTATTATTTTAAAACGTTAACCAAAACATTAATCTTTACATTTCTATTTATTTTGATTCCGATGAAAGCACACTGACAGTAGTCCTTCAACAACACTTGCGTTCTACGTCATCATATTTAGCCGAATGTGATATAGCTCCCTCTATAACAGTGCGGCTCAATCACCGGCTAGAGTCAGGTGCATTCAGTATTGCAAGCTCCGTGGTTTCTCCCGTCCAATTGGGCTACAAGCATGTGAAAATAAATAATAAAACTGCACTATATAAAAAAAATCACCATGCCATCACTGTGTTACAAATGTCAAACGTGGACACTAATTTTAAAAAAAGACAAAAGAAAACTTGTTACAACAGAAATGTTTATGTAGAATTCTTGGAGTAACAATTAGAGACAGAATCAGAAACAAAAACACCAGACGACTAAATTGCACGCCTCCCGACTACCATCAGATAGTGCCTCTCTTCTTCTTCTTCTTTCGTTCACTTGAAACATGAATATAACTATAGTTCTGTTTCCTTAATAAAACTCACTGTCTTTTGTAGTTGATACAGTGACCCATATAGCTTTGATTCCAGTGTTGTTTCCTCTGGCCAATATGTCTGCCTCAGCGTTTCATGCTCAGAACAATCTTAAAGTATATGCTTGGTACTCTATGCTGCCTGTCCACAAGTACACATGATCGTGTTGCCAATCTTGAACTTTGTGTAAATGTGACTGCGGAGTCGGTTGTGTCCCGTTCTGATGCGTAGAATTACAACTTGTTCTGATCTATTCATAATGTGCCATTCATCTTGTGTTGGTGTTTGAACTTTCTGATTAACTTGATCATATGTTTTTTTCTGATGGTAGGTGATTGGTGGCCATGACTTTCATCTTGGAAGAATAATGTGGTAGTTTCCCGTTGCTTTCCACATCATATGGGGGATATCAAATTTATATCCGCTCCCTTTGACAATACTTTATGTCGGGACAAATGGGTGTCCCGTCCTGCCCAGTTGCAGAGCTACCACTTATACCGGTGGCTATCGGTCGCTTTCTTGTTCGCGCCTAGCGAACAACATGACGGTACGATCAACGTCTAAACTCCGACTCCCCTCCTAGAATATTCATCTTAACATAATAGACAATACACAAGGAATTTTCTGCACATTTCAGTTATTAGTCATTCATCACATAATACGATAATAAATAATCCTCAAGTGACGACTGAGCAAAGTCCCAGGTCCAGACAATATCACATTAGAAGAATTAGCAGCTTTAGATGACTTTGGAGTTGAAATAATCACAAAATGGCTGAATGCCATATATAACAGTGGAAACATACCCGATGACTTAATGAGGTCCATATTTATAGCCTTACCTAAGAAACCAGGGACCACCGAATGTGAAGAACACCGAACAATCAGCCTCATGAGCCAAATAACCAAAATACTTCTCAGAATCATCATGAAGAAATTGTACCCTGGCTCTTCTATTATGCAGGTATGATTTTACCCATTTGTACATTCTTGAGCTAACCCTGCAATTTTGCAATTTCTTGAAGAGCCATTCTTTCCAGACCTTATCAAATGCTTTTCTGAGGTCTATCCATGCTGCTAGTACCAGTTTCTTATCTTGGAAGGCGCCCTCAATCTCTTGGGAGAAGTAGGTTGCCTGATCTCCAGTAGAGTAGCACTATCTGAAACCTGCTTGCTGCGATACCAGAAGGTTTTCACTTTCAAGATACCACTGCATCCTAAGATTGATAATGCGTTCCATTGTTTTGCATAAACATCTTGTGAGGCTGATGGGTCTGTAGTTGGAGACTGTGTTGCTATCTTTTCCTGATTTGAGGAGTGGTATCATTATTGCCTCCCTCCATGCCTGTGGAACATTACCTGTGGTCCAGCTTGTATTCAAGATATGCAGTGGCTTTGCTCTTGCTGCATTTCCTAGGTTTTTAATCATTTCATTGGACACTCCATCAGCTCCAGGGGGCTTTTTCATGTTCAATTTAGATATTGCATGCTCCAGTTCTTTCATTGTGTTTGGTGCCTCCATGACTTCTGGTATAGGTTCGTATTGTCCAATGTTTTGTTGGTTCTCTCGAGCCTCCTGTTGTTTGTCTGGGCTAACGTTGACGTTATTGTCTTTTGCAAAGGACTCTGCAAAGTAATCAGCTTCATGTTTACCTATTAAAATGTTTCTAACTTTGCAAAGTGTGAAATTGTATTTCTCCCTGTATTTTTATCATTTAGTTATTTTAATACAACAATCCATACACGGTAACTGCGTGAAACGTAACAACAATCGTACTTACGTATTACACCTATTTATATAATCGCTTCAATCAGACACGACAGACTATATCTAAAACTAGTAGGAAATGATGTGTCCACAAGAAAGCATACAAATTACAATACACAAATCATATTCAACGTTTCAACCAAAAGGTCTTTATCAAGATACATGAGACTAACGGGAATTGAACCAGTCCGTTCTACGGCACCAAATCGCATAGCAACAAAAATTTAAGTAGGAAGCCAGAGGACAATTTTAAAAATTCTTGAGACTAACGGGGATTGAACCAGTCCGTTCTACGGCACCAAATCGCCTAGCAACAAATTCATTTTATTTAATATACTCTATCATTTGTAAGCGTTGTGATATGAAGTATATTGGTGAGACTGGTAGACGTTTAGCAGATAGATTCGCCGAACATTTGAGAGATATCACGAATCATCGTGACTCCCCAGTGGCTAATCATTTTAACAGCCCGTCACATCATGGTAGCTCTGATGTCTCTGTAACCGGTTTGTTACGTTGTTATACCGGTGACCGGCAACGCCAGTCCTTGGAATATCGTCTCATTTGTCATATGGGAGTCTTGCAACCACACGGAATGAACATTAATCACCGTTTTGTTTGAGTTACCCACCTTTTCTTTATACCCTCTACTCCCGTATTGCACTGATTCTTGTAATTATTTGTCTTTGTACACTTTCGTGAGTAATTATTTTTGTGTTTGCCGTACTTCTATATAATTCCTTTATGTCTTCTTTCGTTTGTTGTATGTCAATATGTGATTATTTTGTACTCTGCCATTTTGTTATTGTTAAATCATTTACATATTTAGATTTTGATTTCCTCGTTGTTATTGCAGTTGTCTCTTCGATGGGTGCCCACACATGTATAGTTATTTGTATATGCATTTTGTTTTACATGGTTCTATGTATCTACACAATTACTTTGAGCCACACATTTGTATGTATACATATGCAGTTGTTATAGCATTATCTTTATGTGAACGAACGTTTATATTTACATTAATATATGTATATGTTTCTATGTGTACGAATGTTCATGTTATTGTTTTTATTTATGTGAGAAAGTGTTTATGTGGATGCATGTTCATATTTATGTATATATATATATATATATATATATATATATATATATATATATATATATATATATATATATATATATATATATATATATATATATATATATATATATATATATATTTATGTGAGCGCTTGTTTATGTTAATGCACGTATCTCCATTCTGTGTCAATATGTATGCCTATTCTGGTGTGAGCCCTTTCCTATGTGTGGATACATTTACATGCCTGTGCATTTTGTGTGGATATCCATCACACATCTGTGTCCATTTTGATATATATTTATTTCTTAACTCTTGGTGTGTGTATACATTTCTATGTATGTTTAGGTTTGGTTTTATATATATTTTTATGTCTATATTTGGTTTCACATTCTTTCCATGCGTTTTCAAATGATGATTCTTCTTGTATCCTTCCTTCCCCAAACCCACTCACCACACAACCTCATCATTACCTATCTATCATTATCATATGCCATTCTGGTTGCCGTAGGTGACCATGGTTCCTGTTCACAGTATTGTTATCAGGATCGTTGTTTCCAAGCCTTGCTAGGTTGTCACACGAATATTTTCTCACGTCCCCATCTGTCTCTGTTCCCTTCAGTCTTGCCTGTTGTGACTATGTTCTTAAAACCTGCCTGTCCTGATAAAGTGACAAAAGGGGTATTTTTCTTATCGTTTTCTTTTAATTATTCTTGCACTTATAAACATCCCAACTACATCTATAGTGCCTCTAATTTCCCACTTTCGGTTTTTTATAATGAATGCACGCATTTTCTCTTTTACTAGATGCGTTGCCATCCCTGCGTTATGGAGACGGGGCTTGATGAAATCTAGTCATCTATTTTTTTTTATTTTGTTGTTTTCTGTTGTCTCTTGAAAAAGGTTCAATTTGAGCCCGATACGTGGAGAATTGTCCTGTTTAGTTTTATTGTATGTTTTTTTATATATACTTTTTTATATATTTTTATTAATAGGCAAGGTAAGTGTTTTAGTAACCTGTTTAATTCATTTTGCTTGACTATTTGTTCATTAGGTTACTGCGGCACCATCCACTTTGTCGGACACCCTCTGACCATTTGGTTATTTATATGTACGCATCCTCAAGCTCTATTGCGACCGCAAATATCTCCATGCCCGAAACGAACCCCTCAAAAAACATCCTGCGCAAATATGGCTGCATTCTGCGATGCCTTCTTTCCTGGGCAATACCCTCCTAACAATGCTGGTAAAAACTTATTTCTTTCAATATAACATGATATCTTCCAGGCCACAATTTTTTCAAAAGCTTGCCTATCGTATTCCGCATTATTATTATTCTGTAGCCTTGTACCCCTGGTGTGGTCCTTCCCAGGTTTGGGTAGTGGAACTAAATAACTGTGCAATCAGTCTTCTTTTACTGTGCCCGTTAGAAAGCTATTATTGAACATGTCCGCCAACTCCTCATCTGTTCTCCGACTAATATCATCGTATCTAATGTCATCTGGTTCTGGAGCTGTGTTTTTTTGGTACTTTCAGCGCCTTCCTGATTTCTTCAACTGTGATGTTGTGTCTACATTAGGTTTCCTTTTCCTATTCTTCTGCTGCACTCGTTTTCAAACTCCTGCAGATTAACAGGATGTATTCAGGAGAACAAAATGTGTTGTGTCATAGTTTACAGCTTTGCTGCAATATCTGCACTTTTTGGCCTGACACTGTGATGCATCACACTTTATCACGACTCCAGACTTTTTGGTCACTTAACTATGCATGGGAAGGGGACATCAAACTCTACCCTAACACTTCAATAGCCGCGTCTTACGGCTAACACATGGACACAGAAATCAATGAATTTTCCCATTTTTTAAAAGCTATCTTTTCTTTCACTACCATCCAGAAACGAGTCGAGAAAACGGTTTCGCACATGAACAAGGAAACAATCGCATGAAGCATGCTTTTTTTTCTACAGCTTTGAATTGTTATATTATTCTTTTTACGCACAGATACATGCTGCAGTATTTTACTGCCGTCAGAAAATATATTGCATCAATTGATCAACATTTGAAATTTACAAGACTGTGGATAATAAAGACGATTTTCTAGATGACTTTGAAAATTAATGCACATCAACTGCTGTGTTAATTGATAATATTAATGCACATCAACTGCTGTGTTAATTGATAATTATTTTTAGCATAATTAGTTTGTCATTAATATAACATATGTTCGATTAAATATAACTATTTATTTTATCGAAATATATGAGTTTTATTAAATAGGCTCATGTATTTGAATTTAAAAAATAAATAAATAGAATTTAGCAGCAGAACATTGTTTATATGTATGCCTGTGTAAGCCCGTGCTCTCTCTCTCTCTCTCTCTCTCTCTCTCTCATATATATATATATGCTTAAGGCAACTTTATCTCTTCTGAGTATTGGGTTGTCTATCGCCATATTGCATATATATATATATATTGTGTATATATATATATATATATATATATATATATATATATATATATATATATATATATATATATATATATATATATATATATATATATACTTTTGAACGACCTCACCGCGGGTTTAAAAAAAAACAACTGCAGACGCAGGGCCGACACAGTATCTGCCGGGCTACAAGAAATTCTCATGGAATTTTTGTTTTTGCATGCCATTTTAATTAGCAAATATGTTACAACTAGGAGAAAAAAAATTATCTGGAATAACGTCAAAAGCGTATATAAGGCCGGTATAAAGTGATGATGTTCCTACTTCGCATGCGAAGATGGGCATAGCATGAAAAACAATAAACATATGTACCGAAAAAATGATGAAAAAAACCAACAAATTTTTTTTTTTTTAATTACTGGATTTGCCTTTCTTGAGAAAGTCACGCCCATGAAATAATTTTCTTTAGTTATATCGGGGCGTATCTTGTGGTCGAATGATCTGGGTGGTGTCCTCTTAGGGACTGGGAGAATGACCCGGGTTCTGGTCTGTCCTGAAAAGGACATTAAATAGTGGGGGGCATAAAACATCGGTGTTTGTCTATTTTGGGTTAAGTTTGTGAGTCCGCAGATGTCCGAGAAGACCGATTCGTGCCAGAAAAGATATGTTGCAGCATACGCATGCGTGCAGAGGTTCAAAGTAAGAGCGCTTATAGATCTTTCCTTCTGTTTCTGTCTCTGGTAGATTTCCCGCACTGTTCAAATTTTGTTATGCCGGCGGTGATCTGAACTCAGTTACGCTCGAAACCAAAAGACATAATTATATACACATATGTTTCAGTTAACAGAAATACAAATAAAAGCAGTTGGGGTTTTGTCGCCTACAGAAACGGCGTGAAGTTGGTTGATAAATCTTCTGCATACTCTACTGTCACATCGAGCATGAGGATGGAGATAGATGGAGTTACAGCAGCACTAAATTGGTTGATAACTATACATCAGCACACTCTGTAATTAGTGTAATACTCACACTCTCAAAGCATGTCGCGCAAGATAGAAAAGTGCATACT
The DNA here is from genome assembly GCA_034231615.1 of Meghimatium bilineatum. Taxonomy (NCBI): domain Eukaryota; kingdom Metazoa; phylum Mollusca; class Gastropoda; order Stylommatophora; family Philomycidae; genus Meghimatium; species Meghimatium bilineatum. The sequence goes on along the minus strand of CM067305.1, from coordinate 30,088,158 downwards.
GAGAAAGGAAAGGTATGATTTATTGAATATCTAAATTGTCCAGAGCATTACATGAATACACTGCCCTGGTCATGCCTGGGTAGAGGAAACGAGAGAGCCGACTTATTGGTAGGCAATATGGCGATAGGCAGCACAATACTCAGAAGAGATAAAGTTGACTTGATCACGGCAGTAATAAATTCATTCCAAGATTAAGATGATGCCAGTGAGGCTGAGAACGTAGACATACAGAGAATGTCAGAAATAGGAGTGTGTAGAGAGGGAGGGAGGAGGAAAAGTAACATTTTTTAAAGGAAAACCCGAAGATGATACAATCAAGACTTGACGGGGACTCTGAGTCTACATACACTGGGATGTCTGCTGGAACGGAACATGTATGGGAGTTCCCCACGTGCTGTGATGCTAGTTCTAATCAAGAAACAAGAATGTTCATAAATTCTTCGATGTCGCAGGACCATCGCCTTCTTGGTCTTCGACTTCTTCCTTTCATGGCACTCTTCCTTCCAAAATCAGCCTTTCGATACCATCATATCTCTCTAAGTGTCCAAATTACTGTAGCTTCATTTTTATGATGGTACACTGTATTTAGAAGTCACCCTTCATTTAGTTTCGGTAATTTCAAAGTTATTTTTTTTCTGTCCGTGATATTCGTAGGATCTTTCTGTAGTACTTCATTTTTTAAAAATTGATTTTCCTGAATATTCCCTATATTATAGGCTTAATAATTATAGAATAATTATATCAGAGGAACGTGGTAGCCTAGTTGATAGTGAGTTTTCTTGCTATCACCGGGTTACAGCGTGCATGGTTCAAAACCACGTCCGGACAAAAAATGGGTGTACTGAGCCCCTCCTAAACTCTAAACGTCTGCATATTGCATCATTATCCGTCGAAGGCAAGTTGAACATCGATACGGTAACCATTTCACAAACAGAAAGACATGAACCAGCAAAGTCTATTGTCTATCCTAGGTGGTGGTGGTGTCACAGCTTACAATCTAGTCGTTGAGCGTAGGGGTTTGTGAAGGAGATGTAGTCTGAGTTCCAGAACCAGGAGTGTAGTCATCTTGATGTTGTCTATCCATCTTTTCCTAGATCTGACCTTGGCTCTGTACCCTGATTTCATCTTGTTATAAGCTCTTATGAGAATTTGATCGCCCATCCTCATATTAGGTATTATATCATGTTGATTATCATTTTCGCCCACCGGAAACGTCCATAGGTGCTCCGATCTTCGCTTCAGTAAATCTCTCAGGGTATAACGGCTGATTGTTCCGGTTCTTTGTTTGTTCACTACTCTTTTTTAAATCTTTGTCGGGGGATCTCTTCGGGCCACGCCCATCCTCACTCCCAATTCTTTCATTCTCGATATTGACTCATGCTTATTCATCTCAAAATCCTCTGATAGTGAGGACTCATGAAGAGCAGTGAGCATGTTTGCTCGGTCCAGTTGTGGCTGACCGTCTGTTGTGGCGAGACTAGCTAATTTGTTGGCCCGTTCGTTTCCCTCCATGCCCGCATGTCCAGGGACAAAAATAAGCATGAGTTTTCGTAGTGATGTCTGCATTTTAGCTCTCTCCAATGACTCCGCCCATTCCCTACGTACATCACATGTTTTGACTTTGTGAATCATTCAGTGAATCACTTCGTATGCAAGCAAGGGAATATGTTTGCGATTCCAGCCAGTAAAGTGCCTGCGTTACGGCGAACACTTCCATTGTTCATTGTTGCGGTAAAGGCACCACTGAATTTGTGTACTGTTTTCACTTTTGATCTGACAGTAAAGGTCTCATGCGCATCGCTGGAGACGGATGACCAACCCGTCCGTGTAAATCACAACATCTGAATAATCGGCATTCTCGCATATTAGTGCCTTGACGGGGTGCAAAGGGAACGCATTGCTCTAGGCGGACCAGGGTTAGCAGATAACCAAGATCCCAAATGTACCTCCACGCGGTGCACCATGGAAAAAGAAATACAGCAGCTCGAGCTGGTTCTGGCCAAATCATTTGGGGATCGTGTCCGAGAATGTGGAGGTAGCAGATGGAAAGAGATTTGACTGCATAAGAGACAGACAACATCTCCGACACCATTTTCATCACCACATACAGTGACACTGTCGACATACAGTGACGCTGAACATTGGAGGGGCGGCCAATGTAATAGATACGTGGAGATTGATGGAATGTCGATAGACTAATAGATGGCATACTGAGTACAATGACACAATGAAAGGCAGAACAGCGCCAGAGGGCAGCACGAACTGCAAATAGAAAGGAAAAAGTTCCTAGGAAAGGGGAACTACAAGCTCTGTTAGCTCGAGACGAGCTTCTAGTTACCTGTGTTCCTTATAGGCAGAGACCCATACCCAATCATGGGCGTTCGGAAAAGCAAGAAGACCTAACCCACCTCTAAAGTCGAGCCTTCATAAACCGGAAATAAGCTCGCGAAGAGAAAGGGATCCGTACCCGGTGGGCTTAGGCAGAAAAGGGACAATGATGGCAGCCCTGGCCCAACTCTACTGTCAAGATTTCCTATACCAGAAATACACTTGCAGAGAGAAAGAGTTCAGTACCTGATGGGCTCAGGCACAAAAGGAACAACGATATTAGCCCTGGCCCAACTCTACTGTCAAGCTTTCCTATACCGGAAACACACTTGCAGAGAGAAAGGGTTCAGTACCTGATGGGCTCAGGCGCTATTGGGACAAGGTTGCTCAGCTCTAGAACGCCTTGCTTTCAAATGTGTGGTGTGAGACTCGAACTTGAACCCCTCATTCACGATGTCTGTGAACTACGGCTCGGGTAGGAGGGCGAACGAGCCAGGATCATCAGACGAGTTCTTCCTCATACGAAACCAGGCTCGCGGATGAGACACGGTTCAGTACCCGATGAACACAGGCAGAGTACGTCCAAATGCACGAGATGGGTTCATAGACGGTGGAACACCTCGTACCAGATAGATGCGCTCGACAAGCGTCTTTGCGAAGAGGCACTACACACCAGTGTGCCCGGCAACAGATACGAAGGCTGTCACGGACTAGGGACCAAACCCGAAATAAAGGAATACGAAAATGGATGTGCTGGACCTCGGAAGTCCTGACCACAAGTGGCCAACAGGGGTGCAAATAATCACAGTTCTACTGTGGAACTTGCAGCACAACGTACTTCATGTTCCCCGGCGGAAATCACACGATATATTCGGTGTGGTTATTTGAGAGCGAACGCTGAAGAAGAAGTGCCTTGACCTAAGCATCCACGCTTACATGACTGTGTTTTCTGCACTCTCTGTTGAGCGTAATGACCGCCTCTTGAAAGAACGTAGGAATAGGTATCCATTCCTCGCCAGGAGCTATGTCTTCTGGGACGCAGATATGTGTAACGGTATCCTCGGCCCGACCCATCTACGATTTGCCTTTCTTGAGCCTGCTTTCCTTCACAAAAGGGAGCTCGCTGTGTAGTTGGTGGTCTATGTCAGAACTCACTCTAAGGCATGCACTGGCACGCCACATAACAATTCTATGAAATATGCTCGGAAAATCAAGGAGAAATCTCATAGCCACACAGGGTGTGTCCCTTGTGCATCCAAGAATGATCCGTAACGCTTCGTTTTCAATCTTCTCCAGCCTCTCAATCTGTGTGTGACTTGCGGTGATAGTATCGCCTGCATATTCAATGACAGGGAGGACAAGAGCCTCGTATAAGATTACGAACTGTGGTTGTTTAGTGTCAGCCACTGCCACTACTCTCAGAGCTGAAAGTCCTCTGCGGTCCTTAGCGATACCATGATCAAAGTGTTCCCGGAAACACAGACTACGATCAAATCGCACGCCCAGGTATATTAAGGATAAGGTCCGTATTATATCGTACCCTCTCATCTCCACAGTCGGTGTCACAAACTGTACGATGTGATTGTTAAGAGAGAACCATGTCACCGCAGTCTTCTCTTGGTTGTGAACCAAGAACCAAGCACCTGAACCATAATACCAGGAGACGATACGGTCTAGCTCTTTCTGCAGTGATCCGACAGTTTATGTTCTATCTCTTCCCTGTCTGTATACCAGGAAATCATCCACAAAAGACATTGTTCTACCTCTCACGACATTATGTTACTGTGTGATATCCTCATACTATGTCCAAACCATTTTTATCTGTTGCTTCTATATATTTGATGTATGATGTAATACCTATTATCTTTCTGATGTTATCACTGCGCATTTTGTCGAATCGAAAAATACTCTTCCTTAGACTGGCAGAGGGACGTTAAAAAATATTGCGTTCCTTGATGACATTACAAACTACTGAAAAATAAGACTGGCACACATTTATTCTTCTTCTTCTTCTGCGATTGCTCTCATATAACCACACCGAATATATCGTGTGATTTCCGCCGGGGAACATGAAGTACGTTGTGCTGCAAGTTCCACAGTAGAACTGTGTTATTTGCACCTCGGTTGGCCAATCTGTGGTCTGGACGTCCAAGGTACAACACATCCGTTTTCGTCATGCCTTCAATTCGGGTAGGCTTCCCTAGTCCGTGACAGCCTGTCTATCTGTCGCCGGGAACGCGGGTGTGTAGTGCCTCTTCGCCGAGATGATTGTCGTTCACGTCTATCTTGCACGAGGTGCTCCACTGTAATTGGACGACATGAGCCTGTGCCCATCGGGTACTGAACCGTTTCTCATCCGCGAACCTGGTTCCGTATGAGGAAGAACTCAACAGAAGAGTTGAAGCTGACTCTTTCGCCTTCTTAGCAGAGGTGTTGTTCATCAGACATCATGAACCCCTCGTCCCAAGTTCGAGTCTCACACCACGCGTTTGAGAGCAAGGCGTTCTCGATCTGAGCAACCTTGTCCTAATAGCATCTGAGCCCATCGGGTACTAAACCCTTTTTCTCTGCAAGCATGTTTCCGGTATAGGAAGACATTAGAGTTAGACCAGGTCTTCTTGCTTTGCTAGACGCCTTTGATTGGGTCAGTGTCTCTGCCCATAAGGATCACAGGTAACTAGAAGCTCGTCTCGAGGTAACAGAGCTTGTAGTTTCCCTTTCCTTGGAACGTTTTCACCTTCTATTTGCAGTTGACTCTGCCTTGTGGCGCTGTTCTGCCTTTCATTGTACTCAGTATGAAATCTATTCGTCTCTCGCCATGCATCTACCTTTTCGTGCCTTTTTTACATTAGCCGCTCCTCCAATGTTTGGACTGGACTGACTAGAGTCACTGTATGTCGACAGTGCCGCTGCATGTGGTGATGTCAGAGATTTTGACTGTCTCTTATGCAGTCAAATCTCTTTCCACCTGCTTCCTCCACATTCTCGGACACGATCCCCAAATGATTTAGCCAGAATCAGCACGAGCCGTTGCATTTCTGTTTCCAGGGTGCACCGCGAGGAGGTACATTTGGGATCTTGGTTATCTGCTAACCCTGGGTCCACCCAGAGCATTGCGTTCCCTTTACACCCCACACATTTATTAAATACTGGGAACAGGAAGTGCGAGGTACGCCTTTGACATGGGCCTTTTCTTACTTATAAAATTTGCTGATTTTAAAACACGACTCAGATACAAATTTCAGCGTTGAGTGAGAATTACTTCTATTGCTGTATATCATACAATATATTACGCAGTTTATAGAACGATACCAATTATTGAAAATCCCTAAGGATCGTCGAGGAAAGTTGATAATAGCGAGGGAATGTAACTCTAAACTAAAACGGAATAATCAGTCAGCAGAGCTATTTGCGGAACAATTAGAGATAATTTAATAAATAATTTTATTGTTAAGAAATTGGACCACAAAAAAAACCTTTTTAAAATAGAAAATAACCCAAAATCCTCAGATTTGATCGAAAAAGCCCAGATCAGGGAAGAAAAGCCCAGAAGTGGTAACGCTTATAATGTCAATAATAAGGGACACTACTCTTATTACACTTTTGTAACATCAGTTAAATAAACATTATATTCTATTGTCACAAATCTGATACTGAGACCTACATCTCAAGAAGTCTAATCTAAAGGTTAGTGTTTGGTATAAACGTTTTGTTTCGTATACAGTAGAATCCCTCTATAATGCATTCTTTTATAACAAATCTCCCTATATAATAACTAAATAACACTTACCAACACTTCAAAACCCCCAATTATTTTTATTCTAATAATTTAAATAATATATAAAAATCAAATATATCATCACTACAGTTGGATGATATTATTAATATCATCCAACTGTGCTGCGTGCATTTCTGACTTATTTAAGTTACCATACGTATTACATAATTCATATTTTGTCAGCCTGGACCAAGTTTTTATATCTTTTTCTTCTTCAACGTTCAATCTCAAATTCTCACTGGATTTCTCTTGTAACAGGACAATGGTCCTACAAGATTTCCAGTTGGATGTCGTCCAGAGAATGGAAATGTGTTGTGTTGCCGTTTTATTTGCGCCAATGGCCCACCACATCCGTCTTCGGCGGATAGTTGTTATGTAACACTAACATGATTCCACTGTATCTCTTACGATTTTATTTCTGGGTTGTTTCAATATTAGGTGAAAGTACAGAATAGTTCTCTGCTGTACTATAAATAGCAAGCTGTTTACATTTTCTAATAGGTGACGTCACGGATTCCCGTGTAACACACATGAAGTTGAAATAGATGCCGTGATGTCACATGTTCCTACGCAAACGAGTTTTAGTTATCACTATCGCTGCACATATTATAATAGCACTGAAGAAAATGACATTTTGTTAGGCAGTGTGCTGTCTCTACCTGCTGAAAATGCACTAACGTTTGTGTTTTAGTGTTTTCTAGGTATCAGCATCTATCAATTTCACTGGTGTTACACAGAAATCCATGAGGTCGAATAGTTAAAGATGTAAACAGTGTGCTATTGCAGGTCCTAATCCCCAACGCCTAAATCTAATCATATCCCATAATCCCTACTCCCTAAACTAATCCCTATTCCCCAAACCTAATCCCTATTCCCCAAACCTAATCCCTATTCCCCAAACTAATCCCTATTCCTCAAAACTAATCCCTATTCCCCAAACTAATCCCTATTCCCCAAACTAATCCCTATTCCCCAAACCTACTCCATATTCCCCAAAACTAATCCCTATTCCCCAAAACTAATCCCTATTCCCCAAAACTAATCCCTATTCCCCAAACTAATCCCTATTCCCCAAACTAATCCCTATTCCCCAAACCTACTCCCTATTCCCCAAAACTAATCCATATTCCCAAACTAATCCATATTCCCCAAACCTACTCCATATTCCCCAAACCTACTCCATATTTCCCCAAAACTAATCCCTATTCCCCAAAACTAATCCCTATTCCACAAAACTACTCCCTATTCCCCAAAACTAATCCATATTCCCCAAACCTACTCCCTATTCCCCAAAACTAATCCCTATTCCCTAAACCTACTGCCTATTCCCCAAAACTACTCCCTATTCCCCAAACTACTCCCTATTCCCCAAAACTAATCCCTATTCCCCAAAACTAATCCCTATTCCCCAAAACTAATCCCTATTTCCCAAACCTACTCCCTATTCCCCAAACCTACTCCCTATTCCCCAAAACTAATCCCTATTCCACAAAACTACTCCCTATTCCCCAAAACTAATCCCTATTCCCCAAACCTACTCCCTATTCCCCAAAACTAATCCCTATTCCCTAAACCTACTGCCTATTCCCCAAAACTACTCCCTATTCCCCAAACTACTCCCTATTCCCCAAAACTAATCCCTATTCCCCAAAACTAATTCCTATTCCCCAAACCTACTCCCTATTCCCCAAAACTAATCCCTATTCCCCAAACCTACTCCCTATTCCCCAAAACTAATCCCTATTCCCCAAAACTAATCCCTATTTCCCAAAACTAGTCCCTATTCCCCAAACCTACTCCCTATTCCCCAAAACTAATCCCTATTCCCAAACCTACTCCCTATTCCCCAAAACTAATCCCTATTCCCTAAACCTACTCCCTATTCTCCAAACCTACTCCATATTCCCCAAACTAATCCCTATTCCCCAAAACTACTCCCTATTCCCCAAACTAATTCCTATTCCCCAAACCTACTCCCTAATCCTAATCCCTACGGCTAGCCCACAGGTGACGATATACCACGACACTAGAGGTACGGTCACAACGTAGCATTAAAAGCAACTTGTGTAACAACATGAATAATATTACACTCACCTTATTGAGAATTCTCTGCAGGATACACTTTTTTGACTCCGAAAGGAACTTCATGAATATGTCATTAGAACCGACATGCTTCCTTCTCCATATATACTCACATAAATACGATGAAAATTGCCCTGAACATCTTCTACCCTGAATTCTAAATTCTCTTTTAACACTACTCCATAAACCCTCTATAGTATTTGTATAATCTATAGGATTTGTATAATCTAGGGCACGGAAACGTGTTGCGGCTCAGCCCATGGAGGTCGCACAATGGAAACGGAAGAAAGATATCTTAGTTCAAACATTCAAAGATATTGCAAAGTCAGCAAAAGCGTCAAAATGGGACGAATTTTGCAAAGAGATCACATGCGAAAAGTCACTAAAATTGTTATGGCGGTTACACAAATCCATGAATGGTCTCACAAGACGCGTGATTATTGCCGATTTCCAGAGCGACGATACCGTCTGGCAGAAGACGGACGAGACAAAAGGTGCGGCATTGCTGGCACACTACACCGCACAAATTGGTCAGAGAAATGTTGAGGCATATCAAGAAATCAGGAAAACGCTCACAGACACGTGTAAGAACTTGGAAAACCATATGCTAATCACAGTTGAAGAAATCAGGAAGGCACTGAAAAGTACAAAAAATACAGCACCAGGGCCAGATGGCATTAGATACGATGACATTAGTCGAAGAACGGATGAGGAGTTGGGAGAGTTGGCGGACATGTTCAATAATAGCCTTCTAAAGGGCACAGTGAAAGAAGACTGGTTGCACAGCTATTTAGTTCCACTACACAAACCTGGGAAGGACCACACCAGGATACATGGCTACAGAATAATAACTATGCAGAATACGATTGGCAAGCTTTTGGAAAAAATTGTGGCCCGGAAGGTATCGTGTTATCTTGAAAGAAATAAGTGTTTACCAACATTGTTAGGAGGATATCGTCGAGGAAAGAAGACATGGCAGAATGCAGCCATATTTGCGCAGGATGTTTTTGAGGGGTTCGATTCGCGCATGGAGACATGTGCGGTCGCAATAGACCTTGAGGATGCGTACAATAGGGTGTCCTTGGATATCTTGATGCACCAGCTGTTAAATCTTGCAGTTAATCCTTTTGTCGTGCGTTGGGTTGGCGCCGCCCTGATGCACAGGGTTGTAGTTCTTAAGTGTGGTAACTGGATATCTACACCAACGGTTATTAGCCCTGGCCTGCCACAGGGATCGGCTCTATCTCCTGTACTTTTCAATGTATACACAGTACATATCGCTGGCAATCAAATCACAGGTGTTGGCAGAACGATGTCATATGCCGATGATATCCTGGTGTATAGACAGGGCAGAAATCGAGAAGAGTGCGTCGTGGAACTACAGAAGGAGCTGGACAGACTGACAAATTGGTGTCGAGATACGGGAGCAGTGGTTAATCCGTCTAAGGCATTCGTGACGTGGTTTTCCTTGAACAATCACATGGTAAAGACACCCATGCCACAAGTTTCGTTGTCCGGGAAAAGTTTAGAAAGAACTAGCACAATGAGATATCTGGGTGTGTTTTTTGACAGAAGCCTGAGTTTCAGGGAACATGTTGACCACATTATCATACGGGCAGGCAAAGGCTTAGCAGCAATGAAGGTTATGGCTGCTGCGCAGTGTGAGCAAAGATTGTTATTTCTTTTGTACCAGGGTTTGGTTGTGGCTGTGGTGGAATATGCACTGGCAATTCTGACTCTTAGCCAAACTCAGATAGAAAGACTGGATAGAGTCCAGAATGCAGCAATGCGTATCTTTCTGGGATGCACAAGAGACACATCGACAAGAGCGATGCGATGCCTACTTGACTGCCCAACAGCTGAGCATAGATTACAGTATTGCGGTGCACGGGCGTACCTTCAAATACATGCAGATAAGGAACACCCGTTGCATTCCGAAATACAGAAAGTTAAAGGCAGCAGACTCAAGAGAGGAAGGTCGTGGATGGGACGTGCTGAGGATGTAATACAAAGCGTGTGCAGATTACAGGATGTGGCAGCTGGTGTGGAATGGATAGGTCTACCCACAGATTTCGAAACTTGTTTGAGAGTAGTAATATCACTTAGCAGGGAATGCAGAGAATGGTGTCCCACAGCTGTGGAGAAAGAAGTGCAGGCTTTAATCAGTGAGAATACCAAAGAGGGGGATGTGATTATATACACTGATGGATCTGTAATTAGGCATGTTCGCAGTGCTTGGGCCTTTACAGCTCAGTGCGCAGGTAAAACGATCAAGGAGGAAAGTGGTGCCTTTGCGGTCACTACGAGTAGTATGACCATGGAAACTATGGCGGTGACCAAGGCATTTGAGTGGCTACGCACACAGAAAGTAACGCAGGTCTGCATCTTGAGTGACTCTATGAGTATGATTAAGAAGGTACAAGTGGGTCTCGTTCGCGAACAGTGGATTGAGGCCTTGAGAAATGCGAGCTTGAAAGCGGTTACATTTATTTTCGTGCCGGGACATGTGGGCGTTCGAGGCAATGAAAGAGCGGATCAACTGGCATCGTGTGCGATTGTGGCAAAGGGCGATGGGGCAATGGATCGCGCTGACGTTTTGAACTCCTTAAGAGATATAACACGTGAGAGTGAGACTAATGTGGATGATGATTCCTTTTCAATGGCTAGGATTAAAGATCAGGGATTGAGATGCGGTGTTGCTAGAGGTGAACATTTTGGAGGGCGCAGAAGAATGATGGTCAACCAGCATAGGACCGGTACTGTCAGCAGAAGTGTGATGGCGGATACACTCAAGGAGAGATCGGAGCAACTATGGATGTGTCCAGTTTGCAGTGATGATGATCTGACGACTAACTAACTAACTAACTAGTATTTGTATCGTCTGCTCCTGTTCGTTTCTTTCCGTCTGCTACTGTATACAACTGCGCATGTCCTTTATTAATAGCACTCTACAAGGCAATCCCAAAACAAAGGTCAGAAAACACATCGAAACTAGAGCAAATGTCACAGCGGAGAACTATAATGTACTCCAGCCCAATATTATTAATATTTACTCAGAAATACTGGTATAATAATAAAGTAAGCAAAATAAATAAAGAATAATGCCTTTTTTCCATGTTCTGGTCCCAATGGGACCTTTTTCAAGAAACACATGAACATTAAACACGAAAATCAAAATATAAATGTGATTAGTTGGAGACATCTATCTTAGAGCAAGACTTACCAAATAATGCGATATGCATTTTGTAACTCAAATTTTTCTGTTTTGAGAGCCAACACGATTAAGAATCCCTCACAGCATGGTTTACACCAACCAATTTACAGAATAATATAATAAGTATACTATACTTATTAAATAAGTTTTTCATACTTATATACACATTTTAGTGTATTGTTTGTACGGTATAGTATAGTTAGTAGTATTTTGCACCATCAATCCTGTGGGTGTGGCATCAGTCCTCTAATTACCATACAGTATGATACAGTAAAGAGGATGATGATAAATAACAAATCTCAATACAAATCACACTATTATTATAGTAGTAGTTGGACTATTAAATATCTGACTACTTTTGTTGCTTGTGTTTGTCCATTACAAATGATGTATTAATGATTATTTGTTATACACCAACTTCTTGAAATTCACTTATCTATGAGTTTGTAGGTGGCTAATGCCCCCGTTGGTGGTTCCAAAGGTTCTTGGACAGGTTGGGCATGGACAATAACTTTCCATGATGTTTGATCTGCCTGTTCATTTAGTCATACCCACACCATTGGGACCAGATCCTTGCCACAAAGATGAGTTTAGCCAACAGATGATAAAAACTGAGGCTGACTATGCCCTCCTATAACCAAGCTGGACACAGTTTGTCCTAGCAAGTACAGGTGCTGAAGATGGAGGTAACCAGCTAAGATGCACACCACATCAATCAGGATGTGATGCACCACATATTCAATGATAATTTATTTATACCTGATGTATGTTATGGTGCCTGCCCTGTCAGGGAGGGACAGAGCTGGGCCATATGCCTCAAAAGGGTCTAACTCCAGCTAAAGGAAGTTGTCAATGCCCTGAGGAGTCAGGAGGCATCAGAATAGAGCAACTACCACACAAAAGACTACTGAAAATAGTACGTTTGAATGCTGAAGGTGTCAACAGAAATAAAGTGGAACTTGAAAATATCCTGAATAAAAGGCAAATAAATGTAAGCTGCTAACAAGAAACCCATCTCAACAGGAATATAGCCTTCAAAGTAAGAGACTTCCAATGCTATCGATATGATCGAAAAGACATGAAAAGGTGGAATACTTACGCTGGTTAAGAACAATATCAGTGCATGCCAGTTAGAAACATATATGGAAAGAGTGGAATACCAGATACTCCTCCTCAGGACAGAAAGTACAGAATTTTATCTCTTCAATTACGACTGCCCATTAGCACTAGACACAATCACAATGCAAAAGATATTTATTGTATGCAGAGACTTTAATAGCCACTGGCAGAGTTGGGGGTATGATCACATGGACAGAAGAGGTGAGGAGCTACAAAACTGGCAGGATGAATATGAACTTATCCTTATCAACCAACATATTAACCCACCAACCTTCTACTTCAGATCATGGCATACTATACTGGTGCTAGGTTTCGTTGAATTTCATTGGTGATGGCACCCTGTTGTAATAATTTTCTATCACTTAGTTTCCTTATAGATACTTTTAGTACTTCTAATGTGAATGGTTTAGACATGACATTTGGACAGTTTGTGTTATTCCTACCATTGTTTATTTCTTGACAAATATTTTGTTGTTTGCATGTGTGGATGGCGAAGGTAGTTTCTTTTCTAATTAGATGCTGCAAGTATGTCAAGCTTGCTTGCTAGTTTAGGTTTTTACCTGTGGTTCTCACCAGTGATTAGCAAAACTTTACTACTCTGTTTCAAGTTTCACCTGTTGGATTACCGTTTTGCTGCAATTATTACCTAGTATTTATGTGCTTGGTTATTTTCCACAGGTTTCTTCCTTTTCAAAGTTTAATTTTTTGTTTTTTTCCCTTCCAGTCTCTTCTGTTTCTATTCTTTATTTAGTGATCTTCACTTTGGTCTTTTATGATGTGGTTCTGTGGGGATTGTTACATCTCTGTCATATTACATGCTTCAAGTAGTCGATTCATCCTGTAGTTTTTGGAGTATGTTGGTCCAGTATGATACATAAGTTTTCCTCGCTCATTTTGGGAGTGTGTTGGTCCAGTATGGTACCGGTATGTAATCTTCCTCACTCCTATTATCTCCTTATATGCCTTGAGTATTCCTTTGATGATGACTGGGCGATGATCACTGCCACCAAGTTGTTCACCTATTGTTCTTTCCAATATTCCAGCCAGTTCTGGGGTGCAGATTGCCAGGTATGGTGTGGAGATGCTATGTCATCTTCTTGAGGTTTGTGAATCATTTGGGTTGTTGAGAAGGATTAGGTTGTCATCTTGGCAGTTTTCAGCATCTTTTATCCCCTTCTGTCTAAATTATTGTATCCACTGCTGTGGGTGTTAAAGTCTTCTACTGTCAAGAAATATTTGTTGGGTTTTTGTATACTAGCAATGTCTAATGAAATACCATTTGGGCAGTGGAAGTTTAGTATTTGGAACCTAATGGTGTATTTTTCTTTATGTTTATTATGTAGTATTCATCATCTTACTTAGGTTTTTTTTTCTGTGGTATTAATGTGATTCTAGAAAAGTGTTACTATGCCCCTCCTCTGCTCCAAGTCATTGACACAATGCGAGTTGTCAGGATAGATAGATGCCATCTAACTTACGGGATTAGCAGAAACAGGTTGTACTGACTACTGTTATACTGTTGCTCAATCATATCAAACAAGACTTGACATCTAGCCTTTTGTTACTAACTCCCTCTTATTTCTAGTGTAGGATGTTTAGAGGTGTTGCAACATTGTCCGGTTGGCCAGTCGCCTTCCTCTTCTACTCCTGGCTCCATAAGATAGACTAAAGGTCTGTCTATCTTATGATCTCCATTAGCTTGTAGTAGATTCTATTGAGATTAAGAATCTGGCACTGCTCCTGCTTAGAGAACTTTACTAGGATAGTACCATGATGATTTTTACAATTTTGTCGTAGACATGTTATCTTGGCAGGTTGCACAGTGCCATGGTTGTTGGTGCACCTCTCTGCCTAGTACCTCTAACTTCAGCACCTGTGATTGCTTTGATAAGACTGGTTCTGCTCAATGTACGGGATGGCCCGAGCAGTCTTAGTTTCCAGCCTCTGTTGGCTGGAATAAGCCCCATATTCACATCAAGAATCTGGCATTGATCGGGACGTGCTGAGTCATGTATCTGGCTGGAAGACACTTGTTACACACAAAGATGTAGCACATTCTGCTCCCTGGACTACATCCTGCTAGCTGATAGAAATTTGAGAATTTTAACCCAGAGCAAAAGAAAAAAAAACAGTTTAGAAATATTATAGTTGAAAGATTGTAAAAGCAGTAATTCTTCTTGACCATGCCCCGTCTCCTTTCCTGAAAAAATTTACAGCATTCCTCTGTGTCAAAGGTTAACTGCTACCTTTGCCAGAGTCATATACTGAAAGTCTGAAAGCAAAGAAAGCAGTCATCATTGATTATTTTTATGAAGAAAGCAGTCTGTTTTCTACATCTTCATACACTTTTTTGAAAGAGGAATTACTTCACCTTCTCATGGATGATGTATTAGTGCTTGTAAAAGATTGATAAACACCATTTCATTCTCAAGTACAAATTGTTCCATGTTTCAGAGCTGATTTTCACCAAGAATGTAACAATATGGTTAAAATCAGAGACATATTTAGAATTCAATCTACATCTCTGAAGGATTACTGTAAAAAAATGGAGACTGTCATCAACAACTCCTTCATAATTACTTGATGATTAAAGGTGAATTTCCCATGTGCTGTGGCCCAAAAGCGGATAAGAATAGCAACACTTTCACCTGCAATGCATGCCACAAGAGGCAACTAAGGATGTTTTGGGATAGAGTTTTCTATGACATCCAATAAGTTAAAGTAACACAAAAGTCATGCTGAAATTGGATGTATCATCAGGAAGGCACAGATATCACAGTCAAGCTGTAAACCATGACACAGAACATTCTGTTTTCTGGACTACATTCTGCTTACCAGTAGTATTTTGAGAATAAATGGAGAAAATAAATATTAAAGGTGCATTCAGAAGGCTGTACAAGTGACATGATAAGGATATATAGTAACCAGAATGTTATAGAATATCAACCAATTACCAGTAATACTTTTTCTTGCCTATATTAGTGACATTACTAAACATGGCAAGGAAAGGTCAAAATCAAGACTATACATAATGGCTTGGTGGTTTAAATAAATGAAACAGTACATATACCATGACATACTTGAAAATGTAAGAGCTATTATCTAGACTAATGAAAGTCCATATGGAGAATACAGACTATGAATGACCTGTAACTGGACTGGACCTAGATCAGAAGATAAATAGTCTATATAGTGTACCTTAATGGCTAGTTAAGGTGTCAATTTGCCAGGAGAACCTACAAAGACTAAGCTCATCAATTAAGTAAAACTTATAGGAAGTAATTGTTTGCATGCTGCCAAAAATCTTGACAGATTCTTATCAGATATATACTTTTGAAATGCATAAACCCATAAATACCATTGTCACATACTAACATTTCGCCAGGAAGTCATTTCATACAAAATTCCATGTATTATCAAATGAATTAAAGTCCCAGTACAAATTATCAGTTGTCAGACAAGAATCAAAACAAGAATATGTATCCACCTATATTAGAAAGTGTCGCTGGAATTACATCAGACACATGCTGCGAATGGATACTGAAAGACTCCCCTGTCAAGCTTTATTGTGTCACCAAAGGGCAAGAGAAAACGAGGAAGACCAAAATAAACTTTACGTAGAACTATTACAAGAGAATGTTTCACCATCGGTATCAGAAACAATGAAGAACTAAAGCAAATTCCAATGAAATGAAAGACATGGAAATCTATGACATCTACCCTATGTCTTTGGCCCTAAAGGAATAACTAACAAATTATAATCAACCAACACAAACCAAGTTAGTTAGTTAGTTAGTCGTCGGATCATCATCACTGCAAACTGGACACATCCATAGTTGCTCCGATCTCTCCTTGAGTGTATCCGCCATCACACTTCTGCTGACAGTACCGGTCCTATGCTGGTTGACCATCATTCTTCTGCGCCCTCCAAAATGTTCACCTCTAGCAACACCGCATCTCAATCCCTGATCTTTAATCCTAGCCATTGAAAAGGAATCATCATCCACATTCGTCTCACTCTCGCGTGTTATATCTCTTAAGGAGTTCAAAACGTCAGCGCGATCCATTGCCCCATCGCCCTCTGCCACAATCGCACACGATGCCAGTTGATCCGCTCTTTCATTGCCTCGAACGCCCACATGTCCCGGCACGAAAATAAATGTAACCGTCTTCAAGCTCGCATTTCTCAAGACCTCAATCCACTGTTCGCGAACGAGACCCACTTGTACCTTCTTAATCATACTCATAGAGTCACTCAAGATGCAGACCTGCATTACTTTCTGTGTGCGTAGCCACCTAAATGCCTTGGTCACCGCCATAGTTTCCATGGTCATACTACTCGTAGTGACCGCAAAGGCACCACTTTCCTCCTTGATCGTTTTACCTGCGCACTGAGCTGTAAAGGCCCAAGCACTGCGAACATGCCTAATTACAGATCCATCAGTGTATATAATCACATCCCCCTCTTTGGTATTCTCACTGATTAAAGCCTGCACTTCTTTCTCCACAGCTGTGGGACACCATTCTCTGCATTCCCTGCTAAGTGATATTACTACTCTCAAACAAGTTCCGAAATCTGTGGGTAGACCTATCCATTCCGCACCAACTGCCACATCCTGTAATCGGCACACGCTTTGTATTACATCTTCAGCACGTCCCATCCACGACCTTCCTCTCTTGAGTCTGCTGCCTTTAACTTTCTGTATTTCGGAATGCAACGGGTGTTCCTTATCTGCATGTATTTGAAGGTACGCCCGTGCACGGCAATACTGTAATCTATGCTCAGCTGTTGGGCAGTCAAGTAGGTATCGCATAGCTCTTGTCGATGTATCTCTTGTGCATCCCAGAATGATACGCATTGCTGCATTCTGGACTCTATCCAGTCTTTCGATCTGAGTTTGGCTAAGAGTCAGAATTGCCAGTGCATATTCCACCACAGCCACTACCAAACCCTGGTACAAAAGAAATAACAATCTTTGCTCACATTGCGCAGCAGCCATAACCTTCATTGCTGCTAAGCCTTTGCCTGCCCTTATGATAATGTGGTCAACATGTTCCCTGAAACTCAGGCTTCTGTAAAAAAACACACCCAGATATCTCATTGTGCTAGTTCTTTCTAAACTTTTCCCGGACAACGAAACTTGTGGCATGGGTGTCTTTACCATGTGATTGTTCAAGGAAAACCACGTCACGAATGCCTTAGACGGATTAACCACTGCTCCCGTATCTCGACACCAATTTGTCAGTCTGTCCAGCTCCTTCTGTAGTTCCACGACGCACTCTTCTCGATTTCTGCCCTGTCTATACACCAGGATATCATCGGCATATGACATCGTTCTGCCAACACCTGTGATTTGATTGCCAGCGATATGAACTGTGTATACATTGAAAAGTACAGGAGATAGAGGCGATCCCTGTGGCAGGCCAGGGCTAATAACCGTTGGTGTAGATATCCAGTTACCACACTTAAGAACTACAACCCTGTGCATCAGGGCGGCGCCAACCCAACGCACGACAAAAGGATTAACTGCAAGATTTAACAGCTGGTGCATCAAGATATCCAAGGACACCCTATTGTACGCATCCTCAAGGTCTATTGCGACCGCACATGTCTCCATGCGCGAATCGAACCCCTCAAAAACATCCTGCGCAAATATGGCTGCATTTTGCCATGTCTTCTTTCCTGGACGATATCCTCCTAACAATGTTGGTAAACACTTATTTCTTTCAAGATAACACGATACCTTCCGGGCCACATTTTTTTCCAAAAGCTTGCCAATCGTATTCTGCATAGTTATTATTCTGTAGCCATGTATCCTGGTGTGGTCCTTCCCAGGTTTGTGTAGTGGAACTAAATAGCTGTGCAACCAGTCTTCTTTCACTGTACCATTTAGAAGGCTATTATTGAACATGTCCGCCAACTCTCCCAACTCCTCATCCGTTCTTCGACTAATGTCATCGTATCTAATGCCATCTGGCCCTGGTGCTGTATTTTTTGTACTTTTCAGTGCCTTCCTGATTTCTTCAACTGTGATTAGCATATGGTTTTCCATGCTCAAGTTCTTACACGTGTCTGTGAGCGTTTTCCTGATTTCTTGATATGCCTCCACATTTCTCTGACCAATTTGTGCGGTGTAGTGTTCCAGCAATGCCGCACCTTTTGTCTCGTCCGTCTTCTGCCAGACGGTATCGTCGCTCTGGAAATCGGCAATAGTCACGCGTCTTGTGAGACCATGCATGGATTTGTGTAACCGCCAGAACAATTTTAGTGACTTTTCGCGTGTTATCTCTTTGCAAAATTCGTCCCATTTTGACGCTTTTGCTGACTTTGCAATATCTTTGAATGTTTGGACTAAGATATCTTTCTTCCGTTTCCATTGTGCGACCTCCATGGGCTGAGCCGCAACACGTTTCCGTGCCCTTTGCCATAGTGATACTGCTTTCCGTTTCTCGCTCCATGCCCTTTGAACCTCTTCGTTCCACCAGGAGGGCCTATCCCACACCAGATTTCCCACTACTTGAGCCTTACGTTTGTCTTGTCGAATTCTGCTCACAACATCCACTCCTCTTCGATCATATTTAAAGGATCTTACCTTTGGCCTTATCTGCTTACTTTTGTCATTTTTTAAGAGAACAACACATGGGAGGTGGTCACTGCCATGATGCCCCAGCACGTCCCATTTGCAGATAGCCACAGCAGCTGATGACACCAATGCCAGGTCGATAGCGCTATCATCATCACCATCCCTGCTTGCCATCCTTGTTATACGGCCATCGTTAAGGCACACCAGGTCCGTATCTGTCAGGGCCTCCTCAAGTTCTCTTCCCTGTTTGTTCGAAGCACTATTGCCCCATGATGTACCTTTCGCATTGAAGTCACCACAAAAGAGGATCTGCTTTTCCTGTTCCATTATCTCCCCTAGGATCTTCCAACCCTGAAGATCAATGCTCGTGTTGCAGGCATACACATTTACAATCATGATTGGGTGCTGGACCCTCTGGACCCTCACTGCCTGTAACTGGATATTGTCACTATCCCACTTGGACATATCAACCTCGCATACACGAAAACCCTCGCGTACTAAGATTGCCTGTCCAAGATGTCGCCTGTTGTAGAAACACTGAAATCCGGCTATCCTGATATTACCACTTTCACCTAGCTGTGTTTCTTGCAATGCAATGACGTCAGCCTCATAACACATCGTTTCTAGCTCTGTTCTACGCTTGTGTACACTGGCCACATTCCAAAACAGCACACGCACGTTTTTAATTCCTAGCCTAGCTGTTTTCGATCTCGTTCTTCTAGCACCCGCCCGGTGACTTTTCCTTTTTGAGCCACCTCGTTTAGACCGCTTGATATTGGCTGCCATTTTTCAAACAGTGTGACAACGATTACACTCACGAAGACTTCAGCTCAGATGCACGCACTCCGTTAGCACCGGCGAAGATCTTAATGAGTGGACCTCCTGGTCAGAGAATAACAACACATCACCACACAATTTCCTAACTGAAAACAACGAATATATCCATTGTTCAAGTGAAACTGTTGGTGACAAACAAAAACACTTGCGTTGCTATCCACCATTTTGACCGGAAGATAAACCAAGTTTATCTACAAAAGAAAGTCAGCTAACATAGAGACAACAGTCACTATCTTGATCCTACAAACAAGCAGTCCTGTTCTGTATTAGAACATGATATAATAGACTGAGACTGATCCCATCAACCTTGTATAAGTGTGTACACACAGCTTAATATAATCTTCAATATTGTCCCATGCTCACACAACCGATCATTGACCCACTGAGACACCTACACAAAATTATTTTCGTAGTCATTATGCACTTTTATCCACATTGACATACATTTAGAGAACTCAATGTTTAATACACACTTTAATAAAACAATTGTAAACAAGAAGATGATATGGGCCTACTAAATGATCTATCATTTGTCTCTTTATAAAGCAATTCCTATTCTAACATGTGGTATATATTTTCTCACCTCCTAGCAAACTGACCTAAATCATAGAATAACATCCAAATATGATTTTTCTGTTCATGTTTCTATAATTTTATGTTTGGTATCCTCTTCCATTAGGACATTTTATTTAATTGTTAAATCTTTACCATAGAATGACCTGAGGTAAAATCACAACTATGTTGTAGTTTCCAGTAAACTCTGTTAACCTTCACCGCGCCGTTGTTAAATCTGTTTGACAAAAAAAAGATGGCGGCTGTTTACCGTTGTCAAGTGCACTCACTCAATGAGACATTGTGCCAAATAGGCTTACAACAGCCAAATCACAGCATGTATGTAGTTCAGGGCATGCGCAATCGAAGCCGGTACCAGTTCACGTCCGCCCTGTCCATTTGTTATAATTTACAGTAGCGTCAAGACATTGTTCCATCGCATTTTCCGACAGCAACCTAGGCCTACAATGGATACAATTTATTTTGCGTTCGTAATGGATCCCGATTCGGATGAGGAGGTAAGTGTGCCGTTAACAGATGCAGATATCGCTCCAATAGATGATGTGTTGTTAGATAGAGATAATAGTGATACTGATTCAGTTCGCAGCGTGGCCGATGACGACATATTGGAAGAAGAAATTGTTGGAAATTCTAGTGTTCCTTCGGGGTATAGCCATGATTGGCTTAGCAACTTCGATGAAGTTGTTGGACCTATAGGCTTAGCTGATGACATTAGTGCGGTAGACGTGTTTCGTCTGTTTATTACAGATGATATTGTGAACATGTTGGTAACTGAAACTAATCGTTACGCTAAGCAGGTTAGTGATTCGAAGGGACAGGCCGCCGGCAATGCATCTCGTGTGAAGATGTGGAAGGAAGTCACAGCTGATGAGATGACAGCTTTTGTTGCTTTGGTGCTCTTGATGGGACTGACCAAACGTTCCTCCTTTGAATTGTATTGGTCTAATGATGGTCTCATCAAGATGCCTGGGTTCAGGAATATCATGAGTAGGAATAGATTTTTAGCTATTCTTTCATTCCTGCACCTTGTAGACAACACAACAGCTGTTGCACGAGGGCAACCGGGTCACAGCAAGGCGTTCAAGATACAGGGGTTTGTTGACAAACTTATTCCTCTGTTCCAACAGTATTATGGCCTCTCCAAAGAAATCAGTATCGATGAAAGCATGATTGGCAATACACCATATTGCTATAAATCCTAAACAGTTGTCCAGTGGCAAGCCTGCGCTTCCTGACTGTGTAGTCTGTTCAGATCGGTCAAAGAAGCGTCACCAGACTCAGTACGTGTGCGCAGCATGTCAGGTCACTCTGTGCACCTACCCCTGCTTCCATAGATACCACACATTGGTACATTTCAAAATTGATTGTTCCTCTGAGCTGCACAGCATGTAGGAGAGCAGCACAGCCTGTAGGTTTACTCCAGAGCTGCATGGCCAGTGGGTAAGTCATTTGTGTTGTTTGTTTTTATGTAATTTTAAAATAAAAATTGTCTTCACCTCTTGCGCAAACCTCGGGTAGGATACATAAAAAAAAACCAATTACACACCCATTTGTAGTATTCAATTCTGCATTTACATGTGTTGATATTATTTTAAAAGCTCTAATAACAAAAATGTTATTGAGTTTTCCGAACACCCGTGTCTTTTTTGCATATATTTTGTTTTTTCGAGAAAATGTCTTCACCTCTTGCGCAAAACTCGAGTAAGATACATAAAAAAAAAACAATTACACACCCATTTGCAGTATTCAATTCTGCATTTAAATCTGTTGAAATTATTTTAAAATCTCTAATAGCAAAAATGTTATTGAGTTTTCCGAACACCCATGTCTTGTTGTTTCTGTTGGTTTTTTGCGCAAAAAAGGTGTTCACTTCCTGCGCAAACCCCAGGTATGTTACATAAAAATTCTCTTCCATTAGGACATTTTATTTAATTGTTAAATCTTTACCATAGAATGACCTGAGGTAAAATCACAACTATGTTGTAGTTTCCAGTAAACTCTGTTAAGCAGTTGCTCAATCACTTCCATGCAACATGGTAATGTAGTGAGATGAAGCTGTTGTTTGGACAGAATATATTGGATTATTGGTTTCCTTTTATTTATCTCTATTCTCAATATATCGAACCAATTCTTTTTTATGGATGTGAAGCTTGGACTGTTAAAAAAAAATTCAAAGCGAATTAGAGGCTACAGAAATGTGGTTTCTGAGAAGAATTATGAAAATACCATGGAGAGCCAAGAAAACTAATGCAAAGGTTCTCGTTGATGCTGGTGTAAAAAGATAAATCATATCAAACATTAGGGGCAGACAGTCAAGGTTTCTAGGGCATGTGCTGAGAAGAACACAGCTTGAACACTTAATAAACACTGGAAAGATCAAGGGGAGAAAAGATAGGGGAAAACAGAGAAAAGTTACTAGATGGACTTGTTTTGTGGCACGGTAGAAGTTCACCAACCGAGCTTATTGACAACACTAGAGACAGAGAGTCGTGGAGAAACATGATCGCCTATGCCATTCAGCATGGCGCTTTATTGATTTTCAAATATGCTACTTGTTTTGCTAGTTTATTTATAATTCAACAAGTCAATGACTTTTTGTAAATTTATCTATTTTTTAAAATTATTGTAATGTACATAAATTTAGTTTCATATGAAATCTCATATTTTGAAGGGGTTTTTTTTTCAGGCATATTAAACAATTCAGAATGATTGGAAGCAAAGAAATCATAACTACAAAAAATTGAGACTTCAGAATGGCTAACCAGAATTTGAGATTCAAAGTCAAGCAGTTGTATAGAGCAGTAAGAAGGAATATTTTGACAAATACTTTATTTAAAAACATTTTTCATCTTTGTTCAAATTAATTGACTTCCAAGTCATACATTTTGTGCATTTTTCATTTTACTTATTGGGATACATTTTATTTCTGGATTGTTAAATATTTAAGCATCAACAGAAGCACATCTTTCTACCAGCAATATTTTCAAATAATCCAGCCAGACTTCATGGATATCATATGAGTCTTATGTAATATTTTCATCATCAAGTGATATCTTCAACGGTTGACTGCAATAGACCTCCAACATCTTCTGTCTCTTGCCTTGGTGGTGCACTCTGGCAGAATATTCCATGTCTGTTTCATGATGTTTCCCTCCCGCCCACTCATATCTTTTCTACCTCTTACTCACATCCCCTTAACTCTACCCTCAAGTAAGGTCTTCAACAAGGTGTCATTCTTCTTCTTCTGCGTTTGTTCTCATATAACCACAACGAATATATTGTGTGATTTCCGCCGGGGAGCGTGAAGTACGTTGTGCTGCAAGTTCCACAATAAAACGGTGTTATTTGCACCTTGGTTGGCCACTCTGTGGTTTGGATGTCCGAGGTCCAGCACATCCGTTTTCGTCATGTCTTTAATTCGAGTAGGCTCCCTAGTCTGTGACAGCCTGTATATCTGTCACCAAGCCTTTGGGGGTGTGTAGTGACTCTTCGCCGAGACAATTGTCACTCACGTCTATCTCGCACGAGGTGTTCCACCGTCTGTGAACTTACCTCTTGTATTAGTCAATAAGAAAGCCACAAACAACAACACAAGATGACTATCACATTATGAACAGATCAGAGCAAGTTATAATTCTACGTCTCAGAACAGGACACAACCGACTCCGTAGTCACATGTATACAAAGTTAAAGATTGGCAACATGGCCATGTGTACATGTGGACAGGCAACACAGAGTGCCAAACATATACTTCAAGAGTTTCTGAGCATAAAAGGCTGAGGCAGACATAATGGCCAGATGAAACAACACTGGAATCAAAGCTCTATGGGACACTGTATGAACTACAAAAAACAGTGAGTTTTATTCAGGAGACAGAATTACAGATATAGACATGTTTCAAGTGAATGAAACAAGAAGAAGAAA
Source organism: Meghimatium bilineatum (assembly GCA_034231615.1). Classification (NCBI taxonomy): domain Eukaryota; kingdom Metazoa; phylum Mollusca; class Gastropoda; order Stylommatophora; family Philomycidae; genus Meghimatium; species Meghimatium bilineatum. The sequence goes on along the minus strand of CM067305.1, from coordinate 30,063,719 downwards.
CCTCTTGTAATTGGACGAACTGTGCCTTTGCCCATCGGGTACTGAACCATTTCTCATCTGTGAGCCTGGTTCCGTATGAGGAAGAACTGAACAGAAGAGTTGGACCCTGGCGCTTTCACCTTCTTAGCCGAGGTGTCGTTCACCGACATCGTGAACCCCTCGCCCAAGTTTGAGTCTCACACCAAGCGCTTGAGAGCAAGGCGTTCTTTAGCTGAGCGACCTTGTCCCAATAGCGCCTGATTCCATCGGGTACGGAACCCTTTCTCTTTGCAAATGTATTTTTCCGGTATAGGAAATCTTGACAGTAGAGTTGGGCCAGGACTGCCATCATTGTCCCTTTTTTTTCCTGAGCCATCGGGTACGGAACCCTTTCTCTTCACGAGCATGTTTCTGGTATAGGAAGGCTCGACATTAGAGTTAGGCCAGATCTTCTTGCTTTGCCGGACGCCCATGATTGGGTCTGGGTCTCTGCCTATGAGGAGCACAGGTAACTAGAAGCTCGTCTCGAGCTAACAGAGCTTGTAGTTTCCCTTTCCTTGGAACGTTTCCCTTTCTATTTGCAGCTGGTGCTGCACTCTGGCGCTGTTCTGCCCTTTCTTTGTACTCAGTATGAAAACTATTCGTTTCTCGCCATGCATCTACCTTTTTGTGCCTTTTCATTGGCTGCCCCTACAATTTCCGGACTTGACTGACTAGCGTCACTGTATGTCGACAGTGCCTCTGTATGTTTTGGTGCTGTTGGTGTCTTTTATAATTCTTTTAAAGTTTTATAATTCTCATTTTTTGTTTTTGATTTGTTTAGATATCAATATTGTCCTCATGTCATTGAAAGTACTTTTAGCCATTCATATTCTCAGTTTAACTTTTTGTTTCTACCATCATTTCTGTCCAAGATATAGGTATTAGTCTACTTGTTGCAGTTTCTCTCCATGTATTTTTATGTTTAGAATTTTTTCCTCTTTATTTGATTTTGCTGATTATCATGGTTTTTTTTTATTGGTGTTAATATCTAATCCATATTTTCTTTTTAATTTGTTAACTTGATCTATTAGCCATCTCAAACCTGACATTTCTACTCATTTTGGCACCATCAGCTGCACATGTAGTAAATGCTACACCTGTTACCCAGAACCGGTCTGTCAGATTCTCCACAGTCACCTTCACCATTGAATAAAGTTTCACATGTGTGTCTCGCAATGTCATCTGCAAGTGTTACACCATCATGACATATATTGGTGAGACTGAAAGGAGGCTTGCACACTGATTCTGTGAACATCTGTACAACATTAAAAAACATACTGATACTCCTGTTGCTGACCACTTCAATAGCTCAGGCCATCAGGGTGCCCATGATATTTATGTGACAGCCATTAAGTCATGATTCTCAGATGACCTGACCCATCACATGCTTGAGAATCATTATATACATCAATTTGGCACAATTGAACCTTTTGGGGTAAATGCCTGTCAGTTGTATGGATGATATCCTGTTGTTCTGTCATATCTCTGTTTATCTTTTGCCACTGATATTTGGGTGTGTTTTGTTTATTTTCTGATTGTGTTGTTTCATCTCTGACCTTCTAGTTTTAACTCTTCCGGGTTATTAGATATAGGTGACAAATTGGTAGTTAAATTAATACAAGCAGGAGGAGAACCCAGTGTCATAGTCTTGATTCTTGATTAGAAACTGGCTTCACAGCACGCAGGGCATTGCCATAAGTGCTCTGCCTTCCGTTCCAGCAGCCATCCCAGTGTATGTAGACTCCTGGTCAGGTGTTGATTGTGTGATCTTCAGGACTTTCCAAAAAATGTACTTCTTTCTTCCCTCACTCTAGATACTACCATTTCTAACATTCTCTGTATGTGTACATTCTCAGCCTCATTGACATCATCTTCATCTTGAAATGTGCATGCGGTTGTGTCTGTGGGTCTCCAATGGCTCACTAGACAAACCAACCATGCAACAGAAAACCTTAGTAGATGAGATGCCTTTATATTGAGGTTATCTTCTTATAGAAGCTTCATGGCACGTCATCTATACAATCCCGTAGTCGTAACCTTCGATAACAGTTACCATGTTGTTCTGACAGACCGATGTTATGCTTGAACTAGTTACGGGCACGGCGTAGATGGGCGGAACAGCAAAGAAACCTGTCGCAAGGGCCAGAGTTGTGCCCTGATGTCGATGTTTGTTTCGGGGGCATTAGACTCGAAACACCATCAAGTCGAATGGTTGCTGAAACAGAGGGTGGAGCACTTATGGGAAATGACCCATGTGCTGTAAGGCCAGTTTCTAATCAAGAAGAATCATCTTGAAATGAATTTATTACTGTCTTCATTAAGTCTGCTTTATCTCTTCTCAGCAATGTGCTGTCTATCGCCGCATTGCCTGCCAATAAGTCGACTCTCTTGTTTCCTCTGACTGCAGCATGACCAGGGCAGTATATCCATGTAATGCTCTGGACAATTGAGTTGTTCAATAAGTCCCACCATTTTTTTCTTAGCATGAACTTTTCTATCTTCCGAAGCAGGCTTTGAGAGTCTGTGAGTATTACAGAGTGGGTGGATGTATCAGTTATCAAACAATTAAGTGCTGCTGTAACTCCCTCTATCTCCATCCTCATGCTCAATGTGACAGTGGAATATGCTGATGATTTCTCAACCAACATTACGCTGTTTCTGTAGGCAACAAAACATCCAACCACTTTTATTTGTGTTTCTGTTGAACCATCTGTGTACATAATTATGTCTTGTGGTTTCGAGTGTAGCTGGACGAGTTCATGCACTGTAACCTGGGCCCTGACAGCCATCCATTTTCGACACACTTTATCTAAGTGTATTATTACTTTAGTCTGTTATTTCTTCTTAGTGTCTACTTCCACCCATCCACTGCTCTCATTACCTCATTTTGGACTGTCTCCAATCTTTTTCCAGTGTCATAGTCTATCATGCCTTATGTGTTAAGATCTGAAAAAGTGAAACATGGCCAAAAGATTGGAAAAGATCAGTATATATTCCACTCTCAAAGAAGGAAAATTTGAAGTTGTGCACGAGTTATAGAACTATTGCACTGAGCAGTCATGATGCTTCTGATCCAGTCATGATGCCAGCTAGATACTTATCAAGATAATCGTTAAAAGAATGGAATAACATATAAACAGATAAATAAGTATAGTATAGGCAGGTTTTAGACAGAACAGAGGCACCAGAGATCACATCTTCAACATGAAAAATATAATAGAGAAATGCAGAGAGTTCAGTGCATACATGTATATACACATGTTTCATTGACTACTTAAAGGCGTTTGACTGCATAACAAACCAGAAAATATGGAGCATAATGGGAAACATGGGTTTCCACACCATCTCATATCACTCATTAAAATACTTTATCAGAAACAACAGGCTTCTGTTTGTCTCGATGGTGAAACATCTGATTGGTTTGAGGTTCAAAAAAGGAGCTAGACAGGGATGCATCCTCTCACCATACCTGTTCAACATTTATGCAAAAAACATACGAAACGCACGAGAAGACCCTCGTTATGAACAGTTTCAATCCCTTAATATCGGAGTACACAAAATCCCAGAAATTAGGTATGCAGATGACACGACACTAGTATCAATGAGCCCTACAGGTATGGAACACATGATTATGTCAGTCAAATATCATAGCGAGGCACAAAACATTTTCCTCAATGCAAAAAAGACAAAAATAATGCATGTAAGCAAAGATGAAATTACACCTAAAATATTCATTAACAAAGAGCAACTAGAAAATGTAAACAACTTTGAATATCTAGGATCAACCATCAACACAACAGGAGATTGATCGGCAGAGATAAGACAGAGATTAGCAATTTAGAGACTACAAAAAAGCATCTATCTATCTATTGTCATTTCCACATGTGTCGTGGGGGAATTCAGAGTTTTATGTCTTTGGCCATTTGAGTTGCATTGGCCATGGTAAGCCTGTCTATTTAGTGTTTCTTTGATTGTTTCTTCCCATCTAGTTCTTGATCTTCCTTGTGCCTTGTAGCCTGGTCTTCTGCTGATGTATGCATGAAGGGTTGGTTGCGAAGGTTCCATTCTCATGACATGACCAAACCATTTGGTTTATTGCCTCTCGATGTAGTCTTGACTTGAGATAGTCTTTACTTCGTTCCTGATATCTTCATTTCTCCGACAGTCTCTTTTCGTGATATTTATAGCTTTCCTCAAACATTTCATTTTGCAAATATGATCTTTTTCACAAATGAAAAATCTATCAGTCAGTCAGTTCCTCTTTTGCCAAGTTTGGCACATAAGGCTGATGTCATAGTTCTCCATGCCTGTCGATCAGTTGCCAAGGATTGCAGGTCTTGTGCATTTATGCCCGTTGATTTTAGTTCATTCACAAAAGTTCTTCTGAGCATTGTTTTTGGTCTTCCCTGTTTCCTTTCTCGTCTGGTGTCCACATGAAGGCTTGTCGTGGAATTCTATCTTCCTTCATTTTAAGTGTGTGGCCGATGTATGTTCATCAAAAAAATATATGGCAAGGAGAAAACAGAGAAACAAAGTTACAACTACTAAGAAGCTATATCTTTCCAGTGGCAACAAATGGTTGTGAGACGTGGGTAATGACATCGACAATGGAAAAGAAATTATCTGCATTTGAAATGAAATGCTATAGAAAGTTTCTAAGATAATCATGGACAGAAAAAAGAACTAACGCAGATGTCTGCAAAGACTGGCTCCTCAAAGCTATCTAAAAAAAGCAAATTTACATATTTCGGACATATAAAAACACAATGGTTTGGGAAGATTAATAAAAAAATTTTAAAATTAAAAAAATTCATCAAAAATTGGTAAAGATTAAAGAAGGGGAAAGTTCCAGGAAAGAGAACAAGAGTCAGATCAAGACTACGATGGACACATGATATTGAAGACCTTCTGAACATGACACTGGAAGAAGCTGGACAGCTTGCACAGAATTGTGAGGCTTACAGAGTGACAGTGAGGACAGCGTTCTGCAAAGGACATGTCACATAGATATATATTATACATACATATGCACACGCATGCACGCGCGCACACACACATATATACAATATAGGCCTATATACTAGAAAATAACATTTATTACTAGGAAGCAAGGAAAAAAACTGGATGACTCCCCCCCCCCCCCCCCCCCATCCTAAATTTATCAAAACAATAATTAAAAATCCCACAAAACAAGATGATTAGCTTTCTATATATGAGATGTTTGGTGTATTTATACACATGTAAATATATTTCACAGTTCCTTGTAAATATGAGATGTTTTGTGTATTTATACACATGTAAATATATTTCATAATTCCTTGTTCCTTGTGCAATATTTTTCAGCTGCTTCATTTGGGTAAAGATTACCCTAAAGGTGCTGAATATTTTCGATCTCGTCTACATACAGCTTTCATGAAAAACAAAGATATTACTGATGAAAAGGAGATTGATATGCTAATCCTTAAAGGGGAGTTCATAGTTAAAGAACTGGAAGCTTTATATATGCTCAGAAAATACAGAGCAATGAAGCAGAGATACTATGATGTGAAAGTAACGCCTCTAGCCAGTGATAGTAGAGTGTGATCGATGTATTCATTTATCATAGTTCTGGTTTGGAACCTGTGTCCCCCTATTTGATTATTTCTCTTGCCTATGTTTATCAATAAGTTTATGTTATCATTTATTAACTTAAATATACATTTATTTAGGGTTAGGGTTATGTAAAACATAACTAAACCCTAACCCTAGTAAATGAATATTTAAATTAATTATTGATATAATATTTAGATTAATTAATCCTAAAATAAGCAAGGAGACATGGGTTCCAAACTAGAACCCATTAATCTCTTACTAGTAATTAGAGAGTGTGATTTTGTTTCATTATCACTTCCACTACTATACATTTTGTTTTCATTATCACTTCCACTACTATACATTTTGTTTTCATTAACACTTCCACTACTATACATTTTGTTTTCATTAACACTTCCACTACTATACATTTTGTTTTCATTAACACTTCCACTACTATACATTTTGTTTTCATTAACACTTCCACTACTATACATTTTGTTTCATTAACACTTCCACTACTATACATTTTGTTTTCATTAACACTTCCACTACTATACATTTTGTTTCATTAACACTTCCACTACTATACATTTTGTTTTCATTAACACTTCCACTACTATACATTTTGTTTTCATTAACACTTCCACTACTATACATTTTGTTTTCATTAACACTTCCACTACTATACATTTTGTTTCATTAACACTTCCACTACTATACATTTTGTTTTCATTAACACTTCCACTACTATACATTTTGTTTTCATTAACACTTCCACTACTATACATTTTGTTTCATTAACACTTCCACTACTATACAAGATGGATGTGTCGGGCCATTGATGCAAATAAAACGGCAACAACGCATTTCCATTTTCTGGACTACATCCTGCTGGAAATCTAGCAGGACCATGGTCCTGCATCCTGCTAGATCTAGTAGGAGTTTGAGAATGAACGCAGAGGAAGAAGAGGAAGTTTTCATTATCACTTCCGATGCAAAACATTTTGTTTTCATTAACACTTCCGCTGCCACAAATTTTAGCTATGCCTTTGCCACTGCCATATTTTTTTTCGGTATTGATGAGTTTTAAGGGTGATGAATGTAAGAAAATTATTAGGATTAAAGCAATTAAGTTAAGTCTACAAGACTTCTAGATAGAACATATTCAGATATGCATAAAGTTGCTGTGTTAGCATTTCTATTCATACATTGTGAACAACCCAATAATACAGTAATACCTACTCCTTTATACAGATGTGAGAGTTGGACAATTACAGCAGAAATGAAGAAGAGAGTACAGGCTTTTGAAAATAAATGCTACAGATGAATATAACGTATCCATTATACAGAACATAAAACCAACATATACGTTAGAAACAAAATCAATACTCTTGCAGACCAACAAGAATATGTCATGGCAGTGGTGAAGCACGCACACTTGTGTGGATTGGCCACGTGATGAGGCACGGTTCTCTTTCCAGAAATATCTTGCAGGGAACAGAGGGTTGAAAAAGAAGAGTTCAGAGGAAGTATGGATTTATAATATTAAATACTGGATAGGATTAAAATTCTCCGCACTCAAACAAAGAACTGATAACAGAGAGGCATGGCAAAATTTTTGTGTTGATGTTTCCAGAGCGACACTCATACAACCCTGAAGGGTTATAGGGACGGTGATGATGAAGAAGAACAATCTAGTATTTTATAGCTTTAGTGATTTTATAGGCAATATCAATCTGTTCCAATAGGTTACCAAGTTTTCTGAATTGTCTAGAAGCACAATTGCCTACGGTGATGTTTGAACATGGTGTTGTTCGTCCATCACAAGTGATGATGACCATTTGTTACATCCACTTTTGAAAATTCAATTTTAGTTATGTCCTTGATTATGAGTTCGTAGATGGCTAATGAGCCCTATTTGAGCTGTAAATGTCCTTGGACAGTTTGGACATGGAATGACGACTGTAGACGGATCTTGGTCTATCCGTGACTTTCTAGCTGCTCTCCGCTGTTGAGCTGCTGCATTTCTCTTCTTTTCACAAGATGATGCGCTCTTTTTTATTTTAGAATGCCATGTAGATCTATTTTGTGCAAGTTCTTCCCATGTATCGCGGTCTATTTCAAAGGCTACATTTTGAACCTGGTACCATGACCATCAGAGACATGCTGTGTACCATTATGCCACAGAGCTAAGCAAAATCATTAGAACTCTGTCTAAATCAATATGATAGCAGTTGCAGTAATTCAGTATTACCCTTGTAATAAACAGGAAGTGCTTCATAAAATAATACAATGTACTGGTGTTGGGATCACACAATTCCCCATACCCACATATGACAAAAGTCATCCATGGCAATGAATGTATTTGGCAAAGTATGACATAATAAAGTTATTAATATGCTAGAAGATATGAATATTGACAACAAAGACCTAAGAATAATAAGAAATATATATTGACAACGAACAGCCGATGTAAGAGTAGGTAATCAAGGATGAACATATATAACAGTCAGGCAGGCAGAGTTGAGTACGATCATTGGATCCTTGCTTCCATAGACAGTGAAATTATAATGAGATCAATGAACTACTTTCCTTGAATACTTGTAGGTGGGCACAACATAAACAGCCTCAGATGTGCTGATGTCACCGTTATGATTGCAAAAATCATAGAAATTCTGCAACATGATCAACACAGTAGTATCAAAATAAAATTAAAGGAAATTATAAAAAAAAAACAAGCAGACTACCCCAGCATGCAACATCAAAGTGAATGGCTCAACAATAAAACAGGTTCAACAATTTAAATGTCTGAGAACCTTGATCAGATGAAGAAAATATGTCAGAAACATGAAATAGAATACGACAGGCAAACAGAACTTTCACAAAAATTAAATTCTTACTTAATTACTTATCCAACCCAAGTTACCAACTTTTACTCTTTCTTCCCTGTGACATGTGGTGATGGGTGTTTGTCTTCTTCAGCTGTATTGTGTCTGTATAAAGGGAGTTAGCGATAGAAGGGTTTGGTGGTAGCAGTTGTTTTCGTAGGTCTTGTAGTGTAGGGTATTCAATAAGCTGGTGTTTTACTGTTTCCTCCTCTTCTGTTGCAGTATGGTGTGTGGTTTAAGGTAATTATTTATAGGTGTTTGTTAAGTTGTACTTGTGTTCGCATTGTAAATATTCTCATTTGATCTTTGGGTGTAGCCTATTTATGCTGTCGTGTGGATTTGGTTTGGATATGTCTGCATATAACACTCTTATTTTTGTGTGAGTGGTCCATCGGTCCAACCATTGTTGTTTTAAAATTATTGCAGATAATGTGTTTAGCTGGTCTAAGGTTGGTGGAAATTCCTGGTTGGAGCATACTTGCTCCCTTTGTGGCCTGGTATCCACTGTTGTGTAGTATTGATGACATATAATGTAAGTATATTTGTAGCTTGAGGTATGTTGGGGCATACTTGCTCCCTGTGTGGCCTGGTATCCACTGTAGTGTAGTTTTGATGACATATAATGTAAGTATAGTTGTAGCTTGAGGTATGTTGCTTATGCTTTTCTCTGCTATTGGATTAAGAATAAGTTGCAGCTGAGCTTGGGGTAGCTCTCCCTCAAGCATATGTTTGGATGATAGTTTGTTGTTTACTGCAGTTTGTATGGTTCTTCTCTTGGGTAGTTCTCTTCACTTAAGTAGTTCTTAATCCATTTGTACATTTTCCAAATGCCCATGTTTTGCATTTTTAGCAATCATCCCTTTCTCCATACCTTGTCATATATGCTTGAATTAGGTCTTCAAAGACAGAGACTGTACTCTTTCCTTGCTGAAAATTGTTCTTCACATTCTGGATGAAGAAAAATAGTTGGTTTTCAGTGTTTGATCATCTTCGGAAGCCTACTTGAGAGTTGCATTTGTTCTGCAAGCTTACTGATGTTAGAAGTCAAAGAGATTGGTTGAATCATCAATCAGTGTGAATGTTGAACATGGTACAAGTGTCTGACCATGTTTGTTGTTTTGCATCTTTTGTTTCTAGTCGGATCAGTGCAGTTAGTTTATTATATTCTGTTCTGTTTGCATGTGTAGGGAGCTTCTCTACTTTCTTTCTTGCTTCTCTTCTCCTTTTGGGGGGGGGGGGGGAGAATGAAATGTCCTACGCTGACTTTTTATCAGATGCTGTCTGAGCTCATATGATATATTCTATTTAGACACGTTCATGTCGGGTTATTATTTTTTTTCTGTCATTTGCTTTAAACCAGAATATTGATCCAACAAAATAGGGCCTGGGATCAGGAACACCATTTTCCAAATTTTCTTGCTGCTGTGACTTGACTCTTCCAACCATTTTCCAAATGGTACCTTGCTGCTTTGACTTGACTCTTCCCAGACTCTTCCATCTATGGGTGGTGGATCTGAGGTGTACTTCATCACTCTCCCTTCTCGCCATCTACAGTCTGCCGGCACACATAATGTGTGTCATGTCTGTCAAATTTAGAAAGACATTTAGGATTGTCACATGCTGTATTGGATGATTTATCTCAGGTTACCCCTTCCTCCAGTTGGTTTCTGGGTGTCAGTTTGACATACAGCATAACAAAAAATTAGATCTTGACAGTCTGGGTCATAGGACCTAGGTTCTATGACGGAGGGCAATGTCATAAGTTGGATGGCCCTCTCTCTACTCCAGGTGGGATGATCAACAACAGGACATTACAACATAAAAACATATAACTGTTAAGATAGAATGCTGGTGGGGTTTTCAAAAAATAAAATACCTCACTTTACAGTCATATAATTTTCTAGAAATATAATATTGCATGGTTATTGGTCTAGTGGCCGCAGGTAGTTACCACCCGACCTTCCGTACGCTGATAAGAGGGCCTGGCAAGTCTTAGTTTCCTGCAGTTCTGCATTTTCCTGGACTAAACCCCATCCCTGTGACAAGGAGCTGACCTCAATGGGTGGGAAAGACAGGTACAAGTTATTGTATCGGTCAATGGCCCACTAATTTGTGCATTATAACTTCAGAAACATTGCCAACATTTTCATAGTTACTTAAACATTGTGTCTTGCATCGCTATCAACATAGCTACAGGAGAATGCACATCTCACATGTTTATAATTTGTGGAAAATAAACATTTTAAAGCTTTATTTTTGTTATTTTTTTCAATTTTAACAAAAGAATTTATTTATTTTCATATGAAAATAGTTAGAATTATGTTGTTTCCTGTTAAAATATGTATAATATAAAGATTATCATATAAAAATGTGTCCTTCTCAGTCCACTTTTTTCTGTCAAAAATGTGTTTTTGTCCACTTCTGTCATGAGGGCAATGTGATAACACTAGCAAAATACCATCTTCAAGAAATGCTGTATAATGATGAACTAATCCCTTTAGCTGTGAGCAGGTAATCCTGATTAGTCCCCAGTCTCCAAGGGAGGCATTCCAATGCACCCATATCTCAAGTATAGCACGGCCTGCCAGGAACACAGCACACACTTCATGGCCAACTATCTCATCATTCTTCTGTCAGATTTATTGACCCATCCACATTGATGGCACATCTAGAATTCTCTTTCCCCTAGGAGTCTGCCACAAAAGGCAGATGAAAACTCATGCTTATTTTTGTTCCCAGGACATGCGGGCATGGTGTGAAATGAACAGGCCGACAAATTAGCTAGTCTTGCCACCACAACAGACGGTCTTTCATGGAAAGAGGAGAAAATAGATTAATAGGTTCTGACAACACTTTGAAAAAGTAACTATTGCAGGAAATACAACTCAAACAAATAAAATATTCTGGACATATTACTTAAAGCCTTGTTGAAGACCTTACTTGAAGGTCGAGTCGAGAGGTGGAGAGCAAGAGGTACCGGTAGGCAGAAATATGAATGAAATATCATGAGATGGACAGCATAGTCTAGCAGAGTGCACTCACTACCAAGGCCAGAAACAGACAATATTGAGGTCCACTGCAGTCAACCTTTGATGTGGAAACGGCTCCCTAAATATTCAGTGTTCCACTCTACGACAACACCTGGACAAGATGTATAGAATGAGCAGAGAGAATATCACCTGTTGAACTTGTGTCCTGGAGTGTATAGACTGACTAGTGTTTCTCAAACTTATTCCTGTCACCATCCTCTTTTATATACATTTCATATGCACAGTCAACTACAATTCCATATTTTACTCATGTCTTACTCTTCATTCAACACATACCAAACCCTTACAGTATAAAATCTGGGGAAAAGTGAAAATATAAATTGAAAGCAATTTTGTAATACTTTTATTTTTTGAACATCGATCAAGAAATATAAAATGTTAATTAAACATGTCTTAATGGGTAGTATACAACTGATTATTGAATATATATTCCTCAATCTTAATGGGTAGTATACAACTGATGATTGGAGATATATTCCTCAATCTTAATGGGTAGTATACAACTGATGATTGGAGATGTATTCCTCAATATTTTGGTGCACTTTGGAAAGGCGAAGATGTAGATCATTTATCGTATATGTCAAAACAGAGCTTTTATAAGCACTGAAGCTCCTCTCTCCATGAAGTATAATGTGGGAAAAGCGATGGAGAATAATTGTGTTTCTCACACAATGTTGGAAATTTTGTTTGAATGATTGGCTCGTATGATCAAATCTTTCACTTGTAGTTCAATCAAATCATGGAAGACTTCATACCTTGCTCCACATTGATCAGTAAAGATTTAGAGATTTTCATCAGACAGAGATTCTTTATGTTAGCGGAGACCAAGAAATTGATATAATTCTTTACGTCAAAATAGTCTGACAAAATAGTGGAAGCTAGGAAATAAATACTGTGACGAGACTGATTTTGCCTGGATCAGATTAACGTAAGACCTTGCAGTTGCAAGTTGAGCTCATCTAAGTTTGATAAAATGTCACTTTAATAACTAACATCATGCTTAAGTGCTACAAATTATTGACCAATGGGAGAATTAACTGATTTCAAGAACTCAACCACACTTTCATAAATGGAGAAAGGATGCTTCAAACAATAACATTTAGAAAACCACCCAACTTCCAGGTGCACCAAGAATCTTACATAGTCCTTCAGTATCAGGACATAGGTGAAAAACAGTCCTTCAGTATCAGGACATAGGTGAAAAACAAAGACATGAGTTCAGGGAATGGGCTTCAATTTTATTCATGGATGGCAGAAATAACTTTATTGAGAAGCATGCAGATGACTACTAATCTTCTTTACCACAAGATGTTGATGAACAAGTCAGTGACATTGTCATAATAATTGACACAGCCTGTTTTAGATATGCAGTAAAGTGGTGGCTCATCAAATTTCCTAGGAAAGGGGAACTACAATCTCTGTTAGCTCGAGACGAGCTTCTAGTTACCTGTGCTCCTTATAGGCAGAGACCCAGACCCAATCATGGGCGTTCGGAAAAGCAAGAAGACCTGACCCAGCTCCAATGTCGAGCCTTCCTATACCGGAAACATGCCCGCGAAGAGAAAGGGTTCCATACCTGATGGGCTCAGGCACAAAAGGGACACAGATTTTAGCCCTGGCCCAACTCTATTGCCAAGTTTTCCTATAATATGCCCAGGTGCTATTGGGACAAGGTCGCTCAGCTCGATAACGCCTTGCTCTCAAACGCGTGGTGTGAGACTCGAATTTGGGTAAGGGGTTAACGATGTCTGTGAACGACACCTCGGATAGGAGGGCGAACGAGCCAGGGTCCAACTCTTCTAGCGAGCTCTTCCTCATACGGGACCAGGCTCGCGGATGAGAAAAGGTTCAGTACCCGATGGGCACAGACACAGTACGTCCAATTGCACGAGGTGAGTTCATAGACGGTGGAACCCCTCGTGCGAGATAGACATGAACGGCAATCGTCTAGGCGAAGAGTCACCACACACCTGCGTGCCCGGCAACAGATAGGCTGTCACGGACTAGGGAAGCCTACCTCAATTAAAGGCATGACGAAAACGGATGAGCTGGACCTCGGATGTCCTGACCACAAGTGGCCAACCGAGGTGCAAATAACACAGTTCTACTGTGGAACTTGCAGCACAACGTACTTCATGCTCCCCGGCGGAAATCACACGATATATTTGTTGTGGTTATATGAGAGCGAACGCAGAAGAAGAAGGTTGGTTGAGGAATCAAGTGTTCTGATAAATTCTTGAGAAAGTGTGCATGTTGTTGTGCTCTTTGAATAATTGTAATAGTGAAGGCTAACTTAACTAGAGTAGAAATTGAATGGCATGACATATTTCATTAATTTGGAATAACTTTTGATCACAGACTGTCCTACAAATATTCTGTTGAGCAAAAAATACAAAACTGTAAGAAGGGTGTTTTAACTCTGTAAGAAGGGTGTTTTAACTCTGTAAGAAGGGTGTTTTAACTTGTAGTGGACCAAGCCACAATCTATTCGTTTTTTTCCTATATATCCTTATTGTCCTTTGTCCACTTAGAGTTAATCTATAACAATTAAATTTACGGTGGCTGCATGATTTGAGCAGCGACTGCTTGTCCTTCTTCATCAGTTGGCTCTCAGTTGAATCTTATCCACCAGAATAAATGCTTAAGTAGAACATATCCTTAATACATATCCATATGCTTAAGCATAATGTTTAAACATTATCACTCTTTGCATTCCCCATGTGAACGCCTGCAGCATATCCAAAATGAGGAAATGAGTATAGTTCTGGGATGCTCCCACTGAAAATAAGATACATGCCTTGATTGCTTTCCATATGCTCTTGTCATTCTCTCACCCAAGCCAAAGCATATGTGTGTGTCACCATAGACAAGAGGGCCTGAGAATTAAGCACTGCATGTCATGGATTGCACAAAGTACAATAGACGAGGTTGCGACGTCCAGGCCTTATATAAAGGAGAAGAATAGCCTTTGATCGATCTTTCATAAGGCAATAACTACCCTTGGCAGAGAATGTAGAGAACTGTGTAGAGTAATAGCAGACCTTAAGATTAATTATCTGATAGCTGATAACTCAGGAGATGATGATATCATAATATTCACGGATGAATGTGTCCCTCTTGGTGAGAACTATGGCTGGGGTTTTATAGCTAGTGCAAGTGGTAAAATTATTGCCAAGTACAAACAGAGCATAGAGGACAACTACTTACAGTATGAGGATGGAGGTTGAGGCTGTTACTGCAGATCTCCAATGTCTCTCTGAGACTTATTTTACTAGGGCAGATAGTGCCTGATTCTCAATCCGGGATTTGAAAGATTCAAAACGGTTGATGTCAGTATGTTCCAACCAACTATCCAGGGCATGTTGACATTTGAGGAAATTAGAGATAGCCTTGCGTCGAATGTACCTATAGTCATTGAATTGAAAATAGGTAAGGAAGACAGTTTACAGTTGTTTGGTATGCACACGTTGAATGTAGACACTACTATAGATGATGCATCTAGGATATTATATTTCTATTCGCTGAAACCCTTTGTAGCCTTTCGGTGTCAGAGTTTTCTGGAGACGGCCCACTTGTGTGCTGAGTATATTGTGGAATTTATCGCCTCTTTTATTTTGGTGGTCCATCGTTTTCGTGGTCGGCCTCTAAGTCTGCCTTCCCTGTATCTGTGTAGCATAGCTTACTGTGGTATGCTGTCTGATGGTAGTCTGCTAACCATTTGATCTGTTGTCTCTTGATGTATTCTAAGATTGGGGTGGTGCCGGTGTTTTGTCGGATGCCCTCATTCCTTACCCTATCTCTTAACGATATTCCAAGGATTCTGCGTAAGCATGCCATTTCAGCTGTCACAAGTTTACATTTGTCTTGCGCTGTCGTTGTCCATGTTTGGCATTGATAGCACAGCGTTGGCATAATAATCGTTTAGAATAGTGTTATTTTGGTGTTTAAATCTACATATTTGTTTCTGAACATTGGTGTCATTTGCCCTAGGGCTTGATATGCTTTACTACGTCTATTGTGCATTTCTTTGCTACTCTTGCTGTCTGTTGTTATATTACTTCCTAGGTATGTGAATTCTTTCACTTGGTTAAGTCTGTTGTTTTATATATATATATACGATATATATATATATATATATATATATATATATATATATATATATATATATATATATATATATACGATATATATATATATATATATATATATATATATATATATATATATATATATATATATATTTCTTTCTGTTCTTCCTATCTTCATTACTTCGGTCTTTTCTATATTTATCTTCATGTTAAAGGTATGGCATGTTTGATGTATCTATTTGTCTTTGTAGTTCTTTTTCTGATGATGCCACTAGTGCTTGGTCATCTACAAATAGTAGTTCGTTTAAGTTATCCTTGAGATTGTTGTCTTCCGTTGTCTTTGCTACTTTACAGATATGGTCTATGTATGTTATGAAGAGTAGGGCGGATAGTACACATCCTTGTCTCACACCCGAGTGAGAAACTTATCGGATGTACCTGCGCTTGTTCTTACTGAGCATTGACAATTGGCGTATATGCTCTGACATAGGTGTAAAGATGTTGGGGAACTGTTATCCATAGTTGTGCTCTATCCACTCTGTCAAAAGCTTTCTCTTGGTCTATGAAAGCCAAATATAAATCCTGATTATGTTCTATCGCTCTTTCTGAGTTGTTTGATGGCGAAGATTGCATCTGTACACCTTTTTTTCCCCGAAAGCCCATTTGTGTGTTGTTGAGCTGTGGTTCCATATATGGGCGCATTCTTCTCTCCAGTATCTTGCTGAAGATTTTTCCTACGTGGCTTAATAATGAAATGCCTCTATACTTGATGTAGTCCTTCGTACTGCCTTTATTCTTCCAGATGGGAACAATCATCGCTGTACCACAAAAAGATGCAAAATCTAGGATATGATTTTGAGAATTTGGTATTCAGCGTGACACGAATAGGACAGGTCATAAGAAGGAATGTTCAACCAGCAAGCCACAGAAACCACCAGTATGCATACACTTTGATATTTGCTTGGGGTGACAGAGCACCTATGGGTTTGCCTGGAGTGCAGTGGTATCTGCTAAAATTAATTATGACTTATACAGCAAGAAAATTATGAGAAAAGTTATTTGAAATTTATAAATATGTAATTCATCAGGGTCTTAGGGGTACCACATTTATATCTATAAACACGTAATTCAGCAGGGTATTAGAGGTACCACATGGAGATTTATAAACATGTAATTTATCAGGGTCTTAACGCATGTGGTTGCGTCTGTGGGTCTCACCAATGGCCCACTAGACATACCATCCATGCAACAGAAAACCTTAGTGGATGACATGCCGTTATATTGAGGTTATCTTCTTATAGAAGCTTCATGACATGTCATCTATACAGTTATGATTTTGTTTTGTTGTTGAAATGTTTTTCATGTTTGCCTGAATATATATGTATGCACCCTCTGTGGTTGGGAGGTAGCCAGAGATGTAATGTGCAGCACTGAGGAGGAGGAAACTGACATCACTGTTTTTCCTATGGCTGAGGCCCATCATAGAGGCACAGTGACTCAGGACGTGACAATCCTTTTGACTTGAACATTTGGTTGCCTGCTTGGAGTAATAGAGAAGTTCGGCATAACCAGTAGTCAATTGGTGGCAGGGAATGAGCACAATGAACCTTGTCTTGGCTACAGTGGCCAGGAGCAGTGCATAGGTTGAAACCTACCTTCCTGGAGGTGTGATAGTTATTCTCTGGCTCTGTCCCGGGGTGGGTCAAAAATCCACAGACTTCCCAGCAATATAATGTCATCTAATGGCATTAGGTCAAAGGGCATGAGCCCATGGACCACTGAATCAGCAACCAACCAACCAACCGTCAGGGTCTTAGGGGTACCCAAATGTGAGTCTGTAAGCATATATACAATGTTGATGAAGGTGTTGACACTGTTCAGGTCACATGGTTCACATGAAAGACCATCATCTACCAAAAATGTTGTTAATAGAGAACTCCAGACTTTCTCCCACAAGGCCGGAGGACAGAAGAAGTGTTTTAAAGATGCTGTTAAGAAGACATCACTGACTAACTTCAAAATAGACACAAATTCCTGGTAGAATTTTGAACAAGACAGATCTGACTGGCGCCGCAGAATTAAGAGTAGTGCAGCAGCTGCAGAGAATCTCAGACATCAAGATGTGCAACAAAAACACGCTAGAAGAAAGACAAGAGCTGCCCAATGTCCCACAGATTTCTCTCACACATGCTCAGAGTATGGTAGACAATTCCAAGCAAGCATAGGACTCATTAGTCATAGTTGAGCACACCGCAGACAGCACACTTCCCAGTTGAGCTGAATGGCCATCGTCGACTTCGGATGAACAGCAGGTGTACCACATTGAGGTCTATAAATACATAATTCATCAGCGTCTTAGGGCTACAGCCTTAGATACATCAGGGTCTTAGTGGTACCATACACACACAGAGACCTCCATGTGTACATCAACACACAGAGACCTCCATGTGAACATCAACACACAGAGACCTCCATGTGTACATCAACATACAGAGACCTCCATGTGTACATCAACATACAGAGACCTCCATGTGTACATCAACATACAGAGACCTCCATGTGTACATCAACATACAGAGAATTGTAACAATTTCTATCTTTAGTGATGTGGATGAGTGAAGAAAAGTCTTGTCCTATCCAGTCTTTGATGTTATCTGACCATGATTTTCTTTGGACCCCTCTACTTCTTCCACCATTAAGATTTTAGATGCTATAGATTAGAGTATATTGAGTCCATTTGCTGGATGACCTTAGTTGAGCATCAGGTTTTTATATTCCATAATAAATATGCCGACTCTTCGAGAAGCCAGGATTTGTTATAGAGTCACTGTAGACGACTGACGTAAACTGTATTTTTCACTCCAGTAAAAGAACTGTGTTAGCTCTTTGCTATTGAAGCCAGAAGCTATAAGTACGTTGTGTTGTGCTGCCATGTTTACAGTAAAGCTGCCATATTTTTATCTTTCGACTCAGCATATTTGTTGTCAACACATTTCCAGACTGAATCGTCATATGCAGAAGTTATCACATTCAGATTGATGAACATTCAGATGTCATGTCACAGTGGGATATGAAGGTTCTTTTGTTCACAGTGAACATCATGTCATTGAAAGTCTGTGGAGGATACAATAAGAACTTAAAAAAAACAATGATATCAAAGATAATGTTAATGAAGTAAGCGCTTTAGCTGTGAGCTGGTAGCTCCTGACATAATTTTTCTGACAAATACAAAGGTGAGTAACTATGGTGACATACACACTTTTATAAATTTCTTTCTCAAAGGCATGGCTGTGTTAGGGGAGGAAAGGATAAATGAAACATCTCTGGGCCAATTCTTCTGTCAGATCTGTTGACCCATTTGTATTTATGGAACATTTAGCATTCTCCGTCACCTAGGAGTCTGCCATAAAAGACAATAGTGCAACGTCCAGTGACCTGCATCTGTTCATCATTAATTGGGGGGGGGGGGGCATTTTTGACAGAAGACAAAAGTAAGTTCAGACATCCAGTGATGACTTTTTTCCACAGGTAAAAGGTTGTCATCCTGTCACCCAACTTTACTTAGCTGCCTTCTATAACATGCCTGAGATGAAGACAGTGACCTTATTTCTTGCAGACCCCTGTTGGCACATGGGAGGAATAAAACAGAATAAGAGTTGCTTCAGTAACAAAAGAGTTGCTTCTTTTCTTCACATATTTTTAAGGCTATTGATTTTTCAATTTTTACTTCCGTTTGACCACTCTATATAGATGCTTATACAACATCATCATGACAACAAGACACCACTGTGTTTTCTTTCGGTAGTGCAGGGGTTATTATATCGCCCGTGTTGAAGGGGCCTGAAAGGGGAGCAAAGAATAGCAACACTGTTTACCTTCCACGCATGTCATAAAAGGCGACTAAGGAGGTTATGGTATGGAGTTGGCTGTCCCATCCCATATAGGGTCAGTGACCCAAAGCCATGCTGAAGTCGGATGTGTCAGGCCGAAAGGCGCAGATATCGCAGCGATGCTGTAAACCATGAAACAACGCATTCCGTTCTCCGGACTACATCCTGCTAATCTGCAGGAGTTTGAGAATGAACGCAGAAGAAGAAGACAATAAGCCAATCCGTCTGGGTAATATTTTGAAAGTTCTTTTGTCAACATATTCAAAGATAACACCAAAGTGAATGTAATACTCAAGATTAGATGTCTTTATTTGGAATCCTACGATGTTAACGTTTGTGATTTAGTTAACATGTGAGTGAAGCGCTTAGCTTGAAGTTCAAACATGATCTGGTGGCAACATCTGTTAAGTGCAATGAAGACCATAAGAGAAAGTACATATATGTAACCACATTGTAAAGACAGCTGGAGAGGAGAAGGGCACCACTAGTTAAACCTTTCGCCCACTGAAATACTACAATGGACATCACACACAGATACCGGACTAGATTTGTCCTCCCTCATTGGCATCGTTGAAGATAGAAATCGTTGGAGGACTCTGTGTGCTGAAACATCCAATGTGGTACCCCTACGACCCTGACGGGTTAATAGATAGATAGATACCCCATCACCATTTCTCACTGCCGCCACAGTTGAGCCATCTCCCTGATGAGCCATCTCCCTGATGAGCCATCTCCCTGATGAGCTATCTCCCTGATGAGCCATCTCCCTGATGAGCCATCTCCCTGATGAGCCATCTCCCTGATGAGCCATCTCACTGGCCCAAGATAGTTTTGGAGCATCTTTAATACTGTTTGCTTGAATGCACTTAGATCTTGATCTGATTTTGTCTTTACATTCTGCATGATCTTAAATTCTTGGTAAGCATTTTTGAACCCAAGGAAGAATTGAGCTATAGGCTATGGATTATCTTTTTTTGCAGGACGACATGTTATAACACACATACAGGGTATCAATTTTCATGGATTTAAACAACAAACATACAGGGTGTGAATTTTCATGAAAATCAGTCATATATAGTCTCATTCACAAAGCTGGTTCTTTTTAGTTTTTTTTATAAATCTGAGATTATTTATACTGTAGTTATGGGATGGTTTTCCGGAGACTGATATCTAGCAGATTAAGTTGAAATTTTTGCATCTCTTCTTTCTTGTAAAAAATGTAAGCAAACTAAACTGTGCTTTGCTATTATTGTGATAGATCTAATGGCACCTTTCATCAAATGCAATCCTACATTTTGTATGTTTGCTACTTTTTAAAGATTGCCCTTTGCTGCTGTTCCCCATGATCCACTGCAGTGCTACAATGTAAGATGCTTAAATAATTTAGTCATTTCTTTCTAGGAATACCGCTCTTGAATTAAGTTTCAGCTTTTTGAAAGCATTTATATATTCCAACATGAAAACACAAAACGTCTCTTCCCATCCCCTAGTTGAGAACCACTGGTGTAAAAGGAATTCTGATGTTGAATAATTATTATATAAACAATTCTCATGCTGAAAAACTAATTTTATAAAAATTCTGATGTTGAATAACTAACTGTATAAACAATTCTGATGTTGAATAACTAACTGTATAAACAATTCTGATGTTGAATAACTAACTGTATAAACAATTCTGATGTTGAATAACTAGCTGTATAAACAATTCTGATAGTAAATAACTAACTGTATAAACAATTTTGATGTTGAATAACTAGTTGTATAAAAAATAATATTCTGTTGAATAACTAACTGTAAAAACAATTCTGATTGAATAACTAACTGTATAAACAATTCTGATGTTGAATAACTAACTGTATAAACAATTCTGATGTTGAATAACTAACTGTATAAACAATCATAATGTTGAATAACTAACTGAATAAACAATTCTGATAGTGAATAACTAACTGTATAAACAATTCTGATAGTAAATAACTAACCGTATAAATAATTTTGATGTTGAATAACTAGCTGTATAAACAATTCTGATAGTGAATAACTAACTGTATAAACAATTTTGATGTTGAATAACTACTCGTAGTTGTATAAAGAATAATATTCTGTTGAATAACTAACTGTAGAAACAATTCTGATTGAATAACTAACTGTAGAAACAATCTGATGTTGAAAAACTAATCGTAGAAACAATCTGATGTTGAATATCTAACTGTATAAACAATTTTGATGTTGAATAACTGTATAAACAATTCTAATGTTGAATAACTAATTGTATAAACAATTCTGATGTTGAATAACTAACTGTATAAACAATTCTAATGTTGAATAACTATCTGTATAAACAATTCTGATGTTGAATAACTAATTATATAAACAATTCTGATGTTGAATAACTAATTATATAAACAATTCTAATGTTGAATAACTAACTGTATAAACAATTCTGATGTTGAATAACTAACTGTATAAACAATTCTAATGTTGAATAACTAATTGTATAAACAATTCTGATGTTGAATAACTAACTGTATAAACAATTCTGATGTTGAATAACTAACTGTATAAACAATTCTGATGTTGAATAACTAACTGTATAAACAATTCTGATGTTGAATAACTAACTGTATAAACAATTCTGATTTTGAATAACTAACTGTATAAACAATTCTGATGTTGAATAACTAATTGTATAAACAATTCTGATGTTGAATAACTAACTGTATAAACAATTCTAATGTTGAATAACTAACTGTATAAACAATTCTGATGTTGAATAACTAACTGTATAAACAATTCTGATGTTGAATAACTAACTGTATAAACAATTCTGATGTTGAATAACTAACTGTATAAACAATTCTGATGTTGAATAACTAATTATATAAACAATTCTGATGTTGAATAACTAACTGTATAAACAATTCTGATGTTGAATAACTAACTGTATAAACAATTCTGATGTTGAATAACTAATTATATAAACAATTCTGATGTTGAATAACTAACTGTATAAACAATTCTGATGTTGAATAACTAACTGTATAAACAATTCTGATGTTGAATAACTAACTGTATAAACAATTCTGATGTTGAATAACTAACTGTATAAACAATTCTGATGTTGAATAACTAATTATATAAACAATTCTGATGTTGAATAACTAACTATATAAACAATTCTGATGTTGAATAACTAACTGTATAAACAATTCTGATGTTGAATAACTAACTGTATAAACAATTCTGATGTTGAATAACTAACTGTATAAACAATTCTGATGTTGAATAACTAACTGTATAAACAATTCTGATGTTGAATAACTAACTGTATAAACAATTCTGATGTTGAATAACTAACTGTATAAACAATTCTGATGTTGAATAACTAACTGTATAAACAATTCTGATGTTGAATAACTAACTGTATAAACAATTCTGATGTTGAATAACTAACTGTATAAACAATTCTGATGTTGAATAACTAACTGTATAAACAATTCTGATGTTGAATAACTAACTGTATAAACAATTCTGATGTTGAATAACTAACTGTATAAACAATTCTGATGTTGAATAACTAACTGTATAAACAATTCTGATGTTGAATAACTAACTGTATAAACAATTCTGATGTTGAATAACTAACTGTATAAACAATTCTGATGTTGAATAACTAACTGTATAAACAATTCTGATGTTGAATAACTAACTGTATAAACAATTCTGATGTTGAATAACTAACTGTATAAACAATTCTGATGTTGAATAACTAACTGTATAAACAATTCTGATGTTGAATAACTAACTGTATAAACAATTCTGATGTTGAATAACTAACTGTATAAACAATTCTGATGTTGAATAACTAATTATATAAACAATTCTGATGTTGAATAACTAACTGTATAAACAATTCTGATGTTGAATAACTAACTGTATAAACAATTCTAATGTTGAATAACTAACTGTATAAACAATTCTGATGTTGAATAACTAACTGTATAAACAATTCTAATGTTGAATAACTAACTGTATAAACAATTCTGATGTTGAATAACTAACTGTATAAACAATTCTGATGTTGAATAACTAATTGTATAAACAATTCTGATGTTGAATAACTAACTGTATAAACAATTCTAATGTTGAATAACTAACTGTATAAACAATTCTGATGTTGAATAACTAACTGTATAAACAATTCTGATGTTGAATAACTAACTGTATAAACAATTCTAATGTTGAATAACTAATTATATAAACAATTCTGATGTTGAATAACTAACTGTATAAACAATTCTGATGTTGAATAACTAATTGTTTAAAAAAAATTCTAATTGTGAATATCTAACTGTATACTCACTATACAAAATTGCTTTTAAAAATGATGACATACCTAAATATTTCTGGTCTTTCATGACAGCTGATGTCTCTTATTGTCAAGGCTATTAGTGGGATGACTCATCAGAGGTGGTACACAAGAACTATTGGTGTTCGAGTGCTGTGAGTTTGAGTTATGGTTCATCACACGACTCACAAATATCTCAACTGTTTCATGTACCTTATCTTCAGCCATGTTGCCTGTAAGAAAAGTAACATGTGCTTACTAATAATGTTATATTCTGTATTGCAGTTTTTTTAAAGTTTTATAAGTATCAAGGACTTTCTTAAGATTTCGTAGCATAGTGTGCATTTCAAGAGGTGTCCCACCGTCGACGGATGTATCCGGTCATTGGCACAAATAAAACGGCACAACGCATTCCATTCTCTGGATTATATCCTGCTGAAGATCTAGTGGGATCATGATCCTGCTACAAGGGAGATCAAGCAGGAGTTTGAGAATGAACGCTGAGGAAGAAGAATCAGTGCGGTTATGGATGTGTACGCGTGATTCGTTGTTGCGTGTAGTCAGTCGCTTGCAGTTGACGGGAAGCCTAAATGTTTTGATTAATGTAGCAATTTGAAAATATGCATGGAAAAAAATTATAAGATTGATAAAAGATTGTTTAACGAATATTTGTCAAAAATAAACACAGCATTAGGGAAACGCTAAAAGTATTGACTGTAATTCAGAATTGGTAGGCCTATACGTTGCCCAAGTATTCAAATTACCCGTCAAATACATACGTACAAAATTACACCAATATAGGACTATGCAGAAATCAATTCTTTATTTATATGTGCAAATATTATTTAAATATCTATAACAATCAAAAAGTTATCATGTTTTGAAACAGCCACCAACAATAACGAAAATTCTCAAATTTGTTGGCAGTGGGGAGTTGTTTAAAAAAAAAATCCGGCTTGCTAAAGTTTAAAAAACATGATACCTTATTGAAGACCTTACTTGAGGGTAAAGTCAAAGGGAAGCGAGCAAGAAGTAGGCAGAGATACAAGTGGGAGAGTAACATCACAAGATGGACAGGTTAGAGTCTAGCAGAGTGCACCACGAAAACAAGAGATGGGATATTGGAGGTATGTTGCAGCCAACTTTGTTGCGGAGACGGCACTTGATGATGATGATTTGAAGGGAGGAGATAGGGTGTCCCAATATGAAAATGAGTTACGCAATTGCCAGGTCCACTCGTTCATGCCAGGGCAACAAATATCACACGCAGACGTCACATGCTATGTCAGAGTGGTTTGATCCCCCCTCCCCTCGTCCATATAGCTTAATGGATCAAAATAGTTCGGGGAAGGGTGTTTATTAAAATTTGGGAAAGTACAATGTGTAAGGCTCACATCAACTCAGGATATTAGGTCGTGTCGTTTCAAAACAGTAGATTGAGGGGGAAAGGGAGGTATAGGGATCAAAGACCCCGATAAATTTAACATAACACTTATCACTATGAAACAAGTAACACCGATGGCATTCCCCACCCCTCCTTTTCCTTTTGTTAATTTTTTTTTTTAATCTTCAAAAAGATGTGGTCATCGTTTAAACAGATTTTTAGAAACCTATCCTCCAGATTAAAAATCAGTTTTATTTACTACCCTGTATGTTTCCACACCGTAAATAATGGATCTTCATTTTATTACTTGACTTGGTAGTATACTCTGATAAACTTTCAATCAATCTCTCCAAGGGAACAACCGTCCGATTCTCGTTAAACAACAGCCTAACCACCAGTGGTATCATGGTGTTGGTAATGATCAGTGGTTTGATGGTGTTGGCTGTGGTTGAGTGGTTTGATGGTATTGGTTGTTGTGAGTGGTTTGATGGTATTTGTTGTGGTGAGTGGTTTGATGGTATTTGTTGTAGCGAGTGGTTTGATGGTATTTGTTGTGGTGAGTGGTTTGATGGTATTTGTTGTGGTGAGTGGTTTGATGGTATTTGTTGTGGTGAGTAGTTTGATGGTATTTGCTGTGTTGAGTGGATTGCTGGTGCTGGTTGTGGTGTTTGGTTTAATGGTATTTGTTGTGGTGAGCGGTTTGTTGGTAGTTTTTAAATCTTATATTCTTCAATACTGTTGTTACTTTCCATAGCACAATATCATATTTGCCACTTCTGGTCTCCTCAGTCTCATCTTTTTCGTTAAATTATTACACACTCGCATCTTTTTGTGGCAGCTTGGTCCAGCCCGACGAAAAATGTGTCTAATGAGACATATTCGCTGCCTGCGATACAAGCAACGTGGAATGTATAAGAGTGGTTATCTTTGGGAATATTTGTTGTGGAAGGATTGCACTATAACTATTTTCGTTTATTCCATTTCCTGCGATTAGGGAAACAGCCGTGCCGTGCTATGATTGAAATGAAGCAGAAAAGCGGTCGCATCAGGCGGCAACAAACAAAATACACTGTTGGGGCATCATTTCGATATAAAATCATTCACAGACGGTATTTCGAAGATTTGCATCATACTGAGAACATCTACCGCACTGTCCTGCCTTTAATACCCTCTCTGGGTCTTGATTTCCTTCTCCCGTACCTCACACCATATTCTATTTCTCCTCTTTTCGTGAATTCTTTATTGTTATTTTCCCATTCGCTACATTTTCTCATTCTCCCTATGTTTTCAACCTTAATTTTTCTACTTTTAGTGTTTATTCTATTCAGATTTTCAAATATTCAAGTATTCGAATAATCATTATTTTAAACATCATTTAGTTATTCCTTTCAGTTCAACTCTACTCAATAACACATTTCAGATAAGTAGACAATACTCGTTTTTTTCTTTTTTGCTTTGACTCTTCTGATCTTGTTGTACTTGGCTTCCGTCTTCGTTTTCTTTCTCCCATCCTTTTTATTTCTACTGTTACTCCTCTCGTCCTAGCATACTATGTGTCTCTTTTGGTAATATTGATTTTTTGTTGCTTGTTTTTTTTTTTGTCATGAGAAAGTCTTTCTAGCCGACACGTCGTCTGTTTTTGTTGAAGTTGTTAGTGTGTTATGTACTCTGTTTTTGGCAGGACTCCAAATATATTTCTGTTTGTTTTTCCCTCGCGAGATATGCCCTATAGGAGGACAGGAAATAGTTGGTGCTACAACCTTCTACAGGAAGTAGAAGAAGAGGTAGAGATAGAAGGAGATGGACAGATGACATTGAAGACTGTATGAAGATATCATTGGAGGATGCAGGCCGATTGGCACAAAATATAGTCGGCTTCATGACATAATTGCAAATACAATCTGGAAAGAATGTCACGTGATGATGATTTTTCAGCTAATAAGCTGGAGTGGGCTGATTCAGGTTGTCGTCCAGATGCTAAAAGCAGTAGGTTTGGTTTTTTTTACTGATGATAACAATGCAGGATTTACAAATTTGTTAATCTTTTATAGCAAATTTGCTATCATCATGTTGGTGTTTATATGTAGTCCATATTATTACTTGATTTATCGTCTTTGCAGGTCCTGTTTATTTTCTAAGAGGACAGTGTCACGTGCATATCGCAGGTTGTTTATTATTTTCCCACTATTCTTGAATCCCGTCATTCTTTCTATATGTTTAAAAATATTATCTGTGTAGATGTTCAATATGCTGGTGATACCCTTGTCATATCCCTTTTTTTATTTCTATGTATGTCGAACAGCTATTTTCACTCCTTTTTGATGCAGTTTGTTCCCAATATATATATTTCTAATCAGTCTGGTGTCTTTTCCATCTATGCATATTTCTTGCATACATTGAATTAATTTTTCATGGACTCTGTCAAATGCCTTGCTGTAGTCTATGAAGCAAATATAGATACCTGTTGCCTGATATATATATATATATATATATATATATATATATATATATATATATATATATATCACTAGTCGGATATACTAAGTATAGTTTCTCTGGTCCCTTTGTTTTTCCTAAAACCAAATTGTTCTTCCACATATTCATTATCTATGTGTTTAATTCATGTACTATCTTGAGTAGTATTTTGGTTATCCAATGCTGCGGCGGAGTGGTACAGGCGCGTTTGTGACGACAATGGTACTGAGTTCGTTCCCGCCATGGCAACTGTGCATCCGGACCGTTCAGAAAGCACTGATAAACTACTGAACATTTATATTTCATAGAAAATCACTACAGCCAAAGAATGATGGGTTGGTGGCTACGTCCTGAGCTATCATTATAAGCTACGATAAGCTATCATTTTTTAAATAGAATTTTGGTTGTGTTGATAATGATACTTATTGTTCTGTAATGTGTACAATCTACAGCCATTGTTCTTCTTATGTAATGGTATGAATTTTGATGATTTTAGGACTACATGTATGTGTCAGAGGGCGACAAGGTGAGAAAATATTAGACAGTTTGACAACCTGGCACGGGAGGGAAACAACAACGATGTTGATACATAATACTGTGGACAGAGAGCTGTGGAGAACCATGACGGCCTACACCAGCCGGCATGGCACCTGATGATGATGAGGTATGTATATGTTTCATGTATGTCATTGTCAGCTTCTGTGATAGCATTTACTCTAAATTCGTATACGTGTATTATGTCTGCTGTTGTGTTGTCAGCGCCTGCAGCCTTTCAACATTTCATGGTTTTATTGCATTTTCTACTTCTGATTTCAGTATCGCTGGTCTGTTATTGTTTATTATTATTACAGTTTTGCTTTATTCCGTTGGTCATCAAAGAGCTCTGTCACATATTCTGCCCATCTTGTCAGTTCCTCTCTCTTATGAAATATTATTTTTCCACTCTCATCCTTAATGCAGTTACTCCCATTTACATTGATTTCTGTAGATTTCTGCTGTAGTTTTTTTACCATGAAAATTAACTGAGTATGTAAAGGGCCGGCGTAACTTTTTCTAATAAAAGCTAAGCAATGTCTGCGAGAATATTCTTTGGTATTTAAATAGTGGGTCATCTGTCATAATTTGTCATTTCTTCTTCTTCTTTCGTTCACTTGAAACATGTCTATATCTGTAATTCTGTCTCCTTAATAAAACTCTCTGTCTTTTGTAGTCCATATAGTGTCCCATAGAGCTTTGATTCCAGTGTTGTTTCCTCTGGCCAATATGTCTGCCTCAGCGTTTCATACTAATTTGTCATTTAAAATTGTCATTCAAAAGTTACTACTTGTATGCAAGTAATTTTTAAAAGCCAAGAAAAGGCCAAACTAATCCCAACCAATTATTTGAGACTAACTAAACTTGAAAAAAAAGTCAATTTTTTAAATTACTAATTTAAATGCTAATGTGACAAATATATCAATATGATTCCTACTATATTAAGGCTTCCTCTTCATATGCCCCACTAAACACAGATTTCCTCTCTCTGTCAGTAAAGATATCCCAAATATGTCACCTTTGAACTCCATTGGCTTTTAACTTTTTAAACAAAAGTCATTTGGATGCCAAAACACGCTACGTACAAATAACCGTAGCCAGATAATGCTGTTTGGTTCCTGAAGCACCAGCGATTCCTGAATGTTTTCACACGGTCCCCGCAAGAACGACACCTGAGAATTCTAGTGACACCAGCTGTCGCAAGCTGGTATTTTCCTGCCGGGCGACACGAAACGTTTGGTGACCCCATTGAGTTGACGAGCTAGAAAAAGGGCGCATAATCTGAGCAGATCGGCAACAACAGTCACAGGTGTTCAAGTTTTGCAAGTGTTTTGGTTTATGACGAAAAATTGTCGGCAAATTGGAGTGTTATGTTGAGTGAGAGAGAGAGAGAGAGAGAGAGAGAGAGAGAGAGAGATTAACATTCAATTGCTTATTTACGTTTCTTCTGCGCTTGTTCTCACTTCTGCAGATTAGCAGGTTGTAGCCTGGAGACTACACTCAGCCTATTTAAAAGGAATACCAGGACTCAAGATCAGTGAGAAAATAATAAACAACCTGAGATATGCAGAAGACACTGTTCTTTTAGCAGAAAGTGAACTTGAATTACAAAGATTAATAGATCAAGCCGATAAATCAAGTAAAGAATATGAACTGGATATAAACATTTATTTTAAAAAAAAAACAACCATAATAATCAGCAGTCATAGAAGACCAGGAGCTAAATATAAAAATACATACAACAAGTAGAACATTATCAATATCTTGAACATATAATCCCAAATGGTGGCAGATGTGAAACAAATTAAAAGTACAATAAGAATGGCTAAAAATAATTTCATGAGGAAAGTATTAACATCTAAACAAATTACAAACAAGCTAAAAATGAGAATTATAAAATGATACAACTATTTTATATTAAGGTATGGCTCAGAAACATGGACAATAAACAAACAATAAGGAGACATAATTAATGCTCTTGAGATGTGGATATATAGAAGAATAGGGAGAACATCGCGAAAGGAGAATATACAAAGAGTTCTAACAACACTTAATATGAAGAAAGAATTATTAAAGGAAATTAAGATCAAGAAAATAAAATATTTTGTACACATTAATTTTAATGTGACATGACACATTGTTGAAGACCTTACTTGAGGGTAAAGTCGAAGGGAGGCGAGCAAGAGGTAGGCAGAGATATACAAGTGGGAGAGTAACATCACAAGATGGACAGGTTACATTCTAGCAGAGTGCACCTCCAAAACAAGAGACAGGAGATGTTGGAGACCTGTTGCAGCCAACTTTCATTGCGAGACGGCACTTGATAATGACAAGTATGGAGAATATAATGCATTGTATCATAGTTTGCAGCTTAGATGCGATATCTGAATCCTTCGGTCTGACGTATCCGACTTCAACATGCCTTTATGGTCCTAATACCATATCTGGAATAGCCAACTCGACCCCAAAAACCCCTTTAGTCGCCTCTTACAATGTGCATGACAGGTAGTAATGTCGCTAATTTTTGATATTTTGTTCAATTTTGAACCGGCAGAGTGAGCTAATGAAAGTGTGATTAGTATGACATCAAATAACAGTTATGATGTAGATGAGTATAAAACAACAACAGACAGGCCAAGACTACGATGGATAAAGAATAATGAAAACCTTCTGAACATGACACTTAAAGAGGACGGCAACTTGCACAGAACCGCGAGGCACACAGAGTAAGGACAACGTTCGGCAAGGATACGTTACATAAATCATCATCTTCTTCAGGTGCCATGCCGGCTGGCGTAGTCGATCATGTCTTTACACAGCTCTCTATCTCCAGTATTATGTATCAGGATCGTTGTTATTTCTCCTGCCGATCCAGGTTATTAAACTGTCTAATATTTTTCTCACGTTTGTCGCCTCCTTTCTCTGTTTCCCTCAATCTTGCCTGTAGTGACTATGTTCTACAAACCTCATTGTCTCATAAAGTGGCTAAAAATGACGATTGTCTTTTTTCTTATATTATTGATTAAGCTCTGTCTCGCATTTAACTCTTTCAACGCCTTCATATTAGTTTTTTCTGGCAGTCCATGGTATTCTCAGCATTTTTTTTTGTAGAACCACATCTCTATTGTCTCTAATTTTCCACTGTCCTGTTTGTTTATAGTCTAATACTGACAACCATATGTTAGTATAGGGGTTATATAGCACTTCAGAACTCTCTTTCTCACCTCTAATGACAAGGTCATAATACACATGATATTTTTCATTTTTTGAATGTTATTTTTGCCTGCCCTATTCTGCTTCTTATTTCTGTTGAGCTTCTTCCATCTGCTGTAATGATTGTACCTAAATACTTAAGGTGATTATACAGATAGATAGATACGTAAATAGATAGGTAGGTAGGTAGGCAGATATGTAGACAGATAAAGTGCGTACAGACAGAAAATAAAACTATAATAATTATTATGTGCCGTGCTGGCGTACACGGTTGCTATCTCCACAACGTTTGATCTTCAGTATTGTGTTCAATCCACGGCTTTCTATCATGCGATACTAAACTATCCAGTATCTTCTGTCTTTGCTATTTTGCCTGTTGTTACATTGCATTCCAGGACCTGACAAAATTATTTTTGTCTAGGTCGTGATTTCTCGCCTGACATGTCGACTCATCTGTAAATGGGTACCTGAGACACGAGTTAGGGGAGGTAAAGACATCAAGGAAGGGATCTGGTCACCCCACCTAATAGTTACTGCGGTTTAGTACATGAAAAGCTATCTTCATCCCCGGCGGCATGTTGCTGCTATGGAACCTACCTTACCTTACCTTACATTGCATTCCAAAATTTAAAACTCCAAATATAACCAACATAATTACCACAATTACTAAAATCACAATAATTACCACAATTACTACAATCACAATAATTACCACAGTCACAATAATTATCACCATCACCATAATTATCACCATCACCATAATTATCACTACCACCATAATTATCAACATCACCATGTCTGCCAACATAACGATATGTATCAACATCACCATGTCTACCAACATCACCATGTCTACCAACATCACCATGTCTACCAACATCACCATGTCTACCAACATAACGATGTGTATCAACATCAATATGTCTGCCAAAATCACCATGTCTACCAACATAACGATGTGTATCAAGATCACCATGTTTACCATCATCACCATGTCTACCAACATCACCATGTCTACCAACATCACGATAATTTCCATCTTCTTCTATGGGACTATGGAAAGATGAATACTAATGATGCATGTGACTTACCATGTTTCTGTCTTAGTCTCTCCAACAAGGCTGACTGCAGCTCTTCTATATACCTGACAGCTTCTTCTATTACCTGCACCTGCGGAGAATGAGAGTTGATGTCCTTTTTTATTTGTATCATAACTTGGAGGAAATTGACACATGAACAAGAAAGATGATCGAATATAAAGTAGAAGACAGTGAGAAAATAAAATAAATAAAAACAATATCGATATGGCACACAGTTTTACTTCAATCTTACATTCATTCATTCTGTGACAATAGAAGGGGCGAAGGCAAACAATCAAATCTGTGATAATAGAAGGAACGAAGGCAAACAATCAATCTGTGACAATAGGAGGGACGATGGCAATCATTCAATCTGTGACAATAGGGGGGACGAAGGCAAGCATTCAATCTGTGACAATAGGGGGGACGAAGGCAAGCATTCAATCTGTGACAATAGGGGGGACGAAGGCAAGCATTCAATCTGTGACAATAGGGGGGACGAAGGCAAGCATTCAATCTGTGACAATAGGGGGGACGAAGGCAAGCATTCAATCTGTGACAATAGGAGGGACGATGGCAATCATTCAATCTGTGACAATAGGAGGGACGATGGCAATCATTCAATCTGTGACAATAGGGGGGACGATGGCAATCATTCAATCTGTGATAATAGGGGGGACGAAGGCAAGCATTCAATCTGTGACAATAGGGGGGACGAAGGCAAGCATTCAATCTGTGACAATAGGAGGGACGAAGGCAATCATTCAATCTGTGACAATAGGAGGGACGAAGGCAATCATTCAATCTGTGACAATAGGAGAGACGAAGGCATACATTCAATCTGTGACAATAGGAGGGAGGAAGGCAATCATTCAACGTGTGATAACAGTTGGTAAACTGAAGGGATATGATGACAGATAAGGAAACAAGCTGATGAGATATGATGAAAGAGGCGATAAAAATCTGATTAATGTGGTGAAAGCGCCGGTAACAAATTAAGGAAATATAATGAAAAGGACGACAGGAAAATGAGTGACACGAGGAAAGAGGTGATAACAACTGGAATGACAAGATAAGAGGGGCATCTTGAGTACATCTACGATTACACAATGACTGACAATACCAGTTGTTGTTGTTTTTGTGTGTGCCTGTTCTTCATTACCTGCATAACGTGGTACATTCTATGTAGTTATCGCACTCGACAGACGTTTCAGGGACCAAAAGCAGGTGACAATGGATGCCAAAGTCAAGGTGTTCATTGACGATAACACTGCAGAAAGTGATGTAATAATCTATACTGATGTGTCAGTCATTCGTCATCAACGCTGTGTTTGGGCTTGTTCCGCACGGCCCGGCGAAGAATCCAGTGGTGCCTTCACTACAACCACAAGCAGTCTTGCCATGGAGATGAAGAATGTGATGGAGAGCACTGTCATGGCTGATGTCACAGAACATCATGAATATATTCTCATGAATGCATACTTTGTGACTCAATAAACATAATCCGCAAAGTTGAAGCGGGAGTCATCAGTCGTCAAAGGGTAGAGATATTGACATTGTCTATGATCATAAAGAATATCTTTATATTCGTATCACCGCCGAAGACGGTAAATCGCGCCATTAGCGCAAATAAAACGGCGACACAAGGCATTTCCATTCTCAGTACTACATCCTGCTGGAAATCTAGTAGGACCATGGTCCTGCTATAAGGGAAATCCAGTGGGAGTTTAAGAATGAACACTGAAGAAGAAGAACATTCGTGTCAGAACATGGGGTGTTGAAAGCTATGAGCGAGCCGATACACTAGTAGCGAGGCGATAGCATGGCCACATTGTCAATAGATACATGAATGGATCGATCTGACATAGTTAATGCGTTGACAGACATCGTCAGCTCAGAAGATTTTCAAAAATGTGAATCATGATCGCATTAAATAATGCGCTAGATTGTTGTAAAGATGGAAGCAACTCGTACAGGAAAACATAGTAGCTATACGAAGACATTGATAAATCGGCATCACACTGGAACTGTCAGCTGCTACACTCTGATATATTTATTGAGAAGGGGATTGGAACACCTAATTGTCCATGTGCTTTGAAGATAACCTGCAGTTATAACGATGTTGAGTTTCTATCCACCAAACACAAGGATGGCTTGATTTGTCTACCAAACACTAGGATGGGTTTATTTGTCTACCAAACATTAGGATGAGTTTATTTGTCCACCAAACACTAGGATGAGTTTATTTGTCCACCAAACACTAGGATGAGTTTATTTGTCCACCAAACACTAGGATGGCTTGATTTGTCTACCAAACACTAGGATGGCATGAGTTGTCTACCAAACACTAGGATGGGTTTATTTGTCTACCAAAAACTAAGATTGCTTGATTTGTTCACCAAACACTAGGATGGGTTTATTTTTCACCAAACACTAGGATGGGTTTATTTGTCCACCTAACACTAGGATGAGTTTATTTGTCCACAAAACACTATGATGAGTTTATTTGTCCACCAAACACTAGGATGAGTTTATGTGTCCACCAAACACTAGGTTAGGTTTATTTGTCTACCAAACACTAGGATGAGTTTATTATTCCACAAAACATTAGGATGGCTTGATTTGTCTACCAAACACTAGGATGGCTTGATTTGTCTACCAAACACTAAGATGGGTTTATTTGTCAATCAAACACAAGGATGGCTTGATTTTTCCACCAAAAACTAAGATTGCTTGATTTGTCTACCAAACACTAGGATGACTTGATTTGTCTACCAAACACTAGGATAGGTTTATTTGTCTACCAAATACTAGGATGGGTTTATTTGTCTACAAAATACTAGGATGGCTTGATTTGTCCACGAAACACTAGGATGGGTTTATTTGTCCACCTAATACTAGGATTGGTTTATTTGTCCACCTAACACTAGGATAAGTTTATTTTGTCCACCAAACACTATGATGAGTTTATTTGTCCACCAAACACTCGGATGAATTTATTTGTCCACCAAACACTAGGATGGGTTATTTGTCCACCAAACACTATGATGAGTTTATTTGTCCACGAAACACTAGGATGAGTTGATTTGTCCACCAAACACTAGGATGGGTTATTTGTCCACCAAACACTAGAATTGGTTTATTTGTCCACCAAACATTAGGATGAGTTTATTTATCCACCAAACACTAGGATGGGTTTATTTATCCACCAAATACTAGGATGGGTTATTTGTCCATCAAACTTTAGGATGAGTTCATTTAGACTAGGATAGAGACAGACTGAGTTTTCTATATCCACGAGATTGTGCGATAATAACATTATACTGTATTGACATTAGTCAATATATTCACAACGAGTGTCATTAAAACATAACATTGTATCTCTTAGTTCGTGATTAGAAATTGGCCTCACAGCACCTGTGGCATTCCCATAAGTGCTCCGCCCTCTGTTCCAGCAGATGGTGTTTCGAGTCTAATGCCGCCGAAACAGACGTCGACATCAGGGCACAACTCTGTCCCTTGCGAAAGGTTTCTTTGTTGTTTCGCCTACCCACACCGTGCCGTAACTTGTTCAAGCACAACGTCGGCCTGTCGGAACAACATGATAACTGTTATCGAATACGGGATTGTATAGATGACGTGCCATGAAGCTTCTATAAGAAGATAATCTCTATATAAAGGCATCTCATCTACTAAGATTTTCTGTTGCATGGTTGGTTTGTCTAGTGAGCCATTGGTGAGACCCACCCACATCTCATAGTTATCGCAATGAAAGTTCATGTCCCTCACCTTTGTGACCTTTTTCTTGGAAGCTATAGATGGAACTAGTGCCCGTAGCTTTGAATACTCTCTTTCTCTGATCTTTCTCAGGTGCATTCTGACTTGTCGCCTAGCAACCGTCTGTGTGACAGATGCGCCATGATGGCGAAATAAAGGCAGTGTCACCATCTGAAAAAGATTGACATGTTGTTGTGAGTTATTTTACTGGTATATCATATTTGGATTCCTGTGTTTTATGTCCATGTCTAGCGTCACGAAATTCAAATGTTATGTTTGCCAAAACAAACAATGAAAACACTGGAGCCATGTGAAACAAATATTGAAAACACAACTATTCAATACCTTCAAAATTATGCTAACATACTTATCCTCGTCAATGTTGCTTTAAAAAAAATAAATCTGTGCTACCTTAGCTTGCAATTACTGAATGGCTAAAAGTACTTTCAATGATATGAGGAAAATATCAACATCTAAACAAACATACTAAAAATGAGAATTATAAAATGCAACATCTAATCTTTATTAATGTCTATTTTAGAAACCTTTTTTATTAAAATTTATTAATGTCTACTTTATTAATGTCTATTTCTAGCAGAGTGCACCACCAAGACAAGAGACAGGAGATGTTGGAGATACGTTGCAGCCAACCTTCGTTGCGGAGACGGCACTTGATGATGATGATTTTAGAAACATGGACAATTACCAAATAACTAGAAGACATAATTTATCCTTTGAGATGAAGATATATAAAAGAATAGGGAGAACTTTATGGAAAGAGAAGAAAATAAACCACGATGTTCTGACAACACTGCATATGAAAAAAAGAATTATTAAAGAAAATAAACATCAAACAAATACAATATTTTGGACATATAGAAGGCAAGAAACATTGCTGAAGATATTACTTGAAGATATAGTTGAGGGGAAGCTAGCAAGAGATAGGCAGAGGTTAATATGGGAAACATCATGACATGAACTGGTTACAGTCTCGCTGCGGGCGAGAGATACTGAAGTAAGGCAAGAGACTGAAGATGTTAGAGGTTTGTTGAGCAATCTTTCGTTGTTCGCACACCACCTGACGATTATCATGTCCATGACCTACACCTGCTGGTCGGATCTTCTCTTGCATTTTGTTTCGTGCAGGTCACAACAAACTGAAATGCCCCATGATAAACAAGAAATATCTGGAGACATTTTGGTAAGCATGACTGTAAGACACGCAAAATAATAGGAACTTTTCGTGATTGGGCAAGCAAAATGTTGAAATTTTTTGAATAGACTGCACCAAATAATTATTTTTGTAAATATGACTATCACACGCAAAATGACTTGGGAACATCTGTTAAAATTGTTAAAATGACTTGGGAACATCTGTTAAAATTGTTAAAATGACTTGGGAACATCTGTTAAAATTGTTAAAATGACTTGGGAACATCTGTTAAAATTGTTAAAATGATTTTGGAATATCTGTTAAAATTGTTTCGACGAATGATGTATCAGAGAACATGTGAGACAGCCAGCAGTACCATTCTGAGTCAAGATATACCAAGACGATACAAGCTTCAGACATGACAGGTTTCTAATGAAACATGAGATCGTACAGTATGCGGAAGAGAACGGAGAACATACATTCAGAATTACGTCAAATGTGTTGTGATTGGTAATTCGGTATTTTATTCCAAGACGTTCTCCAAAGTGCGAAGTGCTCCAAATCAATCACCATCCAAACATAGGCGGAGAAATCAGACAGGGGCAGTGACGTGATATTCATACTTCTTTCAACAGAAGCACTATTATTATGGTGCATGTTCGTACGTAAAATGTAATTATGTCGGTGCCAAAAATTATGCTATATCTTCTGGTATTGTAATTACGTCTAACTCTGCACATTTAACACATTTCGCAACATGAATTCACACAGATAAAATTGTAACATATATGTTGTTCGTCCATCACAAGTGATGATGACCATTTGTTACATCCACTTTTGAAAATTCAATTTTAGTTATGTCCTTGATTATGAGTTCGTAGATGGCTAATGAACCCTATTCGAGCTGTAAATGTCCTTGGACAGTTTGGACATGGAATAACGACTGTAGACGGATCTTGGTCTATCCGTGACTTTCTAGCTGCTCTCCGCTGTTGAGCTGCTGCATTTCTCTTTTTTTTTCACAAGATGATGCGCTCTTTTGTATTTTAGAACGCCATGTAGATCTATTTTGTGCAAGTTCTTCCCATGTATCGTGGTCTATTTCAAAGGCTTTCAGTGAGTCCTTTAACGAGTCCTTGTAGCGACTCCTTTGGCCACCTTGAGATCGTATACCCTTCTCTAGCTCACCATAGAGAAGTATCTTTGGCAGACGATGGTCTGGCATACGCACCAAATTACCTGCACAACGAATCTGTGTCTGCATCAGGATCGTGTCAATGCTTGGGATACCAGCTCTATTTGTGTTAGAGTCATTGTCGAGGAGTGTACGTAAATTCCATGCTCCTAGAGTCAGTGGGAAAAGCTTTTCCCATAAAATTGTAACATATGTTGGTGTGTACCGCATTGTTGACGGCTACGTTCTTTCCAAGAATGCCAACATATTTCGCTGGATTGTCCATGTGCCCCTATCTCGTGCCGTATTCCGACTGCATCATATGCTCGGCATTCAACTGATACCAAAGTACTCAGAATATCAGTTATTCTTATCATTTTGATTGATGATTTGATGTTCCTCCTTCGCAAGCGAAGTTGAGCATGACATGAAAAACAATAAATGCGATAAATAATAATAATAATAAGAAGAAGAAGAAGAAGAAGAATAGGTAATTGTCTAATTTGATTTGTAATTCGTAGATGCCCGATGAGTCCGATTCGTGCACGGAAAGTTCTATTGCAGTGCATGCAGGAGTGCTGAAGGTTCTGTTAGGAGAATTTTCGGATTTGTCCTTCCGCTTCTTGCGCTTGTGGATTGCCCGCAGTGTTCTTTCTTTTTCAAATTTCGTGATGCCAGTAGTGATCTAGGTGTGCCAGACGGAGCGATCAAGTACTGTAATCTCCCAGGAGCTACGATTCATGCTGCAGTGCTTGAGAGAGTTTTTTAAGTGATCTTGAAGCGCCTTTTCTGCCCTCCGCTTGAATGTTTACCTTCGCACAGCTCCCCATAGAATAATCTCTTTGGAAGGCGCTTGTCTGGCATACGGACGATGTGGCCAGTCCAGCAGAGCTGGAACCTAGTCAGCATTGCATGGATGCTTTGCATACGGGACTTGTGAAGGATTTCCGTGTCTGGTACTAGATCCTGCCAAAGTACTCCCATGAGGTTTCATGAGTCTTATCAAAACAGTACAACGCTCAGTATTTTTTTACTTTGGTTGGAAAAAATATTCATTCAGGCTGCATCTAAAGAATTGACATTACATTGGAAGGGAACACTGTCAAGGAGTGTGATAAACGCAATGGCGAAGACTCAAAAACACAGACCGTGCTTTGCGATAGATAGGAAGGCCATCGCAGACGGGCTGCGTAAGAAATGCACAGAGCAAATTCCTGATTTCAGATGTATTTTTCGGCGGCAAGGACCTCAATTACGACGACGTAACATCTCCACCCAGACTACGACTGTCGAAGACATGGCATCTTGGAATATATTTCAACGTGACATGTATTATTAATATACAGCTGAGGCAACCAGATTATTGTGCCCAAATACAACACAACATTTTGGTCATCTATGTAACAACATAGCTATACAAGCGCATAACGGTAATCCACCATGAAATAGAGTATTTGTTTGTTTGTCGCCATAACCAATAATTACGAGCAATTTGCTCTTACTTTCTATGTGAAGTCTGGTGGTTTCTCAGAACTGTCTCCGACTTCGACTCTCGGATTCCCGACTTTTGATTGTCGTCATTACTCACAACGGCACATGCAGAAGAAATTAGGTATGAGACATAGAGACGTAGGAGGCATCTTCCTACACGGCGAAATAATTAGCCGGCCGCGAATTGCTTCGTCGAGGTAATGATGCACAGTGGGTGACCAAGGCAAAATACCAACTTGTCTCGCAATATACACCCCTCCGAATAGAAGGCGTCTTTAATGGGGATATCATTAAGCCGAAAACAGTCAGAAAGAAAGCTCAGAGAAACTACCATAAAGCACAAATGAAGTAAGATCATATTGCTCGTAATTTCTGTGTATAGTTACAGACAAATTGTGTCCTGCTTGGACACGGTAATCTGGTTCTCAGCTGTTTCTGAATAATATTTCTGTCTTGTTGAGATATATTCCAAAATCTCACGTTTTATATAACCACTTTATTTATAGATCTTTGTCTGAGGGTTTTGCAAGTCCCAAGACAGAGTGCCGCACAAGCCACAGGACAGAGGGCCGTAAAAGTCACAAAACAGAGGGATGTACAAGCCACAGGACAGAGGGCCGTAAAAGTCACAACACAGAGGGCTGTACAAGCCACAAGATAAAGAGATCGGTTTTCCATGTAAAAAATCCACAGCATGTTTAAAAAAAACCACTAGTTTAAAATTGTATATGATCACATGTATGTATACAAATCGATAAACATATTGTGCTTGTGCTTCATAGATTATAGTAAAGCATGTAACAAGGTGAAACATTCAGAAATAATAAAAAATATTAGAACTTAATGTTGATGGAAAAAATATAAAGATAGTAATAAATATGTATTGGAAACAAACAGCTGCGATGAGGGTTGACAGAAATGTAGGAGAATTCCAAAGGATAGAAATGAGCGTCAGACAAGGCTGTGTAATATCACTTGATATTTTTTACCTGTATACAGAGGATATTATGCGTAACATAGAAAGCATGCCAGGAATAGAAGTTGCAGATTACAATCTGAAAATTCTGAAATATGCTGACTTCTTCTTCTTCTTAGTTCATTCTCAAACTCCCACTGGATATCTCTTGTATCAGGACCATGGTCCTATTAGATTTCCAGAAGGATGTAGTCCAGAGAATGGAAATTCGCTGTGTCGCCGTTTTATTTGCGCCAATTGCCCAACACATCCATCTTCGGTGGGAAATATGCTGACGAAAGTTCTGGTTTAAAGGAGTGAATAAGAACCTTAAGCCCTGTTAGACATGGTAGTACAAGAAAGTGAAATCGTTATTTCACAGAAATACACACCGGCAGTCAAACGCTGTATTAATACCAACGATGCACAATTAAATCAAGTGGATATATTTATGTATCTTGGCACCATTTGTACATCAGATGGGCGGTACTCCGATGAAATCAAGAACGTGATAACACAAATCAAATCAATATTGAAGAAAATGAGAAACATGCTATGAAATGGAGTAATATCAATGCATTCCCCTTCCTACTCATGGGGAATGGGTGATTCCAGTCTTGTAGATACTGACGATGTGGAATGACTGGATCAAACAATATTCACTCCAAACTCCTGTAGGTAATTATGTGAACTAAAGTTAGGAACTTTAGTTAGATAGATAGACACACCTTATATTCATTGTTTACACAGATATATCCCTCGTTTACAAACTTACATACCTTGTTTACAAATATACATTCCATGTTTACAAACATACATTCTTTTTTTACACACATACATTCCTTGTTTATAAACACAAGCCTACATTCCTTGTTTACAAACATTCATTCCTTGTTTACAATCATAAATTCCTTGTTTATAAACATACATTCCTTGTTTACAAGCATAATTCCTTGTTTACAATCATACATTCCTTGTTTACAATCATACATTCCTTGTTTACAATCATACATTCCTTGTTTACAATTATACATTCCTTGTTTACAAACACAATTCCTTGTTTACAATCATGCATTCCTTGTTTACAAACACAATTCCTTGTTTACAATCATGCATTCCTTGTTTACAAACATACATTCCTTGTTTACAAGCATAATTCCCTGTTTACAATCATACATTCCTTGTTTACAATCATACATTCCTTGTTTACAATCATACATTCCTTGTTTACAATTATACATTCCTTGTTTACAAACACAATTCCTTGTTTACAATCATGCATTCCTTGTTTACAATCATGCATTCCTTGTTTACAATCATACATTCCTTGTTTACAATCATACATTCCTTGTTTACAATCACACATTCCTTGTTTACAAACACAATTCCTTGTATACAAACACAATTCCTTGTTTACAAACACAATTCCTTGTTTACAATCATGCATTCCTTGTTTGCAAACGCACCACTAGAGAATACTTTTTTATTTTACCGAAAACTTCCGAAACATGGTGGGGGCTGTTTTTATTAGGAAACCCCCCCCCTCCTTTACTCCTTCCTCATTTCGCAAGCCCTTAGTTGCAATATGTATTCCTAATTGTGTAATAGGCAATTGTTATGTTATGTTGTTATGTTCCTCCAGGGCCATAGGCGGCGCATAGGGCAGAAACCAAAGCCTTCCATTTCTGTCTTTGTGTTGCCAGGTCTTTCAATTGTTGCGTGTTGTTTAGGTTCATTGACATGCCTTCTCTATTAATGGTTCTTCGTAGAGTTTCTCTAGGTCTCCCTCTTCTTCTTACTCCAGGTGGCACCCAATATAGTGATTGCTGGGGAATTCTTAGGCTGTTCATTCTGAGAACATGGCCGATGTAAGTCCAACGCCTTTGTCTAATGAAGGAAGATATGATGATGTTCGTCCGTCGTGATCGACGATGACCAAAAACTCAACCATATCAATAATAACAATACATAATAAAATAATAAAGTTAATAGTGCGTTTTTAAATGACTAGCAAGTCCAATGCGCGCACAAAATGTTCTTTTACAGAATTGACAACAATAGAAGGTATCTGTGTGAGGTTGAGATGTTTTTTCTTTTCTACGTGTCCGCTTCTGTCTTGCAGTTTCTTGTCTGAATTCTTCTGCCGCTAGTGCTCCCGTTCTAATGCTGTAACGCCAAGCCGTTCTAT
The DNA here is from genome assembly GCA_034231615.1 of Meghimatium bilineatum. NCBI lineage: Eukaryota > Metazoa > Mollusca > Gastropoda > Stylommatophora > Philomycidae > Meghimatium > Meghimatium bilineatum. The sequence goes on along the minus strand of CM067305.1, from coordinate 30,020,437 downwards.
CCTGAACGAGGCTCTCCCAAGCGGCTACGTCAATGTTAAGATGTTTCAATGATGACTTGAGCGTGTCTTTGAAACGCTTTTTCTGTCCACCAGCTTTTCGAAATCCTGCCTTGAGTTCTCCATAATATATTTGTTTTGGCAATCGCGAGTTCTCCATACGCACAAGATGGCCTGCCCAGCGTGCCTGCGCCTTCATAAGTATTGTGTGGATGCTTATTGAGGTTGATTTTTCCAAGACCTCGTAGTCTGGTACTTTGTCCCACCAATGGATGTTTAGTAATTTACGTAGGCAGGTAAGATGGAAATGATTTAACTTTCTTGCATGTCTAGCATACACTGTCCACGTTTCGCAGGCGTATAGTAAGGTTGGTATAACAGCAGCATGATATACTTGTAGTTTGGTGGTTGTTCTTATACCTCTTCTGTCCCATACATTTTTGCGTAATCCGCCAAATACAGCACTAGCTTTTGCCAGTCTCTTGTTAATTTCCACATCAATGTTGACATCGCGAGAGAGAGTGCTTCCAAGGTAAGTAAAATTGTCGACTACCTGCAGTTTTTCCTTATTGACGATGATGGAAGTAGCAGTATGTTGGCTATTGGATGTTGCTTGGTGCATGACTTCTGTTTTTTTGGTGTTAATAGTGAGACCAAAGTTGTTGCAGGCCTGTGAGAAGCGGTCTATGGTGCTCTGCATGTTTACGACAGAGTCAGCATACAATGCACAGTCGTCAGCATAAAGTAATTCTCTAACAGTACTAGATTTAGTTTTCGTGTTCGCTTTTAGACGACGTAAATTGAAAAGACCACCATCCGTTCTGTAATTGATCATTATGCCTGCTGTTTCATTACTATGGTGTGTTTCCGTTAACATGGCTGTAAATAACAGGCTGAAAAGAGTAGGGGCCAGCACACATCCCTGCTTTACACCATTTGTGACAGGGAATGCAGGAGATACTCCTCCGTCGCAGATAACACTAGCCATCATACCGTCATGAAATTGTCGTATCACAGTGACAAGTTTTGGGGGGCATCCGAACTTTGTAAGCACCTTCCACAGTCCTTCTCTGTTAACGGTATCGAATGCTTTAGTTAAGTCCACAAATGTTGCTAAGAGTTCACTATGTTGCTCTTGTGACTTTTCCTGAATTTGTCGTGCAGAGAATATCATATCAACTGTACCACGACCTGCACGAAAACCGCACTGACTCTCTGGGAGTAGCTCGTTTAGTAGAGAATTATTTAATCTGTTGAGTATGACACGAGCGAGAATTTTACCAGCTATAGACAAAAGTGATATGCCCCTATGATTATCGCAAGACTGTTTGGTACCTTTGCCTTTATATAGGTGCACTATAGAAGCATCTTTTAGATCTTGAGGCAATGTACCTGAGTTCCAGAAAATACCAAAAATGTCAGTTAGTTTTTTAATCAGCAGTGGTCCGCCATTTTTATAAATTTCAGCAGGTAAGGCATCCAAACCTGGAGCTTTATCATTTGACATTTGTTTAATCGCTATAATAACCTCTTGACTGCTTGGAGGTATATCGAGTTCTTCTCTTATCCTAAGTTGTGGTATTCTGTTTATGACTTCTTCATTTATTACTGATGGTTTGTTTAGGATTTCTTCAAAATGTTCAGCCCAACGATTTAAGATGTCATTTTTATCAGTGAGAAGCTTCGACGAATCGGCATTTAATAGAGGTGGTGATCCCGATGAGTGTGGACCATAGATAGTTCTTAAAGCCTCATAGAATCGCTTATAGTCCTTTCTGTCTGCAAACATTTGAATGTCTTCAGCTTTTCGACTTAGCCATTTATCCTTTATCTCTCTAAGCTTCTTTTGACAAGTGTTACGGATCTTGTTATAGGCTACTTTCTTGGACGGTGAAGATGCTGCCCCTTGTAGTTTCTTGAAAGCTTTGTTTTTCTCTTCTAACAAGGATGTTATCTCAAAATTATTATCATCAAACCAGTCTTGGTGTCTATGTACCTTCACTCCCAAATGTTCCTTCGCTTTGGCGTAAATAATTCCTTTAAACGAAGCCCAGCTATCTTCAGATGTGGTATTAAGAAGATCTAAGTCTCCCAAGGCTACGTCGAGATCCTTGGAGAGATTATTTTTTATATCGTGGTTACTCAACCGATCAGTGTTTAGGCGTTTTTCTATCTTTTGTCCCTGTGGACGTCTTTTTCTTGCAATGGTGAAATTTAGTTTGGATACTATAAGCCGGTGATCAGTCCAGCATTCAGCTCCACACATTGCTTTTGTGACACGAACATCCTTGATGTCCCTTTTTCTGGTTATGATATAGTCTATAGATATTTTAAACCTATATAGGAAGATATATAGGTTTGTTTGCTTTCCTCTCTTATAGTAGTGTTAGATTTAAAGTCACTCCACTTAATGTTCAGAATGGTACGTAGGCAGTTGTTTTCAAAGGAGTCGAGTCTTTTATCTGTGGCTTTTGTGGCTTTCCAACTTTCGCACCCATATGATAGAATAGGGATGATGTTGGAGTTAAACAACTTGAGTTTTGTGGTGTTTCTTAGTGTTTTTGACGTCCATATGTTGCGTAGTTTATTGAAAGCACCCGCTGCAAGGGCAATACGGTGTAAAATTTCTTTTGATGAGTCTCCATCCAATGCTAGATTGGTGCCTAAATTGCTGTCAGTCATTGTCTATTGACAATAAATGCCTAGCAGCATAATAAAAACGAATCGTCATACATGATGATTGTGATGTTTTCATGATTTTTGTTGCTCATTATTATACACTTTGTGTCGCAGTCAATGTACCTAATGGAAAATAATCGAAAACATGACGCATGAAGGCTTCTTTTTATTCTGCTCGTAGGTCCTTACTGCCGATAACCATTGCTGGTGATAACATTATCATCGCATAATTAATGGTCATGACTGCTGGCGTAGTTCATCATGGATTTCCACAGCTCTATCATCGTTAGCTTGTAACAGGATTGTTGTTTACCATGGCACAAATTATCTAATATTTTCACATAATATAATTTCTCGTTGTCACTATGGTGTTCAATCCCCGCCAAACCCATTATGTTGCACAACTTAACTTTTTGCGCTCATCAAAACCTGGCCTATATATTAATGCCTATATATACGTAAAGAACATTTCTTTATTTACCACAGTTTCGTATTTGACTCTAGTTAGCATTTCGTCATACGTTTTTCTACCATCAAGAAACTAAATATGAACTTAAATCTACTACTTACATTCTCTAGATCCGTCTGGTCTACTGAATAAACACAGAATACCACTTTCTTCTACTTATTTCCTCCAATCTGTAGTCCATAACATACTCGGCAATGAACTGAACGAAAAAATTAATGAACACCACTCACAAATATTGATAATATTACAAATTTATATTGTGACTAGCTTTCATACAGATATTACACACGTTTGAAAAATGTGACACACAATAATACAGTATAACTCAATGTACAGATGTGTGTAGTATTACAATCATTGATCTAACTGAGCGAGCTCACATTGCAAATACACTGCATAAATGTCAGAGACGTCAATAGAAATTTTATTTCCTGGTCCTCTTATTGTGGTTTGGAGAGGACATAAGTTGTCTAGTACCGTAGGAACGCTGTCCTTTGATTGGTCGTTGTAGTGACAGGGAGTTCCAGCGGCCCATAGCGAGACTCAGGATTGGTCGATTGTGACATGAATTTATTTGTCAAGTAGGACCACATTTAAAAAAAAAAAAACCTAATAGAGAGATTACTATACATGAAAATGGGACAGTTACGACGAGGTCACTCAATGAATTTGATCAAATCGTCTCTCATGTCAACCAATTAAGTTTCTTATTTTTCTTTCTTTTGCTTGTAATGTCTTTTTCTTGTTCCATCTTTCTCATTCTCCAGTCGATGTCAGACACGGAAATAATTTCTAGTGGCGTAGCGTTAATTTCTAGAGTGGGGACGCCGAATGGCCTTTTTATGGTAGGTAGGTAGTTCCCCCTCCTCCACAAGAAACACTATTTACGGTCCTATATAAAATAGCAACTAGTTAAAAAAAAACACACATTAGGGCCTATATAATCTTGCAATGCAGTTTCAGGCGTCTGTTCTTCTTTTTTGCGAAAATGTTCAATACCCTCAAAAACGGTAATATCGTACGTATCAAAATAAAGACTTCTAATCTTGAGTATTATATTTTGGTGTTATCTTTGAATCAGTTCACAGAAAACCTACAAGATATAATCCAAAACACAATGGCTTATTGACTAACGCATTATTAGTCACTAAATAACAGTTTACATAAAAAACACAAAACCATGTTGTCGTGATGACGTCACATTGTAACAGAGAATTTCGTTTTCAGCTCTGAGAACTAATCAACATAAATTATTTCTAAGCGCATGATTAGTCTGAAGCCATCGAATTCAATCGATATTGAAAGATAAAAGCAGCCAATGAGCATAGCTGGTGTGAATGAAATCGTATGTGAAACATTTAGGCGTCAAAGACAGATAACTTTCAAAACAAGAATGAACCAGCGACTGTCTTTCTATAATGTTTATAGTAAATAACTACATTTGTTTAAGTTGTTTAACCATGTGAGAGGACGCCAAGCAGTTTGGCGTCTACTGACGCTACAGATAATTTCTTCATAATATGAATGTGATCACCATCCCCAAAACAGAGCCGTAGTGTTTGTCACTGAGAGCTATTTCAATAATAGAGAGCTCAATAAATGAGAGCTAATTCAATACTTACTGCACAAAACTGAAATCCAACAGGCAGGTAAATCATATTTACCTGTTTATATTTATTCATAGGATAATGAATTTTTGCTAATAGCTAAAGGCGTACATAATAACACTCACATCGACGTTTCTACCAAAAGGCCTTTATCAAGATAAAAATGTAAAAAATTACAACATACAACAGAAATCAAACAGTAAGGATATGGGCGTTCACATTGGCATGTTTTGTTCAGCTTGAGCTATGTTTTAGCTATTTCAGGTATTCATAGTTTTATTCCTATGGTTTCTTTTACAGCGGGCAGTTCTGTAAAATGTGTTCTGTGTTTTTTGCAGATTGCACACAGGCGCACATTTTGATGTCGCCAACCAAGTATGACTATGTTGTGACCTGTTCTAAATTTAAACGTGAGTGTTCTTTTCTTCCAAGCTTGTGTTTGGCACATCACCTTGCTTGGCTGGATGGCACATAGTCTTCTTGGTTGAATGGCATATCGTCTTGTTTGGCTGGATGGCACATTGTGTATAGAACATCACCTTGGGTGTCTGGATAGCACATAGTCTTCTTTGCAGAATGGCACATTGTCATGTTTGGCTGGTTGGTACGACGTCTTCCTGGCTTGTGAATGGCACATCGTCTTCTTGACTGCATGGCACATCCTCATGTTTGGCCAGATGGCACATCTATCTATACGCTGTATCCCTTGTCTGCCTAGCGACTTCAGGGGTAGAAGAGTTCTCTGGAGATGACCTTTCTGTGTGCTGTTTGAAAGCTTGTTCCTGTGGCTTCTTTGATTTATGTAATCCATCTTTTACATGGCCTGCCTCTGGCTTTATAGCCATTATATCTATGTGTTATGGTCACCTGAGGCATGCTGTCTTTTGATGTGTTCCAATGCTGGTATTGTTTTGGTTATCTGTCTGATGCTATCGTTTTTAATTCTATCTCTTAGCGACACTCTGAGTATTCTTCGTAGACATGTCATGTTTGCTGTTACTATTTTTCTTTTGTCTTGTGCTGTCATTGTCCAGGTTTGGCAAAGATAGCACAGTGATGGAATAATACTAGTCTTGTATAATGCAACTTTAGTTGTCTATTTTTGTATTTTTGTTCTTAAACATACGATATTAGTAGTGATGGCACATCAGTAGTATATAATGCTCAAGGTCGGCCATAACGGGACTGGTCCCGCTGTCCCACTATATAAACTATATAGTGGAGCAGCGAAACAGCAGAAACGTCAGCGACTTAGGCCAACGGAGCAGCGTATAACAGTGGAACAGCGGTTCAGGGTAACGGCTCAGGTCAATGGGACAGCGAACGGTACTGTATCGGCCTATATAACGACTGACCGAGCGCCGACTCGACTTATACATATAGACCGATGGTACGTTAACGGAGCCGGATATCGGAGCCACCACGGCGTAGTATCGGCCTACTCGAAGATGGTATGCAAATAATATATTTATAACATGTAGTAAAATGCTGACTACCTGTGCAGCTGTGGACTGAGCCCAGAGACTGCAGAACGCATTCTTCATGCCTGTCAACTCTACCAAGAAGAGAGGGAGAAAATATGGCCCACTGAGACTGCACTGCTTCCAGACTTGAGGGGTTCCATGGATGACCTGAATCGAATCACACAATTCATTGCAGCTATTGGCGCTGCAACCTGATATCTGACTGAAGAACGATGAAGAAGAAGAAGAAATGCTGACTGCATATACAAACAGAAAACAGATAACTTTCACCAGGCAGCAACAAAAATGATAACTATAAAACTATAAACTTTCACCAGACAGCAACAAAAGGGACAAACAGAGAACCATCAATTCTCACCATTGATGTTTGTGTTGAATATAAGGTTTGAAATGCTATGATAAGTGAACGCACATAAAGAACTAATGAGACACCAATAGGGATATAACTTAAGAAACCACGCTGAAGATATGCCATACACTAAGAAGACCAACATCAAACATTAAAGATATGCAGTGTTGTGGACAATAGGGGGGTAGGATTGGAGTGTGTAAGGGATACCCCAAGGTGAGAGGCAGTCACTTTCTCCTCGGAGGAAGGCCTGGATCGTAGTTGGTTTCCCCACTGCTATCGAGCTCACGTATAGCTTCACGTGTCTGCACGTGCACGGCAGACTCCGGGGCAACAGTATTGACTGACTGGCTAAACTACGTAGATATTCTCTTAAGGAGGATGTTCCCTCCATCAGTACACAGGGTCGTCGTTGGAGAAGGTTTTAGGATCGAATTGCTCGACAATGGCTTCAAAGGCAAGGACATAATGGCACGGTATCGGACCAGGGCACACCAGAAACAAGTTGGTAAGCGGCCAGAACCATTCAGAAAGCAATGGCAAAATACTGTATGTAATTGCCACGAAATCATGACAGCCTACATCGAAGAAACTCAAGAGATATAATGGTGAGGCCCCCAGGTCAGGCAGATCAAATACGCGAACTGGGGAAGAGGAGTACAGCAGAACCAGTCGGAGTATACATGATACCAGCCAAAACCCTGACTGTGATATTGTGGAAAGTCATGTGATCTGCCTTAAGAAAAGAATTGGAATTGCTATACGGAACGTCAACAGCATGTACTATGGAAAACAGTATACTGTAGAAAGCGAAATGAGACGATTAGACATAGACATTCTAGGAATATGTGAACATAGATCGGCTGGCCATGGAACCTCACAACCACAACTGGTGGAATGTTCAGCAGTTGCCTCCTTGAACGTGTGGCAACAGGCCACAGTTTGCTATTTAACTTGGTGTCTCTAGTTCATATTCCTTTTTACCGCAGACTACTATCCAGCTAAGTAATTTTAATTTTATGTGCATTATATCTTATCTATTTCCACTTTTTCTGTACACTTTCCCTTCCTTACATACTACATTCATCTTCCTCTCACACACTCTTTTTCCCCTGTCATGCTGTACTATCTTTGCTTCCTCCGTCGTCCCTTCGCTACTGCCCTTCTTCCCTTCTCTTTTTCTTCCTATCACCACCATGTGTGTCTCTGTGTAAAATGTGTTTACTATGGTCTTTCATTTGTCTTGATGAAGGCTTTTTAGTCGAAACGATGTCCATCACTGTCTCATTATTTTGTAGATTGTCTTATGACCCATGTGAAAGGAATACTAAGCGAGGACGAACAGAACAGTGTGCAGCGAATGACAGTCACCCTCAGTTTCCTGGATGAGGAGTATCCACAAGATATATGGGTCAGAGTGTACACAGATGGGTCAGCACAGAATGCTGTAAGAAATGGAGGTGCAGGTGTATATATAGAATATCCACACAAGCCTAGAGATACTATCAGAACACCGACAGGAAAATTCTGCAATAATTATGATGCATAAATCCAGGCAATTAGTGTGGCAGCTAAAAAACTGCTGAACTCCAACTCTGGCCTACAGCCTGTGGTATTCCTGACAGATGCAAGGTCAGTGCTTCAAGCTCTCCAGTCTGGAAAACTAACAGACTTGAAAAAACTACTTAGCGAATTGTCTTACCAATATAGGGTAACCATGCAGTGGATACCCTCTCACTGTGGAATACCAGGAAATGAAAAAGCAGACAAACTGGCTAAGGAAGGTGCTGCCGAATACCAACCAGATATACCAATCACCTACCATCAGAAAAAACAGATGATAAAGTCAATAAGAAAGCCACAAACACCAACACAAGATGACTATCACATTATGAACAGATCAGAACAAGTAATAATTCTACGTCTCAGAACAGGACACAACCGACTCCGCAGTCACATGTATACAAAGTTCAAGATTGGCAACACGGCCATGTGTACATGTGGACAGGCAGTACAGAGTGCCAAACATATACTTCAAGGGTGTTCTGAGCATGAAATGTCATGAGGCAGACATATTGGCCAGAGGAAACAACACTGGAATCAAAGCTCTATGGGACACTGTATGAACTACAAAAGACAGTGAGTTTTATTAAGGAGACAGAATTACAGATATAGACATGTTTCAAGTGAACGAAAGAAGAAGAAGAAGAAATTGTCTTATCGATTTAGTTTGGTAACACCTATACCTCTTTTTGTTCATTTTGCTATATACTGGAAGTCTGCAGAAAGATAGAGGAGCTGAACAAACAAGGGAGAGGTGATAATAGTATGTTCAAAGGGAAGATAATTCTAACAGGGGAGAGGTGATAATAGTATGTTCAAAGGGAAGATAATTCTAATAGGTGACTTCAAGCCAGCAATAAACATTCTTCTTCTACTTCTTCAGCATTCATTCTAACACTCCAGCTGGATATCTCTTGTAGTAGGACAATGGTCCTACTAGATCTTCAGTAGGATGTAGTCCAGAGAATGAAAATGCGATGTGTTGACATTTTATTTGCGCCAATGTCCTGACACATCCATTTTTGGCGGGAAACATTATTTACGACAAACATGGTCACAAATTGACAGTAAACAAAGATATCCTGAAAGATGGAAATAAAATAATGTAATGAAATGTATGAAGAAAGCCACAGAAAAACGGACAATAACAGTCACAATAGCCGTGAAGTAGAACCAGAACCAAGTTTAGATGAAATTAGATGGGCCATTAAAAAACTGAAGAGAGGAAATCTCCAGGGTGTGATAATATAACTGCCGAAATGATCCAGGCTGGAGGAGAAACTACCATCACCATCTATCACACACTCTGCACCAAGATCTGGAAAGTGAAGTTTGGCCCAAGGAATGGACACAATCAGTCTACATACCGTTATTAAAGAAGGGACATCTAACACTATTCACCAACTACAGAACCATTGCACTGATCATTCACGCCAGCAAAATACTACTTGGTATCATCATGAAAAGACTACAACACAAGCTGGAAGAAGAGTTAAATGAAGCACCGGCAGGTATCAGACAGGGCAGAGGCACCAGAGACCATAATTTCAATATGCGTAACATCATAGAGAAACTTAGAGTTTAATGTCGACATCTACACAACTTTCCCATTTCTTTGCTGCAGTAACCTACTATTTTGTTTCGTTTCTTATTTTGATTTAATTGCTGTCGATTTGTTTTTCGATTTAATTGATTCCTTTTATGTGTGTTATTATATGTGTCTTTAGTTATCAGAAAAAGTTCATTACCCTATTCCTGGATTTACCTGTTTGATTTAATTTTTACTTGGCATCCTGTGTAGCCATTATATTGTTTTGTCTAACACTGGAGAATATAAAAAATTACAATTGTTATAGAAGAAATGAGACAACACAAATAAGAAATTACACAATGGAAAAATTCAAGAATGGAACATTGGAAACAAATGTAGAAGAAAATTGACAATGAAAAAAAAAGACTGAACTGAATGGAAAGAATGGGTGATAATGGTGATAAACATTATACGAATATTGAACACTGCAAATCATATGGGCACAGTCATATAAAAAATAGGACCGGGCATAGTAACAGGCAAAACGGACATATTAGCGCGCTAAACGAATAAACTTCAACGTGGGCATCCTAATTGGACCCCTGTTGCCAGGTTGCACTGACTTTTTATGATAAAAACATAATTGATAATTTGCCGTGGGAACCACACAGCATGTATTCGTGATTGACCCAGAAAGCACAGAAAGCTTTCACCAGCGACCCACATTTATTTCTGAAAGCAATTTTCATAAAACACCTGCATAGCAACGTTAAAAAAGGACACATTTTCAAAATATCGTTCTGGTAATTTTTATTTGTTTGTTGACTCTTTAGAACAACTACCTCATTTGCCAGTGTGGATAATAAACAAATGTTATTCCTATATATTAAACAGGTGTCTCTATTCACGAAGAACTGGAAGAGGTCGTACTAGATCTGCATGCTAGATTTTTCAGTCAGTACTGTAGAACGCCGTTGGTCCTACATCGGGCATGTCCTATGCGCAGACACCAACAGGATACACAACAATCTCTTGAATGGATACCTACAGGCAAAAGAGCAAGGGGTAGACCAAAATAAGCACTCAGAAGAACAATACTTAGAGGAAGTAAAACAACCAATATTTATACTATTCAAGAACTGCACAGAATAGCTTTGAACAGACAGAATTGGAGAGATCTGACCTCTGCCCTATGCGCTAACTTCAGCGCAAAAGGAAAATGAATGAATGAATGAATGAATGAATGAATGAATGAACTGTGGAAGCCTCTGGACTGCGTGACAGGAGTTGCTAGTAGTACAATTAAATAGTCTAGACTCACGCAAAATGTGTATGGATTTTGCCTTCCTGTAAGACTGAGCCAGGATTTCATCAAATGTGAACCATACATGGTGTCATTTTCTCGACGATCTACACAAATATCTGACTAATTTATTCAATTTCTATAAACAAATTACTAACCTTTCTACTGCTAATGTACTTTTAACACATAATCCATTATCACAATCTACGCCTACTCACTCCAAATTCTAATATTCTATCTATAACACTGAAATTCACAATATTCATTCTAACGCTTTACAATAACATAGGAGCTTCTAACAATTCCAACATGCAACGAATTCTCCTGAAATTGTGTTGTACAGCTGGCACTCCAACAATCCTCTTGACAAAAACTATAGAGTTCGAGGAACAATGTCTTGCTTCATGTAGAGTTCCTTGATTAATCTTTTCTTACATGGCTGAGCTGTTACTTAGCTGCTGGCGAATGAACGACTGATCACTCAAGATTGATTACAATCCGTTATGTTTACGTTTTTGGACGTAATTTCGGATCTCAATCTTGCTGATTGAGATGCGTATTTACGCTTTCGTCCGCAAATGTTTTCCTATTAATATAGTTTTACTCTAATTTACAACACTCAAGGTTATCATCAATTTTTTGCAGAATATTTTACTCTATACGTAATCCTTTCTTTAACTAACAGTTTTTGGCAATATTTTATTATCTCCTACCATTCTCGAGCCTCAGTCACGGTTGGTTGAATATTCACGCTAACTCATCATCATCTTCAGGTGCCATGCCGGCTGGTGTAGGCGGTCATAGCTCTCCACAGCTCTCTGTCCACAGTATTATGTATAACGATCGTTGTTGTTTCCCTGCCGTGCCAGGTTGTCAAACTATCTAATATTTTCTCACGTTGTCGCCCTCTGTCTCTGTTGCCTTCAATTTTACCTGTTGTGACTATGTTCTCCAAACATGCATGTCTCATGAAGTGGTCAAAAAATAAAGATTGTCTTTTTCTTATATTATTGATTAAGGTCCTTTTCGCATTTGACTCTTTCAACACCTCCACATTAGTTTTTCTGGAAGCATGGTATTCTCATGGTATTCACGCTAACTCCGCCAATAACCCTGTCTTGTAAACACTTACTAACATTTATTTTCGTAAGATGTCTAATATTTTTCTTCTTTACATTTTAAAAGTACTATCTGCGCAAAATAAAAGACAGCTGATTTTAGTATTATCATTCATTAATTTCCCTTGTCCGACTCCCAGCAAGCCCGACAGTCTGTCACAGTAATCATCTACTGGTATAGGGAAGTCATTATGTCATATAACATCTACTGGTATAGAAAAGTCATGTCATATAACATCTACTGGTATAGAAAAGTCATGTCATATAACATCTGCTGGTGTAGGAATGTCATTGTCATATATCATCTACTGGTATTGAAATATCACTGTATCATATTTTAGTGATTAATCTGTCTGCTGGCCTTCTTGTGTGTATAACTTTATACTTATCCCAGATGTCGTGGTGGATGGATTACTAGAACTGCAATCTCACTATTTATTTGGTGGTTTACATCTCTGATATAAACTATTTTGACTAACGTTCGCCTACTTCTCCATAAGAGGTACACTATTACATTTTACTTAATTCAACCAATGTCTTCCTGGTTTCATTTCCAAAAATTCAACGATTGTTCTGAAAATACTGATTCGTCTCACTCAAGAACCAGGAAAAGGGGGAAGACCAAACATTTAGATAGAAAGGTAATACAATAAAACTGGCCGAAGACGGCATGAAAGGGATGTCACTCTTTGAAACACCAAATCTTTGCAAATCTTTTTTGAACAGAGGAACACAGGGGGAGACAAATATGAAAAGGACTGAGGCGAAGAAGACACACGAAATTCAAATAAATGAGAACAGAAATGTTTCCCAAGTTATTTGTGACACAAACTCCCAAGTCGTGATGAATTTACGAAAGATCACACAGAGTAAAACACAGTGAATTCGCGGCCTGTTTCTATCAGACTGTTGACACAAGGGTCCACAAAGGCATTCCTTCTCCAATCGGTTCCTCTTTGAATGAACGTCTTTCGGTGAATATATCTGCTGTATTGGATTGACCCTCACTTGTCAAAGTTTGTACCTTACGTTTGAGAATGGGAGAGAGAAGTCTGCCTTCCACGTGCTTTGCTACTTGTCTCTTGGGTTACATTTTGATGCTTTTCGCACCAGATATGGTACTTTTTGAAGTCCTTTGTTGCCAAAATTATTGAAATAGTTCGGGCGCACTAGTTTAGCGCTTTTCTAAAACATTTTATTATTTGAGCAAATTTCTTCATCTTAGTGCTTTTCTAATACAACATTTGATTGTTTTAGCACTTTTCTTCGTTTTAGTGATTTTAATGTGCTGGTCAAAATTGGTTACTTTTTTGGGGAAGTATACTAAAATGTCAAACTGTTACTCATTAGAGAAATAAGTTGTCATCGTGTATTAATACTTTACTAGGCAGTACTGAACTACTTTTTAAAGCTATTCAACTATTACCATAATCGTGCACTTTTACACTACAGTTAAACGATAATGTGCAGATGTGACTGCCAACGTCTTGTTGAAACATGGGCAATCGCTTCCAGCATGTTCACTGTGACTGCACCACCAATTAATTAAAACTATCTATCTATAGGCTGTGGCCCTTGTTTTCCTTGCGGCGTCAGAGGTGGAAGAGTTCTCTGGAGATGGCCTTCTTGTGTACAGTTTGTAAGCTTGTTCATGTGGCTTCTTTGATTTCTGTGATCCATCTTTTACATGGTCTGCCTCTGGCTTTATAGCCGTTATGTCTATGTATCATGGTCATTTGTGGCATGCTATCTGTTGGTAGTCTGGAAGTGTGTGAAAACTACTTGGATCTGTTGTCTTTTGATGTGTTCCAATACTCATTTAATTAAATTAAATTAGACAATTAATTTAAACTTTCGCTGTTTTATTATGAGCTGGAATATTCTAAGTACGAGACTTAAGGGATCAGTGAATGGCCGTCTGATTAGAATTTATGACATGGTAAACACTACTCTTTCTATCTTTTTTATTTTCGCGTTATACCCCTTTATGCATTTCAGTGTTACGGGTAGAAGAGTTCTCTGGAGATGGCCTGTTTGTGTGCTTCATATATGTTTTGTGTGCTTCATTTTTGCTGATTATTTATTTCTGTGATACATCTTTTGCATGGTCTGCCCCTGGCCTCGTATCCATCGTGTCTGTACAGGGGCTGGACCGGATTCAAATTTTTGAAATCCGGCCGGAGCCTGATTTACTAATAAAAAAATTAAAATAAAATAACGTACTACATCACTTGACTTAGGTGAGTGGAGTCACTCGACGGTTTATTACTGCAGTTCATTACTATAGACATGAAAATGATGACATATACTCATATTAGATCATTTAAATATAAAATAATTACATTTATATTAGAATAAGTAATATTAAGTTCCATAAGTTCTAAATGAAACATAATACATGAGCACATAATGCTAATTTAGTAATTTTGAATTTTCAGTTCCAGTTTTAGTTTTCAGTTGGCAAATTGGCAGCTCAGTTACAACTCACAACAACAGTACATTGAACAGATTTATTGAAATACATTCATTCAGTAATTTCACTATTTCAGTCAGTCAGTCTTCATTATGGCTGTGAAGGTGAACTTTCAGAGTCAAGAAGTGACGAGTTGTATTTCAGGAAAATCAACGTCTCCTTATTTTGTGGTAAAAGGCTACTACGGTGGTCAGTGATAATGTCTCCTGCAGTACTGAACAGCCTTTCCGATGGCACACTTGTAGGTGGTGGTGCAAGAAATGCCTGCCCCAGTCTAGTCATACTTGGAAATCTTTACTTATTGGCATGCCACCATGAAACTGGATCTGACTGTCGAGTTTGAAGTGGTTCTGTCAGGTACTGTGTCACCTCAGTGTTAATGTTGTTTCCTTCGACACTGGCAGAACGATCTGCGGTGGGATTTTCCTCGACAATTGTGTCAAAACGGCTCCATAGGCTGGACACGTACTGTGTGGCAGTGCTCACAGAAGTCAAAACACTAGTACTACTGCTAGTAGCTGATGGATCCTGTGCACTGACTGTGTTTACTGAATCAATAATGGAGTTAGCTGCTAACATCAGATGGACTCGAGCATCACATCTACCACGTTCGGAGAAGAAGCACAGTTTGAATCGAGGATCCAGTAGTGTGGCACAGGTGTAAATACTGTTAGATTCAATGTCCAAAAATCTGATGTTAACTTGCTTGAACAGGGCTGCTTTCATAGTTTTGATCCCACCATCGTTGCCTTCCTTCTGTAGGAAAGCCATGAGTGTTTCCACTAATGGGATCACAACCGATATTGATGCCTGAGATGCACTTATTTCGCGTGTGAGTTCTTCAAATGTTGCCAAAGTAGCTACCACATTCTCCGTGACTGCCCACTGCTGTGCCGTTAGCCCAGTTACAGAATCAATTTCAACACAGTACAGGTTGATGTTGTGCCGTTGTTCTAACAGACGTCGTAGCATATAGAACGTTGCGTTCCATGTGTTGTCACGTCCTGGATAAGCTGATATTGTGGTATGTTTAATTAATTTTGAAGTTAATGCAAACGACTGGTTGCTGAAGAAGAGTGTTTGAAATGACCTACCAATTTTCTTCCAGTACTGATGATGTCAGCAACATACTTTAGACTCAAAAGACCATCACGCACACACAGCTGCAGTGTGTGTGCAAAACATCCAACACTTGAATAGCTGCCATCACGACAGCATTTGGCAATGTTGAATGCATTGTCTCTCACAAGAACATAGCACTTCTCACGTGTAATTGACCACTCATCCAGCATCATTTCAAAATGTGCAAGCAAGCTTGTGGCCGTATGATGCTCATCAAATGCAGTACAATGGAAGACTACACTGCGGTAAACGAAGGAGTCTGTTAACCAATGGCCAGCGAGACCCATAAATAACTGCGTGGTGTGTTAAGCTGTCCACGTATCTGCTGTGAATGATATGTAATCAGTGTCAAATATCATTGCTGCAATATTTACACTCAGACGTAGGGTATGAGTTATCACACCAATGTTTGTTATAGTTGACATCATGATGGTAGATATATCTGTAGGGTATGAGTTATCACACCAATGTTTGTTATAGCTGACATCATGATTGTAGATTTATCTGTAGGACATCTTGATAGCAATTATTCGCTCATTTTCGTGAGCAAATCCGTCATTTTTATAATGAGATTTTGTGTGACTTAAAGGAGAAATGCCCAACACCCTCTTTATCTACAGGCTTGTTTGAGATGGACTTAGAACATGCTTGTTAACAGTGCTGTAGCTGCATGTACGCTACCGGCACACAGACGTGGTTGAGATGTATGTTAACAGTGCTATTTGTACGTTAAAGACCTCACTGAAAGCCTTTGAAATAGACCAAGATACGTAGGAAGACCTTGCACAAAATAGATCTACATGGCGTTCTACAATAAAAAAAGAGCGCATCATCTTGTGAAAAGTGGAGAAATGCAGCAGCTTAACAGCGGAGAGTAGCTAGAAAGTCACGGATAGACCAAGAGCCGCCTACAGCGGTCATTCCATGCCCGAACTGTCCAAGGACATTTACAGCTCGAATAGGACTCATTAGCCATCTACGAACTCATAATCAAGGACATAACTAAAATTGAATTTTCAAAAGTCGATGTAACAAATGGTCATCATCACTTGTGATGGACGAACAACACAGAACATAATATCAGTGCTATAGCTGAGTGTAAGTTACAATATCCCAATGTTATGTTATGTTATGTTCCTCCAGGGTCATAGACGGCGCCTAGGGCAGAAACCATAGCTTTCCATTTCTGTCTTTTTGTTGCTAGGTCTTTTAATTCTTGCGTTTTGTTTAGGTTCATTGACATGCGTTCTCTATTAATGGTTCTTCGTAGAGTTTCTCTAGGTCTCCCTCTTCTTTTTACTCTGGGTGATCTTCCTGGCGTAGTGGTTAAGCTGTTCGCCTTGTGTTCAAGCGGTCACGGGTTCGAATCTGGCTCGTATCGTCTGGTTTATAAAGTGGATTTTTCGGAGATCCCTGTGGATTATCACTTGAAGCTACGGAGTTACGTGCTATGAGTGGTACTTTCGGAAGGCTGCGTGCCGCTTCGTTGAGAGTGACGGAGTACATATGGTAAACTGAGTACAGTGAAGTCAATCTTCTACGGCTTTTAAACCTAATATAGTGACTGATGGGGAATTCTTAGGCTGTTCATTCTGAGAACATGGCCGATGTAAGTCCATCGCTTTTGTATAATGAAAGAAAATATATAGGTTTGTGTGCTTTCCTCTCTTATAGTAGTGTTAGATTTAAAGTCACTCCACTTAACGTTCAGAATGGTACGTAGGTATTTGTTTTCAAAGCTGTCTATTCTCTAATCTGTGGTTTTTGTGGCTTTCCAACTTTCGCATCCATATGATAGAATAGTGAGGATGTTGGAGTTGAACAACCTGATTTTTGTGGTGTTTCTTAGTCAGTTTGACGTTCAGATGTTACGTAATTTATTGAAAGTATCCGCTGTAAGGGCAGTACGGTGTAAAATATCTTTTGATGAGTCTTCATCCAGTGCTAGATATAGTACAATATCCCAACAGGAAAACAAAAATATAACTCTGTGATCTTCATGAATGATGCAAGGGTAGATTAAAGAGGTCGCTTGACTAATTCATCTCGCAGAAACTTAAAAAAAAACATTGTCAAGAACTGACACGCTGTGAGTCCGATGCACATACCGAGGTTTGGTGTATACTATCAGCAAAACTTACTTGAGTTCAAATTACACAGAGAAATACAAGTTATAGGAGACAGTCGGTGAACGCAATGTTTTAGCGAAGTTGTGCATTTGCTATTAGTCGAATAAAAAGGGGGCAAAAGAGAATGGTCAAACTCATGGAAGCAACGATTCTCAAATGAAAAGGTAGGCGAACGTGGATCCAGTAGAAAGAACAAAGGAAAACATTTTTAAAAAAAGTGTATGAATTTTCAAACTGACCGATTTCTGTCACATTCAAAAATAAGTTTCATTCAAATATCGCGTGGTAACCTTGTGCATGCATTTCTGTCTAGCTTCCGGTTGTTTGAACACGTGCGACTACTCAATATCCCAGACTGTCACCACGCACGTGTGACGAATATCTGCTTCTAGCGATGACTGAAAGTAATTATTCTTTAAATTATCGAGTTCATTTCCACAGAAACGTAGCAGTTTCCATTTCCTGCGCGAGAGTTATAACGCTACCAAATTGATCGCCGCCATATTACAGTGGGCACCTTCCTGTTTAATTTCCGTTAGATTTGATTGGCCAATAGAGCGAATAATTACCGATGCCAGTAATTTAAATAATGTTTGAGGATTATAAGATATTGTGAACTTTTTGTTGTACAATGTTGGATAAAAATGTTCCAAAGAAATAGTCAAACTTCTCAACTATGTTTAGACTATTAAATATAATGAAACGAACAAATTCAATGGTATTCAGTTGTACATACATTTATTCCAACTCTATGTCTGTTCGATCAGAGTTCTCAGTTAAATCTATCAACTCTTGCTGGTTAAAAATATGTAACATTACATTTCATATCATAAGCTATACAGACTAAATGACGTCAGAAATTGTACAACCAGGAAAACATAAATTTCCTGACCATTGGCAATTAAAAAGCAAAATATATACATCCCTGTTCTGTATGTGTCTTTGTGAGAGTTTGCAAGAGGATATGAGACAGACGGACGGATAGAAAGACATAGATGCAGATAGATAGAAAGATTGACAATGAAATATTGAGGCTAATTGAACAACAAAAATAAGAAACAACTATCATTTCATCAGTGTTTTCATTCAAAGTAATCCCATTTGGCCACTCTCACCATCAAACCCACACCCAGGAGACTTCTGCTTTCTGCTTAGTGCACTGCCCATTGAAGAAGCCTTCTACTCTGAGGCAGTATATGAGACGGGACGAGCTGATAATTTGCCTGGGTCTCCCACTGTGCATCTTTCCTCCGACGAGGCGCTTCGCAGCCAGCGAACTGTTCCTTGTGTAGGAAGAATAACTTCTTATATATTTTTACTTTCTCTACTTCTATGTACATTTTATTCATGTTTCCATATTCCTTCAATGTCAGTTCACCTGTACATTTGATCATGTTTTCATATTACTTCAATACCAGCTCACCTGTACATTTTATCCATTTTTTTCTTCATATTCCTTCAATGTCAGTTCACCTGAATTGTATTTGAATCTTCTCAACTAATCGAGATAATCGTTATAAATTACCCCGCATAATTCCTCAAATGGATCACTATGGGCGGCACGTGACCATTATATTCTAATGACGTGGATGGATGCGACACGAGGCTCAAACAATTTGCGACTACATACTAACATCAAGCATTAGAAAACATAATATGGTTTGATTGGTTTGAAATGTTTTGTGCTGCTAGGACACCAGATCAGGTTCGGAGAGGTTTTTTTTCGCACACACCTGCATAATTTTACTGTCTGCTGTCAGGGAAAACTACTTTGATCTTGTTCTGTCTGAGGAAACTACTTTTATCTTGTTCTGTCTGAGGAAACTACTTTTATCTTGTTCTGTCTGAGGAAACTACTTTTATCTTATTCTGTCTGAGGAAACTACTTTTATCTTGTTCTGTCTGAAGAAAATACTTTTATCTTGTTCTGTCTGAGGAAACTACTTTTATTTTAACCGAGTAAATGAAAACTGGCACTTACCACTACTTCTATGAATACAATAGTTGTCCTCTATTTTTATGAATACGACCGTTTTCCTCTACTTCTTTGAATACCGCCATTTACTTCTAATTCTATGAATACCACATTCCCTCTACGTCTATGAATACCACCATCTACCTTCACCTCTATAAATATCACCATTTACTTCTATTTCTATGAATACCACCGTTGCAATCTATTTTTTGAATACCACCATTGTCCTCTAATTCTATGAGCACCAATATCTACCTCTATTTCTATGAAACCACTGTTATTTTTTGGGTCATTTCTTCCTAAGAGTCTATGGTCATCAATCCCAACTTAAGAAATGTCTAGTTACGGTAAGAGTTGTAGCAATGAGTTGTAACAATGAAATCACCATTGTAACAATTATTTGGTTTACCTTTTATATATTATAGATATTAAACCTTTTTTCTTATAAATAAATAAAAATAACTATCTATATTATCTCTATTTTCTTTGTCTTTAATTTGTATTCAAAACATTCATATATGCAGCATAATTCTTCATTAATTTCAAATACACAACATAACTCTTAACTTAACAAACATAACATTTCTTTAAGATTACAACCATAGAGTTCTCATGTCTACCCCGGTCCCTATATTCTTAATAAGTTACTTCTCTGTTTTCATGTTTATAATGGAAATTAAAAATTTTTAATTTAAAATTTTGTCTAGTCGATAACTCCTGTAAGTTATTTTTCTTCTATTTTCACAAACAGAAGATAAACCTCAATAGAATTCAATTAATTTGACAGTTAATTCTCTTCACTAAGTTCAGGTTGCGATATTCAATAAAGTTATATTGTAGAGCTATATCGAATTCGTCTCTCAAGAAATGATGGATAAAAAATGTGACTTTTCTGAAGATTCGTTATTGCCCAGTAAAATCAGTACTCAACAAATCTCTAGAATCATAACCAATTAACATCTCAAATTGTGGATAAATAGAGTGGTTTCTCTGAATATTCGCTATTGGCAAGTTAAATTAGTGCTCAACAAATCTATAGACAATACTCAACAAATCTATAGACAATACTCAACAAATCTATAGACAATACTCAACAAATCTGTAGACAATACTCAACAAATCTGTATAGACAATACTCAATAAATCTGTAGACAATACTCAACAAATCTGTATAGACAATACTCAATAAATCTGTAGACAATACTCAATAAATCTGTAGACAATACTCAACAAATCTGTTGAGTATAACAAACTCACGTTCTCAGGTATGAAAAATTATAAAAGATGTAATTTCTCTAAAATTCGTTGTTAAAAGATAGGACATAATATTTCTCAAAAATAGTAATGATATAGAAATTCAAGATTTATATAACAAACCGCCAACCTCACAATTTGAGACATTTGGAATATTTGTCCTTCTAGGAAATGTCCTTCTCTATACTTCTTTTAATTCTTGTCTACTGATGTTGGACTGTCCTTTAGATTCCTGCCACTGGCCATTTCGTTGAACATTCCACATTTTGTACATCACCTCGTTATCACAAAAATCCCGTATACTTTGTGTTATATGATATTCCACAATATATGCATCTACCCTTTTACACCACCGTTGTCCTCTGCGTCTATAAATACCACCATTTACCTCTACTTATATGAATACCACCACTTACCTCCACTTCTATGAATACTACATTTACCTCTATTTCTATGAAAACCACATTTACCTCTATTTTTATGAATACCACAATTTACTCCTACTTCTATGAATACCACATTTACCTCTATTTCTATGAATACCACATTTACATCTACTTCTATGAATACCACCATTTACATCTACTTCTATAAATACCACCATTTACATCTACTTCTATAAATACCACCATTTACATCTACTTCTATAAATACCACCATTTATCTCTCAATCAATCAAGTGCCACGATGAGTGACGTAGACAATCATACTTCTCCGAACTCTCTATCTCTTGTGTTGTTAGTAAGTTCAATTGTTGACTTATTTTTGTGCAACAGTGACAACCCATCCAGAAAATCATCTCTTTGTCTTCCACTGTCCCTTCTCCTTCTTCTTTCGTTCACTCGAAACATGTCTATACCTGTAATTCTGTCTCCTGAATAAAACTCACTGTCTTTTGTAGTTCATACAGTGTCCCATAGAGCTTTGATTCCAGTGTTGTTTCCTCTGGCCAATATGTCTGCCTCAGCGTTTCATGCTTAGAACACTCTTGAAGTATATGTTTGGCACTCTGTGCTGCCTGTCCACATGTACACATGGCCATGTTGCCAATCTTGAACTTTGTATACATGTGACTGCGGAGTCGGTTGTGTCCTGTTCTGAGACGTAGAATTATAACTTGCTCTGATCTGTTCATAATGTGATAGTCATCTTGTGTTGGTGTTTGTGGCTTTCTTATTGACTTAATCATCTGTTTTTTCTGATGGTAGGTGATTGGTATATCTGGTTGGTCTTCGGCAGCACCTTCCTTAGCCAGTTGGTCTGCTTTTTCATTTCCTGGTATTCCACAGTGAGAGGGTATCCACTGCATGGTTACCCTATACTGGTAAGACAATTCGCTAAGTAGTTTTTTTCAAGTCTGTTAGTTTTCCAGACAGGAGAGATTGAAGCGCTGACCTTGCATTTGTCAGGAATACCACAGGCTGAAGGTCAGAGTTGGAGTTCAGCAGTTTTTTTAGCTGCCACACTAACTGCTTGGATTTGTGCATCATAATTATTGCAGAATTTCCCTGTTGGTATTCTGATAGTATCTCTAGGCTTGTGTGGATATTCTATATATATATATATATATGCACCTCCATTTCTCACTGTATTCTGTGCTGACCCATATGTGCTTACTCGGACCCATATATCTTGTGGATATTCCTCATCCAGGAAACTGAGGGTGACTGTCCTTCGCCGCACACTGTTCTGTTCATCTTCGCTTAGTATTCCTTTCACATGTAATACTTTTAGTAAACCACCGGGGTGCAAAGGGAACACATTGCTCTAGGTGGACCCAGGGTTAGCAGATAACCAAGATCCCAAATGTACCTCCACGGGGTACACCCTGGAAACAGAAATACAGCAGCTCGTGCTGATTCTGGCCAAATCATTTGGGGATCGTGTCCGAGAATGTGGAGGTAGCAGATGGAAAAAGATTTGACTGCACAAGAGACAGACAATATCTCTGACACCACCAGCATCACCACATATAGCGACACTGTCGACATACAGTGAAGCTAGTCAGTCCAGTCCGAACATTGGAGGGGCGGCCAATGTAAAATGCATGTAAAGGTAGATGCATGGTGAGAGACAAATAGATTTCATACCGAGTACAATGAAACAATGAAAGGGCAGAACAGCGCTAGAGGGCAGCCGAACTGCAAATAGAAACTGAAAAGTCCCTAGGAAAGGGGAACTACAAGCTCCGTCAGCTCGAGACAAGCTTCTATTTACCTGTGTTCATTACAGGCAGAGACCCAGACCTTTTAATTGGCGTTTGGTAAAGCAAGAAGACCTAATCCAACTCTAATGTCGAGCCTTCCTAAACCGGAAATATGCTCGCGAAGAGAAAGGGTTCTATACCCGATGGGCTTAGGCAAGAAAGGGACAACGGTGGTAGTCCTGGCCCAACTCTACTGTCAAGGTTTCCTACACCGGAAATACACTTGAAGAGAGAAAGGGTTCAGTACCTGATGGGCGCTATTGGGACAAGGACGCTCAGCTCGAAAACGCCTTGCTCTCAAACGCGTGGTGTGAGACTCGGACAAGGGGTACACGATGTCGGTGAATGACACCTCGGCCAAGAGGGCGAAAGAGCCAGGGTCCAACTCCTCTGTTGAGTTCTTCCCCTTAAGGAACCAGGCTCACGGATGAGAAACGGTTCAGTACCCAATGGGCACAGGCACAGCACGTCATTTTACACGAGGCAAGTTCATAGACAGTGGAACACCTCGTGCGAGTCAGACGAGAGCAAAAATCGTCTGGGCGATGAGTCGCCACTACGCGCGCCTGGAGACAGATATAGAGGCTGTCACAGACTAAGGGTAGCCCACCCGAATTGTCAAGGCATGCCGAAATCGGATGTGCTAGGCCTACAAGGCGCATAACGGTGGCACAACGTAATCACGCTCCCGGCGGAAATCACACGGATATCCGTGATGGTTACAATGGAGTGAACGCAAAACAAACAAACAAGTAAACCACCGTAAAGACCTTCTCCCCTTGATTTCTGCGGTGGTTTACTAAAAGTTTTACTGTCCTCATCACATGCCATAAAAATCTTGATTGTCTGCCTCTAATTTTTGTTATAATTTGCGTTTGACTACATCATCTCCAAGAACTTGTGCATTAGTTTCCCCTTGAAACACATGATTCTACACCATTAGTTTCCCCTTGAAACATGATTCTACACCATTAGTTTCCCCTTGAAACATGATTCTACACCATTAGTTTCCCCTTGAAACATGATTCTACACCATTAGTTTCCCCTTGAAACATGATTCTACACCATTAGTTTCCCATTGAAACATGATTCTACACCATTAGTTTCCCCTTGAAACATGATTCTACACCATTAGTTTCCCCTTGAAACATGATTCTACACCCCATTACTCTTATAGTTTGCTATTGCGTTCAGGAGATACTTTTATCAAATAGTATAAAAAGAAAACGCATTCATTCTCTACGCCATTTTTTTAACCGAAAGTTTCTACTAATTCTTATTATATGAAAAAACTAGCAACATCCTCCCCTCCTCCCCCCACCCCCAACTTCCTGTAATTAAAAAAAAAAAAAGGACGTTATTTCAGTAAAAGAAAGCAGAAGTGATAATTTGTTTCTAATTTCCATTAGATGATTTGCATGCCAGAAGTTCACAACATTTTTGTTCCAGGTTCACGTTTTACTATGCTTATGCAGAGATACTTTACGAGAAAAGAACGCATAATAAAACATGCAAACTAATAAAAGGAAAGATTTTTGAAAAACAAGGCATAACAGAAAGATTGTTGAAAGAGAATTCAGAAACAGTGATAACAATAGTGAAGAAAATAAAGTGAAGTAAAGAGCTAATAGTGATGAAAATAAAAATTGTTAATAAATAACGCAGAAAGATAGATTAACAAAAAATTCAGAAAGAGAAAATTGTTAGCAAACAATGCAGAGATGAAACATTTGTGAAAACGATATAGATAAATAAAGATTGCTAACAAACAATGCTCAACGTCATTGTGCCTTCTTCCAAGGATATGGCTAACAACTGTGCTCTGGCAAAATGGTTGTTCCATCTAAAGGTTAAGACTAACAAATGTACTCTGACATAATGGTTGTTTCAGTTTCCAAAGGTTAGTACTAATAACTGTACTCTGACATAATGGTTGTTTCATTTTCCATAGGTTAAGACTAACATCTGTACTCTGGCACAATATCTGTTTCATTTTCCAAAGGTTAGGACTAACAACTTTACTCTGACACAATGGTTGTTTCATTTTCCAAAGGTTAGGACTAACAACTGTGCTCAGACAAAGTTATTGTACCTTCTTTTAAGGCTAGGACTAACAACTGTGCTCAGACAAAACGATTGTACTTTCTTTCAAGGCTAGGACAAATAACAGAGTGGTTATTCTTTCTTCTAAGATTAGGATTAACAGCTGTGCTTAAAGTAATTGCAATTTTTTTTTCAATGCTTGGACTATTAAATGTGCTCAGACAAATCAATTGTACATTCTTCGAAGGATAGGACTAACAAATGTGTTCAGTCAAACTGATTATACCTTCTTCCAAGGCTAGGACTTACAACCGTGCTCAGACAAAGTCAAGTGATTGTACCTTTTTTAAGGCTAGGATCAACAGTCGTGCTCACACAAAGTGATTGTAGCTTTTTCCAAAGCTAAGACTAAAACAATGCTCAGACAAAGTGATTTTATCATTTATGTTAGCACTATCAACAGTCGTGCTCACACAAAGTGATTGTAGCTTTTTCCAAAGCTAAGACTAAAACAATGCTCAGACAAAGTGATTTTATCATTTATGTTAGCACTATCAACAGTAACCCTTAAAAAATAATTTTAAAACTGTAATTACATGCAGCATCCCTAGCAGAGACTAATTATTCGGTCAGCTGAATATATGAAGTCCAATGTTTGAGACACTCTGCACCTCTGACGTCTAAACCCACTAGTTGAAGGGATGTCAATTACAAGAAATATTTACGCATGTGGTTGCGTCTGTGGATCTCACCAATGGCCCACTAGACATACCACCCATGCAACAGAAAACCTTAGTGGATGACATGCCGTTATATTGAGGTTATCTACTTAGAGAAGCTTCATGGCACGTCATCTATACAATTATGCTTTTATTTTATTGTTGAAATGTGTTTCATGTTTACCTGAATATATATGTATGCACCCTCTGTGGTTGGGAGGGAGCTAGAGATGTACTGTCCAGCACTGGGGAGAAGAAAAACAGCACTATTTATTCCTATGGCTGAAACCCATCATAGAGGCACAGTGACTCAGGACGTGACAATTCTTTTGACTTGAACATTTGGTTGCATGCCTGGAGCAATAGAGAAGTTCGGCATAACCAGTAGTCAATTGGTGGCGGGGAATGAGCACAGTGAACCTTGTCTTGGCTACAGTGGCTGGGAGCAGTGCATAGGTTGAAACCTACCTTCCTGGAGGTGTAATAGTTATTTTCTGGCTCTGTCCAGGGGTGGGCCGAAAATCCACAGACTTCCCAGCAATATAATGCTATTTAATGGCATTAGGTCAAAGGGTATGAGCCCATGGACCGCTGGATCAGCAACCAACCAACCAACAAGAAATATTTATTTCCCATACATATCTCTGGATTCATGTCTATATATTTTTCTGTTTGTCAATGAATATGTGTGTCTGCTATGTCGGCCTGCCAATCATATCTGACTGTCTATCTATCTTGACTGTCCGCCTTATCTGTTTATTAGCCTTTCTGTCTGCATGTATGTTTGCCTTTCTATAGGGGGTATAGGTTTTGCACCAGTTTACCATCATCATCTTCATTCCACAAGCTCATCAGTATCATTGGTGGAGACCATGTGTGTGCTTTATCGACCTTGAGGTCGTCATTTCAAATCTGATCACAGACATTTTAATATCCCCCTGATCTTCCGATGCTATGGTCAGACTCGAGAATATATTCATCTATATCAACCCTGTAGGCATTATCTCTGCATATCCGTAGTAAATCTTTAATCTACCCTGAGCTGTCGACCCTACGGTCATGCTCGAGAAATATGAGAATTCTTCTTTAATCAAATGCCTTCAACGTTGCCATAAAAATGTTGAAAATCTGTCTAGACATGGCATACAATATGAAGAACTCGGAACAATATCAGTTGTTTGTCATTGCTTCAAGATTTATTATTGTTCAGTTCTGTTGCATGAGAATATATACATACAGTTGGTCTCCTAGATGAACACAACACTTGTTGCAATGCATGTATGTGTTCTTCAAGTGGATGTTTCTTCATCTGTTGCGCGTGGTCATATTGATTCTTTCATGTATAACATGTACATGTACTACAATAGTAGTTCCTTCCATCGTATAGGCCTACTTTCAAGAGTTCTAGTCCAATTCATTTGATTCGCTCCCTTCCATAGAATTGAACGTAGAGTTGTAGGTAACTCCATATCAGCTTCTTAATGTCCTAACTAATATCAGGCACACGCATTCATGAAACAACACATCACGAATTCTTCTTCGAATTTACATAATACACAAATCAGCTTTATCACTAGGCATGACATTAGTAGGGCATATTCATAATCACAATACACGGTATCTCAATAGTACGTCCCGACTTAGTCTCCCTGAAAAGCACAGTAGGCCTATATTAGTTCAGGTAAACCTAAATTCCGTGGTTAATTTACTGCTTATTCTTTCATTCAGTTAATCATAAATAAATAAATTGAATAATTTCCATTTCAAGACTTTATCTAAGTCAGGATATCTCTGAAAAGCAAACTTAGATTAATTTACACATAAATGCAAGTCTAGTTATATCGATCTACTGATTCACTACTATTCACATTTTATTTAAATTAGTTGTCCAGTGTCTAAATTAATTATTCTCTAGTCTATTCACTAATGTATCAGGAGTCTGACATCTCAGAATTCTAAGTCTATATTCTGTTTGGATAGGTATTCCTAATCCACAATTAAATCAGCAACATCAGTATTTCATTAACAATGTAGATGACAAGACTAATCTTATTTCTTTATATCGATTGATTTATTGATTGAGAATCCCAGCAATTGCGAGCGATTAGCTCTTACTTCCTTTATGCAATGGAATGGTTTTTCTGAGCTTTCTTTCATACCCAGGAGACTTCAGCTTTTGGCTTAGTGCAACGCCTATTGAAGGAGCCTTCTACTCAGAGACGGTCTATAATTGTATAGATGACATGCTGCAAAGCGTCTATAAGAGAGCCTCAATGTAACAGAATATCAACTACTAAGGTTTTTTGTTGCATGGGTGGTTTGTCTAGTGGGTCACTGGTGAGACACACAGACACAACCTCATGCGTATTTAATTATATAAATTTATTCCAATGCATTAGCCTCTCCATCAGAACTGGTAATTTCTGTCCAATTATCTGATTTGTTTCTGTTCACCCACTCCACTCATTTGTCTCTTTCTATTTAAATTTGAGGTGTATGGAGTGTCAGGGAGGGTTAGCATCTTTGATACTGATGCTGGCATGCTCATTTGAAGTAGTTCTCCCTTCTTTTTTCTCCCACCTGGAACTCAGCACTCACCTGTGTCTGTCAGTAGATTCGGCCCAGAGAT
Source organism: Meghimatium bilineatum (assembly GCA_034231615.1). Taxonomy (NCBI): domain Eukaryota; kingdom Metazoa; phylum Mollusca; class Gastropoda; order Stylommatophora; family Philomycidae; genus Meghimatium; species Meghimatium bilineatum. The sequence goes on along the minus strand of CM067305.1, from coordinate 29,991,787 downwards.
AAAGGCAAGACATGTCTGTCCAAGCATGTGAAGCCTGGATATGACGGACAGTACAGGTGAAACATCTGATGTTCTTTTTCAGCGTTCATTCTCAAACTCCCGCCGGATCTCTCTTGTAGCAAAACCATGGTCCTACTAGATTTCCAGCAGGATATAGTCCAGAGAATGGAAATGCGTTGTGGGGCCATTTTATTTGAGATAATGGTCCGACACATACGTCTTCAATGGAATCTGATGTTCAATGGGCTGGAAGGTACTTGCCAGCAGAGCGTCGTGAACGCAATGGATTTTGTAGGATATGTAGAACACTCTGGTCATGCACTGCATACTGGTACTACTCCAGTCGTCTTGATTTATTTTGCCACTGGAACACTGTTGAAACTCTCCCACACTTTAAACAGAATTCAGCGCTAGTCATTACTCAACTATCTTCTCTAGCAACTATCATCATGTCAACACATTCATCAAAACATTATTACATTATTAATCAACAAACATTATCCCAAGTGACAGAAGAATCAGACCCCATACTCAATTCATTCCAGCTTTCACTCACAGACGTATGACGCTTTACAGTTTTTCAGCGTTGGACTGAGGGGAGAATTATGTTGTCATGGAACAAAAGAAGCGTTCACCGTGCTGACCATAAAACCACCAAACATGGTGGTTTATGGTCAGCATTCTTTCATAATAAAAACGTTTTATCTTCTGCTATATCATCGGAACTGACTCACGTGCTTTCCCCCACATAATCCGGCAACACACGTGATCAATACTTAACGGATCGTCTCAACAAATTAGTGGAGTTTCTAGAAGGTGACAACCGTGAAAGAGCCAACAGAAGGATGTTCGATTCTTGGTAGGAACGTGTGTGCGTGCGTGTGTGTATTATGTACGTGAAAAGGAAACACGTGACTTTATTGGAAATCTGTGAATGATGTCCACGTGACCTTCATTTTCCGTAGAAAGTATCGTTGACCACGTGTGCTAGGGGTACTCACGTGTCGGGAGAATATTCAAAACGATATCTTCAGACATAATCACCACCTTGCAAGGGATACCACTCTACCGACACCCGTATCGAGTGACTGAGGGTGTAACTTGAGGGATCTTGACGTCAGCGACTTCTGTCACAGATAGTTAATTCGAAATACTGGCTACTGTGTTGGGAAACATGAAGGCTATTTGTTCCGAAAAAAACGATGAAACGATGCACTTGCACAAGATGTTGCGCAGCGCCGCGCTTCTATGCAGGCGTATGATTTCGACCTCTATGAAACGTGACAACGTCGCTTTCAAAATGTTGAAAATCTGTCTAGACATGGCGTAATTTATGAAGAACTCGGAACAATATCAGTTGTTTGTCAATGCTTCAAGATTTATTATTCTTAGTGCCTACATCGTTCAGTCTCGTTGCATGAGAATATATACATACAGTTGGTATCCTAGATGAACAAAACACGTGTTGCAATGCATGTATGTGTTCTTCAAGTGGATTTCTTCATCTGTTGTGAGTGGTCATGTTGATTCTTTCATTTAACAACAGTCTTTTAGCTATTCTGTTACTGCACTTCAAACACATTTTCTGGCTATGATGCCCGTATGTTACATGAGCATAGAATAATATAACACGATGATCAGTCAATCATGTCGTAAGTGACAATTAAAGGAGGGTTGAATCTGTTTTAGAAAAAAATTGCAACACGTTTTTTTGAAAACATATAATAATAACAATAACAATACTACTAGGACGCACATAACCATCAGAGTCATAGAGGTGCCATACTGGAGATAGCAACACTAAACAGCCCTCCAAACATATATGTCCTCAGCCATTCATAAGAGTGTAGACAAATCATGCTCAGCCATTCAGAAGAGTGTAGACAAATCATGCTCAGCCATTCAGAAGAGTGTAGACAAATCATGCTCAGCCATTCAGAAGAGTGTAGACAAATCATGCTCAGCCATTCAGAAGAGTGTAGACAAATCATGCTCAGCCATTCAGAAGAGTGTAGACAAATCATGCTCAGCCATTCAGAAGAGTGTAGACAAATCATGCTCAGCCATTCATAAGAGTGTAGACAAATCATGCTCAGCCATTCAGAAGAGTGTAGACAAATCATGCTCAGCCATTCATAAGAGTGTAGACAAATCATGCTCAGCCATTCATAAGAGTGTAGACAAATCATGCTCAGCCATTCAGAAGAGTGTAGACAAATCATGCTCAGCCATTCATAAGAGTGTAGACAAATCATGCTCAGCCATTCAGAAGAGTGTAGACAAATCATGCTCAGCCATTCATAAGAGTGTAGACAAATCATGCTCAGCCATTCAGAAGAGTGTAGACAAATCATGCTCAGCCATTCAGAAGAGTGTAGACAAATCATGCTCAGCCATTCAGAAGAGTGTAGACAAATCATGCTCAGCCATTCAGAAGAGTGTAGACAAATCATGCTCAGCCATTCCTTGATGTTATCAATTTCAGAATGTTTTTGTCCTCCTCGATTATTTCCCTGCAAAATAATTTCGTATAGTAGTGTCCCGTTACAAGTCCCATTAGCTCTTTATAACCTGCTAGTTTGTTTATTTGCTGCCAGACGAATATATTTGTCTTGTGTTCTGTATAATTATTTTTTTTAAAGACTTCTGTAGCACTTGTATTCAAAAGCCTGAAATATTCACTCCGTGTCTGCATTGTGCGTTCAGTTTTCACATTCATTTGCACGTGTATTTAGCACTAGCGATCTGAATATATTGATCTTTACTGTAATATTGATCTTACTTTTCCAAATCATATGCAACCTTTCCATGGCAGCCGTTTCGAGAATTAACTGAATCTCATTTTCCGAGCTGCCATCATCACATATTTGCGAATTTAGGTCTGGACCTAACATTTCTGTATTCAGTGATCTGCCTGGGGTTGTTCGCTTCGTCGCTACCTCAAACCACACCACAACATTTATATATATTATATGATGGTGGTCTGCCTCAGACTTATCATGTCGCCATACATGTTTTCCTTCATGTAGGTCGAGCAAGTTGCCATATCTCTGCTGTACTTCTTTCATAAAAACAATAGTCTTGGAATACATGTTCTACTGACTTTGTGATTTATCAATATAGTACATGTATGTCTGAGGTGACAATGACAATTCTAAGTCATATTCTAGATGTGGTAGGTAAGTTTACATTGTATGTTCTAAGTAATATTCTAGATGTGGTAGGTAAGTTTACATTGTATGTTCTAAGTAATATTGTACATCTGGTAGGTGAGATGACATTGACAGTTCTAAGTTGCTAGAATGTAGCGTGATATTTTCTTGGTAATAGGCCAGTATATCAGGTGGTTGGACTGGGGTTTACCCCTCCCCAAGCCACAGGCTCCAGGAATTCAAAACAGGACTTTGTGTACTAGGAATTAAGTCACACTGAGGGTAACTTTGCTAAAGATTAAAGAAAGGTTCCCACCCTCCAATGTACTGTATAAGTATCTACGACCCTGCTTGGACTGTTTGCATTTCTCGGGACATATTCCTGATGTTTTCTTATTAACATTTAAAAATTAAATTGAACTTTATACACATCTTTATTTCATGATCTTAAACACTGTTTTTAATTTAGCATTTTGTCCACTATGTTTGGCCAGATTATATGCCTGCACATTTATTCCACTATGTTTGGCCAGATTATATGCCTGCACATTTTCCCGCAATAACTAAAGTATATACAAGAGGACGTGGTGATTGGATAATCAGAACGGCGACCTAGACTTTTGTTTAACCACTGTACATTTATGATATACCCAAATTGTACTTTACGGTCGTCTGCGGCCTCACTATAAAAAATACATTTTACTCAACCAATCAATGTACCGGTATGTTACAGTGGGGCTGAAATTCATAGAACTTTTACTTTGGATATTACTTTTATCACTTCCGTATTCATTGAAAGAGAAACGGAGATAGAAATAGTGTGTGTGTGTGTGTGTGTGTGTGTGTGTGTGTGTGTGTGTGTGTGTGTGTGTGTGTGTGTGTGTGTGTGTGTGTGTGTGTGTGTGTGTATAACGGAAGTGGAATAGAGAAATAAGAAGGAAAATAGCAAAGTTAACGAGAGCGAGAGTGGAATGTGTGAAGAAAAATTGAATATGAAAGAAAATATATCGCATGAAATATTCAACGAGAAAGTGAACATTGGAGTTCACATACTGTCAAAGGGATGAACAATGACATGGATAAAGAAAAAGTAAAAGGTACAGATGACATTTCTGTAGCAGCTCACATCTGTCGAGACCCCCCGAACTGAAATGTCATTGTTTACAACAGACTTCAAGGGCTGAGACGTGAGGCTATGACGAGGGCAGTTCTCTCAGTGAGTTCTGTTTTCCGCATAAACATCTCGACGCTGTCCACAGACTAAGATGAGACGGATAGGGGTTTGACATGAATCGGAAACCAGTCATGACAAACGTTGAATTGAGCATCTCACGAACAGAGATTGTGAGTCGTGTCTCTTTCAACAAATACACTGCTCACGAGCACGCGATCACACGTTCTTCGTCAAACGGACCTGCACGTGCAGGTATGCGCTTGCACGCGGCTGTGCGCGACCGCTATTTAAAAAAGACACGCAGTGAGGCATGAAATACGGGCAGCACTCATTTATTATACCATCTCTCTGTTCGTGTTCCTCTCGACATTACTCCCGCAGGTCTTATGATAATTGAGTCGTCTGCTGAAACTTCTCAATCTTGAAGGAAAAACCGCTATATTCATTATTCAAACCACGTTCTTCTGTATGTGGTCACTTATTTCAAATCACATCTACTTATTTACGGCGTCAGTTATTGAATTACAGACCTACTTATTTCATTACAAATCTAATTATTTCCTTTCACTTTACACATCTACTTATTTCGGTGAACATCTACTTATGTCATAGACAACTTATTTACACTGTCATTTATTTCATTACACATCCAAGTTCATTATCATGATCATCGAATGCTCTTTCTGCAACGAAGGTTGCCTGCAACATACCTCCAGCATCCCGTGTCTCTTGTTTTGATTGTGCACTCTGCTAGACTGTAACCTGTCCATCTTGTGATGTTACTCTCCCACTTATATCTCTGTCTACCTCTTGCTCGCCTCTCTTCGACTTTACCCTCAAGTAAGGTCTTCAACAATGTATCATGTCTTTTAATGTGTCCAAAATATTTTAATTATCTTGATCTTTATTTCTATTAATAATTATTTCTTCATATTAAGTGTTGTTAGAACCTCTTTGTTGTCTTCTCTTTCTATGATGTTCTCCCTATTCTTCTATATATCCACATCTCAAAGGCTTCAATTCTGTCTTCTAATTCTTTAACAGATGGGAAAAAGTAATAATCAAATAGATTACATATTGATCCAGCAAAGATGAAATTTACGCATTTCCCTAATTAATACATTACCAGGAGCAGACTGAAATACGAACCACGAACTGCTGATGGCGAAGTTTAAAGTAAAATAAAGAAAATCAACAAGAACACCCATGCCATTAGATATAACACAGCAGACATACCAAGCAAATACAACATCAAGATTTTATCACACTACTAGATATACAAGAAGAATTGACACCAAACGATCTTACCAACAAAATAAGCGAAGCTATCGACAACACTGTAGAAGAGTTTCTACCAACAGAAAAAAAGACGCAAAAATAAAAAATAGATCTCAGAAGAAACAATGAGCTTAATTGATGATAGAAGGAGATGCAAAACTGGAGAAAAAAGTCAATCAGACTACAGAGAACTATCACAACGAATTAGGCAGGACAAACAAAAATACATTAAGAACACGTGCAGAGAAATCGATAAACAAAGATAACAAGGAAATAGCAAGAATATATTCCATGCTATAAGAACATTGCAACATAATAACTTCAAGGCTACATTTCGAGTACTAAAGGATAAAAAAAAGAATACTCTAGCAGAGAATACAGATATTCTACATAGATGGAAGGAATATTGTCAAGAAATGCATAAAGAGCAACCAAAATGAGAGTATTAATGAATTAGAACAAGAACCAGAACCTAAGATGGAAGAGGTCAGACATTGAATCAGAAATCTGAAAAAAGGAAAAGCTCCATGTAACGACGGAGTAACATCAGAAATGATACAAATGAAGATTCCAGTGTTCAAATATATCATACTTTATGCTGTAAGATATGGACAAGCGGAATATTGCCAGGAAAATGTAAAAAGTCAGTAAACATACCATTGTCAAAAAAAGAGATATTCAACTATGTACCAACTATAGAACAGTAACACTAATTAGTCAAGCCAGCAAAATACTACTTGCAGATCATAATGAAAAGAATACAACACAAATTTGAAACAGAAATGCATGAAGTTCAAGCCGGTTTTCGAGCAGGAAGAGGAACAAGAGACCATATATTCAACATGAGGAATATAATTGAGAAATGTAGAGAATACAGCTTTGACCTACATATGTGTTTCATAGACTACACCAAGGCGTTTAGTTGTGTTAAACATCACCAGCTATGGTCCATCATGAGAGACATGGAATTCCCCAAACATCTAATACAGTGTTTCCCAACGTGGGGCCCACGCCCCACAGTAGGGGGGGGGGATTTGATTATTCAGAGGCAATTTGATTGTTCAAGGGGGGGGGGGAATAAAAGGGAAATCAAGGGAAATAAAACAAATTTTGAATATAAAAAATATGTATATGCTACATAGAGGGAAAACAGAATTTTAGAAAGACTTAGATGGGGCATCGTAAAAAAAAAAAGGTTGTGAAACACTGATCTAATGCATATCATTGAAACACTATATCACGAACAACAAGCAGCAGTAAGAGTGGAGGAGGAAACATCTGGATGGTTCGCTGTTCAAAGTAGAGTGAGACGGGCGTATATTCCCTTTTCTCTTGAATATCCATGCAGAGAATATACTGAAACATGTAAGAGAAGAACTAAAGGAAAATGAGCTTCATACATTAAATATCAGTGGGTACAAGATTCCAGAAATATGACATGCAGATGATACAGTCCTCCTTACTACACATTCTGATGGAATTAAACAGCTAATCACAGCAACAACAAAATACAGCGAGATAAAAAAATATATATTTAAGCGCACAGAAAACAAAAATTATGACAACAGACAAAACAAAGATCAAACCAATAATCAACATAGATAATATAGAACTAAAATGTATAAACAAATTTGAATATCTGAGAGCAAATATAAACAGTTCAAGAGATTGTTCAGCCGAGATTAGAAGAAGACTCACACTTGCAACACTCAAATTAACTCAAATGAGAAAGCTATGGCAAAGTAGTAATAGCGACACTAAAGTAACCCTTTTAAGGTCATGTGTTTTCTCAGTGACGGCATATGGATGCGAGACTTGGACTTTAAGCAAGACAATATTCAAAAGACATATTCATTTGAAATGAAGTGCTACAGAAAGATCCTACGATTATCAGTGACAGAGAAAAAAAAAGAGCTGTAAATTCTTCGAAAATTTAGCTATCTCCCTTTGATTTTGGTTCACGTTACTAACGATGCCCCATGGTCTGTCGGCCAAAACCCCCCTGCCCTACTATACTGAACTGCGAATTAAGGGAGACAAAGACACCACTATGAAAGTGATGATCAATATAGCAGGTCGGCGAACAGAATGCCACCACTGCGGTAGTTCAGAGCACTGGATAAACAAATGTCCTTAAAAAAAACGAACAAACAAACAGAAAGCTACACCACCGGCATCTAAACCACAGTTTTAAACTACAACAGAGGCAAATGGCTTCACTGTGGTTCAGAGGAAGAGACGAAGAAACTCTTCTGACCCTACAAGTCCAACAACATTAACACTACCCCTACAAGACTACACAGAGTATCCAACGCTCTCACAGGCATACCAGAAAGATAAAGATCAAAGCAATATCACTCCAATAAAACACGACAAAATCATCAAAACCTTCAGCCCAGCTGATAAAACCAGGACACCATGTCAAAAATCCAAGTCAACATCGGATGCCTCACCAATACTTATAATTGTCTTAGACAATACTGTGGATGACCACAATACAAATTGAACATTTTCGAATATTATATAAATATTATATTATATACATTTTCCAAACATATATAATTATATGTATCTTACTTGTTATTTGTGTTTTATAAGAAACCAAAAATGGATGAAGAAATAAGAATAGTTAGTATTAATACACGTGGCATGCACACAAAAATATACCAAATAATATCCCTCATACACATATACAAGCCAGATTTCATCCTAGTACAGGAGACAAATATACACACGCAAACACACGCACAACAGACAACCACGCTTTTAGGTTTGAAACATTCATATTTTAGTCTTAGTGTCCAGAATGTTGGTTCAGGAGTAGCCAGATGGGAAATGATCCACGAGAGCAGAGATAGTGAGGGTAAGATGGCAATAGTTTAAGTTAAGAACAATACGCATGCTTACACAATAGTTAACATACACGCACCAGCCACATACACCAACCACTTTTTTACGAGCAGTTGGAAACCACACTCATACATTTTTATAGAGGACACAATATAATATTGGCTGGAGATTTTATCTGTGTTCTAGATGAGATAGATGTAGTAGGCAGTAATCTCAAGGTACAGTTGAAAGGTACACATAGAGAGCACTCAAATCAGCTAGACATCCTACAAACAATAATTGACACACATAATTTAATTGATGTCTACAGACATACACACCCACTGGGCACAGAAACAACACACTCAAACACAGCATGCCACAGAGCTAATTTACGCAAATTCAAGTCATCACACACTACAAATCAAGCACTTATATGGGTCAGAGTATACACAGATGGGTCAGCACAGAATGCCGTGAGGAATGGAGGTGCAGGTGTATATATAGAATATCCACACAAGCCTAGAGATACAATCAGAACACCGACAGGAAAATTCTGCAATAATTATGATGCAGAAATCCAGGCAATTAGTGTGGCAGCTAAAACACTGCTGAACTCCAACTCTGACCTACAGCCTGTGGTATTCCTGACAGATGCAAGGTCAGTGCTTCAAGCTCTTCAGTCTGAAAAACTAACAGACTTGAAAAAACTACTTAGCGAATTGGCTTACCAGTATAGGGTAACCATGCAGTGGATACCCTCTCACTGTGGAATACCAGGAAATGAAAAAGCAGACCAACTGGCTAAGGAAGGTGCTGCCGAAGACCAACCAGATATACCAATCACCTACCATCAGAAAAAACAGATGATTAAGTCAATAAGAAAGCCACAAACACCAACACAAGATGACTATCACATTATGAACAGATCAGAGCAAGTTATAATTCTACGTCTCAGAACAGGACACAACCGACTCCGCAGTCACATGTATACAAAGTTCAAGATTGGCAACACGGCCATGTGTACATGTGGACAGGCAGCACAGAGTGCCAAACATATACTTCAAGAGTGTTATGAGCATGAAACGCTGAGGCAGACATATTGGCCAGAGGAAACAACACTGGAATCAAAACTCTATGGGACACTGTATGAACTACAAAAGACAGTGAGTTTTATTAAGGAGACAGAATTACAGATATAGACATGTTTCAAGTGAACGAAAGAAGAAGAAGAAGCACTTAACAGAAACACTCAAATTCACCGATCACAAAGCAGTGATGGCAACACTCAACACTACACACACAAATATAGCACTCAAACGATCTTCTCACTGGAAATTTAACAACACACTGTTACAAAACAAAGTGTATGTAGACCATATGACAGAGTTAATCTCATCATACACAGAAAACATACCAACTGAAAACATACACAGCCACTGGGAACTTCTAAAGAGCACAATATAAGAAAGAACCCAAATACTGGCAACCAGACAACGAGTAAAGGAAGAAAGAATTTTAGAGGAAGAAATACGACTAACAAAACAAATAAACAACAAATTGGTAGCATATCCTATCCAGGACGTAGCTATCAACCCAGCATATGTTGGCTGTGGTGATTTTCTAGGCAATATAAATACGTTCAGTAGGTTGCCATTGCTTTCTGAACGATCCGGATGCACAATTGCCTGTGGTGAGGATCGCCTGTGGTGAGCAGCATTAAAGACCATGCAGAAAGACAAAGCGCCAGGACCTGACGGACTCACTTCAGAATTTTATCAGCACTTCTTTTTCATCCTAGGCCCATTGCTATTAAAAGTATATCTAGAATCATTCCAAAGAAATGAGCTTCCACCCAGTTTCAACATGTCATACATCACACTCATCCCTAAAGATAAATCAGACAAAATGCTACTGAAAAACTACAGATTTATTTCATAAGATATTTAGTCAATTACACACACGACACAGATAGTACATCGTCAATATTGTCTCTCGACCAAGAGAAGGCATTTGACAGACTATCACACATACCTACACAAAACACTACAAAACTGCAATATAGGAGAACTTTTCAGGAAGTGGATTCAAATCATTTACTCTAAACCAGAGAGCAGAATCTTAGTCAAATTTTCGTATACCGAAAACTTCAGACTAACGAGATCGGTTAGACAGGGCTGCTCACTCTCTCCACTGCTGTATGTTTTCGCTTTGGAACCACTTCTTGAAAAGATTCGGCAAAACACCACAATCTCAGGCACTTTCATTCCAGGGAAAGGAAAGCAGAAGTTGTGCGCCTATGCGGACGATACTGTTTTCTTCCCGCCCAATGAAAGGTTGGTTGGTTGGTTGGTTGGTTGCTGATCCAGCGGTCCATGTGCTCATGCCCTTTGATCCAATGCCATTAAATGGCATTATATTGCTGGGAAGTCTGTGGATTTTCGGCCCACCCCGGGACAGAGCCAGAGAATAACTATCACACCTCCAGGAAGGTAGGTTTCAACCTATGCACTGCTCCTAGCCACTGTAGCCAAGATAGGGTTCACTGTGCTCACTCCCCGCCACCAATTGACTACTGATTATGCCGATCTTCTCTATTGCTCTAGGCATGTAACTAAATGTTCAAGTCAAAAGGATTGTCACGTCCTGAGTCACTGTGACTCTATGATGGGTCTAAGCCATAGGAAAAAACAATGCTGTCAGTTTCCTCCTCCCCAGTGCTGCACAGTACATCTCTGGCTCCCTCCCAACCACACAGGGTGCATGCACATATATTCAGGCAAACATGAAACACATTTCAACAACAAAATAAAAGCATAATTGTATAGATGACATGCCATGAAGCTTCTCTAAGAAGATAACCTCAATATAACGGCATGTCATCTACTAAGGTTTTCTGTTGCATGGTTGGTTTGTCTAGTGAGCCATTGGTGAGACCCACAGACGCAACCACATGCGTGCCTAATGAAAGGTCTATTCGAAATATTTTGGACGCATTCACAGAATTTGGAACCGGCAGTGGTTCAAAATTGAATGTTCAAAAATCAATTATCATGGGCCTGGGTAGGTGGAAAAATAAAACAGATTTCCCCTACAACATAACAACAACAGACAACATCAGACTATACGGCATAACATTCCCATCAAACCCACAAGGTTACACAAGACAACATGGTGTAACCTTGTTACACAGATCACAGACATGCCGTACAGATATCAATTTAAAACTACAACAATTTTTGGCAGAAGCAGTCGTGAACACATACATCATTCCAAAACTGATATACATTGCCACAATTTTTGACCCCCCCCCCCAGACGACACTGTCACAGAAATTTACAAACAGATAAGTAGTTTCATTTTTGCTCACACCATACAAAGCATACAACATAAAACACTCATACAAGACAAACTGCACGGAGGCATTGCATTACAAGACATTCGCACAAAAATCAAAGGCATTAGAATCAGCCATGTAGGCCATATCATTAAACACACACAACGACATACCTTGGCCCACTATTACATGGGGACGAGGCTGACAAGACTGGCGACATTCAACAACACAATCCCCCACCACGACGGAACACCACCAACATTTTATAAAACATGCCTTAAAGCCATAGAAGGTGGTACTGCTAGTAGAACATAATGGAAAATAGTACTCACGTGTAAAACAGGTAATGAAGTCCTACTGAATGATGACTAAAACACTACACACTATCACTAACGGATGTAAATATGATACATATAACAAAACAAAACACAGAATATAATCTACAGATGACAGTACACAGGACAAAGTCGACGTTTCGGACCAATAGGCCTTTTTCAAGACACGGACATAACATGCAAACATAAAAAAACCACAAGTAAAAATGAATGCTATCCGAGTGAAATGTGGTACTAAGATAGATACCGGAAGCATACGAACAGGAAGTACACAGAGACGATAATACAGGTGGAACGAGAGGAACAAAACGATGACGTAACAAAGACCAATACGGCCGAGAACTAAGCGAAAGAGTGGTCGGAATTGAGTCCAAATGGCTTGATGGTACCCAACTCGAAAATGAGACGATTTTCGAGGGCGTACCTAGATCTATCATCGGTGGTGCAGGATCTGATGGCAGTGACCTGAATGTCAAGGACACCACGGTGGCCATCGCCGTTGAAGTGATTGGCCACAGGAGTGGGTGTCCTGTGTTTGATAGCATGCAAATGGTTGCAGAAGCGGTCGCTCAGTCTAAGACCAGTCTCACCGATATATTGCTTTCCACAGCGTTTACATATGATCACGTAAATAACATTACGGGATTCACATGTAAAGGCCTCATCGATGGAGAAGCTGGCCTTGGGGAATGAGATGGAGCGCATCTGAACCACATAAGGACATGTGAAACAACGACCGCGTGAGCACCGCACGGTACCAAAATGGTCAGGTGCAGAGGACCTGAGGTGGCTGTGGACCAAGATGTCCTTCAGATTTTTGTCGCGCCTAAAGGCCACCAGAGGTAATTTGTGGAAAGCTTCACGGGTGTCAGAATCAGACTGGAGAAGGGAATAATGTTTAAGTAGAATACGACGGACAGTCGAGTTATGGGGATGGAAGGTAAGAACCAGTTTAACCCTATCAGAGGAGGAGGAAGAACCCTGGGAATTATTCAAGGTATCAAGGCGAGATAGCTGGCGTACGCGGAGCCAAGCCAATGAAAGAATGCTGTCAGGGAAGGAGCGTCTACGAAAGAACTCAATCATCTCAGAGGATTTGTCGAGAAAATCGTCGTCATCGCTACATAAGCGACGAAGGCGAAGAAGCTGTGAGTAAGGTAGAGAGTTACGACAGGCGGGAGGATGAGAAGAAGTGTAGAGCAGAAAGCCATGTGCATCAGTGGGTTTGTAGTAGACTGATGTGCTGAGGTATAGGGGATGAATGGTGACAATGATGTCCAGGAAATGGACAGAGGTGGTGGAAATGGTAAATGTGAATTCAATAGCGGGGTTGAAATTGTTGATGAAGTTGATGAAGCGAGACAGTTCTGCTTCTGTCATGTCAGTAATGCCTATCCCATCATCAATGTATCTGTGGAAAAGAGATGGGAATGGGCCATCGTAGGTAGACCAAACTAGATGTTCTAGATGTCCCATGAAAAGACAGGCATAGCTAGGCCCCATCTTAGTGCCCATGGCCACACCACTGATCTGATCGAAGAAATGTCCATCGAATTCAAAAGAGTTGAGTGTGAGCACCATTTCAGCAAGGCGGATAAGGGTAGGAGTAGATACAGAAGGATGCGGACTCTTGTCCAGAAAGAACTGCAACGCCCTAAGACCATCGGCATGTGGTATAGACGTGTACAGAGAGCAAACATAAGCAAGAACAGACGATAGGTGCGATCAGAAGACAAATGCACAGAAGAAAAAATAGTGAGAGCATGCTTGGTGTCTTTCAAGAATGAGGGCAGTGCCTCGACTAAGGGCTGCAAAATACTGTCGAGGAAATCAGAGATGCGCTCTGTAGGACAAGAGCAAGCTGAGACAATAGGTCTGCCGGGATTCGATTCCTTGTGTATTTTGGGCAGCATATAGAAGACAGGTCTGCCTAAACAGCTTTTATCGATGCAAAGAGCCTTGGCAGTGGTGGGAAGATGGTTGTCCTGGATGAGGGTGTTCACAGTGTTGTTGACCACCTTCTGGTTAGATACCGTCGAGTCTGATGTGTGAGCAGTGTAGAAAGAGGGGTTAGAGAGTTGTTGGTGGCCCTCCTGGAGGTAAAGGTCCTTGCGCCACACAACAACGGCCCCACCCTTATCAGCTGGTTTGATGACAATATCATCCCGGCGGCGAAGATTCGCCAAGGCGCGAGATTCGTCAGGAGTGATGTTAGAGCGTTTGATGCGGCTGTGATGAAGAGATTGGATGTCATGGAGGGTGTTCTTGATATAAAGATCAAGAGCCTCGGATGCACCAGGTTTAGGAGTCCAAGAATGTTTCTTCTGTTCATATCGAGAGAACAAATCATCAGTGGAAGATGACGCTTTGCCAAAGAAATGATAATGCAGCCGAAGACGACGATGGTAACGGTGGATATCCTGAAGAAGCGAATATTGATCATATGCAGGACGTAGAGGGACAAACTTGAGGCCCTTGTTGAGGACAGAAATTTCACTGTCAGAGAGACTCAGGTCAGGAGGAATGCAGACCACCCGGGTATTAGTGGTATTCAGGCAAGGCAGAGGTAAATTAGTTGCCGCAGTATGACTAGAACGGGGTAAAACAACGTGAGACAACTTAAAGCCATACACGGACATAACATCTCATTCATAAGAAAACAAACATCATCTACAAACATCTGGTCAAGCTCCAGGCACCCCCCTTACATATCAGAATTAAGAAAGGGTACACTTATTTTATGACCGACTATACGGAGACTTTCAACAACCTTCACATTCCAGGTGTCACGCCAAAAAAGCTAGGGAAATAGCCTTCATGCTATTATATTATTTAACACGACGCCCATTATAGGGAAACAAGCACGTAGACTAGAGCATACACCAAAATGTAAATTTTGCAGAAGAAATATCCCAGAAACAGAAGACCACATCTTTTACACATGCAATACATTCACTCCTACCAGAAACAGATTAAGAGACATAATAAAAACACACATACACAACACGGACATTTACAAAGCTATCATGTTGAACGTACTGCCTCAGACAACAGATGTACATAACAAACTGATCATATTGTTATCCCAATACAGATACTTGATCTGGTCTTGTCGGATACGGGCAGTGTTTCACAATACAATATTTCAACTATATACAGTTCTACACATATTCAATCAGATGGCACAGCACATAATATAAACATGTACAGAAATACACAAATCATTACTGGTTTTTTTTTCATCAATAAATTTTGTTGTCATCCATGTATTACTCATTTCACAAAATTGTAAAAGCCCACCATTCCATATTTCAATTCACGGGCAAAATTTCATCTCATGACATATGTCTATTGTCGTTACTTTGATAAATTTTTTCACGTAAATTGTGTATATAAAATGATTTACTAAGTATTTCCGCGAGGAGACACAATATAAAACCAAATGTTTCAAATGAACTATTTTTTCCAAACATACTTTGTAGTTTTATTTATCTCCAAATGTTAGAAAACATTTGCTACTGTACGTACGTACTATATTACGACTTTCTGCTTAGCTTTACTCATAATATGAACATGTATGGATATATGTACACACAAAAAAATAATAATAATCTTGAGCGAAGAAATGAAAATTTACCACGGAATTGCATGAATTTTGGAATATGTATGAAACCGCAATACAATAATGAGAAGAGTTGTCTGCTGAAGGATTAATAATAGAGACATGACAGAAAGTCATGCAGACATCAGAATGTTGTGTTAACAGGGCCGTAGATATGATTACCTTAGGAAGAGGGTTTCACAGTAATTATTTTTTACACGATTTTTGCAGTAAATTACACTATTTGACGAGCAATTAGAGGACCTTTTGGTGATGCATCGCTAAGGGAGGGATTTTTACGAACATTTTGGCTATGTTCCTGGTACTAAAAGCCATGTTCAGAGTTGCTAAGGGAGGGCTTTGGACACTACAAACTAATCCCTTATCTACAGGCCTGTGTGTTAATGGGAGCAATATAAAAATATCTAGCAGTGCCGGGTACAGTCCGTTCCTATTATTAAATATAGAAACGAAACCAAGGAAGATATTTGTTTTTGCTGATGTATTCTATATTTACACGTTACGTGTTTTTGTAGATAGTTGTTCTATCCCTTTGTAAGTAAATAGGTTCTCTGTAAACAGTCAATTCTCCACCATTGTCATACTTCGATATCTAGCAATTCAGTATAGTAGTCGTTGTGCTTTATTTCCTGAACAATAAATCTTATATGTTCAGGTATCTATAGTCGTCTGCGTTAGTTTGTCTTTTTGTCCATAAAAGATTCTTAGGAAATATCTATAGTATTGCATTTCAAATGATATTGTCTTTTCCACCGTGGATGTCATAATCGAAGAGTTATTGATGTTTCATCTCTGATATGTTTTGTAGAGCCATTGCTAATCACTTGCTTGGAGCATTTTCTTGTGTTAATTTACCCTAGAGACCTAAAGTTGTCATTTTGTAGTTATCAATGACTATTGCAGGTATGAGTTTATCTGTTGATATGCATTTTAAAATATTTTTTTTGCTTTGAGGAAAAGGTTTTAAGCCTTACTAATCTTTGACTGACATAATCATATGTTGTAGACATGTGAGGCATCATGATATTACGTCAGTGTCATTTGCTTACCCAATTTCTGGAATCTCGTGCCCATACTTAAAGCGACATGACGGTATCGAAAGGCTGATTCTAGAGGGTAGGCGAGAGAAGAAGAGGAAGACCAAGAAGACGATGGACCAGGGACAACGAAGAATGTCTGCACATGCTTCTGGCAAATGCAGGCCTGCTTGCCCAGTTCAGAGTATCCACGACGAAGACAACGTTCTCGAAAGATATGTCACTTGATATATATATATATATATGCCACTGTTTCGCCTACGACGTATTTAATGGATCCTACGCATGTCTGAAAGCCTGTGCTATTGCGATTGACTTAGAGGATGCGTACAGCAGAGTGCCGTTTCAATACCTTATCAACATGCTCTTGCCCTTCCATGCTGATCTTTTCCTCGTCAGATGGATATCAGTGGTGCTGTGCTGCTCGAGAGAAAGGTGACTCTCAGGCAGCGCCGGATTTAGACTTGATATGGCCCTTAGGCCTAAGGACGTGCGGTATTGGGACAAATAATGCTGCAATATATTTAAGTATATATGACAATTGCTCGGGAAAGTGGGGGCCCTAAGCTATAGCTTGTGTAGCTTATACGTAAATCCTGCACTGCTCTCAGGTGCAGTTGTTGGAGATCTAAACCCATAACAATACATTATTTTACCACATGTATCATCCCTCTCACGCGTGTTAATCAATATGTACACGTTGGCCATCACACATCAGCAGCTTGAAGACAGAGGTAGGACATTGTCTTTTGCGTACAATATCCTGATACATAGACAGAGAAGGATAAGAACAGAACTGTTGGAGCACTGCAGAATGAATTAGAACGTATCTCTTCCTGGTGTGATTTTACTGAGACATTGATCAATCAAACAAATGCAGCGGTGGCATGGTTCTCTCTTAATCGCAGAGTAAAGTTTGCAACACAGATGTGGATTAGAGGGCACAATGTAGTCATGACTTTATCACTACAATATCTAAGTGCGCAATTTAATCGTAGTTTGTGCTTTCGGAAATATGTTGATCAATCAGTCAAGTACCATGCCGATTGGCGTAGGCGATCATGTTTCTCCACAACTTTGTTTCTTGTGCTGTTAATAAGTTTTGTTGGTGACTTTTTTTGTGCCACAGTGACAACCCATCCAGAAATTCCTCTCCTTGGCATTCTCTATTTCTCTCTCCCCCCCCCTTGATCTTTCCGGTGGTTACTAAATATTTCTTTAGCATGTGCCATACAATTATTGATTGTCTGCTTCTAATTTTTGCTATAGTTTGTCTTTTTACTCCAGCAACTCTGGAAATTTCTACATTAGTTTTCTTGGCTGTCCATTGAATTTTCATAATTCTTCTTTAAAAAACCACATCTCATTTGCCTCCAGTTTATTTTGGGCACATTTGTTTACTGTCCATGCTTTACTTCCATAAAGAAGGATTGGCTAAATATAACATTCTAGCACTCGAACTCGTGTATGCGCTGATATTATTCCATTGCATATGTTTCTAATTTTTTAAAATGTTGATTTGGCCTGTGCTATCCTGTTCTTGATCTCATTGGAGCACATCTGTTAAAATGGTGTCAAAATACTTGACTTTATCTGCTTTATTTAATTTTGTATCACTGATGCAATACTGCATTTTGGCAATGCGTATTTCTTTGAAAGAACCATTACTTCTGTTTAATTCATGTTTAGACCGAGGCCTTTGTTTTAATTTTTTTTTAAACATGATATCATCTGTATACAGGGAGAAAAGATCTGGTGACATTAACATCCTTGTTTGCCTCTCATTGATCAACACGTTGATCGTGTTATCACAAAGGCCAGAAAATGTTTTCAGCTTTGAGAAGTATGGTAGGAGATAGCACAAAACAATCACAGCTTGTAATCCTATATGATGATCTTGTTTTTTCCTGTAACTGGATATGCAGGTGTCACTATCACTGACCGTCAAACGCAGAATGAGAGACTGGAAAGAATTCAAAACGAAGCAATGCGCATCACCCTTGTTGCACCTGCCATCTGTTTGATGGCTCACATAATTAATATGTGGCATGCCCGTACATACCTCAGACACAGTTCATCCACTACACAGTGAGGTCCCTCGTGAGAAGCAGGCTCAAGAGAGTCAAATCGTGGATGAGGTACGCTGAGAATACTGTTAAACAGATCTGTGCACCAGAAGGCATCAATCCTGGTTTGGATACATGTTCCTATTGTTTTTCAGGAGGTATTAAAGAGAATCATTACACTCAACAGCGAGTACAAGAAACACAGCCCTCATCTGCGAACATGTGGATGATACAGATATAATTTACATGGAAGTATCGGTTTCCGCCACTAGCGGTGTGCATGCACCTTTACTGCCAGATCACACAGGAGAACACTACAAGAAACCAGTGAGGCCATCACCATAATAATAATATGCAGTCTAACGATGTAGGTTTTTGCCGTAACGCAGGCAATAAAATGACCGGAATCGCAAACCTACTCCCATGCGTGTACACTAAGTGATTCAATAAATCTATAGATGATTCACAAAGTCAAAACAAGTTACGTGTGCGGTAATGTGTGCATTCTTTGGAGATAGCAAAAAGCGGGGCTCACTTCACAAAATCACTGTCACTTGACACGTGGGTGTAGAGGACAACAAACGAGCAGACAAATTAGCTAGCCTCGCCACCATAACAGATGGTCAGCCTATGGATCGAGCATACATATTCGCTACTCTTCGTGAGTCCGAACGATCAAAGGATTTTGAGATACAGAAGCATGATAGTGAATATTGGCGTGGAACATATAAATCACAAACACCTAATAAAGATTTCAAACAGAATACTGAACCAACACAGAACCACAATTATCAGCTGATCTACCCTGAGATTTACTAAAGCGAAGATCTGAGCACATATGTTGTCCATTGTGTGAAGACGATAATTAGCATACCTAATACAGACAGCACTAAATCCTGCTCTGTTTCCCTCAGTTTAGCGGTGTATTTGTTGAGATATTATGGTTTAAAGTTCATGAACAAAATCCCACTAATCTAACTGGACTATTATCTATAAGGTAGGTTCCTATTTTTTGGAGTGTATAAACAGCACTACACCACAGAACTGACTTAAAAGAAACAGCATTGTACCACAGTGCTAACTGAAATTTGAGAGAAATATTCTACAGAAGTTACAGAAAAAAACTTCGGGGGGTAGAAAAATCTGTCGGAATGTATGACATACAAATGTGATGAAAAATAGTGCAGATACTGTAAAATCGTGATAAGTGGAGAAACATCTAGCAGTACAATCAGTTCATAATTTTAAACGTAAATGTAAGAACAAAACAAGAGCAGAGCTATTCGCGTCCCTGAGAAGCAATATATTGCAGAGGTACAGAGAAAATGTGCTGCCCAACGAGCAGAACAAAAACCGAGCACACAGGGAACGCAATGCTCTCGGTGGACTCAGGGTTAGCAGATAACAAAAATCCAAAATGTACCTCCTCGCGGTGCACCCTGGAAACCGAAATACAGCGGCTCATGCTGATTCTGGCTAAATGATTTGGGGATCGTGTCCGAGAATGTTGAGGTAGCAGATGGAAAGAGATTTGACTGCAGAAGAGACAGACAATATCTTAGACACCAACAGCACCAAAACATACAGAGCTACTGTCGACATACAGTGACGTTAGTCAGTCCAGTCCGAACATTGGAGGGGCGGCCAATGAAAAAGGCACAAAAAGGTAGATGCATGGCCAGAGACGAATAGTTTTCATACTGAGTACAAAGAAAGGGCAGAATAGCGCCAGAGGGCAGCGTCAACTGCAAATAGAAAGGGAAAATTTCCAAGGAAAGGGAAACTGCAAGCTCTGTTAGCTCAAGACGAGCTTCTAGTTACATGTGCTCCTTATTGGCAGAGACTCAGACCCAATCATGGGCGTCTAGCAAAGCAAGAAGACCTGGCCCAACTCTACTGTCAAGCTTTCCTATACTGGAAATACACTTGCAGAGAGAAAGGGTTCCGTACCCGATGGGCTCAGGCACAAAAGGGACAACGAACGATTTTAGCCCTGGCCCAACTCTACTGTCAAGTTTTCCTATACCGGAAATACACTTGCAGAGAAAAAGGGTTCAGTACCTGATGGGCTCAGGCGCCATTGGGACAAGGTCGATCAGCTCGAGAATGCCTTGCTCTCAAACGTGTGGTGTGAGACTCGAACTTGGGCGAGGGGTTCACGATGTCTGTGAACGACACCTCGGGTAAGAAGGTGAAAGAGCCAGGGTCAAACATTTCTGTCGAGTTCTTCCTCATACGGAACCAGGCTTGCGGATGAGAAACGGTTCAGTACCCGATGGGCACAGGCACAGCATGTCCAATTACACGAGATAAGTTCAAAGACGGTGGAACACCTCGTGCGAGATAGACGTGAGCGACAATCGTCTCGGCGAAGAGGCACTACACACCCGCGTGCCCGGCGACAGATATGTTGTCAAGGACTAGGGAAGCCCACCCGAATTAAAGGCATGACGAAAACGGATGTGCTGGACCTCTGACGTCCAGACCACAGTTGCCAACCGAGGTGAAAATAACACAGTTCTACTGTGGAACTTGCAGCACAACGTACTTCATGCTCCCCAGCGGAAATCACACGATATATTTGTTGTGGTTATATGAGAGCGAACGCAGAAGAAGAAGTTATACTTGTTCCAACTGTGGCAGTGGTTATATGCCAGAATTAGACTTTACAGTCATCTCTTCACACACAAATGAGATGCAACCATACAAGTATGAGGGTGTTATTAGTGTCTGCGATGGACAACTAATGTTTTCAGTTATTTAAAATACCTTTGGATATTTGTGTTCTTTCTTCCTAATGACTTTCATAACTATCATCATTCGTGTTTTACGATTACCGTACATAAGAAAGTATTTAGTCGGTGTGGTATCTCTACCAACTTTAGACGCCAATTTAACTATATAATAACTAACAAATAATTCAACTAACGTAAAAAAAACCCAGAAATCATTATGTGTCGTTTCCGCAACGAAAGTTGTCTGCAAAAGACCTCCAACATTCTATGTCTCTTGTCTTGGTGGTACGCTCTGTTAGACTGTATCTAGTGCACCTCGTGATATTGCTCTCCCAACCGTATCTCTGGCTTGCTTCTTTCTCGCCTTCCCACGATTTTACCCTCAAGTAAGGTCTTCAACACGATGTCATGTCTTTTAATATGTTTAATTTTTAAATATTTTTTAAATCTTTATTTTTCTTTAATACGTCTTTCTTCATACTTGGTATTAGAACTTCTTTGTTTATTTTCTTCTCTTTCCATGAAATTCGCCCTATTCTTCTATATGCTCTTGGTCCATCGATATCGACGATGATCATTCAGCTCAACTGGGATGATGATGAGGATGTCTGCGGTGTGTCCAACTGTGACTAATGAGTCATGCCTGCATGGAATTGCCTACCACACTCATGCATGTGTGGGAGAAGCATGTGTACCATTGAGTAGCTCTTGCCTTTCTTCTATGGCGTTTTTGTTGCGAATCATTGTATCCGGAGTTCTCTGCAGCTGCTGCACCACTCTTGATTCTGCGACACCAGTGAGATCTGTCTTGTGAAAGATTCTCCGATGAATGTGTGTCTATTTTAAAAGGACTTAGTGATGTCTTAAGAGTCTTTAAAACGCTTCTTCTCTACGCTTCTGTAGTTCTCTATATAACAACGTCTTTGGTAGACGATGATCTTTCATGCGGACCATGTGTACTGCCTTGTTTGTTAGTTGCCGGATTCGACCAGGCACGCAGTGGTTAGCGCACTGGCTACGCATATGGGATGTGCTGGGTTCATTCCCCAGGGAGAGGAGATCCCGCCCTCATTGACTATCGCTACCATCCTCATTTGCAGAGCCAGAGAAATGTGAGATCGCTAACATCGCACACCCCTATGTCATTAATAAATGCTATGGGTTACTTTAATTTTTTTTACATGCATATACCAAATGAGATCAGGGTACAAGGCCAGAGGAACACCACGAAATATGGATATAAACGTCAGGGACATCCTGAACAAACACGGTCATACCACAGCCGAGGCCACACATCTGGCCTTGGAACACAAACTCGAGCTCCAATCACCTCTACGCTTAACGGCAAGCGTGGTTAAAAAACCACCTGGGGAAAGACATTAGACAAACCCCTTGTACATAGATTAGTTAGGTTAAGTAAACAGGTACCCTTTATGGGGAACTACGCCTTTGTCAACCTCGGACGTTAGTACAATTTGGTTATATTAGAGCTTCACAGACAAACAAAAAATAGTGCATGTCATTGTTCTGGTTATCTTGTCACCACGACCTGCGCTTTAAAATATATTTGCGTAGATAGCTAATTTTTTTTTATTTGAATTTTTATTCACTCGACTTTTAGTTTAGTATGCTGGTGACACTTATGATATTTTGTTACTGCACAAAAGCCAGTTATTGTTTTGGTTACACTTTTTTGATCGGCTGTTCTGTTTTGACATTTGACCTGTAAGTTCAGGACGAGAAATGTGTCGCGTACGAAGATATATATATTGTCAAGTCAGTGATGTTGTGATCAGTGATGTTGTCGGTATCTTAATAACACGTATCCTATAGTAATAATATTTTTCATACCCAAAATAGGCTTATATAGCGAAACATTATTAGGATGTTTTCGTTAGCTTAGTATAATACCAGCAGCGGCATCAATAAATTTCTAACGCGTAGGGCCTAAGCATGGATTCATTCAACAACTGTGGTGTTTTGACACTGGATATTACAGTGACGGAGGGAAATACCGAAAACGATGCTAAACAAATTTTGCAACATGTTCGCCCCAGTTGGAATCAAGATGACATAAGATTTAAAGTGAGCAGATTATATTGATTTAAATTAAATCCTTTTCTATTTGTATCACATGTTATAGATGAGAATCTGGGCTTTTAAAAAAAATTGTGAAGTCACTGAAGTGTTTTGAATGAATCATTTCATTGAAACCCCAGGAATTATCGGAATAGTAGAATTACTTACTATTCATGGGCATGATTAGATCAGATAGGGCCTAAGCATAAGCTACATTTTAATTTTATATATTCAACTTATGTAGGTCTAGGTCTAAACTATGATTCATACTAGTATGGTAAGTATGGTCATGGATGATTAATCTGAAGTCCATGAGACAATGTGACTTCACTACTGTGTGTCTTAGTAGACAACACAAGATTTGTTGTTAGGTCGCCTACTTATCTTATGAGTTTGTAATATTCTTAGTAGGCCCTACAACATAATAAAGCCTAATTGATATAGTTTTAATAGATATAGTTACATTAATTCTATTCAAAAGATGAAAATGGGTGTCAGGCAAGGTTGTGTAATGTCACCGGACCTTTTCTTCAGAATATGCCAGGAATAAAAGTGGGAGGATGCAATATAAATAACTTGAGATATTCCGATGATACAGTACTGATCGCAGGAAGCAAACAGGAACTACAAGCCCTATTAGATAACGTAGTGAAAGTTAGTGAAAACTAAGGCCTCAGTTTAAACAAGAAGTATAATAATTAATGACACAAAACTAGCACAAGTTGAAAAAGTGAAATATCTTGGCACCCTGTTAACATCAGAAGGTAGATGCTCAACTGAGATAAAGAGCTGAACAGCACAAGCCAAATCAGCATTCCAAATAATGAGAATCATTTTGTGCAATGGAAGAATATCAATGCAGATCTGAATTCGAGTGCTGAGATGTTATATCAAACCAATTCTTTTTTATGGATGTGAAGCATGGACTGTAAACAAAAAAATTCAAAACGAATTAGAGGCTACAGAAATGTGGTTTCTGAGAAGAATGATGAAAATACCATGGACAGCCAATAAAACTAATGCAGAGGTTCTCATTGATGCTGGCATAAAAAGATCAAACATTAGGGGCAGACAGTCAATGTTTCTAGGGCATGTGCTTGAAAACACAGCTTTAACACTTAATAGCCACTGGAAAGATCACAGGGAGAAGAGATAGGGGACGACAACGAGAAAAGTTACTAGATGGACTTGTATTGTGGCATGGTAGAAGCTCACCAACCGAGCTTATTGACAACACAAGAGACAGAGAGTCGTGGCGAAACATGATTGCCTACACCATTCGGCATGGCACTTGATTGATTGATATGGTATATACTATAGCATGTAGGCTTAGTACACTACTGTGTCTATCTATTTATGTTCCTTCAACACAGTGCATAGGGCAGAAACCAGAGCACTCCAGTCTGAATGATGTGATGCTACTGTGTGTAATTCTTGAATGTTGATGAGACCCATAGTTTGTTTGTTGTGCGTTTGCTCCATTATAACCAGCATCGATTTTCGCAGGGAGCGTGTTCATGTTGTGCTACCGTTATGCGCCTTGTAGGCCTAGCACATCTGATTTCGGCTTGCCTTGACAATTCAGGTGGGCTACCCTAGCCTGTGACAGCTTCCCTTTCTGTCGCCAGGCACGCGTGTGTGATGTCTCTTTGCCCAGATGATTTTTGCTCACGTCTGTCTCGCACGAGGTGTTCCACTGTCTATGAACTTACGGCACCCTTTCTCTATGCGAGCACATTTCTGGTATAGGAAGACTCAACATTAGAGTCAGGCCAGGTCTTTTTGCTTTGCTAGACGCCCATTATTGGGTATGGGTCTCTGCCTATAAGGAAATCAAGTAACTAGAAGCTCATCACGAGCTAACAGAGCTTGTAGTTCACATTTCCGTAATCGTTTTCACTTTCTATTTGCAGTTGGCGCTGCCCTCTAGCGCTGTTCTGCCCTTTCATTTCATTTTTTTTCCCCATTGTACTCAGTATGAAATCTATCTGTCTTTCGCCATGCATCCACCTTTTCATAATTTTTTCATTGGCCGCCCCTATAATGTTCGGACTGGACTAACTAGCTTCACTGTATGTCGACAGTGTCGCTGTATGTGGTGTTGCTGGTGGTGTATATAGATATTGTATATCAGAGATATTGTCTGTCTTTTATGCATTCAAATCTCTTTCCATCTGCTACCTCCACATTCTTGGACACGATCCCCAAATGATTTGGCCAGAATCAGCTCGAGCTGCTGTATTTCTGTTTCCAGGGTGCACCATGAGGAGGTACATTTGGGATCTTGGTTATCTGCTAACCCTGAGTCCGCCGAGAGCAATGCGTTCCCTTTGCACCCCAGACCCATAGTAATACCCTCTTTGATGGTTGTTCTACAAAGAGTCTCTCTTTTTCCTTTTCCATCTGGTAGGCCAGACTGAGTCTGTTTTCATTCATTCTAAGTAGGCTACATCTCCAATATAAGTCCATCATTTTCTTCTTATTGTTGTAGAAACATTGCTGTTTGACATTTAGTGTCTTCTCTTACTTGCATGTTTGACTTGGATTCTTCCAAACCAATATTTAAGAGTCTTCTATGGCATTTTATTTTCAAATGATTTCAATTTCATCGCCAGTGATTTTGTCATTTTCCAACTTTCGCAATGATATGTCAACATAGATATCACATTGGAGTTGAACAGTCATAGTTTGTTATGTTCACTTATTGTCTTTTTAATTTCCAGATGTTTGTTAAGTGGTGGAAAGCACTTGATGACGACGCTATTCTGGTAGTGATCTCTTTTGTTGTATCTCCATATTGTGTCACTTTGCTGTCTAAATAAGAAAAGTTATCAACTGTCTGAATTGTTTCTCCATTGAGGGTGATTTTAAGGTTACAGTTAGTAAAATTCATTAACTTAGTCTTGAATGTGTTGACCTTGAGGCCAATTTGTTCTGAAAGGTGACAAAGTCGATTCAGCATATCTTTTGCATAATCAGGGGCTGAACTTAACAATGCCAAGTCATCTGGAAAATCAAGATCACAAAGAGTTTTATCAACCATCCATTTTATGCCAAATTGTTCATATCTGGCATAATTTTTAATAAACCAGTCTATAGCCAAGCTAAAAAGTAATGGTGACATAATGCAGCGCAGCCTTGTTTGATTCTTGTTTCTACGTAAAGCCATGCAGCCCTACTCTCGTTTGTTTTAAAGCAGCATCTTGAGTTGTCATATAAAGCCTTGATTACATTTAAATATCTAGCTAGGAAGCCATAATTGTAAAGGATTTTCCAGAGTGATGGCTGGTGCAGACTATCAAAGGCCTTTTGAAAATCAATAAAATTGATAATACGTGAAGATTGTATTTCTACTGATTTTTTTGATAATTGTTCTAAGGGTAAAAATGTGATCAATACATGATAGTTTTGGTCTGAATCCAACTTGCCATTCTCTAATTTTTTCATATCTAGACTCTTGAGTCTCTCTAGCATCAGACTACATAATATTTTTCCTGGCACTGACAACAGAGTAATTCTCGTTAATTGTTATCATCAGATAGATCTCCTTTCTTTGGTAATTTTATTGTGACTCCGTCTTTCTATTGTTGAGGCGGTTTTTCTTTCCTCCATTCCTCATTTATAATAGCAAGCATCTTTAAAAGAGTTGTATCATCAGCTGCCTTCAACATTTAAACACTAATCTCATCGTCGCTAGCTGCTTTGTATGTTTTTAGTTTTCCAACTGCTCGTTTGATCTCATCAAGTGTAAATTCATTGCATGATACTGGCAAATATGTTTGGTTTTATCTCAAAGTGTGGAGTTAATGCTGGTGGTGGTCTGTTCAGCACCTCTTTAAAACTTTCTGCCCATCAATGCATTTGTTCTTTTTCTGTAGTGAGTAAATTGCCAGAAGTAAGCATTTACTATTTCCTACTTTTGCTGCATTTTCAGCTCTGTGGCTAATTCATCAATAAACTGTCTCATGTCTCTACGAGCACTTGATTTCACTTCTTTATTTAATAATGTGTATGCCTTCTTGCAAGATTCATATGTAGCAGGTGTTTTATTGCAAGGAGATTTAATTTTGCTGTTTTTCATTCTTGAAGTTTGTCCCAGGTGTCGTTACTAATCCACTTTTTATTTCACCTCTGAGAGTCTAGACACTACTGTGCTGCTAGTTTATAACATAGATGCGATATTTACAGTTGTGCACTTTTCAGGTAGCCTCATACTTAAATGTCCTCTGTGCTTCAGCGAAGGAACATCTAGGTCTGAAAACCCATAAAAACTAAAACTAGTATAATGGCATAAGCATTACCACTCTGATGAAAGAAAATCACACACACAAAAAAACAACCAATTCTTCTTCTTCATCGTTCTTTAGTCAGATATCAGGTTACAGCGTCAATAGCTTCAATGAATAGTGTGATTCACTTCAGGTCATCCATGGAACCCCTCTGGTCTGGAAGTAGGCCATATTTTCTCCCTCTCTTCTTGGTTCTCATCTCTGAGCTCAGTCTACAGTTATACAGATCTGTCTCACCAATCTTCAGCTTTTGAAACATGTGACTTTTCAGTCTGTTGTGGTCAGTTCGTAGTCTGAGGATGATGGTTTGTTCCTTGCGTGACATTTGATGAAAGGGGTCATTTGGGTCTGCAGTTGGGTGCATCTGCTTCCACTTTTTCTTATATTCTGCTTTTAACAGTCTTACATTCATAGTATTATCACTTTCTATTTGTTCTAGTGATCTCCCCTTTCCTAGCCAGGAGATCAGCTTTTTCATTTCCAGGTATGCCACAGTGACCAGGGATCCCCTGCATGTACTGTTTCTTTAGTAGTACTATTCATTCATATTCGTGTTCTTTGGATCTTTCTCTGCCTGCAATGCTGACTTTGCATCAGTTAGAAAGACTACATGTCTGTTGTGGCCTGGCAAGCAATTTATGAACGTTTTGGTTGTCTCTATTATGGCTTCCATTTCTATTTTGAAATTTGTGGAATGTTTGCCTGTGGGTATGAATTTTTCTATTTCTTTTCCATCTGGTGTTACTATATATATTCCCGCTCCTCCATCTAATACTGCCTCCTTCGCTGATCCATCTGTATATACATGTGTCCATATATCCTTTGGGTATGCTTTCTTTATGTGATTCTTAGTTGTCTCTTTTAGTACTTGTATAGTAGTTTCTGTTTTCGAAATAATGCTTGGTATATTGTCCATAATTCTTGGGAAGTTTTTCCTGTCCCAGGTTGGATATGTGTTAAAGGTGTTTAGTGATTTTAGGTTTTGTAGATCTGTATCTGTGAGTGATTTCTGAAGCTGTTTAGCGGAGCGTAGAAAGCTACCTCTTTTGAGTCACTGTTGTGTAGGCCTGCTTAATCTTTGGTTCATTTGATGGCCCTCCAAACATTTGAACTTTGCATACTGTGTGAGGATTTTTTTTCATTTCTTCTATCTTCCCAATGATGGTAAACTTGTGCATGCTTCCATGTGATTGGGGTAGTATTCATACCTCCTGTTATAATTCTGAGATTGTGGTTTTGTATCTTTGAGATCTTTTTAGTGTTACTCTTGACTGCACTCATGACACACAGTGAAGCCACTTTGCTGTTGATACTGCACACTCGTGACACACTTTTCTGTTAATTTCTGTTTTACTGTTAAAGACTGGTTGTGTATCAAAGATAACAACATAAACGGCAACCATCTAAAACAAGGTGACAATTTTTGTTACCTAGGCTCCACAATTACATCCACTATTTCTGTAGACTATGTAATAAGTACGCACATAGGAAATTTGCCTATCAATTTTGGTACTATCAAAACACACTTGGAAAAACCAAATGATAATAATGAAAACAAAAATAGATATGGATCTTTCATTCGCATGTGTTGAACACACTATATTATGACTCCAAAACACGAGAGGAGACTAAACACCTTATTTCTTTCATAACTCCTTTCATCTAAGGTGTTTCTGTAAAGTCATGAATATTAAATGACAAGACAAAGTCACAAATTCTGATTTTCTACATTACACTCAGTTACCATCTACAATTTAAATTTTCTATCCCCAGGTGGTGGTGTTGTAGCTTCCACACTTGCTGTTGAGCATAGGGGTTTGTGAAGGAGATGTAGTCTGCGTTCCAGAGCCAGGTGTGTTGCTCTGGTTGAGGTGTAGTCATGTTTATTCAGGATGGTCTTATGTTGTCTATCTTTTTTTTTCCTAGGTATGCCCTTGGCTCAGTATCCTGATTCCATCTTGTTATAATCTCTTATGGGAAGTTGATTGTTCATTCTCATAAGATGTCCTAACCATTTTATCTGTTGTTTCTCTATATATTCGATACATGATGTTATTATCTTTATGATGTTCTCACTGCGCATTTTTTCAAGTCTGGTGACTCCAATAGCTTTCCTTAGACATTTCATTTCGCAAGTTTCGGTCTTTCTCTTATGTGTAGTCAGTTGCCAAGTCTGGCATTGGTAGCATAGTGTTGGTATAAAGATACTCATAATGATTACCAGAAACGAATCATGGGAAGATGGCAACAGTATTTAAAAAAATTGCTAAATCTAAAAGATGGAAGGGACAACAACATAATAAACAATATTACGGAAAAGTTAGAACCAAACATATTACTAGCAGAAATAGAAAATGCTATACAAACGGCTCCATCAAACAAAGCAGCAGGACCAAATAACATACAAGTCAAATTAATTAAAGCAGCGACAGATATAGGGATAAAATGGTTACATAGACTTTAATATAATATGGAACACACAAGATATACCAGAAGACTATAAAAATGCTGTAATAATATCTATCTGGAAGAAAAATGGCAGCACAAAAAATTGTGCAAAATACAGAGGTATTTCACTTCTAAGCCACACTGGATAAATTTTCAACAGAATTGTAGAAAGAATGTTATGTGCATTCATAGAACCACAGCTTAACAACACTCAAATGGGATTCCATAAGAACAAAAACTGTGCAGATGCCATTTTTGCACTCAGACAAATAAAAAAAATAATCCGAAAAAATAACTGAAAACAACAAAGAATTGTATATCGCGTTTGTTGACCAAGAAAAAAGCTTTTGACAGAGTAGACTGACAACAACTTTGAAAAATACTATCAAAATATGGGGGTTCCACAACATCTGATCAACTTGTGTAGAAGTAGCAACACAGGCAGTCAATGTGCAGTTAGAAGAAGTGTTGGGCTTTCAGATAAATTTCACATACACTCTGTCATGCGACAAGGATCTGTTCTATCTCCTTTGTTATTCATCACATATTTTCATGAGAAGAGCTGGGCTGGAGAACATCGTAACAACTGGAAAGATCGAGGGTAAGAGAGACAGGAAGACAACGTGAGAAATTGTTGGATGGCTTGAAAGCCTGGCATGATGCAGAATCATCAGAAACTATGTTTAAATGTATAACAAACAGAAGACTGTGGAGAGACATGGTCGTCTATGCCGGAAGGCATGGTACCAATGAATGAATATCGAATGCATCTGTAAAATTGCCAACACTAATGAAGAAGAACAATCTAACAAACCTCATGAGTGAACTTGTTCTTGCAGAAGATCAAGCAATAATAGCAACAATAAAAGAACAACTACAACAACATATAAATAAATATCACACAACATGTAGGGACTTTATTATAAAGATAAGCGCAGAAAAAAAACTGAGGTAATGTCAATGGCAAAAACATAAAGAAACATCACTATTTTAATAGATGATCAACAACTTCAGCAGGTGAAAGAATTCACTTGTCTTGGAAGCATCGTGTTATCAAATGGGAAAAACACCAAAGAAATCCAACATAGATGCAACATAGCATACCAGATCTTGGAGAAGGTGTCTCCTATTTTCAAAACCAAATATGTTAGCATGTACACGAAAACTGCACTATAAAAAATGATCATCATTCCATCAACATGCTACCAATGTCAAACATGGACACTAACAGCAGAATCTAAAAGAAAACTTGTTACAACAGAAATGACTTGTCTACATTGAATCCTCTGAGTAATAAGAGACAGAATCAGAAATGAAAACATCAGAAGACTAACAAGCACAATACCAATTCTGGATTACATCAAAAGACTACAGATGAAGTGGTTTTCTCATGCTCCCAGTCTACCATCAGAAAGTGCCCCACAAAAAGCATTACTATACAGACGTGATGTATACATAGCCAGGGGGAGACCTTGCAAACGATGGATTACTTAAATAAAAGAATCAGCGAAAACAAACATATATGAAGCACACAAAAAAAGCCATCATTTGTGGACTAAACTTTCCCTTTATATAGTCCATGAATTATCTTTCCCTTTTGTGATCGCATGTTTCGCTTGTTTTCTGTCCATCTTGTATTGTAGGTAGTCATGTTTTTGATTAGACTTTAACCATGTGTTGAAACATTTCTTTTTGTTTTTAGTTGCTTAGTGTACTTCTTCATTCCACCACATTGTTCTCTGTGTCTGTATTGTTTTCTTTTCACCACATATATCTTTAAGATTTTTTATCATATGAGCTTTGAATGTCTTCCATTCTGTCTCGAGCCTATTAGTTAGTTCAGGTTGTAAAAAATATGCCTTAGACATCTCTTGTTATAATGCTCTTTGAACTATCTCTTCTAGTTTTTTAAGATTTATGATAGGTTCCTTGTCTTCTCGTCTTACTTTTTTCTGCAGTATTGTTCTTGTTTTGCAAATTTATTTTGCTCATTGTTACAGGTCTATGGTAGGTGCCTGTATGCATGTTTGTCTGACCATTGCCTCTATGATATCTTTCATTTGTGTTCTGTCTTATGATGATGATGTAATCGATCCTGGATGCTAGCAAGTTGTCCCATTTGTGCCAAGTTTTAGTATGGCTTTTTTGTGTTGGTGGAATGTGTTTGTTATGATGAGTCCATATTCCATATGTAAGTTTATGAGATGTTCTCCGTTGTTGTTGTGGACTGTACTTGTGTCGCCGCAGTTTCCCATGCAAGTTTCATGTTTTCCATAATCTTTCCTACTCTTTCATTAAACTCGCCCATGATGTATAATTTATCTCTGTATTTTATTTTATTAAGTACAATAGAAAAGACTTTGAAAAATTCTATACTTTTTTCTTTGTTTTCATCATTACATGGTGCATAGATATGTATTATTCTGCTTGTGGTTTCTTGTTTCATTATTGGAATTTTTATTATTCTCTCTGAAATGTATTCTACATTGGTCGAGCTTTGTTCTGATGTAAAAGTAGTTTTGTTTTCTCTTGTGGGTTCACCCAGCTCTAATACATAGTTATTTAATACTTGTTAAATGTTGTTTCCATTTTTCTGGTGTCTTTTGTTTCCTTTATGAATATTACTACTGGTAATTCCGATATTTTGTCACCTAACCCGCATGCGCTTATAGTTTCTTTGTTGGGCATGTTTTTGTTTACCTCTGTTCTCCTTTAGGATCTGGTGACACAAAGCTGACTTGCCAAACCTGTCGCAATGGAGTTAGTTTTCACTGATTCTTCTTCTTCTGCGTTCGTTCTCAAACTCCTGCAGATTAGCAGGATGTAGTCCGGAGAACGGAATGCGTTGTGCCATGGTTTACAGCATTGCTGCGATATCTGCGCCTTTCGACCTGACACATCTGACTTCAGCATGGCTTTGGGTTACTGACCCTATATGGGATGGGACAGCCAACTCCATCCTTAGTCGCCTTTTACGACACGCATGGAAGGTAAACAGTGTTGCTATTCTTTGCTCCCATTTATGGCCCCGGCAACACACAGGAGTTCACTGATAGTTGTCACATCAGGATAGCTTGTTATTCACACAAACCTGTTCTTAACACGTAGTTATTCCTTGAATCTTGTCTATTAACACTTCCATTGTGGAATAACACACATTTTGTGTTCTTTCACGTCACCTTAAGTGCCATATATACAGTTACTTTAGAAGATTTTCACAGATACAATAGAATTACTACCGGTATATAAAAGTAGACTGGTTGCAGAATGTCAAACTGCCGCATTAAAAAAAAATGGTAACATATCCTATTCAGGATGTAGCCATCAACCCAGTTTTATTTTTTGCTGTAGTGATTTTCTAGACTATATAAATACCATCAGTAGTTTGCTATTGCTTTCTGAACGGTCCTAATGCACAATTGCTTGATTTTAATATGTTTCCTTGACCATCACAGACACACACTCTACCACACCCCCACAGAGCAGGACAGAGTCTTATTCACAAGAAAATACTATTTGGTGGATTTTCTGAAGGATAATAGGTCTGTGGTAGACCACTTCTAAGATACAAAGATAGATATCTGTAAATCCCCAATGAAAGAATGCTCTATTGACACTAAAAATAGGGAAGCACTGACCAACAATCACACTTGCCTGGAAATAAATTATGTGCACAAGGGCCATAGTTGTTTATCAAATGTGATAAAAAGAATGGAGGAAAAAAGAGAAAGACGCAAGCACAAATGTGACTGTGCTTTGATTGCATAGAAAGTTAGTTTATGTGAGATAACTCTTAACCAGTTACCCGGTACTTTTTTGCTTTTTAAGAACAAGGACATATATATGTATTATTATTGCACATATTTATTAAACATATATATGATACATAATATTAATTGATTCACTACATTAGTACTTGGTCTTTGCTCAGAATGATGGTTTTAGCTGAGAATTTGAGAACCACACTAGTGTAGCTGTTAGTATGCTGACTTCCTTGTCATGGGACCAGGATATCATTTCTATTTAAGTGGACATTTTTTTTTCTTCAAACAACTCAATGGTCAACCCGATCTCAGGAAATGGTTGATGATTATGATTACGTCCCTTTAGCTGTGAACAGGTAGCTTTTGATGGATGGTTAGAAGTGGTGAAAAAAGGTTTTTCCAATGTTAGTAAATTTTGGACACTGGAGTAGCAGGCCTTCAACTGTTTCTTCATGGAGGGTTGCACTGTGTTTACAGTTTGGTTTATGTAATGGATTTATTCTGTTCAGATATTTATTGATGGTGGCATGACCTGTTCTCAGTTGGAATAAGGAAACTGAAAACACAACAAATGTGAGAAAGTAAAAGTGGCTGGTATGGTATTGACCATATCATCCTTAGTCACAAACATCCTTACCTAACACAATATATACTATTAATGGTATGAAAAGAGATTTTCTAGCAAATGGTAGTGAGTATTAGCAAGTAGTTCTCAATATGTAATTTTCTTGGACATAATGATTCTTCATGGCATTGCAAGACTTGTTGTTAAAGACATAATTCCACTTCAACTTTATCTGTTCCTGGTGTTTGTGAATTTCTCAAATTTCTGATTCATATGTTTTGTTTTGTAGATCTTTCTCTATGTTGTAAATCCATTTTCTTCTTAGTCTACCTCTTGGCCCTCTGCCTTGTACTTTGTCAGCATGTTGCTGGTGACCTAAATGAGAGCACAGAATAGTAAATGAGAGCACATTCTGACCTTCCATGCAAGTTGTAAGCAGTAACTGAGGTGTAGCATAGAGTTGGTTACCACATCCCATAAATGGTCACAGAGATTTAAGAATGTCATAATGAAGTTGGATGTATCAGACCAGCAGGTACAGATACCACAGGCAAGCTATAAGCTCTGGCACAACACATTCATACTCCAAAATATAACTGCATTTGCCAACCATCTGTGTCTGTTCTACTTCAATATTAGCTCTGGCACAACACATTCATACTCCAAAATATACTGCATATCCAACCATCTGTGTTTGTTCTACTTCAATATTATTTCTGCATGTTCCAACCATCTATGTCTGTTCTACTTCAATATTATTTCTGCATATACAACCATCTATCTCTGTTCTACTTCAATATTATTTCTGCATGTTCCAACCATCTGTGTTTGTTCTACTTCAATATTATTTCTGCATGTTCCAACCATCTATGTCTGTTCTACTTCAATATTATTTCTGCATGTTCCAACCATCTATGTCTGTTCTACTTAAATATTATTTCTGCATGTTCCAACCATCTATGTCTGTTCTACTTCAATATTATTTCTGCATGTTCCAACCACCTATGTCTGTTTTACTTCAATATTATTTCTGCATATCCAACCATCTATGTCTGTTCTACTTCAATATTATTTCTGCATGTTCCAACCATCTATCTCTGTTCTACTTCAATATTATTTCTGCATGTTCCAACCATCTATGTCTGTTCTACTTCAATATAATTTCTGCATGTTCCAACCATCTATGTCTGTTCTACTTCAATATTATTTCTGCATGTTCCAACCACCTATGTCTGTTTTACTTCAATATTATTTCTGCATATCCAACCATCTATGTCTGTTCTACTTCAATATTATTTCTGCATGTTCCAACCATCTATGTCTGTTCTACTTCAATATTATTTCTACATGTTCCAACCACCTACGTCTGTTCTACTTCAATATAATTTCTGCATGTTCCAACCACTTATTGTCTGTTCTACTTCAATATTATTTCTGCATGTTCCAACCACCTATTGTCTGTTCTACTTCAATATTATTTCTGCATATCCAACCATCTATGTCTGTTCTACTTCAATATTATTTCTGCATGTTCCAACCACCTATTGTCTGTTCTACTTCAATATTATTTCTGCATATCCAACCATCTATGTCTGTTCTACTTCAATATTATTTCTGCATGTTCCAACCATCTATGTCTGTTCTACTTCAATATTATTTCTACATGTTCCAACCACCTACGTCTGTTCTACTTCAATATAATTTCTGCATGTTCCAACCACCTATTGTCTGTTCTACTTCAATATTATTTCTGCATGTTCCAACCACCTGTGTCTGTTCTACTTCAATATTATTTCTGCATGTTCCAACCACCTATGTCTGTTCTACTTCAATATTATTTCTGCATATCCAACCATCCATGTCTGTTCTACTTCAATATTATTTCTGCATGTTCCAACCACCTATTGTCTGTTCTACTTCAATATTATTTCTGCATATCCAACCATCTATGTCTGTTCTACTTCAATATTATTTCTGCATGTTCCAACCATCTATGTCTGTTCTACTTCAATATTATTTCTACATGTTCCAACCACCTACGTCTGTTCTACTTCAATATAATTTCTGCATGTTCCAACCACCTATTGTCTGTTCTACTTCAATATTATTTCTGCATGTTCCAACCACCTACGTCTGTTCTACTTCAATATAATTTCTGCATGTTCCAACCACCTGTGTCTGTTCTACTTCAATATTATTTCTGCATGTTCCAACCACCTATGTCTGTTCTACTTCAATATTATTTCTGCATATCCAACCATCCATGTCTGTTCTACTTCAATATTATTTCTGCATGTTCCAACCACCTACGTCTGTTCTACTTCAATATTATTTCTGCATGTTCCAACCATCTATGTCTGTTCTACTTCAATATTATTTCTGCATGTTCCAACCATCTATGTCTGTTCTACTTCAATATTATTTCTGCATGTTCCAACCACCTACGTCTGTTCTACTTCAATATAATTTCTGCATGTTCCAACCACCTATTGTCTGTTCTACTTCAATATTATTTCTGCATGTTCCAACCACCTATTGTCTGTTCTACTTCAATATTATTTCTGCATGTTCCAACCATCTATGTCTGTTCTACTTCAATATTATTTCTGCATGTTCCAACCATCTATGTCTGTTCTACTTCAATATAATTTCTGCATGTTCCAACCATCTATGTCTGTTCTACTTCAATATTATTTCTGCATGTTCCAACCACCTACGTCTGTTCTACTTCAATATAATTTCTGCATGTTCCAACCACCTATTGTCTGTTCTACTTCAATATTATTTCTGCATGTTCCAACCATCTATGTCTGTTCTACTTCAATATTATTTCTGCATGTTCCAACCATCTATGTCTGTTCTACTTCAATATAATTTCTGCATGTTCCAACCATCTATGTCTGTTCTACTTCAATATTATTTCTGCATGTTCCAACCATCTATCTCTGTTCTACTTCAATATAATTTCTGCATGTTCCAACCACCTATTGTCTGTTCTACTTCAATATTATTTCTGCATGATCCAACCATCTGTGTCTGTTCTACTTCAATATTGCCCTAAGGAATGGCAGTTTAGATAGATCATGAATTTATTTCTTGTTTCCAATTCACTATGTTATAATGTTCATCTTGGTTTAGCTCTAAAAGCTGCAGATAATTGAATTGGTTGAATGAACATTTATATATAATTATAATTATAACATTTACCTGCCAAATTAAAGAAAGGTAAATAAACTTTTTGAGCTTTTTAAGCTTGCAGCATGCAGCAACAGAAACTGCTAAAATAAAATAACTACACCAATAAATATCTTCAACAACTTTGAACAGGGCAGTTCCCTGATGCTAATGTTTGACATTGGCTTCTTGTCCAAAAGGTTCTGAGTTTAGTTTATTTGTGAGGTTGCTAAGTGCCGCAAAGCCTTGCTCTTTCTGCTGATTTAATTGCTCAACATGGTAAGTAAAATAGTAAAATAGGATGATCAAAGATTGTTCGAAGGAGCTGCAACATGACTACAGGCAATCAAAACATTCCATTCGTAAATGACTAAATCTTGCTGAAAAAGAGAGAATGCTGCTCAGTTATAAAATTAAATTTTAAAAGTTGAATAGTAAGCATCTTTTGAATTAAATGAGTGAATATTTTCCTCTTAATGATTATTTATCACATAACTTGCATATTGTGTTTGAATTGATACAGGTGTTTACAGATGGTATTACAAATAAGCTGCTTGGATGTTACCAGACGGGAGATTTTGACAACATGGTTCTAATCCGTGTCAATGGAGAAGGTTCGGACATCATCGTAGATAGAGATTCAGAGCAGGAAACATTTCACATACTAACAGCAGCCAACTGTGCGTCACCTTTACACTGCATATTCAACAATGGAATCGTTTATGGTTTCTTCCCTGGTCAACCTCTCGATGAGGAGTCAGTTAGAGTACCGAAAATTCAACGGTAAACATGTATTAACATGATTTTCATAGTTGTTGTTGATATACGATTGCTGTTGAATACTGAATGATATTCT
This sequence comes from Meghimatium bilineatum, assembly GCA_034231615.1. Classification (NCBI taxonomy): domain Eukaryota; kingdom Metazoa; phylum Mollusca; class Gastropoda; order Stylommatophora; family Philomycidae; genus Meghimatium; species Meghimatium bilineatum. The sequence goes on along the minus strand of CM067305.1, from coordinate 29,953,047 downwards.
TTAAAGATTACAGATCTCTTGGTCCTGACTTAGAGTTCTAGACAGTGAGTTTGTAATATTTGAGGTGTCTGGAAGAGTTTATTTTGGCATTTGAGAGGGAAGGGTAGTCCACATGGAGGTGTCTAGTTGTTTCATTGGAATGAAAGCAGTGTCTATGCATGTATAAGTGCTGATGAATGGCAAGATATTGATGATTATTGACGCAGGTATGCACAGTTCAAAACTGAAAAATAAGGCATTGATTTCTCTGCAGAGTTTAACATAATCTTCAGATGAACCCTCAGATATATCTTCTGATGTCATTGAAATAAAATGCCATTGGCTGCAAATAAAATGTTCCTATGTTTTGACATAATACACTATGTCCATTGATGTTACTTTCAACTTAAGGTAAATGAGAAAAGATGCAATCATGATCCTGTTTAGTTCAAAGCAAAGATAGAAGTAAGAGTGTGGGAGGAAGATGATTATGCCATTTCACCAGTGCCAAAAGTGGTTCTTGATAACCTGCAAGTTTGTTTATTTGCTTCCATAATTCCATAGTTCCATATAGCTAATCTTAATAAACATCTATACCACTTGTTTTCAAGAGCCTGAATTCTTCTTCCGTGTCTGCATTAAGTGTCCAACTTTCACATATAAAAATATACTTAGCACTAGAAATCTGAATAGATTAATATTTATTGTAATACTTATCTTACTTTTCCAAATCTTGTTCAAACTTGTCATGGCAGCCATTAGCCATCTTTAGTCTTAGCTTAATCTCATTTCCCTAGTTGCCATCATTGTGCACATAATTAGGACCCAAGATATTTGAAGATGGTAACTTCTTCAAATTTACAAATATACATATATAAACTATAAAGCAAAATTTGAAAAATAAAGAATCTTTTAACTTCAAATGATTTAATTGGTTTTTAACCAGCAGTGTTGTTGTCAGCACCATTGTCATCGACTGTAAAACATTTTCAGACCAACCCTTCTAATGCCTTTTATAATTGACATGATTTATACACAACTGCATATCTATACATGACTTTTGTGTGTTTGTACATATGCAATTTATGTATGAATATTTGTATATGTCTGTGTATAGTTAGCACCATTAAAGTGAAGCATTCACTTAATCAGGTTTGGCACTCATAACTCCTTTTCTTGTAGTATTCGCCTCTTCCTCTCACCCCTAACCGCCTACCTCTATTTCTCTGACTGTCGATAGCACATTCAAAATTTGTGGATTTTCGGCCCACCCTGGGCCAGAGCCAGAGAATAACTAGCACACCACCAGGAAAGTAGGTTTCTACATATGCACTGCTCTGAGCCACTGCAGACATTGACTGTTAGGAACAAGTGTCGTAACAACTCTTGTAACAAGTGGCAACTTTACTTTAAACTAGGATCACAATTGAGTATTTTAACATTTTCAAACACTCTGGTGCTCTGGTAAGGGCAGTCAAGTTTATTTATTGTTTTAATTCCTGTTTTTTTTTTAATGTTTAGCACGTGAGTGGCAACTATGAGCACCAACTGTAACCTTTTCAAAAATGTGAGTGGCAACTATGATCACCCATTGTCAAGGGTGTGTATAGTACATGGCACAACATGATTGGTTAAGACACATAATCGGGGGCATGTGCAGTTGAAGCCGGTACATTTCTATGTCTGCCCTTGTCCATTTTTGAAGTTCTATGTATCGGTTATACGTAGGTTATGCGTAGCAGTCCAATGTATCTGACTACATCTGCACAATGGTATGATCCCATGAAGGTTTGGGGTTTGGATTATGAATTCTTGGGTTATTTAGTTTTCACAGCAGTGAATATACAGAATGCCATGTTGGTTTGGGAGTTTGATATCGAATCTGTTGAAGTGGCACCAAAGATGACTAGGTTTAACTTCCAAGAACGATGTTACTGCAAATCTACATTTTAATCAGTTCCCCCAACATTATTTGATAAATTAGCAATGAAAGAACATAAATACTAGTGTTGTGTGTGATTTACAGTGTACAGTGTTGCCAAATAATTCCACAACAAAGGTAAGTAATTTTTTAATAATTGTTTTAGCTTTGTTTGTTATAATTTATATATATTTTTTTGTGATAAACCTCTTTACCACTTTCTCACACATCTGGTATCACATACACAAATTACACAAATATATGCAGAATTCAATTCTTTATTTATTATATGTGAAAATTTTATTTAAATATCTCTAACAACAAAAAAGTTATTGTGTTTTCAGAAAAGTGCACCAATAATAACACAATTTTCAAAAAATAATCCAATGGCAGGGGGAAAATTCGTTTTTTTGTTTACAGAGTGCTAAAGGTTAATTTCTTGATAAAAGGTCCTAATTGGACCACAATACAGAATGAGTTCTTGTTGTTTTTTTTGGTGTTTTTTTGGTCTGTTATCTTCCATTTACAATATTTTTCATTCAGTATTTTTAGTATTAGTTTATTAGTAACAATAACAATTAGTACATTGTCCTAAGTGTTATCTGTAGAACAAGCTTGGGAATTGGCTATCATGTACCCACTGGAGAATCACAGGGAATTAAAGAGCTAATGGTTTGCAACAATGTTATAGAACATTGAATAGTTTAGCAATCCACTATCATATGAAGAGGTCAAACTGCTAACTCACAGCCTGCAGACATCCCAATGGGAGAAAGATATATTGACAGAAACCAGACCCAATATACCAAGTATATGGCAACACCAAACCATCATCTTGTGACTTGGACCTACCTTGCCCACTGGGTACTACAGGGCCTCCTATACCAGCGCAGGTTGGCTCACATGAATGAATGTCAGTAAGGAACAAGAATACAGACTAAGTAAGACACATACTTTAAGACTACCATTTCTTCAATGACTGTGAAGCAAGACTTGGTCACATGGAATGAGCTGAGATAAAAGCTTGTGACTGCTGCTCTGACATTGAGAATACTGAAAGCTTAATGAGTGCCTGAGCATCTAGCAATATCAAAGGAATCACGAATACAGAAGAACAACCTGTCATGCCGATTGTCCTAATTGACAGAATATGTACTGGATTCTAGTAATGGATAGATGACTAGTATTGGATAGATGACTCATATGGTGTGAGAACTGATTGGTGCTGGATATGATGATTTCCTGAGATAACCCAGTCATTCAAGCATATTAGCCTTGCTTAACTGGAGAGCTCTCTGGATGAGGTGGGATGCTTAAGTTCAAAGCTCAACTTTTTTGATGCAATGAATCATACACTTATTTTTCAACCTAATAACACAAAAAGTTATTTGTCACACTGCTGCTGTAATAGCAGAGTTTCTCTCTTGTTGTTTTGCTGTCAGAGTTAGCAACTCAAGCATTTCTATTCAGGTGTTGTTGGGACACCATGCTTCAACATTTTCATAAGCTGTGTGAATGCAGAGAATGGTGTCCCACAGCTGTGGAGAAAGAAGTGCAGGCTTTAATCAGTGAGAATACCAAAGAAGGGGATGTGATTATATACACTGATGGATCTGTAATTAGGCATGTTCACAGTGCTTGGGCCTTTACAGCTGAGTGAGCAGGTAAAACGATCAAGGAGGAAAGTGGTGCTTTTGCGGTCACTACGAGTAGTATGACCATGGAGACTATGGCGGTGACCAAGGCATTTGAGTGGCTACGCACACAGAAGGTAACGCAGGTCTGTATCTTGAGTGACTCTATGAGTATGATTAAGAAGGTACAAGTGGCTCTCGTTCGCGAACAGTGGATTGAGGTCTTGAGAAATGCGAGCTTGAAAGCGGTTACATTTATTTTCGTGCCGGGACATGTGGGCGTTCGAGGCAATGAAAGAGCGGATCAACAGGCATCGTGTGCGATTGTGGCACAGGTCGATGGGGCAATGTATCGCGCTGACGTTTTGAACTCCTTAATAGATATAACACGCGAGAGTGAGACTAATGTGGATGATGATTCCTTTTCAATGGCTAGGATTAAAGATCAGGGATTGAAATGCGGTGTTGCTAGAGGGGAACATTTTGGAGGACGCAGAAGAATGATGGTCAACCAGCATAGGACTGGTACTGTCAGCAGAAGTGTGATGGCGGATACACTCAAGGAGAGATTGGAGCAACTATGGATGTGTCCAGTTTGCAGTGATGATGATCCGACGACTAACTAACTAATTAACTATAAGCTGTGTCAGCTGAGATGTAACACTCAAGAATGTCGTCAATTGGGATGTAAGTAAGTTTCACGCCTGTCAACTGAAATATGGCAGTCAGAGATATTGTAAGTCTGGGGTGTGAGAAAATTTCATATCAACAGAAGCTTCAATGATCCAAGTTTGATCACTTCACTACCAAGTTCTAGCCAAGAAATATGTGAGAGCTACATTAACTTTTTCCAGAATGCTCAAGATGGAGGTGTTTTTAACCCCTTAGCTGCGGAGGAGTTCTTAAGGATATGATGAAAAGCCACCGCCTTGTTGCGGAGATCCTCCTCTTCTTAGCTTTCCAGGGAAAAAAATCTGTCTGGATGCTTATAATAAAGCATTTAGACAAATTGTTTCCCTGGGAAACTAAGAAGTAAAAAATCTCGGTAAAATAGCAGCAACCTCTCATTGAATCCTTAAAGATACTTCCGCAGCTATGGGGTTAATGGTTAAGTTATTAGCCTAACTCTGGGTAATGCACATTAGTGATTAGTATCTTTACACCCCACATTCCAAGGTAAGAGACCAGCGACTAAATGTCTTGTATACAAACCTACTTGACCATGTTTACATGTGTGTTACAGGCTTATTGCTGAAGAGATTGTACGATATCATGGAGCTGGTGAGAAATGTGAAGGGAAACTAGCTCACACTCGATCTCAGTACAAAGATAGGATGCAGTACTGGATTAATATAACGCCCACACATTTTGATGATCCTGCCAAGCAACAAATGTAAGAATTATCAGCTAAAATGTCTTATTCATATCTGATAGTGTTGGTGAATATTTAATATTTCTTTACATTTTTCAGTATGTTTGCTGTCCTGTTGTACAACAGATACACATAAACAAGTAAATGACTTAACAGGTGGAAGGCAAGTTCACAAGAGTGGGTGCCTGAAGTCAAAGCTAGGGCATATGTTAATAGGAGAAATGTAATCATGCAAAAATGGCAAGAATACATTAAGGAACTTTACAAAAAATAGTAGAAATGAAACAGACATGTAGCACAACAATGAACTCCCCTGTATATTAACTGCAGAGGTTGAAGAAGTTATACAACACTTGAAATATAATAAATCTCCTGGATCAGATAATTATACAATTGAAGAATTAGAAGTGCTGGGGGAGTATGACATAGAAATAATCACCCAAATGCTAAATGACATCTATAATAGTGGCGATATTCCATCTGATTTATTGCAATCTTCATAGCCTTACTGAAGAAACCTGGTGCAATGAAATTAGAGTAGTGATGCAGAAATTATAGTAGAGATGCAGAAAATGGGAAGAATGCAAACACTTTGTCAACGCAGAGACACTAACGTACTAATACAAGTAGACTAGTTTCAATGTATGCCAAATCATCCAATGAAGGAAAGATTCCAAAATCTAGCAATGGGACAACTAAAAAGAAGCAGTTTTATTCACCAAGCTAAACGACTCCGTAAACAACCTCAAGTTGATAGCCTGTTACGGTCTGTACCAGAACAAACCCCTTGGAGTAAAAGGCATGGAATACCAATATACATTCAGACCTACGTGAAACAAATACTAAGCGAGGATGACCAATACAGTGTGCAGCGAAGGACAGTCACCCTCAGTTTCCTGGACGAGGAGTATCCACAAGACATATGGGTCAGAGTATACACAGATGGGACCTTTTGGTTGAAACATTGAATATGTTTTGTGTATTGTAATGTGTATGTCTTCTTGTGTGCACATCATTACCCATTAGTTTCATTGATAGTCCGTCTTGTCTGTGAAACAATTATTAAAAAACCTGTGTTTTACATAAGTGCAATTGACCCAGAGAAACAACAGTGAAAGGAAAAATCTATGGACATTTGTACAAGTTACAAAACATAGTCAGGTTTATAGAAGATACAAAAATTCACATATAAATTGAAAACCATTGACAACTAAAATTACTTGAATCTCTCACCAAAAAACAAGGTCAAAAATTTGTCAATAATTTTATGGTTTTGTGTTTTTTATAGTTATTTGTTTCTTGAAAAAGGTCTCAGTTGCACCATAATGTAGAAAATGTTCCTTGTTCTATGTTTTATTGTTAGCTATTTATTTTTTACTATTGATAGTTAGGTATTTTTAGTAACCCTTTTACTTTATTTAGTACTTCATTCTTATTCATTTGGTTACTGCGGCACTCTCCATTTTGCCGGTTATCCTCTGATAATTTGGTTATTTATATTTGAAACAAAGATATGTGGGGTAGCCGTCTTCCTTGACCATGGTAGTTCCTAAAATTATTCTGGCTTTCATTTCCTTTGGGAAAAGGGAGAAAGAGTTGTGGAAGTTTTTTTCTGTATTCATTATGACCTACCATTATAGGCCCTCAGTTTTTCGATTACTTGCTGCATTCTGTTGTATGCTACTTTGGTGTCTTTGTAAGTGCACCATAGTACCAGGTCATCAGCATATAGTGCCGCTTTCACCCCAGTTGGAAATTCTTTTACACGGTTATTTATATAAGCAAGGAAGAATGTTGGAGATATTACTCCCACTTGAGAAACTCCCTGACGTAGCAACACTGTTTTACTCTCTAGACCATCCGTCGTGACTTTAGTTTGCCTGTTATGAATCTTGAGTTTAACCTTCTTCGCACCCTCGCCGACAGTTTATCTGGTTCACTGCACTTCCGGTGATTAGACGCGAGAATACTAGTCCATCTTTCCACACCTTCTCAAAGTCCTGCTTAAAGTCAACCCTGATTGTTATAACTTTTTCTCCTGAAAGATATCTTCAGTTGCTTGGGAAAGGTAGGTGACTTTGGTCTTCTATGATGTAGCATTCCCTAAACCCAGCTTGCTCCTTTACTGGAATGTGTTAACTTTCCAGAAGATACCACTCCAATCTGTGATCAACCATTCTCTCCGTAGTCTTTCCAACACAACTTGTGAGACTGCTTTGGAACTTGCATTTTCGTTTGTTCAGGATGGACTATGTATGATGATCTCTCTCCATATTTGAGGCACTGTTGTTTTTTTCCCCAGGTGAAGTTGAAATCTCTAGCAGTTTATGCTTAACGGTACCGTTCAGATTGATTTTGGGAATTTGATCTGGGCTAGGTGACTTTCTAGTCTTTATCTTGGAAACAGCATACTGCAGTTCTATTGTGATTGGATCCATTATGGAAGCAGAAATGTTTGTCTGTTCTTTGATTGCTTTGATTTATTTTCATATCTCAGTCTGATGGCTTGTGTTAATGCTCACATTACTATCTGAACTATAATTAGACTTACGTAAAACACAGGTTTATATATCGTCTCAATGGGACACCATAGACTATATCAAAAACTAGTGGGTAATGATGGGCAATGATGAGCATACAAGAAATCATAAAAATTACAATACACAAATCATATTCAATGTTTCAACCAAAAGGTCTTTATCAAGACACAAACAAAACATTAAAAGACGACGAATAGAAAAATTATCACAACGTCCAACGGAAATATGGAAATGATATGCCGGAAGGTCAGAAAGTACATAAAAACATAAATATATGTGGAAATGAAACGAACAAAAAGATGAGTAAATGACGGAACAAAAAGAATAAAGACAAAGACCACACCAAACCAGTACTAGACATAAGAGTGGTCGGAATTGAGTCCAAAAGGCTTGAGTGTACCCAATTCGAAAATGAGACGATTTTGGACTCAATTCCGACCACTCTTATGTCTAGTACTGGTTTGGTGTGGTCTTTGTCTTTATTCTTTTTGTTCCGTCATTTACTCATCTTTTTGTTTGTTTCGTTTCCACATATATTTACGTTTTTATGTACTTTCTGACCTTCCGGCATATCATTTCCATATTTCCGTTGGACGTTGTGATAATTTTTCTATTCGTCGTCTTTTAATGTTTTGTTTGTGTCTTGATAAAGACCTTTTGGTTGAAACGTTGAATATGATTTGTGTATTGTAATTTTTATGATTTCTTGTGTGCTCATCATTGCCCATCATTACCCACTAGTTTTTGATATAGTCTATGGTGTCCCATTGAGACGATATATAAACCTGTGTTTTACGTAAGTCTAATTGTTGTTACGTTTCAAGCAGTTACCTTGTATTGATTGTCATATCTGAACTATATGCTGTAGCAAGTAGATCAGCTTGTTTCCTTTGGAGACTTTAGCCTTTCTCCTCTAGGGTTATTGCCTGTTTGGGCAAGGAGCACTCTTCCTTTTTGGGTTAAAGTAGCCTCCACAATTTTTTGCCATCTTTATCTAGGTTGAGTGCTGCTGTTTTGATTCTCCAGATTTTTCATTTTTCTTCTATTTTAGTTTATTGAAACTCTCCTACTGCCTTTTTCCATTTATTGTTCATCAATTGTGGACTGTGTTTCTGCATCCCTTCTGGCTTTGTTAATTTTGAGTATAACTACACACCAAATTGGAGTGTTATTATACCAGTATCCACTAGGTATAGATTCTTTGACAGCTTGTATTAGTCATCTATTTAATTCTACAACCACAACATTTGTCTTTGTTTTGCCCTTGAGAGAATTGAGGAGCACGTTTTTACGATGTCTGAATGATGTGAATGTCCCAAATTGACATTTTTTTTGTTCCCTAGAATGTTGTCAGTATCTTTGAAATGTAACTTATCTGCAGATGATTTTCTCTAACTGGTAACATTGTGGCTGTTCTCTGCAGATTTGAAAGAGAAATCCCTAGTAAAAGTGAACTACAGAAGGAATTATGTGAGATTGTGAAACATTTAGATGCTCTTAATATGAAAATTGTCTTCAGTCATAATGACCTGTTGCTTAAAAATATAATCTACAATAAAAAAGAAGGTATGTCACTTGATAACTTGAATGGAATTTGTTGCTTGTTATTTTGTAGCATAAATTTAAGTTATGTGTACAGAATATCCTCATATTAACACTTGTACAATAGCAGTACAGATGAATAGAGATATTGAAGGCATTCAGTATTTTTGGAATGTGGGGTAAAAAGTGACCAACATTGATATTAGCAAATAGTTGTAGGCATTCAAGTGTTTGAATCATAGAGACTGGTGGACAAAAATGTCTTCTATATACTAGCAAATAGTTGTAGGGATTCAAGTGTTTGAATCATAGAGACTGGTGAACAAAAATGTCTTCTTAAATAAGCACATAGATCACCTCTGAGTAGGAGATTTCTTCTTCTTCTTTTTCGTTCACTTGAAACATGTCTATATCTGTAATTCTGTCTCCTTAATAAAACTCACTGTCTTTTGTAGTTCATACAGTGTCCCATAGAGCTTTGATTCCAGTGTTGTTTCCTCTGGCCAATATGTCTGCCTCAGCATTTCATGCTCAGAACACTCTTGAAGTATATGTTTGGCACTCTGTACTGCCTGTACACATGGCCGTGTTGCCAATCTTGAACTTTGTATACATGTGACTGCAGAGTCGGTTGTGTCCTGTTCTGAGACGTAGAATTATAACTTGTTCTGATCTGTTCATAATGTGATAATCATCTTGTGTTGGTGTTTGTGGCTTTCTTATTGACTTTATCATCTGTTTTTTCTGATGGTAGGTGATTGGTATATCTGGTTGGTCTTCGGCAGCACCTTCCTTAGCCAGTTGGTCTGCTTTTTCATTTCCTGTTATTCCACAGTGAGAGGGTATCCACAGCATGGTTACCCTATACTGGTAAGACAATTCGCTAAGTAGTTTTTTCAAGTCTGTTAGTTTTTCAGACTGGAGAGCTTGAAGGACTGACCTTGCATCTGTCAGGAATACCACAAGCTGTAGGTCAGAGTTGGAGTTCAGCAGTTTTTTAGCTGCCACACTAATTGCCTGGATTTCTGCATCATAATTATTGCAGAATTTTCCTGTCGGTGTTCTGATTGTATCTCTAGGCTTGTGTGGATATTCTATATATACACCTGCACCTCCATTCCTCACAGCATTCTGTGCTGACCCATCTGTGTATACTCTGACCCATATATCTTGTGGATATTCCTCATCCAGGAAACTGAGGGTGACTGTCCTCCACTGCACACTGTTCAGTTCGTCCTCGCTTAGTATTCCTTTCACATGAGTCTGAATGTATATTGGCATTCCATGCCTTTCACTCCATGGGGTTTGTTCTGGTACAGACCTTAAGGGGCTGTCGACTTCGGGTAGGTCTGTAAGTTGCCTACAGAGTCGTTTAGCTTGATGGATAAAGCTGCTTCTTTTCAGTCGCCCCATTGCTAGGTTTTGGAATCTTTCCTTCATTGGATGACTTCGTATGCACTGAAAATTTTCTGCTTGAATTAGTACTTTTGTGTCTCTGCGTTCGCCAAGTGTTTGCATTCTTCCAATTTTCTGCATCTCTGCTATGGGTGTTGATTTCATTGCTCCCAACATTATTCTAAGTGCCTGGTTTTGCACTTTATCTAGATCTTGTAATGTGGTGTTTGATGCAGGACACCACTCAGCTGAACCATATTCCAGGTGTGGTCTTATGCCTTGCTGGTAAACTTTACTGAGTATATTCCCACTGGCTCCCCATTTGGTTCCACTTAGTTTTCTCAGGATAGCTAACTTCCTCCTGACTTTTGTTGTTGCTTTGTTGATGTGCTTCTTCCATGTCAGCTTATCATCAAAAGTAGCTCCGAGGTATGTTGGTTGTTTGTCTTCTTTCAAGAGCTCTCCATCAATTTTGATATTAACCGGCTTTTTGTTTTGGTGAGAGGGTAAAGAGTGTAGTGCTGCACTTGTCTGTGTTAATGCTGACGCACCATCTACTTGTCCATAAGGTTAGGGCATTGATAGCTCTTTGTATTTGTTTAGTGGCCACTGTCACATGTTCTTCCGTGCACCAGGTCGTCAGCATACATTGCCACTTTGATCCCGTGTGGTAGTTCAGCAACTAGGTCATCGATGAAAACCAAGAAAAGTGTGGGTGACAGGACTCCTTCCTGGCGGACTCCATGGCAGTAGGACCTTCTTGCTTTTGCGACCATCTAATTGTACCCTGGCTCTTCTATTATGCAGGTATGCTTTTACCCATTTGTACATTCTTGAGCTAACCCCGCAATTTCTTTAGGAGCCCTCCTTTCCAGACCTTATCAAATACTTTCCTGGGGTCTATCCATGCTGCTAGTACCAGTTTCTTATCTTGGAAGGCATCCTCAATCTCTTGAGAGAGGTAGGTTGCCTGATCTTCAGTAGAGTAGCACTGTCTGAAACCTGCTTGCTGTGATACCAGAAGGTTTTTACTTTCAAGGTACCACTGCATCCTAAGATTGATAATGCGTTCCATTGTTTTGCATAGACAGCTTGTGAGGCTGATGGGCCTGTAGTTGGAGACTGTGTTGCCATCTTTTCCTGATTTGAGGAGAGGTATCATTATTGCTTCTCTCCACGCCTGTGGTACATTACCTGTGGACCAGCTTCTGTTAAAGATCTGCAGCAGCTTTGCTCTTGCTGCAATTCCCAGGTTTCTAATCATTTCATTGGACACTCCATCAGCTCCAGGGGACTTTTTCATTTTCAATTTGGATATTGCATGCTCCAGTTCTCTCATTGTGATTGGTGCCTCCATGACTTCAGGTATAGGTTCGTCTTGTCCAATGTTTTGCTGGTTCGCTCGAACCTCCTGTTGTTTGTCTGGGCTGACTTTGATGTTATTGTCTTCTGCAAAGGAATCTGCAAAGTAATCAGCTGCATGTTTACCTGTTAAAATGTTTTTATCTTTATAAAGTGTGATCCTGGTATTTCTCCCTGTACCTTCATCATTTAGTTGTTTTACAAGTTTCCATAATTTCCTAGTATCTCTTTCTAGGTTCAGCGACTCTGTTTTTTTCTTTCCAGCTGCTCCGTTTAGCTTGTAACTTGGCTCTTTGAAATTTAGCCTTTGTTTGCTGATATTTGTTGTGATGTTCCTGGCTAGGTCTGTTCTCAGCCTGCTGTCTAGATGTTTCCATCTCATTTTGCAGCTTTTCCAGTTCATCATTCCAGTAGGGTTTGTAGTTTTTGCGTGCCCCCCTGGGTATGGTTTTACTAGCAGCATGTAGTATACATCTATTAAATTCACTCACTGCTCTATTGATGTCTTTGTCTAAGTTCATGTCCTTAGCTAGAACACTGGTTAAATGCTGGTACATTTTCCAGTCTGCCTTCTTATAGTTCCACGTAGTGAGCGTGCTGCTGTCCTTGGTATATTCATTGTGAATTTCCAGAAATACTGGTCTGTGATCACTACCCCCAAGCTGCTTTCCAACGACACGTGTGATGTTCCATTCCAGGCCTGGTGAGTGGAATGCCAGGTCTGGTGTAGAGGTGGTGTGCCATGCTCTCGAGTAGAAGGTTGGTGAGTCTGCTGGCTGGTTAATAAGGATGAGATTATTTTCATCCTGCCAGCTCTCAAGTTCCTCACCTCTCTTGTCGATATGATCGTAGCCCCAGCTCTGAGAGTGGCTGTTGAAGTCACCACACATCATAAGCCTTTCTTTGTCTGGAATTGTGTCTAGTGCCAATGGTTTATCATTTGGGCAGTAGTAGTTCAGGAGATGGAATTCTGCACTGTCTGTTTTTAGGTGGAGCATCTGGTATTCTGCCCCGTCCATAAAGACTTCCAGCTGACATGCGCTGATATTGTTTTTAACTAGTGTCAGAATTCCACCCTTTCGCCTGTCCTTTCAGTCAGATCGGTAGCACTGGCAGCCTCTGATTTTGAAGGCTATGTCGCTGCTGAGGTGTGTTTCTTGGATACAGCATATATTAATTTGTTCCTCACTGAGGACATTTTCAAGTTCCAATTTTTTGCTGTATCCATCTCTTTTACTGTTGACACCCTCAGCATTCCAGTGCATTATTTTTATTGGTCGTTTGTTTGTTTGGCCAGTAGCTCTATTCCCTTGCCTCCTGGCTCCTCAGGGCAATTGAGAAGAACTTCCAGTAACTGAGGTTGAGCCCTATCTAGGTATAGGGCCTGGCACCGTCCCTGCCTGAACGTCCGCCACAGGGCAGGCACCATAACTGTTATTAGATGCAGACATGTTTCCATTGTGTTTTGTGCGTGGCAACCTGATTATCTGTGCGCCTTTTGGCTGGTTGCCTCCGTCTTCAGCACTCTGCTTACTTGGGCCGGACTATGGTCCTGCTCGAGTGGGACTGCCCGACCAGTCTTAGTTTCCAGCCTCTGATGGCTGAACTAAGCCCCATCACCACTTCAAGGTTCTGGCCTCGATGGGGGAGATTTCTTCTAAAAGCATTACAAAGAGAGTTCGGGAGAAACCCTCCCACATTGCAAATTTGAGATTCACTGCTTGTAATTCAGAACTAAACTACAAATTAGTTATAACAAAGTAAATATAAGCTACAAAAATGGGAGTTTAAATGTAGTTTTATGTAAACAGATATGTGGAATTGACATTTCCTCGTGCAAGTCTACATCAAGATAGGGACAAACAGAAAACATTTTTTGAATGTACTGCACAGAATGGTGATACAAACTAGCAGATAGGCACAAACACAGATAGAACAATTTGTGATTGTATTACATATAGGATAGTAATACAAACTAGCAGATGTAGTTTTCAAGATAGGGACAAATAATCCCAGATTTAAATAAAAGTGAATGCACTACATAGAGGAAATATTACATCATCTTCTAGTTTCCATCACAATACTCACCTGAACATGGTGGTGTTCATGATAATGAACGAGCAGACATGTTTGTATTAAGGACACCAACAGATGGATAATTGACAATGTGCTTCACGAGAATCTGCTGGATACTGACACCATGATTGATGAAACATCTGACATGAGAATCTGCTGGATACTGATACCATGATTGATGAAACATCTGGCCACAAGAATCTGCTGGATACTGACACCATGATTGATGAAACATCTGGCATGAGAATCTGCTGGATACTAATACCATAATTGATGAAACATCTGGCATGAGAATCTGGTGGATACTGACACCATGATTGATGAAACATCTGGCATGATAATCTGCTGGATACTGACACCATGATTGATGAAACATCTGGCCACAAGAATCTGCTGGATACTAACATCATAATTGATGAAACATCTGGCCACAAGAATCTGCTGGATACTGACACCATGATTGATGAAACATCTGGCCACAAGAATTTGCTGGATACTGACAGCATGATTGACAAAACATCTATCTATTTCGCTAAACCCTTTATTTCAGTGTCAGGGGTAGAAGAGTTCTCTGGAGATGGCCTTCTGTGTGCTGAGTATACTGTGGAATTTGTTGCCTCTTTTATTTCGATGGCCCAGCGTTTTCGAGGTCGGCCTCTAGGTCTGCCTTCACTGTATCTGTGTAGCATAGCTTGCTGTGGTATGCTGTCTGGTGGTAGTCTGCTGATGTGTGCAAACCATTTGATCTGTTGGCTCCAATCTTAATATACTCCAAGATTGCAGCAGTGCCGGTTCTTTGTCTAATGTCTTCATTTCTCACTCTGTCTCTTAGCGATATTCCTAGGATTCTGTGTAAGCATGCCATTTCAGCTGTCACTAGTTTATGTTTGTCTTATGCTGTCATTGTTCCTGTTTAGCATTGGTAGCACAGCCTTGGCATAATAATCGTTTTGAATAGTGTTATTTTGATGTTTAAAACTACATTTTTGTTTCTGAAGATTGATGTCATTTGCCCTAGGACTTGGTATGCTTTACTACATCTATTGTGTATTTCTTTACTGCTCTTGCCATCTGTTGTTATATTGCTTCCTAAATATATGAATTCTGTCACTTATTTAAGTCTGTTGTTTCCAATATATATATATATATATTGGTGTTTCTTTCTGTTCTTCCTATCTTCATTACTTCTGTCTTTTTATGTTTATCTCATGTTAAATGTTTGGCATGTTTGATGTAACCTGTCTATTTGTCCTTGTAGTTGCTCTTCTGATGAGGCTACTAGTGCTTGGTCGTCTGCAAATAGAAATTCGTTTAAGTTATCCTTCAGGTTGTTTTCTTCCATTGTCTTTGCTACTTTGCAGATGTGATCTATGTATGTTATAAACAATAGGGGGGATAGTACACATCCCTGTCTCACTCTCGAATGGATTTGAAAATAATCAGATGTGCCTTCACTCATTCTTACTGCGCATTGACTGTTGACGTATATGCTCTGACATAGGCATATCAGATGTTGTGGAACTCCATATGTCTGTAATGTTATCCATAATTGTGCTCTATCCACTCTGTCAAAAACTTTCTCTTGGTTAACGAAAGCCAAATATAAGTCTTGGGTATGTTCCGTCGCTCTTTCTGCAAGTTGTTTGAGAGCAAAGATTGCATCTGTACGGCTTTTATTTTTTCGAAAGTCCATTTGCATGTTGTTGAGCTGTGGTTCTCTAGTATCTTACTAAAGATTTTTCCAATGTGGCTTAAGAGTGATATGCCTCTATACTTAGTGTAGTCCCTCTTACTGCCTTTTTCCTTCCAGATGGGAGCAATCACCGCTGTATTCCACTCTTGCAGTGTCTTCCATGTCACCTTGAACAATCTGTGTAACCACTTTAGGTATAAAGTTAGCACTTTTAAAGTCACTGTTAGCATTTTTATTAATTCTATAGGTATGCCATCTATTCCTGGTGCTTTCCTGTTTGGTGCATGTTTAACTCCGTCTTCAATTTCGGATTTCAGGATGTATTCCTGAAGTCTTCTATTGTATTTATTGTTGTGATCTCTTCTCCTTCCTATAACAGTTGCCTGAAGTAATTTTTTCCATGATTTCTTGGGGCCTATTTAGTATGTTGCCGTATTCATCGTTAATTATTTCTGTTGGTTCATAGATGTCTTTTTTACTTCTCATATTCTCACGAAACATCTGGGCAAAAGAATCTGCTGGATACGAATACCATGATTGATGAAACATCTGGCCACAAGTATCTGCTGGATACTAACACCATGATTGAAGAAACGTCTGGGTTGAGATTTGGAAAATTTGGTATTAAATGTGGTAGAAGTAGAAATGGACGCCTGTGTTACAGATTGTTAAGTGTGGCCAACCAGCAAGCCATGGAAACCATCATCGATGTGCATACCTTTCATCTACAAGATGATCGTCTATGGGCATGGGCCTGCCTGGAGTGCAGTTATATTGGTTTATAACCAGTAACCAATGTTTTGTTCACAGATCATTAGCTTTTATCTTTTCAAAATCTCAGCACTAATATATTTAATTTATTTTCTCTTTCCAGAAACAGTTCACTTTATTGACTATGAATATGCATTCTATAACTATGAGGCATATGATATTGGCAACCACTTTGCTGAGTATGCAGGTAAAGCATTGTATTAGATTAGATTGTTACATTGTTGTAGTAACTAGGGAAACATATATGCTGTTCAATGTTTCTCAGTTTCTTCGTTCATGGCCCATTATTTGTTATGAAATATTTTTAATTTCATAGCTTGTAGTCACAGCTTGATAAGT
Source organism: Meghimatium bilineatum (assembly GCA_034231615.1). Taxonomy (NCBI): domain Eukaryota; kingdom Metazoa; phylum Mollusca; class Gastropoda; order Stylommatophora; family Philomycidae; genus Meghimatium; species Meghimatium bilineatum. The sequence continues at coordinate 29,936,423 of CM067305.1, read as the reverse complement.
GACTTGAGCTGATTTATAAAGCAAATTACACATTAAATTTCGTCTAAAAATGATACCTTTTTGAATGATACCTTTTTCAAATTATTGGAGGTGTTAGCAATATTGACTGCTCATTACTTTGAAAAATTTAAGTGTCAATTCAAGATAGTTTGAGGATGTATTTAGAGAGTATATTTAAATAGAAAAAGTGCCTATAAAATCATTATATTCTTGTCCTGGTACTAAGACACAAAGTTCTTCATGGTTTTTTTGTTTTAGTTCTGCTATATCCAGTTCTGTAAATTAAAGGGGAAGTAATTGTTTAAAAAACTAAAGGGGAAAGCATTGTGTCCACCTCGAAGTTGACAATAATATAACCTACGTGATGCAGAAATAAAATTGTATCACAGTGTGATATTTAACTGCAAATATGAAATAAAAAGTTAAGCAAACCCTAAATTCCTGTGTTAGATATCTTGTTATGTAATATTGAATATTTGTTATCCTTACAGGAAAATACCGTATACATTTTCTAATATAAGCCAATCCGTTTATAAACAGAGTATGTAACTTTAATGTCCAAAATTAATAAGTTTTTGTTACCTCCAATATTTTATGATAGTGCGTTCTGATATAACCAAATTGAACTTTGTTGTCCGGCGATTGAAAGAGCGCAACTCTCCAAAAGAGAGATAAAGTCATAACTACCTACCTACCAATGTCCAAAATGTGATAAAAGTTGAGAATAATGTATAGTTGCAGAATAAAAAAATAATAATACCAGTAATAATACTTGTTAATACATGGAGTCTTGTTATAAGACTGAAAGGACAAGTGAAGTATTGCTAAAAGGAAAATAACACAAACTTTAGCAATGGCAAAGAGGCAAGGTAATTTCTTACATTTTCCCAACTCTATACAATAAAATACAACATCCAGGAAAGTACAGTGTCAGGATGCATTGAACTTGTAACCACCAGGTATAATTTAATAATTTCCAGTATCAGTTTGTTTCCCAACACTGAAGTTTTATCCCTTGACCACTAGGTAACAGGGTGTTCCAAGATATCCGATTCATTCATTCCTTCCCCTCCAGGGCCAGATAAATGGAACACATATGGAATAAAACAACAGCTCACAAACACATGCATATACCACACAATGGCATTGGGTCAAAGTGCATGAACCCATAGACCGCTGGATCAGCAACCATTCATTCCTTCAGTGTTGTCTCAGCAACAAGGGTTGGCTGCAATAATAGCATCAGCCATTACCATAAATTCCAAGCCTAGTCAATGAAAGGATTAGGTCCATATTTAGCTTGGCTAAATGTCTTGGCAACATTTCTTCTTCATTGTTCATTCTCTAACTGTCAACTGGATCTCCCATATGGCAGGATAATAGTCCTTCTAGACTTCAAGCAGGATGCAGTTCAGAGAATGGAAATGCGCTGTGTCACTGTTCTATTTGCACCAATGGCCAGATGTATCCATCTTTGGTGGAAATTTGCCTTAAAACCACAGTTGGGAAATGAAAGGATGATTTTTGTAAAGACAACTGAACATGAAAGGTCATGTTTCACTTGTTTTAGGAAGGCAGATGGGGCACGTTTACTCCCTGCATCAGAGTGTTCTTTTAAATGCAAGAGCAAGACTGCCTAAGCTGGTGAAATTCCAAAGTGGCATGTTTGTGCCTACCCACATAAAATATTTGATGAATGAAAATTACACTCTAGAATAGGTGGAAAAGTGTGGGGGTAGAGGAAGGGACCTGCTATAATAAAAACCATCCATGCTAGTCTATGATTTGTTTCAGGCACTACTCACAGAGAAAATGGAAAAACATTGCTGTCTGTATCTAATTCCTGGGGGCCTTATCTCCCTCTTCCAGCCACTAGATGGTCTCTCTTAATGTAACTATTTAAGGACAGACTTCGAGAAAAATGGAATAAATGCTATCACCCGATTTAGCGCTGACGAACATGGCAGCGTCAAAAAAACTGACATCATTAGAGTCGCTAATGCAAATGTCATAAAGGTATATAATGTGTTATCTCACATATTGAAAGTCATGCACTAGTCTCCGCAAGGATGCCATATTGAATACAATGAGAGGGCAGCAAAGTGCCATAGGTCAGCACCACATGTAAATATAATGGGAAAGGAAGCAGAACTAGTTTTGTTCAGCTCGAGAGCAATATTCTAGTCCATGGTGCTCATAAATATGTGTAGAGACTCAGACTTGGACACGGGTTTCACGATATGATACCTCAGCTAAGAGGGCAAACAAATCCAGGCCCAACTCTACTGTTGAGGTTTTCCTGTACCGGAGTTGCTTACCAGGGCACGAAATTGAAGCAATAATGTAAACATTGTGTCCTGTTGTAAGAGATGATGGAGAAGAGTTGGGCATGGCATCCCATAGAGAATTATAGCTAGAAACGCTGACAATGGATGTCTTAAACTGAAAAGTATCACAATTACAGATTTGCTATACGACTGACAGTACAATATACTTAAGTTTAAATAAACGAAAATGTGGAGAATCTAGAGCAAATTTTATTTTAAAAAAAAGGACATTGATTCTTTGTATTTATTGGATGTTGCACTTGGTGTCCTACTGTATATGTATCCATCATTTGTAAATGTTGTGTCATAGTCCTGTCAAACTGATGTATATATTTTTCATTCATATCAGGAATGGAGGATGTGAACTATGACCTATATCCCAGCAAAGAGGAACAGTTGCCATGGCTACGTCATTATTTAGAGAGCAAGGCACAGCATGAAGGAAAATTCAAGACTGATATCGCGGATAGGGATCTTGAAAAGTTGTACATCCAGACAAACAAATGTGCATGTGTAAGTTGTGATATGGGCCTCCAGTCTGCCAGATGATTGTTAGTAACAATATTATAAGAATATTTGTTTTTCTTGGTACTGATTCTAGGGACATTAGTTTTGTTGCTTGTACTTTCCACTGTTTATTTCTTCTGTGGTTTCTTCTGCCCTTCAGAGATTTCACATTATAAACTTTTCTGTGTAATCTAATGCGGTGAAGTGTCTACTTTCAACATTGTAAATATTTCTATTGTTGATTATCCCAGAGCACTTCACTGACTCATTATTTCTCACAAAGGCTCATATGGTGTAGAAGTTTGACGTCATTGTATGTACTTGTGTTGCCCCATATGTACTCCATTCCTCTCAACAAGGTGACGCTCTGTTGAATGCACCACTCATATCATGTAACTCTGTTTCTTCAAGCAATAATCTCCAGAAATATCAGATCAGAAATAATCCACTTTATAAACAAAAAGTTGCAAGTGAGATGTTGCAGTATAACAATACATGAGAGATTTTGCTGTGACTCTTGTACAACTTCTAAGGCAATGATTCAAATAAAAGTGATAAGAACCTCCCAGCAGTGATACTAGGTCTTAACAGATTTCAGCAAAATGTGATGAAATATCCATCTTTGACAAGTACTGTGCATTCTGAAACTGTGGTAGTGACCTGTTTTCTGGTCAACTACTGGCTAGTCAGCTGAGCACTTATGGGGAAACCATGTACTGTAACACTGATTCATAACTTTCCTGATTCATAACTTTCCTTTTAAATGAAAGAACCTTACCTTTACCATGTTTTCTGAAAACTTTTGTTTTTCATGAACTTTGTTACATTGTTAGCAGCAGAAGTTCTAGCTTGTACAGAAGTCAATCAGCACATTCTGTGACCACATGTTTGATGACATATAGATTCAGGGTCAAAATTTAATACCCATGGATCTCTCCAAAGTGCCATAATGATGATCTAACTAAATAACTTAAGATATGCTGCAATACTCTGAATTAGTTAAATGAGGATGGTAAGTTTGTATGTCTGAGCTATTCATGAGGAGTTTGTATGTCTGAGCTATTCATGAGGAGTTTGTATGTCTGAGTGAGCTATTCATGGGGAGTTTGTATGTCTGAGTGAGCTATTCATGAGGAGTTTGTATGTCTGAGTGAGCTATTCATGGGGAGTTTGTATGTCTGAGTGAGCTATTCATGAGGAGTTTGTATGTCTGAGTGAGCTATTCATGAGGAGTTTGTATGTCTGAGCTATTCATGGGGAGTTTGTATGTCCGAGTGAGCTATTCATGAGGTGTTTGTATGTCTGAATGAGCTATTCATGTGAGGCAGTAGTGTACATACACTTCAGTGTTTATTTTATGAGTCTGAATAATATTAATTGTTCATTGCGATCATTCTTGTTCCTGGGAACTGTCACTGACATTATCATGTGTCACAGAGTCAATATAAAGATAAATGGTCAATTACTGAAACAAGGGCAGGAATTCGTGATGTGGCTTTCCTTGAACAATCACATGGTAAAGACACCAATGCTACATGTTTCGGTGTCCGGGAAAAGTTTAGAAAAAACAATACAATGAGATATCTGAGTGTGTTTTTTGACAGAAGTCTGAGTTACAAGAACAGTTGGAACAAAATCATTGATCAAATATAATGAAAAATAGAGATTGAATTGATTCGGCCATTTAATGAGAATGAACTCTTATTGCTCAGCAGCAAGAGCATACGACAGGAAAATGGAAGCAGCAAGATACAGAGGAAGACCAAGAAGAAGGTGGATTGAAGGAATTACCAACATTCTGACACGACACATCATATCAAGCCGCCAAATGTGGAATAGCTCTAAAGCCGATAGTCATTCAATCTTACAACGCCTCACAGCATAAGCAGAGAAAAGACAATAGATAGATTAAATGTAGAATGGAAGAAAGAAAGTAATGACTTCTTTTATCTATTATCTTTTAAAGTTGTTTATTGTACTTAACTCAAACACTGTTTGTTGTTTTTTTCAGGCTGCACATTTTTATTGGGGTGTATGGGCCCTGCTGCAGGCAGAGCACTCAGTGATAGACTTTGACTATGTTAGGTAAGTATTAACTAAGCACCAATATCTTCATTCCATTGTTTTGTTCCAGTTTGTTGTGCTTTGTGTGAAGATGAAAACCTTTAGATTGAACATGTCTTTGTGTTTATATTCTTATATCCTTTTCTCAGTAAAATCGTCCATGATATATTCTTCTGTCATCATCAGGCAGCATACCCTGAACAGGATGTAGAAATCATAACAGCCTTTCAAAATTTCTGTCGATCTTGAGCTAGTCTTCCTGCTTCTGCTACTGTCATATTCAGGTGGTCTTAGATGTCTTACGCCAATATTCTTCTTGGGTCTGCCTCTTGTTCGTCTCCCTGGCATCATTTCCTCCCATATGGTCTTCTCTAAGCTGTCATGTCCAAAATATTGTAGTTTTTTTGAAAGAACCATGCTGTTTAGCCAGTTTTCTTTTACACTTATTTCTCTCAGGATGCGGCTCAGCCATATGTTTTTCATTTGTATCAGCTTCTTTGATGCAATAGCCAATCTCCTTCTGACTTCTTCATAGCAATCACTGTTACTGTTGATAAGTGAACTAAGGTATTCAAAACTGGTGACTCTTTCTAATTCGCTGTTATTGATACTGATTGAGAACTTGGTAGTGGTTTTGTTGCTTGTCATAATCTTGGTCTTGTTTCCATTCAGAAATAAGTTTTGTTTATTATGTTCTTTAATGGAGTTTATGAGGTGTTCGAGACCTGCTTGACTGTGTGCCAATAATGTTGTATCATCAGCATATATTAGTTCTGGTATCTCGTGACCTCTGATGTTGTATGGGTTGCAGTTATTTCTCTTAATTATTTATTACATTCATCTGTATTTATCCAATTTACCTTCAGTTTTATCACAGAAATAAAATGACAAGGGAAACCACCATTGGTGAACTCAGAATCTTATACAAGTGCTGTTGGAGTTGTTCTTCTTGTGGCAGGTTATATTGTACATGATGAGTTGACATGACTGATTCTTCATGCCAGATTTCAATGCAAATTCTTTCTGGTCTCATTTTCACTTATTTGATAAAGATTGTTATTATTAATATGTCTTTTATTAAGACTTCTTTTTCTGAAGCTAGTTTTTGTTACCAGGATTCATCCTTTAGCTGCTGTGCATGAGCTTACTGTTCCTCTTATTGCTAAAGACAAGTTAGCCAGTTTTTTTTTTCTGTCTCCTCGTTGTTATAAATAATTTCACCCTGAAATCATCAAGTGCCAGTAAGCATCAAACATCCCATCCATGCAGTAGATATTCTCTAATGTCAATCTAATGTCAAAAGTCTGTACTATTGAACCTCTCTTATTTTAATAGGAGAAGAAAATGATTCAGCACAGGGGAAAAGAATTTAGCACAGCTGGTATCGGAGAACAATGTAGTAGCTTAAGGGTTAACATGGAGAATAGAAAACTATTGTAATATGGTTTACAGCTTGGTCGCTTTGTCCTTTTGGCTAAGAACATCTGGCTTTAGCATAATTTCTTAAGTCGTCCCCATTACACTACTCTCCAACAATTGACATGTCCCCACTACCATTAGGTTCCTTTGTGATATTTTGCAGTATACCTGGTTGGGCACATTGATTGTATACTCACATTTTCTGTAATGGGGGACCTGGTACACCCATAAATTGAAATTTAGTTAAAACTAAATGCACTTGTTACTTGGGATTCTGAAAGTGAGCAAAGAATAGTAACACTATAATTTGCCATGCATGATACACAAGGTGATTAGGAAGGGTTGGGTATAGTGATTGGCTACTACATTTTATAGATTATACTACTCCACTCATCAGTGGAAGCATTGAGAAATAGTGGTGTGGCATCAATGCAGAATGAGCCAATGGAGACAAATTCAAGAAATCAATAGCCAATGGTATATATATTCTACAAATTTCAAAGCAGAGAGTGTGAAACTATTAAAGAAACAACTTTTGCAGCTGGGACCAACCCCATCTGGTGGACCAGGATAGTGATCCTGATTTATGCCAAATATGGCTGTACAAGTCTTCCAAAACCCAAACAAATTCCACCTGAGCACCCAAAAAACACTTTTATCTCAACATAAGAAAACACTATCATTTCTAGAAATAGAGCCCATCATCAAAAGTTACATGGAAGTCAACTCATTCAACTACAAAATATGATGCTATCCACAAGTTTGGAGGAAAAGAACAATCAATTTTAGTTTAAGAACCAGCTCTAACAAAATATGAATATATTTGGAATTGCTGACAATGTGCACCGTGGGAACAATCTTCATAAAAAACAACATATTTTATGTCACTGTACCACACATATGGCCATCTGAAACAGCTTTGACAGACAAGCTCTACTGCCCTGGCATAAAGCTGGTGACCATGGTACAGTTCATTTCAGAAATCCATATCAATGTCTGACTCAGGAGAATGAGGAAGAAGTTGAGTATTGTCTAATCTCTACACAGGTTGGATCTTGAACATAAATGTATAATTATGGGTATGTGGAATGTAACTATCAGATGAATCATTATGGTATTGTTTTTACCAGGTCTTGGACACTGTGGCTCAGAGATAATTAAAACATCTCATGATCATGTGACAGGAACTCATACCAGGTTTAAACTCAGCTGCAGGTTGTTGGGCAGCTGAACCATTCAGAAAGTAATGGCAAACAACAATGTGCAATTATTGCCGTTCAAATTACTGCAGTTAAAAAGACTGGGTTAATCACAATGTTCTGAGTAGTATATACAACCAATTTTATCAACTAGAACAAGGTAGCCAGACCTTTAAAAGCCTGCCATCTGGATGTAGGCAAGAGCAGTTGATTTTATCCTAACTACAAGCTTGATTATCTAGCACAACCTGAATGTACTAGTATTAGATTCTTTATATCATTGGCTTGCAAACAAATGTCTGTAATCAGTTACCATTCTTATTTATAGAAATATAGTAATTTATTTTTTCTGCATCTTCAGGTATGCTGGTATCCGTCTGAAAGAGTATTTTCGGCGCAAGAAAGAATTCTTTCCCATGACTGTATGACCATTGGCTGACTGATTAAAATAACATATTTATTCCAATTCATCTTTATGCTTAATTTTTAAATAACATCTATAAATTTTTATTTGTCATTGAAAGTATTGGACATCTAGTCCATTCCATCTTTATACTTAATTTTGACATCAATTATGTATGTTACTTTAGCTGATGGATATCTAGTCCAGTCGATGCGCATGCTAAATTTTAGCATAATATTGTATTTATCATAAAGGGTAACAGATATCTAGTCTGTTATATATACATGCTCAATTTAATATAGCATATCACTTGTTGGATGCACATTTATACCATGTAAAACTGGAAGTATGCAACTTCACGCTTACCCTGTGTGGGATCCTATAAGTGAAAGTGACCTAGTTTCTATTGTCTCATTTCAAATGTACTTTAATCTTCCCAAAAAAATTTTTGTGTCTTTAAAAAATTAGCTCTGAAACTTCCAAAATGTTAGTCAGATTTCAGAGAGCTCTGTCTTAGTAGATCTGCAATATTTGAGTATATCCGTTAAAAAATTGGTCATAAATCCAATGATGAGATCATGGCACATGTGCAAGAATTCATATGCTCTGACAGATTTCTATCAGAGAAGTGGCTGAGGATATTGAAATATCAAATGAGTACATGTGATAACATTGTAACTGATAATTTGCTATGTTTATCATGAAGACCACTTTCAGACACACAGCTATTGGATTGTGTGTCATGACAATATCCCTGCACACAGGTCTGTCACCATGATCAAATTTGGCAAAATGCATTTCATTTCTCTCACAATCGGCATACTCACCTGATCTTGCTCTGTCTGACTTTTGTTTCTGCAACTTGAGAACAATGAAAGGTCACAGATTTAAGGTCTTATTTAACATTGAGAAGATTCAAGCCAATACAATGACTGCCACTCCCAAAAGTATTTACCAGAAATGCTTCCTTAAGTGGCAGGAGGGCTGGAATAAGTGTATACAATAAAAAGGAGGTTATGAATATTGAAGGAGATAAAACCAAGTAGTCCGTAAGTATAACAGTTTCCAGGAGAACAAAAATCACTCCAGGAACTTATTGAACAGTACTTGTGCATGTTATGCATTCATTCTCAAACTCTAGCATTTTAGCAGAATGTAGTCCGGAAAATGGAATGCGTTGTGATATGGTTTATAGCTTGGCTGTGATATTCTTTTGGCCTGGCACATCTGACTTAAACATGGCTTCTGGATCGCTTGAGCCTCTATGAAAAGAGCCAGCCAACTCCACTGCCAAAGCCTCTTTAACTTCCTCTTATGACATGCATGGTATGTTTGACCCTTTGTGGTTTTCAGACGGTCATTTAGCAATAGGAAGAAGCAATCCATTGAATATTTTCTCAGGAATGTGACTTTTCAAACAATAATATCACAGCAACAGAAGATTTTTGTTTGCATCTTTTCTTCCATATCTTTAAACATATTATTTCTGAACAATGCTGCTCCCACATGCAGGTTCTGCCTTCAGACATCCCGAGTTTCGGCCATGTTTTCCCAGTTTTTTTATTCTATGTGGAAGCCGTTCATTGAGGATTTACAGATGTCTTCATACCTCAGCATTTGTCTACCGCGGGCTCGATGGCCTTTAGCCAGTTCCCCGAATAGTACTTGTATTGGGATGTAGCAGTTTGGCATTCTGTGGACATGATCCAGCAATCTATTTATATCGAGTGTTTCCATGGCAGATAGTAGCCGAGTGCGGCACAACACTTCCATGCTGGTGATTTTGTCATGCCATTTAATTTTTAAGACCTTGTGGAGACATCTTAGATGGAAGATGTAGTCTCCTCTCGTGTTTGGTGTAGGTAGTCCATGTTTCAATCCATAGTATAGTGTACACACTACGCATGTTTGATATATCTGTATCTTTGTTTTCAATTTTAGCTTATGGTTTTTCCAAGTTTGCTTTGACAGTCCGCCAAAAATTGCAGCCGCTTTACCTATACATGCATTTATTTCATTTTCCAGGGAAAGGGTGTATGCAATTGTGGATACTAGGTAGCAAAAGTAGTCAACTTGCTTTATATGGGTGTTGTTTAAGGTAATGTTTGCTGGTACTGTATATCCCTAACACATTTGACACAAGACAGGGTACAATACAAGAATCAGTGGACAGGTTTCTACAGAACAAATAGCTAACATAATTAAACGGAACAAAATTCCGATAAAGTCGCATGTACCGGCGCATTCAATATTCGACACAGTGCGTGATGAGAGCCCCTGACCACTCGACATGGGCGCTGCACACTGAGTGGTAGCTGGATGGCCAGATCATTGCTCGCAAATCGTTAGATCAGTATTTTAAGTTACGACTTTTTAAGTTTCCGAGATAGTGCAATAGTATATGAAATTAAAAAGTTGGTATGTTGTCAAGTGATTTGTCCACTGATTTTTGTATTGAACCCAAGACAGTGTCACTATTCTGTGCTCCCCTTTCAGACCCCAGCATCACATGACATCAGATTGCTTTGGTAGAGCTATGAAGATTTCAAGAGATTTTCAGGTATATTCACTGTTACAAATGTCATTCAGCAATTTTGTTATAACTTTTATACCCTATTCCACCAACAGCTGTAATTTCTTCAGTGATGATTTCTGGCCTTGGGAATTTATTTTTCTCCATATGTTGTATTGTTTCCTCTACTGTTTTTAAATATTGGTGTCCATCATCGTGGTCATGAGCGTTTGATACTGATCTGATGTCATTATCTATAATTCTTTTATATACTTTTACAAACTGTTTATGATTTTTCTTTGTCCATTATTATTTTACCATTGTTTTTGTTTTCAAACTATTTGTTGACTGTTTTCTAATGCACTTCACATTTTGTGTGTGTATAAACTGTGTGTCCTCTCTTTGTTTCTCAAGTCCTTTGCAATTATTCTTTGCCTGTCTTACATTGTACAACATTATTTCTTTATGTGGTATTTTATATACATCTTTGTTTTGTTTGCTTTTTTTTCTTGTGTCCATCATCTGTAAAATTTCTTCTGTCATCAATGTCTTCTTTGCTGTTCTCTTTACTTTTGGTATTATTTCTTTTAACTCTTTCTGTACGTAAATATGATTAATCGTTGCAGATAGAAATTGATTGTGTGCATATTCATGATCAATTGTTCTTGCAGTTATGCCATCTAAATTTGCTTGTTTTCAATCATAAATGAATTAGTATTAACTTATTTAAGCTGTTTAAAGTTTAGAAATCTGGCCAACAAAACGAAACCCTTATGGTACTGTGTGATTTGATGCGAGTGACATTTATTTTAAATTAAAATTCGAACAAGGCAGGTTCAACTTTTCAAAAATTAGCAAAAATAGCTTCATCTTCCGCTAGTAAGAGAGCTCAAAGATTTAGCAAACATCGGGCTTTATTATTCCAGCAAACATTGGGCTTTATTATTCCTTTAGAGTTTTATAGAGATATTATTTCAAGTGATAGGTTAGAAAACAAGTGTTTTAGATTTTGCCAGTGAAGATTACCAATCTGTTGAAAATTGAAAAAGAAATAGACCTAATATTATTGGTAATTGAAAAATAACAGCTAAAACTGTTCTCACTGATATTGTTTTTGAAGAATCAGATTGTGATGAAATTGTGAAGAAACCTAGTTACGGCTATGATAATCTTGCACTACCTTACACAGAAAATAAGAGTTAAGCCTAATGATAATATTGAATGAAATAAAGTTCAAAAGAATGTTTTTATTGGATCATCTCTGTTTAGATCGACTGGGTCTGGTTTTGCAATATTTTGTTCATTTCTGAAATTTGACATGAAACACAAAAAATGGTATAAAACACTAGGCAGTTGATATATTTACTTCAAATAAATAAATTATGATCAGTAAATGGACAGTCCAAGACATCTACCTTAGTAATATTGGATAGCAACATTTCAAGACAAGTTACATTTTTGAATTTTATTGTAACAATTCTTATATTTTTATATTGTGTATGGATTCCACATTCAATTATCTTTTGATACCTTATATAAAACCTTCCATAGCTAATACTTTGTCTTCAGGAAGCTTGTGCCTTAATTATGTTGCATCCAAAAATTATGCCTAAAATTAATTACATCCAAACCACGGAATAATTCTTTTCTACCATACTATATTTATTCTATACAGTAATAGTCTATCCTTCATTAATTTCTTCACTTGACTCAAGCATTGTGCCAGATCTAGCTTGGTATTTCTTAAGACTTTTTAATTGATTGAATTTTATTCTAAATTTTGCTGTTACTGGGACATGGTCACTATTGCAACTGCTTCTGTTTTCACTGACAGTATTCTATTTGACATATAAGCATGTAGTCAATTTGCAATAATTATAATCACTAATAGAAAACACAGTACAGAACATGTACATAACTATTTATATTTGTATTACATGTATATGTATTTACATTTCATATAAAGCAATTAAATTGATTAATTTAGTGAAATACTGGATAGGATATCATTTAGAGATTGCACTGTTGTTCTTGGCATTTCTCCTGGAGTTATCAAGCTGCAAATATCATATCAACAGTTCTGCTGTATGCTCTAAAGCCCTTCTCTTGTAGGTCAGAACTAAAATATATAGGTACTGCTTCTCTTGTAGGTCAGAGCTAAATTATATAGGTACTCCTTCTCTTGTAGGTCATTTCTCAATATACATAAGTACCCCTACTCTTGTAGGTCAGAACTAAAATATATAGGTACTGCATCTCTAGTAGGTCAGAACTAAAATATATAGGTACTGCATCTCTAGTAGGTCAGAACTAAAATATATAGGTACTGCATCTCTTTTAGGTAGAACTAAAATATATAGGTACTTTTTCTCTTGTAGGTCAGAACTAAAATATATAGGTACTTCTTCTCTTGTAGGTCAGAACTAAAATATATAGGTACTGCATCTCTTGTAGGTCAGAACTAAAATATATAGGTACTGGATCTCTTGTAGGTCAGAACTAAAATATATAGGTACTGCATCTCTTGTAGGTCAGAACTAAAATATATAGGTACTGGATCTCTTGTAGGTAGAACTAAAATATATAGGTACTGCATCTCTTGTAGGTCAGAACTAAAATATATAGGTACTTCTTCTCTTGTAGGTCAGAACTAAAATATATAGGTACTGCATCTCTTGTAGGTCATTTCTCAATATACATGAGTACCCCTTCTTTTGTAAGTCAGATTTCAATTCTCTTGTAGAGGTAAAGGTAATATGAATCATCATAATAGCACATGGTTTCCCCATAAGTGCTCAGCTGCCTAGTCGGTGGTTGTTCAGAAACTGCCTGACTAGTATCACCTGCAACACTTGGTCAGTAGCAATGATGCCATTCCTTGAACTTCTCAGAGCATGAGTCCTGCTACATTACTTCCTGGTGGACCACGGGAGTAATGTTTATTTTAAACCACAAATAATACACTCAACCCCAGGTTTCCTGGTCTGCAGATGAATGACTTAACATTACACTATCATGACTCACTCTTCTGTTGTAAATCAGATCTCAAAAGTGACCATATGTTAACTAGTTACCTTAATAATTGTATCTGATTTCCTGCAGTGAAAAGTGACCTTACATTACCTATTGTTACCCTAATAATGGGATCTGATTTCCTGCAGTGTTGTGAGTTGATTTCATAATTGATATATTTATAATGTTTTCATATTTGTTTTGGATAACTCGCAATAATTTGGACTGGTCATATTACACATTTTTTAAAAAAAGTGTTTATTTTAAATGTCTTTTCCACTTTGCGAATAGTGTTTATTTTATAGTTTGATTTGTTTTTCATTTGTACAAACATTTTTTAATTTTTAAATGTAGCTTTTTCATTTTGAAAAAGTGTTATTTTTAAATATGTTTTTTCATTGTGTGTACAGATGCAGATAAGTACAATTTGAAGAATGTCTGCCCATAGTGCAGGTCAGGAGCGGGGGAAATGCGGCCTGCATTTGGATAATATACTATATGCATGAGTTTGATGATGATTAGAACATTTAATGCTTTATGTTGTAGAGTTTTTGAATTATTTCATTATAAAGTGAATGTATTAAATCGGGTATATTTATATCATTGCTGCTACATTTTTCTTTCTTCTTCTTCTTCTTCAGCGTTCATTCTCAAACTCCCGTTGGATCTCTCTTGTAGCAGGACCATGGTCCTATTAGATTTCCAGCAGGATGTAGTCCAGAGAATGGAAATGCGTTGTGTCACCGTTTTTTTGCACCAATGGCCCGACACATCTGTCTTCGGCAGTAGTTTTTCTTTCAAACTCTGGCTCTTTGCTCCTTCTTGACTAGTCTCAAGGAAATGCTGTCTGTAACTCTATTACATACAATATCCCACTCTTGGGTGTGCAGTACAAAGTCTACTTCTTAGAGGGAGTCAATTGCTTCTAGACTAAACCAGATCTACTTATGCAATTTGGGTTCTTTATAGATTAGAAACATCAGCTCATACATTAGGACCTAGTTCACTAGCAACTACCAAACATCACCTCATACATTAGGACCTAGTTCACTAGCAACTACCAAACATTACCTCGTACATTAGGACCTAGTTCACTAGCAACTACCAAACATTACCTCGTACATTAGGACCTAGTTCACTAGCAACTACCAAACATTACCTCATACATTAGGACTTAGTTCACTAGCAACTACCAAACATCACCTCATACATTAGGACTTAGTTCACTAGCAACTACCAAACATTACCTCATACATTAGGACTTAGTTCACTAGCAACTACCAAACATCACCTCATACATTAGGACCTAGTTCACTAGCAACTACCAAACATTACCTCATACATTAGGACCTAGTTCACTAGCAACTACCAAACATTACCTCATACATTAGGACTTAGTTCACTAGCAACTACCAAACATTACCTCGTACATTAGGACCTAGTTCACTAGCAACTACCAAACATTACCTCATACATTAGGACTTAGTTCACTGGCAACTACCAAACATCACTTCATACATTAGGACTTAGTTCACTGGCAACTACCAAACATCACTTCATACATTAGGACTTAGTTCACTGGCAACTACCAAACATTACCTCATACATTAGGACTTAGTTCACTGGCAACTACCAAACATCACCTCATACATTAGAACTTAGTTCACTGACAACTACCAAACATCACTTCATACATTAGGACTTAGTTCACTGGCAACTACCAAACATCACTTCATACATTAGGACCTAGTTCACTAGCAACTACCAAACATCACTTCATACATTAGGACTTAGTTCGCTAGCAACTACCAAACATCACCTCATACATTAGGACTTAGTTCACTGGCAACTACCAAACATCACTTCATACATTAGTTCTGAGTTCACTGGCAACTACCAAACATCACTTCATACATTAGGACTTAGTTCACTAGCAACTACCAAACATTACCTCGTACATTAGGACCTAGTTCACTAGCAACTACCAAACATCACTTCATACATTAGGACTTAGTTCACTGGCAACTACCAAACATCACTTCATACATTAGGACCTAGTTCACTGGCAACTACCAAACATCACTTCATACATTAGGACTTAGTTCACTGGCAACTACCAAACATCACATTAGGACTTAGTTCACTGGCAACTACCAAACATCACTTCATACATTAGGACTTAGTTCACTAGCAACTACCAAACATCACCTCATACATTAGGACTTAGTTCACTGGCAACTACCAAACATCACTTCATACATTAGTACTGAGTTCACTGGCAACTACCAAACATCACTTTATACATTAGGACTTAGTTCACTAGCAACTACCAAACATCACTTCATACATTAGGACCTAGTTCACTAGCAACTACCAAACATCACTTCATACATTAGGACTTAGTTCACTGGCAACTACCAAACATCACTTCATACATTAGGACCTAGTTCACTGGCAACTACCAAACATCACCTCATACATTAGGACTTAGTTCACTGGCAACTACCAAACATCACTTCATACATTAGGACTTAGTTCACTGGCAACTACCAAACATCACTTCATACATTAGGACTTAGTTCACTGGCAACTACCAAACATCACCTCATACATTAGGACTTAGTTCACTAGCAACTACCAAACATCACTTCATACATTAGGACTTAGTTCACTGGCAACTACCAAACATCACATTAGGACTTAGTTCACTGGCAACTACCAAACATCACTTCATACATTAGGACTTAGTTCACTAGCAACTACCAAACATCACCTCATACATTAGGACTTAGTTCACTGGCAACTACCAAACATCACTTCATACATTAGTACTGAGTTCACTGGCAACTACCAAACATCACTTTATACATTAGGACTTAGTTCACTAGCAACTACCAAACATCACTTCATACATTAGGACCTAGTTCACTAGCAACTACCAAACATCACTTCATACATTAGGACTTAGTTCACTGGCAACTACCAAACATCACTTCATACATTAGGACCTAGTTCACTGGCAACTACCAAACATCACCTCATACATTAGGACTTAGTTCACTGGCAACTACCAAACATCACTTCATACATTAGGACTTAGTTCACTGGCAACTACCAAACATCACTTCATACATTAGGACTTAGTTCACTGGCAACTACCAAACATCACCTCATACATTAGGACTTAGTTCACTAGCAACTACCAAACATCACTTCATACATTAGGACTTAGTTCACTAGCAACTACCAAACATCACCTCATACATTAGGACCTAGTTCACTCATCATCATTAAGTGCAGTCTCCACAAGGAAGGTTGGCTGCAACAGACCTCCAACTTCCTTTGTATTGGTGGTACACTCTGATAGACTGTAATCTGTCCATCTCATTATTTTACTCTCCCATTTGTATCTCTTCCTACCTCTTCATCGCTTCCCCTCAACTTTACTCTCAAGTAAGGTCTTCAACGTCTTTTAATATGTCCAAAATATTTTATTTGTTTGATCTTTATTTCTTTTAATGATTCTTTCTTCATACGAAGTGTGAAGCAACTACCAAACATTACCTCATACATTAGGACTGAGTTCACTGGCAACTACCAAACATCACCTCATACATTAGGTTGTTAATATGTGAAGTTTTCACTGCGCAAAACTGAAATCCACCAGGTAAAGCTTGGAACAGGGTAATGAAGCTTTGCTAATCACTGAAAACATACATGTTAACACACACAAATCAATATTTCAATCAAATGCATTCTATCAAAATCAATATTTCATACATTAGGACCTAGTTGGCAATCAATTACCCTGCACTCTGCATATAGGCGTTGAGAAGTATGGACATTGCAATGTTTTTTTTATTAGGGATAACAAAGTAGACCACTGACAGTGCTGGTACCATCAATACTTGTGAAAACCAGAGAGTGATGCAAGACATTTGGTCACACTGACGAGCTGAGTATGACTGACAGCTGCCTTCTAGTGTTCTAAGAAATCACACTGTATTCTAAATCAATCTTTATTTCCAAGTGTCATATCAAATCATAAAGCTCAAACTTATCTGTTTTCAAGTGTTACTATGTGGGGAAACTACAGATCTGCTGGTTCTTTCATAAACTCACAGCACAACTCCCCCAACCAACACACTGCTTAATCTCTTAAATTTAAACAATAAAATTGTGCGTTATAATTTGTCTGTTATTTGGATATGTCACACTAAGTTATTTTAGGTCTTGGTTGGTGGTCTAACATTTAGGTCTTGGTTGGTGGTCTAACTATTAAGATGAACCCAGGAACAATTTGAATCCTGTCATGAGACAATATAATATCTGACCTTGAGTAAAACTGCTCCTTTTTTAGTGCCAATCCCCTTCTCAAATGTGCATTAAACAATTCTTTCAATTGTTCACATGTTGACTTCACATTTTCAGTTGCTATAGCCTAAGTTGAATATATTACATGATTATTTGAGGTAAATATGTATATTGCTAACACAGAATATGAACAATATTTACCA
This sequence comes from Meghimatium bilineatum, assembly GCA_034231615.1. NCBI lineage: Eukaryota > Metazoa > Mollusca > Gastropoda > Stylommatophora > Philomycidae > Meghimatium > Meghimatium bilineatum. The sequence goes on along the minus strand of CM067305.1, from coordinate 29,918,463 downwards.
AAGAAACCCATATCAAAACAAAATCATCTCAAGAGTTTATTATTTTCAGTAATAATGAGCTACATTGAGACATAATTAATTTCCTTAATTTTCAAATGAATTCTTCACTAGATAAATTTGTTGAATGATGATTGAATTCGGATTATTTATTCTTGTTCTGCAATAAGTATCTATAAATTGTTTTAATGAGATCAAAGTCATGTACAGTAAGTATGTACAGCCATTGGTTATTAATTTATATTCACGTCATAACACTCCAGGCACTCATGTGTTCAGTCTCCATCAGCAGATATCGATGGGTGTGCATGCTGATGGTTGACTGGTTAAATACATTCCTGTCACTTGGGTTCCCAGTCTTCTTGTACCATATTTAATACAGATTTTCATTAACATTATTGTACATAGTCAACAGGTTTGCTAAGCAACTTAGTTCTTAGTGGACCTTTCTAATTTATAGATGTCTTGGAAACAAGCTTGTCTACTTCCTCATGAGTGAGTGAATGCCAGCATGTCAGGTCATGTCATAGTGTGTGTATATAAAAGTAGCCATAGATGTCATAACCTTGTGCTTACACTGTTTTGTAAAAATGCACTCTTCTTTTAATCACTTGCCTACAGTATATCATGTGACATATTCTTCCCAGAACATAGTCTTTCTTATCGCTGTTCTGAACTTCTCATAAACATTGTGCCAACTGACCTGTCTCTGCTAATGTCATCTTTAAACACTGGTATGTTTGTTGTCCATCTACTTCTTGATCTACCTCTGCCGTCGACCATGCGTTCCATTACTAGTCTATCCATACCATTATATCTCTTTATATGTCCAAAGAATCTAAGCTTTCTAATTATAATGTTAAGAAGCCAGCCCTCTTGTTACCTACTCTGTTTTTTCCAGATCACAGAGGAGATGGGTGTCACCAAGTAAAATTCTGCCCACTAAAATGCAACCATTGGACTATCTGCATACTAAGGATTATATATTTGTATGCTGATATCTCCAAATGTGGCATCACTAACAATTGATTGATTATGGGCTTATTATTACATTGTATTCCAAAATTGTTGGACTAAAACAGGCACAATTTTAATCATTTGCATACTGTTTTGTAATTTGTAAAATAATACATTTGCATACTGTTTTGTAATTTTGAAAAGAATACTGTTTAAAAGAATATATTTTATTGCATTGTTTGTTTTTATAATAGAGTTTAAAACATTCAATGAAAAATGTCGAAGTTGATGAATTTAATACTTAAATAAACAAGTTCAATATATTACCAGGGAATTATAATCCAGTTTTTCAAATAAATATTAGTCAATAGAAAACTGCTTTTATTGTTTTCTTAATTTCTTGGAGTGAAGAGCACAATGTAGGTCATTCTCAACTTTCAATATACGTTTTAATATTTGTTTTTCCTTGCAAGCACTAAGTACAGATAATACATTTGACAGTTTACAAAATAGACTAACAGACATGAAGCAATATATCTAACAGTTTACAAAATAGACTAACAGACATGAAACAATAGGCCTATCTATATCTAACAGTTTACAAAACTAACTGAATTGATGTTTTAACCAAAAGTATTTATCAAGACATAGTATAGGACTGAGATGTCTGTATAAAGAAAAATAGGGAGAACATCATGGAAATAGAAGAAAACAAATAAAGAAATACTAAAAACACTTAATATGAAGAAAGAACTACTAAGAGAAATAAAGATCAGGCAAATAAAATATTTTTGACACATTAAAAGACGAGTGAACCTTATTGAAGACCTTACTTGAGGGTAAAGTCAAAGAAAAGCGAGCAAGAGGTATCCAGAGATACAAATGGGAGAGTAGCATCACACAATGGACAGATGATGTTGGAGACAGGGGATATTGGAGATCCGTTGCAGCCAACCTTCGTTGCTGAGACAGCACTTGATGATGAGTATAGGAGAAATGGAGAACAAATAATATTGTAAATTGACTAGAAAACCACGTCAATGATGTCATATTTTTGTAGTAATGCACATTACTCATAAAAACACTGGATAATTAGAAAAAAATAGCTAGGAATGGAAACAAATAGAATATTTACCGTTAGATATCGAATAATGGTTAGTGCAGATAATTTGTATTAAGACCAAAAAGCTTTAGAGTAACTATAGTGAGATATATATACCGGTAAGTATTTTCAAGAGTGTTTGTAACTATGGTGGTTTGATATCACTGCTTGCCAAAAAGGAAGTAAAGTTTCTGTTTTAATGTTTTCTAGATGGACTATGTGATTTATTTTCTGAATGGGATAGATTAGAACACGGTTTAACCATTTGGAGTCACTGAAATGACACTGTGACTGGCTTAGTGAACCGACAGTGTAGAAACTAGTACTAGTACTCGTAGGAAACAATGGAAAGTTCTCAGATGACATATTTTTAAGAACAAAAATGTAAATATAGACACTAAAGTTGTATTGTAAAAGACTATTATTATCTCATCACTGTGCTACCAGTACCAAACCTGGACAATGACAGCACAAGACAAAAGAAAAATAGTGACAGCAGAAATGACATGTCTACGAAGAATACTCTTGAGTGTTATTAAGAGATAGAATTCGAAACGATAAAATCAAACAGATAACCAAAACAATACTAGTATTGGAACACATCAAGCGACAACAGATCAAGTGGTTTTCACAAGCTTCCAGACTACCAACAGAAAACGACAAAACAAAAAACAAAATAGATGTCTATATTTCATCAAGCCCTCGTCTCCATAATAGCGCAGGGATGGCAACGCATCTAGTAAAAGTGAAAATGCGTGCATTCATTATAAACAAACCGAAAGTGGGAAATTAGAGACACTATAGATGAGTGCAAGAATAATGAAAGAAAAAGATAAGAAAAAGAATACTTTGATAAAAAGAATACTAAATCACACTTTGATATTCATGATTCTTTTTCATGTGTGTCCCGTAACTTAATATACTCTATCATATGTAAGCGTTGTGATATGAAGTATATTGGTGAGACTGGTAGACGTTTAGCTGATAGATTCGCCGAACATTTGAGAGATATCACGAATCATCGTGACTCCCCAGTGGCTAATCATTTTAACAGCCCGTCACATCATGGTAGCTCTGATGTCTCTGTTACCGGTTTGTTACGTTGTTATACCGGTGACCGGCAACGTCAGTCCTTGGAATATCGTCTCATTTGTCATATGGGAGTCTTGCAACCAAACGGAATGAACATTAATCACCGTTTTGTTTGAGTTACCCACCTTTTCTTTATACCCTCTACTCCCGTATTGCACTGATTCTTGTAATTATTTGTCTTTGTACACTTTCGTGAATAATTATTATTTGTGTGTTTGCCGTTCTTCTATATAATTCCTTTATGTCTTCTTTCGTTTGTGTATGTCAATATGTGATTATTTTGTACACTGCCAATTTGTTATTGTTAAATCATTTACATATTTAGATTTTGATTTCCTCGTTTTTATTGCAGTTGTCTCTTTGATGGGTGCCCACACATATATAGTTATTTGTATATGCATTTCGTTTTACATGGTTCTATGTATCCACACAATTACTTTGGGCCACACATTTGTATGTATACATATGCAGTTGTTATAGCATTATCTTTATGTGAACGAACGTTTATATTTACATTAATATATGTATATGTTTCTATGTGTATGAATGTTCATGTTATTATTTATACGAGAAAGTGTTTATGTGCATGAATGTTCATATTTGTGTATACATATATATATGTATATTTATGTGAGCGCTTTTTTATGTTAATGCACATATCTCCATTCTGTGTCAATGTGTATACCTATTCTGGTGTGAGCCCTTTCCTGTGTGTGGATACATTTACATGCCTGTGCATTTTGTGTGGGTATCCTTCACATAAGTGTGTCCATCTTGTTCTGTGTTTATTTCTTGACTCTTGGTGTGTGTTTACATTTCTATGTATGTTTAGGTTTGGTTTTATATATATGTTTATGTCTATATTTGGTTTCACATTCATTCCATGCGTTTTCAAATGTTGATTCTTCTTCTATCCTTCCCCAAACCCACTCACCCCACCACCACACAACCTCATCATTACTCATCTATCATTGTCATATGCCATTCTTGTTGGCGTAGGTGACCATGGGTCTCTGTTCACAGTATTGTTATCAGGATCGTTGTTTCCAAGCCTTGCTAGGTTGTCACATGAATATTTTCTCACGTCCCCATCTGTCTCTGTTCCCTTCAGTCGTGCCTGTTGTGACTATGTTCTTAAAACCTGCCTGTCTGATAAAGTGACAAAAGGGGTATTTTTCTTATCTTTTTCTTTCATTATTCTTGCACTCATCTATAGTGTCTCTAATTTCCCACTTTCGGTTGCCATCCCTGCGCTATTATGGAGACGAGGGCTTGATGAAATATAGACATCTATTTTGTTTTTTGTTTTGTCGTTTTCTGTTGTTTGTCTCTTGAAAAAGGTTCAATTTGAGCCGATACGTTGAGAATTGTCCTGTTTAGTTTTATTGTATGTTTTTTGTTTTTTTTCTTAAAAATATATTTTTATTAATAGGCTAGGTAAGTGTTTTAGTAACCTTTTTACCTCATTTTGCGTTACTATTTGTTCATTAGGTTACTGCGGCACCATCCACTTTGTCGGACACCCTCTGACCATTTGGTTATTTATATTAGACTACCAACAGACAGTATGCTATAGATGGCCATGACACATAGACATAACGGCTATAAAGCCAGAAGCAGACCATGTAAAAGATGGATCACGGAAATCAAAGAAGCCACAGGAACAAGCTTACAAACAGCACACAGGAAGGCCATCTCCAGAGAACCCTTCTACCCTTGATGCCATAAGGCAAACAAGGGCTACAGCATATAGATAGATTTTATTAGTGATTTGGATGTCCTGACACCAAGATCTTCAGTGCCATTGAAATGTATTGCAACATGAGTAAGAGATTTTTGGGTAATGAACTTCCTGACAAATGATATAAATAGTCTATTTGGTTGAGTATTTGTAAGACTGTAGATGGCTGAGAAGTACAATCTGGGCTTGGAAAAGCATGTTGCAGTGCAGTTGAATGTATATGTGAAGGTCTTGTTGAGACAAGGGAAAGCTGACCTTTTTGTCTCTTTCAATTTGCCTGCAATGTTTTACTCTACAAAGTCTTTAATTCCTGCACACAATTCTGAATGATCAAGAGATATGGTTTCCCTAAGCGCTTTGGTCACTGCTGAAGTGCTCGAGGGATATTCTGTCTTTGAAATGCTTTTTCTTACCTAAAATTGAGTTACCTGCACAGAGTTCACAATAGAAGAGTTTATGGAGGAGGCCTTGGCAGCTGGACAATATAACCAGTCTAGAAGAGTGAAGGCATCATCAACAGTACTGAAATATCAAACTCTCTGCCTCGTCACCTTCATGCTCATCTAAATATAGAGGATATAGCATGTCTCCTCTGTCAATAATTATTGATCTGATGATCTTGAAGCTATCTTATCAGCTCTTTCATTATCTTGTAGATCCAGGCAAACTCTTGCAGGTATGAAGTTACAATGGACTTCATCCATTCATGTCTGAACTATCCAGTCTGTACCTTGCAAATAATGAATTGTGAGTCTGTATCTTTTTTTTGTCAGCCCAGACACCCATTTTAAGACTGCTGTGATTGCTTGACTCTTCATTATAGTAATGGATTGCTATAATTGCCAAATTCTACATTCTCATAGTGGAGTGTGTTATGTTGTAAGCTCCACATTCCTTAACAATAACTTTCCTTTTTATAAGACCAGAAAAACCCCAACCCGAATTTGACACCTCACAACAGACTCATCAATGTAAACAACTGTATCATCATCCCCAGCACTGTCAAACATAAGTCATTTGATTTCAAGGTCTGCTGCCTCATTACACCCACTCTGTAAATTCCTCACTGTGAGATATGTTCTCAAATTATAATTGTGATCATGAACATCTTAGTGATGTTTTTCAATGTAGTGCACTGAAAAGGGGGCAAACAGAGTGACACAGTTACAACTTCTTTCATTTGCTGAAATGAAGAGTCAAATGTGAGATGGGTGTTACTTAATAATATCAGAAATAGATCATCTTTATTTTTAGAACACTTTATTTTTGTGTTCGCCTGGAATGTGCATATCTAAAGTTTTGTCTCTCCTATAAAGTTGATTATGTTTTGTAACACGTACAGAGATCCGTAGAGTCTTTCTTCCCCTGTTGTTTCTCTTGGCTAGTTTATTTGCCTTAGCATTTCATATTCTAGGTATTCTTGAATATGCTCTTCTGTCTGAGCTGCCTGTACACATGGCAGTGTTGCCATTCTTGAGCTTTGTGTACATGTAGCTGAGGTGTTGGTTGTGTCCTGTTCTGAGAGACAGAAAGATAACTTGTTTTGGTCTGTTCATAATTTTGTAGTCATCTTGTTGACTTTCTATTGCTTTGATCATTTGTTTCTTTTGATGGTACATTATTGGCACATCTGGTTGACCATCAGCAGCTCCCTCCTTAGCTAGACAATCTGCTTTTCTCATTTCTAGGTATTCCGCAATGTGATGGTCTCCACTGCATAGCAATTTTATACTGATTCTTAGCTTAATCAGTAGTATTTGCAGACTTGGCAGTTCTCTGGACTGGAGCACTTGGAGTGCTGATCTTGCATCTGTCAGGAATACTACAGGTTGTGAACCAAGATTGGTTCTCAGCTGTTTTTTTGGTTGTCACCTTGATTGCCTGAATTTCTTCATTGTAATTATGACGTAATTTTCCCATTGGTACTTTAATTGTATCCCTAACATTATTTGGATTCTCTATATATATTTTATTTATGCTTCTCTATTGTTTACTGCATTATCTGCTAACCCGTCAGCAAATGTGTGGATATTCATCATCCAGTAGACCAAAGTAATGTGTCTTATGCTGTAGACTATTCTGTTCATTCTCACTCAACATTCCTTACACCTCTGTTTTGATATTAATAGAAATCATGTATAATCTCTCCAAAGGGTTTGTTCTGGTACAGACTTTAGGGGACTTTCATCTTCAGGCAAGTCTGAGATTTTTCTATGAAGTCATTTGGTCTGATGGATAAAATTACTTCTTTTCATTTGCCCTATTGCTAAGTTGTGAAATTTGTCTCTTATTGGATGACTTGGCATACAGTGGAACATTTCTGCATGCATTAGCACTTTTGTATCTCTGTGTTCACTCAATGTTTGTATTTTCCTCATTTTCTTCATCACTATGGTTGTTGATTTCACTGTCCCCGTGATGATTCTAAGTTCCTGGTTTTACACTATATCTACATAATGTAATGCTGGACATTATGCAGTTGACCCATATTCCAGGTGTGGTTGTATACTCTGTTGGTAAACTTTACTAAGTATTTACCCCATGTGGTTCCACTTAGTTTTCTCAGGATGGCTAACTTTCCCCTGGCCTTTGTTGATGTTTTCCTTCCATGTAAGCCTATTGTTGAATGTGACTCAAAGATATGCGGATTGTTTGTCTTCCTTCAAGAGCTATCCATTTACTTAATGTCACCAGCTTTCTGTACTGGTGAAAGAGTAAAGAGAGTAGTGCTGTGCTTGTCTATGTTGATACACCATCTGTTTGTCCATGTGGTTAAGGCATCCATAGCCCTCTGCACAAATTATTTAAGAGAAAGCTACATTTATTACATAGCTATATTTTTCCAGTGGCAACATATGGTTGTGAGACAAGAGCAATGACTTCTGCAATGGAAAATATCTGCATTCAAAATGAAATTTTATTGAAAGGTCCTAAGAATTACATGGACAGAAAGATGAAAAGAGTTGTACTTCATCTAAATAAACATAATATCAAAATAAATATAATGTCCAACTTAAGCGGGCTTCCGTAACCAAGTAAAGAATCAAAGACAACTAAATAAATTAACAAGCTGGATGGCAAAATGGGATTTTAAAATTAATGCTAGCAAAACAGTAGGAATACTCTTCAGCAGAAATGGAGCTCATACAGCTTAAATTAAGGAGATGGCATTCCTTAATTGCCAAAGGAGAAATTATATATATAAATAATGAACCAAATTAAATTCTCGCCATCCACCAAATTCTTGGGAATGGTGCTAGATCCAATCCTCAGATGGCATAAACATATAAATTATATAATAGACAGAAGCAAAGGAGCCCTCGTCATTCTTAGGTACCTGAGCGGTCGTGGATGGGGAGCATTCTATAAAGCCAATATAAGAGGCAAATTAGAATATGCTAGCATTGTGTACGAGTCGACAGCTCCAACAAATATCTCTAAAATAGAAACAATACAAAATAAGGATCTCACCACAATAGCAAGGGTGACAAGAGGGATATCCGCTGACGCAATACAGGTAGTTCTAGTAATAATGCCCAGGAAGGAAAGAACTAAGACTTAGCTACTGGTCTAAAATAGAAAATGATATAACACATTCAGCATATAAAGCATTCAATAGCTCTGATAACTTGTGTAAGTTTTCAGTTGAAAGTCACTGAGCCCCAGTGTGGTGGCAAACAAATTTAGAGCTTGATCAAATACCAGAGCTTAGAGAGCTAACAGGTAATCAAAACCAATATAAAGCAGTAATGGCCCCAAAGGAACTTGTAACACCAGAGACTGATACTTTCTTATCTGGAGTAATTAAAAATACCACAATAATTATAAAACTAAAGAGTAATAAAGCACGTAAATGATATAACTAAAAATATTCTTAAAGTATTCACAGATGGGTCTAAAGGAGAGGAAGGCCCATTGGATGCAGGATTTTTGATACCCGGAAAGAATCTAATTAAAGGCTAAACTAACAGAACATACACAAATATTCACAGCTGAACGTGTAGCAATGTTAAAATCATTAGAAGTAATAACTGATAACCCTCCTAAAAAAAGGAACAATCCTGACTGATGCATTATCAGATCATGCTATACAAAATAAACATGACAATCAAAGACCAGATATAGTAGAAGATATCTTATGCTTAAAAACAAACAGGCTATATCACATTGGGGGTGCAAAGGGAACGCATTGCTCTAGGCGGACCCAGGGTTAGCAGATAACCAAGATCCCAAATGTACCTCCACGCGGTGCACTCTGGAAACAGAAATACAGCAGCTCGAGCTGATTCTGGCCAAATCATTTGGGGATCGTGTCCGAGAATGTGGAGGTAGCAGATGGAAAGAGATTTGACTGCACAAGAGACAGACAATATCTCCGACACCACTAGCATCACCACATATAGCGACATTGTCGACATACAGTGAAGCAAGTCAGTCAGTCCGAACATTGGAGGGGCGGCCAATGTAAAATGCATGTAAAGATAGATGCATGGCGAGAGACAAATAGATTTCATACCGAGTACAATGAAACAATGAAATGGCAGAACAGCGCTAGAGGGCAGCGCGAACTGCAAATAGAAAGTGAAAAGTCCCTAGGAAAGAGGAACTACAAGCTCCGTCAGCTCGAGACGAGCTTCTAGTTACCTGTGTTCCTTACAGGCAGAGACCCAGACCCATCCATTGGCACAAAAGGGACAACGATTTAGCCCTGGCCCAACTCTACTGTCAGGTTTTCCTACACCGGAAATACACTTGAAGAGAGAAAGGGTTCAGTACCTGATGGGCTCAGGCGCTATTGGGACAAGGACGCTCAGCTCGAGAACGCCTTGCTCTCAAACGCGTGGTGTGAGACTCGAACTTGGACAAGGGGTACACGATGTCGGTGAATGACACCTCGGCTAAGAGGGCGAAAGAGCCAGGGTCCAATTCCTCTGTTGAGTTCTTCCCCTTAAGGAACCAGGCTCACGGATGAGAAACGGTTCAGTACCCAATGGGCACAGGCACAGCACGTCCAATTACACGAGGCAAGTTCATAGACAGTGGAACACTTCGTTCGAGTCAGACGAGAGCAAAAAATCGTCTGGGCGAAGAGTCTCCACTACGCGTGCCTGGAGACAGATATAGAGGCTGTCACAGGCTAAGGGTAGCCCACCCGAATTGTCAAGGCATGCCGAAATCGGATGTGCTAGGCCTACAAGGCGCATAACGGTGGCACAACGTAATCACGCTCCCGGCGGAAATCGCACGGATATCCGTGATGGTTACAATGGAGCGAACGAAAAACAAACAAAAAAAACAAAACAAAAACATTGGTACGACGGTTAATGTAATGTGGATTCCAGCATATGTCGGAATACCAGGAAAGGAGGCAGCGGACAAGAAAACAAAGGACGTCAACACAGAACTGAGAATAATGTTGCACTTGGCAGATCTTAAATCAGGAGTATAAGGGACACAATACTAAAGGAGTGGACAGGAGTGGATATTGTATAGGACACCAGTGCAAAAGGGAGACATGCTCATGCTCTGTTAAAGTGACCTTCTAGGACCAGTCAAATTAAGGAAGAGTTGAAAATCCCAGCCAATAGGAAATTACTACAACTTAGACTGGAAACCTCATTACATAAAATATTTGAACCAACATGTGAAGAGGAAAATAAATTGACCATTTCTACTCCTTGTCATAAATTCCACCATCATAGAGAAAATCTAAAAAGATTATTATTTAAATAATAAAATCCCTTACAACCTAGAAAAATCGCTTGGCCATGAAGAACTAAAAGATAGATTAAAAATAAATAAATAATTTATCACCAGAAATACAGTTGGATGATATAAAGGTCTAAGTAAACTGACAAATGCAATATATTATAAATAAGTGGTCTTTTGTTGATGTCATGTTTGTGCTTTCTGTCTAGTACACAGTAGTGTCCTCTTGTTTGTGTTCAATCTCTTCTCTAAACTAGCTTGTCTCCAAGTCCTCTTAGGGCCAACACTATCCCTCTGCCTCCTCTTTCAGTTACTCTCAGGACTTTCAATCCTTTTCAGGACTACTACTATTGTTTCAAGTTTCTTCTCACAGCTTTTCCAACCACAATAGAGGAACACTCACCACAGAATATCCCTGGCACTATGGAATTTCTTGGACAATATTTTTTGTTAACGCATGGTTTTCTATTATCCCAGACCATAAGGTCACACAGATAAAAGCCAACATGGCCTGATAAGACTGGTCTTAGGTTGAAAGCACCATATCTCGGCAAGAGGTTTTAATCCTCCAATTAACAAATAAACAAAACCTGAACATAGAAGAAGACTAGCTCCATAAAACTATAAAAAAAACTCAAGCTAAAATATTTAGGACATATAAAGAAACACAATGGTTTAGAAAGATTAATCATATAGGGAAAAGTTCCAGGAAAGAGAACAAGATGCAGACCAGGACTACAATGGACATGATATCGAAGATCTCAACATGACACTAGAAGAGGTGGGCAACTTGCACAAAATGAACCAAGAGGCTTACAGAGAGTGCAGTGAAGATCTGAGGTGTGGATCCTGGACGTCTGAGATCAGAACAAGGATCTCTCTGTCCCCAGTGCTGTTTAATGTGTATACGTTGAGAACTGCTCAATTGCAAACACCCAGCAATTGTAGAGTTCTAACATACCCTGATGATATCCTACTATACAACATGGGCAGGAACAGAAGAGATATTGCTGACTGTACAGAGTGGACTAGATCAATTGTCAATATGGTGCACAACATACAACTTTGTGGTCAATCCCTCGAAAGCAAAGGTTGTCTGGTACTCCTTAAATAATAATCTGTTCAGTGACACCCTGCCAGCTGTCAGTTGCATCTGCTCATTCATTGAAAGAGAACAGGACCTTAAATAGTTAGTTAGTTAGTTAGTCGTCGGATCATCATCAGTGCAAACTGGACACATCCATAGTTGCTCCGATCTCTCCTTGAGTGTATCCGCCATCACACTTCTGCTGACAGTACCGGTCCTATGCTGGTTGACCATCATTCTTCTGCGCCCTCCAAAATGTTCACCTCTAGCAACACCGCATCTCAATCCCTGATCTTTAATCCTAGCCATTGAAAAGGAATCATCATCCACATTCGTCTCACTCTCGCGTGTTATATCTCTTAAGGAGTTCAAAACGTCAGCGCGATCCATTGCCCCATCGCCCTTTGCCACAATCGCACACGATGCCAGTTGATCCGCTCTTTCATTGCCTCGAACGCCCACATGTCCCGGCACGAAAATAAATGTAACCGCCTTCAAGCTCGCATTTCTCAAGGCCTCAATCCACTGTTCGCGAACGAGACCCACTTGTACCTTCTTAATCATACTCATAGAGTCACTCAAGATGCAGACCTGCATTACTTTCTGTGTGCGTAGCCACTCAAATGCCTTGGTCACCGCCATAGTCTCCATGGTCATACTACTCGTAGTGACCGCAAAGGCACCACTTTCCTCCTTGATCGTTTTACCTGCGCACTGAGCTGTAAAGGCCCAAGCACTGCGAACATGCCTAATTACAGATCCATCAGTGTATATAATCACATCCCCCTCTTTGGTATTCTCACTGATTAAAGCCTGCACTTCTTTCTCCACAGCTGTGGGACACCATTCTCTGCATTCCCTGCTAAGTGATATTACTACTCTCAAACAAGTTTCGAAATCTGTGGGTAGACCTATCCATTCCGCACCAACTGCCACATCCTGTAATCGGCACACGCTTTGTATTACATCTTCAGCACGTCCCATCCACGACCTTCCTCTCTTGAGTCTGCTGCCTTTAACTTTCTGTATTTCGGAATGCAACGGGTGTTCCTTATCTGCATGTATTTGAAGGTACGCCCGTGCACGGCAATACTGTAATCTATGCTCAGCTGTTGGGCAGTCAAGTAGGTATCGCATAGCTCTTGTCGATGTGTCTCTTGTGCATCCCAGAATGATACGCATTGCTGCATTCTGGACTCTATCCAGTCTTTCGATCTGAGTTTGGCTAAGAGTCAGAATTGCCAGTGCATATTCCACCACAGCCACTACCAAACCCTGGTACAAAAGAAATAACAACCTCTGCTCACACTGCGCAGCAGCCATAACCTTCATTGCTGCTAAGCCTTTGCCTGCCCTTATGATAATGTGGTCAACATGTTCCCTGAAACTCAAGCTTCTGTCAAAAAACACACCCAGATATCTCATTGTGCTAGTTCTTTCTAAACTTTTCCCGGACATCGAAACTTGTGGCATGGGTGTCTTTACCATGTGATTGTTCAAGGAAAACCACGTCACGAATGCCTTAGACGGATTAACCACTGCTCCCGTATCTCGACACCAATTTGTCAGTCTGTCCAGCTCCTTCTGTAGTTCCACGACGCACTCTTCTCGATTTCTGCCCTGTCTATACACCAGGATAGCATCGGCATATGACATCGTTCTGCCAACACCTGTGATTTGATTGCCAGCGATATGTACTGTGTATACATTGAAAAGTACAGGAGATAGAGGCGATCCCTGTGGCAGGCCAGGGCTAATAACCGTTGGTGTAGATATCCAGTTACCACACTTAAGAACTACAACCCTGTGCATCAGGGCGGCGCCAACCCAACGCACGACAAAAGGATTAACTGCAAGATTTAACAGCTGGTGCATCAAGATATCCAAGGACACCCTATTGTACGCATCCTCAAGGTCTATTGCGACCGCACATGTCTCCATGCGCGAATCGAACCCCTCAAAAACATCCTGCGCAAATATGGCTGCATTTTGCCATGTCTTCTTTCCTGGACGATATCCTCCTAACAATGTTGGTAAACACTTATTTCTTTCAAGATAACACGATACCTTCCGGGCCACAATTTTTTCCAAAAGCTTGCCAATCGTATTCTGCATAGTTATTATTCTGTAGCCATGTATCCTGGTGTGGTCCTTCCCAGGTTTGTGTAGTGGAACTAAATAGCTGTGCAACCAGTCTTCTTTCACTGTGCCCTTTAGAAGGCTATTATTGAACATGTCCGCCAACTCTCCCAACTCCTCATCCGTTCTTCGACTAATGTCATCGTATCTAATGCCATCTGGCACTGGTGCTGTATTTTTTGTACTTTTCAGTGCCTTCCTGATTTCTTCAACTGTGATTAGCATATGGTTTTCCATGCTCAAGTTCTTACACGTGTCTGTGAGCGTTTTCCTGATTTCTTATATGCCTCCACATTTCTCTGACCAATTTGTGCGGTGTAGTGTGCCAGCAATGCCGCACCTTTTGTCTCGTCCGTCTTCTGCCAGACGGTATCATCGCTCTGGAAATCGGCAATAGTCACGCGTCTTGTGAGACCATTCATAGATTTGTGTAACCGCCAGAACAATTTTAGTGACTTTTCGCGTGTTATCTCTTTGCAAAATTCGTCCCATTTTGACGCTTTTGCTGACTTTGCAATATCTTTGAATGTATGGACTAAGATATCTTTCTTCCGTTTCCATTGTGCGACCTCCATGGGCTGAGCCGCAACACGTTTCCGTGCCCTTTGCCATAGTGATACTGCTTTCCGTTTCTCGCTCCATGCCCTTTGAACCTCTTCGTTCCACCAGGAGGGCCTATCCCACACCAGATTTCCCACTACTTGAGCCTTACGTTTGTCTTGTCGAATTCTGCTCACAACATCCACTCCTCTTCGATCATATTTAAAGGATCTTACCTTTGGCCTTATCTGCTTACTTTTGTCATTTTTTAAGAGAACAACACATGGGAGGTGGACACTGCCATGATGCCCCAGCACGTCCCATTTGCAGATAGCCACAGCAGCTGATGACACCAATGCCAGGTCGATAGCGCTATCATCATCACCATCCCTGCTTGCCATCCGTGTTATACGGCCATCGTTAAGGCACACCAGGTCCGTATCTGTCAGGGCCTCCTCAAGTTCTCTTCCCTGTTTGTTCGAAGCACTATTGCCCCATGATGTACCTTTCGCATTGAAGTCACCACAAAAGAGGATCTGCTTTTCCTGTTCCATTATCTCCCCTAGGATCTTCCAACCCTGAAGATCAATGCTCGTGTTGCAGGCATACACATTTACAATCATGATTGGGTGCTGGACCCTCACTGCCTGTAACTGGATATTGTCACTATCCCACTTGGACATATCAACCTCGCATACACTAAAACCCTCGCGTACTAAGATTGCCTGTCCAAGATGTCGCCTGTTGTAGAAACACTGAAATCCGGCTATCCTGATATTACCACTTTCACCTAGCTGTGTTTCTTGCAATGCAATGACGTCAGCCTCATAACACATCTTTTCTAGGACCTTAAATATATTGGGATAATCTTTGATAGAAGTCTTTTATTTAAAAAACACGTCACAAATATGATTCAGAAGGCTAAAAGAGGGATCCGTGTTATCAAGGTTATGGTAACCTTCAACATGCAGCAATGGGTACTTTTTCTACTTCTACAAGTGATGGTGTTATCTGTCATAGATTATGGCCTCGGCCTAATAACACTGTCACAGACACAAGTCGATAGATCTGAAAAAGTCCAAAATGAAGCAATGAGAGCGGTACTAGGGTGTACTATAGATACACCCATCTTTGCTATGAGATTTCTGCTTGATCTCCCCAGCATTAGAGTGCGACATCAGATAGCACTAGTTACTTTGTAATTTAAAGTGACAGAATACAACCACCACCTGTAACACCAACATCTAGATGAATCAAAGGGAAAACGAATCAAGCATGGCAGATCATGGATGGCAGAGGTTGAAGACACACTAAGAAGAGTATGTGAATTTTAAGAAATAGGAAATGCAGTGGATGGGTGGAGGTAGACATTGAGAAGAAATCACTGACTTAAATAATAATACAACTAGATAGTTGTAGATAAAGTAATAATACAACTAGATAGTTGTAGATAAAGTAATAATACAACTAGATAGTTGTAGATAAAGTAATAATACAACTAGGTAGTTGTAGATAAAGTAATAATACAACTAGATAGTTGTAGATAAAGACACAAGCATGTCAAAAATGGACGGGTGTCAGGGCCCAGGTTACAGTGCATGAACTCGACCAGCTACACTCGAAACCACAAGACATAATTATACACACAGATGGCTCCGTTAACAGAAACAAATAAAAGCGGTTAGGATTTTGTTGCTTACAGAAACAGCGTGAAGTTCGTTGAGAAATCTTCAGCATATTCCACTGTCACATCAAGCATGAGGATGGAGATAGAGGGAGTTATAGCAGCTCTTAATTGGTTGATAACTGATACATCAACACACTATATAATACTCACAGACTCTCAAAGCATGCTGCGCAAGATAGAAAAGTACATGCTGAGAAAAGAATGGTGGGACTTATTGAACAACTCAATTGTCCAGAGCATTACATGGATATACTGCCCTGGTCATGATGGGGTCAGATGAAACGAGAGAGCCAACTTATTGGTAGGCAATGCGACGATAGACGGCAAATTGCTGAGAAGAGATAAAGCAGACTTAATGAAGGCATTAATAAATGCATTTCAAGATGAAGATGATGTCAATGAGGCTGAGAACGTACACATACCGAGAATGTTAGAAATGAGAGTATCTAGAGGTGAGGGAAGAAAAAATAAATTTTTGGAAAGTCCCGAATATCACACAATCAACATTTGACTGGGACTCTGAGTCTACATACACTGGGATAGCTGCTGGAACGGAGGGCGGAGCACTTATGGGAATGTCCTGTGTGCTGTGAAGCTAGTTTATAATCAAGAATCAAGTGAAGATGGTGTTCTGTAAGGATGTATCACATCAAGAGAGAGAGTATTTGGAATGAAATTTTATAGAATGATCCTAAAAATATCATGGACAGATAGATGATTCCACACAGACGTCAGTAAAGATCTGAACATTTAAGTAAATTGCCTCCTGTACAAAATGCATGCCAACTTATTTTGGACATAAAAAGACTATAGTTTAGACAGATTAATCATAGGGGGAAAGGTTCCAGGAAAGAGAACAAGAGACAGACCAAGACTATGATGGACATATGGTATAAAGACCTTCCTAATATTACATATGGAAGTATATGACACTGGGAGCACGCACAGAACTGAGGGGTTTACAGAATGGCAGTGAGGACAATGTTCTGTAAAGGACATGTCACACAGAAGTTCAGGAAGGTCTTAATTTTATAAGTTTGAAAACCACTGCAGTAGTAGGACAAAACAAAGGGACTGATAGTGCACATTCAGACATTCCAAGTTCATGACAACTTAAAAAAATGTCACAAAGATTAAAAATGCTTTTGTGCTTTTATTGATAGGCTATCACTTTATAAACAATCTTTCATTTACTGTAACCGATAACTATACTTTTCTCAAATACTTATTGTGAAATAATCAAGGAAAAAAAACAACTAAGAATACAGATTTGCCTGCCCCTTGTCATTTATTTAGTTTTACTTTCTGGAAAAAAAAAGATAGGCCCATTAAGCAACATGAATCTATTTGGTTTTTATTTATTAGTATATATTATTGTTAATATTTCCAACTCTCAATCAGCAATCAAACCCTCTCAATCAGACAGGGTGAGAAATGAGGACATTAGAAGAAGAACTGGCACCACCCCAATTTTGAAATATATTAAGAGACAACAGATCAAATGGTTTGCACATATCATCAGACTACCATCAGACAGCATACCACAGCAAGCTATGCTACACAGACCTAGAGGGTAACCATGAAAACAATGAACCACTGAAATAAAAGAGGTGACAAATTCCATAATATACTCAGCACACAAGAGGGCTCCAGAAAACTCTTCTACCCCTGACGCTGAAAGGCAACAAAGGGTTTAGCTAACCTTTTTAATGATAGATAGATAGAATCAGCAATCCAACTGATGCACTAATTCTACAAAATATTGGACTGTCCAAAGCTATTTCTGTTGATTTTCTTCAAAGGCCTGTGTATTTACAAACATCACATCCATTTCCTGATACTGTCCATCCAATTTTTTCTTCCAACAATCATTTGAATCTGATAAACATATCGCTACAAGTGGCTCAATTATTTTTTTAACTGCTATATCTCAGTTTTTCTGCAAACTCCTGTAGATTATCAGGATGTAGTTCAAAGAATCAGAATGAACAATTTTATGAAAATAGACTAATAAAATTGTGTTTATATATCGCATTTTCTAGAAAGATAGTATGAAACAAGCATGTATTGGAGTTGTGCGGCATGTGTTGAACATGTCTTCTCATAGTTAAATCTACAGATCCATGACTGATGTGATCTATTTGAAAAGAAACACGGGAACATTGCTGGACTGTTGATTCTTGTATCTGAGCCTTTGCTTTGCACTTTGCACAATATTAAGTTTTCAAATGTTGCAGTACCAATACACAGACATGTTATCCAGTGGTGTAGCATCAATAGACGCCAATATGCGTGGAGTAACCTCCCATGGTTAAACAACTTAAATAGCTCACACAAATGTAGTTGTTTACTTATACTATAAACATTACATAAGATAATCACAGGTTCATTCTTGTTTTGAAAGTTATCTGTACTTGATGCCAAAATGTTTCAGCATACGATTTCATCATAGCAGCAATATTCATTGGCTGCTAAAGATCTGACCTTTGATCTTCTAATATTTATTGGTATGTTCTGTCAGACAATGGCTTCAAAACAATTATGTGATTACAAATAATATTTATGATGATTAGTTCTCAGAATTGAAAATTCCCTATCTGTTGTTACAATGTGACGTCATCACAACAACATTGTGCTGTGTTTTTTCTGTGGTGTAGGAAACTGTGCTATTTTGTGACTAATGCATTAGTTAATAAGTCAATGTGTTCTGGATAATATATTGAAGGTTTTCTGTGAACGGATTCAACAATAACAGGAGAGATACCTACCTACTAAAAAAAGGTCACTCGGCATCCCCAATCTAAAAATTCATTCTACGCCACTGTTGCTTTCCATGTGATGTGATGTGATTCTTCTTCCACCAGTTTTTCTTTTGTTTTCATAAACGATGACAATGGTATTCATTGATGTTTGAATTATCTTTGTATCATGTCTTTTGTTAGCCTGCCTTTTCTTCTTATACCAATTGAGAGTTCTCCATCAGTATTTGTTGTGGAATTTGTTGTTAATTCTCTGAACATGGCCAAGCAACTTGCGTCTTTTGTGACTGAGAGTGAAGAATATTGTGGCAAGTTTTTCCCAACAGAAAAAAACTGAAATTGTTGGTAACTTTTGTCTTAATTCAAAATTTAAGTTGTTGGTAACTTTGTCCTGTCACTTAATATTCAAAATGTGTCCATAACAGTACAAATGAAATATGTTCAACCTCTTTTATTGTTATGAGTATGCTTTCTGTTTTAGACTCATTAACACTGACAAGCACTAAGTATCTTTATCTCTGTTGTCAACTTCTAGTTACCGGGTATTTGTTTTTGACAGTTCATCAAAACTGGTGACAGTGCTTCTTATTCAGGCATTTATTTCTTCATCAAGTGACAATGTTATGGTTTTATTGATTTAACTTGTACTTTTTCTGCATAGTGTTCCATACTGTAACAGTGGATATTCAAACATGACATTTTTTTCTCAAATATTTTAATGTCTAATCTATGTATTGCACAGAATTCCATATTTTCAGTTTCCATGTACTCATCAACATCCAATAGAATTTATGAACAATGGCAAGAGAAGTTACTTTACAAATGTGTTATGAATTTCTTGGATGTTGATGAACCATATTGCTGCTTTTCTCTTTGGGATCACAATAATGCAACAACTTGCATCTTCATTTACAATATTGCAAAGGAAGTCATCAAGAAGTCAAAAAGAAGTCACTAGTGTCATATTTTTATGACAAATGTCATATAGGTGGTGGTAAAAGCAATTGAAGTATAAGACAGTTACTCAAATGTAATTCCAGAGGCAACATTTTCAAACGATTGCGTAAATCATGTTTCTAGATGATGCTACAGGTAAAGCTCTCATGGTTAGTGAAAGTAGCCTTAGAGAAGTGAGCCATATTAATTTGAACCACAAACTCGCAGGTACAGGATTGTAACAAGTTTGACCTAGTCAGATTTAGTCTGATACTGAGTGGTGAGGGTTTCAGATCAAGTGGTACTCTGAACATGCAGGAGAGCTAAACATATCAAGACTGTACAATAAGTGATTATTAAAAAACAATAGATAAAAAGGGCTAAACTGGTTACAACCTTCCACCCCAATAGCAGAGTGGCCAGACAGGTCTTGTTCCAACATTTACCTCTTCTGTCGGATCGAGAAACCTGCAGAGATAGTAACAATATATGTGCAGGAAGAAACAGATGGAGAAGTCATTGAGGATGGTTTCCTGGTGGCTTTCAGACATGACCATAACCTTCGGAACCTCTGGCTACACTGAAGCCTTAAAGTGAGCATGGGAGTGCAAATGGTTTCACATTGCCTATGTGTGATTCCCAGGGTTAGCAAAAAACCAAGATCATAATAAGTACCTCCTCTTGGTTCACCTTGAAAACAGAAATACAGTGGATAATACTGCTGCGTTCCTGGCCAACACTTTTTGGGATTGTGTCTGTGGATGTGGAGACTAGATGGAATGAGAATTGATAGTAAAGAGACAAGCAATATCTCCAACACCTATATGCTGATGCAGCCAGCGAAACTGTCGACACATGGTGATGCAAAGCATTTTGGCGCCGAGAACCAAATTGCAGACACATTGAAAAGGCGGCTAATGTCAATGACCTGATACATGTAGATGTTGCTATGGTATAGAGTATACTGCATCTAGAGTACACATTGAAGGCCTCTGGAGAAGGCAGAATGTGCTAGAGAACAGCATAATAAATGTGTATAATAAATGATAGTGGCAATGAAGTTACAATTGTCCAGCACGAGACTGGATGGTGGCAATGTTATTCATGGTTGAGAACACACAGAAGCCTAAACATCTCTCCACAATTGACCCAATTCAGAGAAAAAGTCATGACTCAGGTATTGGATACACCAACCTGGAAAAAAGCAGTTAATAGAGCTACCATTGCACAAGGGAAAAGCCCAACATTTATTTTGTAAATGAATAGTATGGTTTTTTAATGCAGTAGAAAATATGGTAAATTCACTACAACAATAATTTTTTTAATTTAAATGAAGGTTACATATTCTGAATTTTTTTAAAATAAACATCACATCAGAGATTTCTCTCTGATTGCTGGAATATTCAAGAAGCCAAATCTGTCTGGTGGCCAAAGCTGAAACAAAAGTGTAAAATATAAATGACATGGATGAAAAGAACATTTAATATCAAAGGTTATTTTGTTGTATTTTGCATCCTTGTCAATGTATACAGATTTGTTATTGTTAGCAGCATACATTACTCAGGAATAATTTTATAACCCAGCATAATTTTAACTGTAAAGAATTTTAGGCAATATTTACATCCAGTAAGTGGTCACTGCTTTCTGAACAGTCATATGCACAACTGTCTGTGTTAGAAATTGAATCTGATATCTTGGCAATCTAAGACATATTCTGTAACTCTCCAACACAAAACCAGATAAGATTTTATGTACAGTATTTTGTGCATACATACTCGGATTTCATTGAATAATCCTGTAATGACTTTTAGTATGTACATATAGTAAAGACAACCTTAAACAGAATGTGAGCAGAAATTGAGGTTAAAATACAAAATGTGGGCAGATATTGAAGTTAAAATACAGAATGTGGGCAGAGATATTGAGGTTAAAATACAGAATGTGGACAGAGATATTGAGGTTAAAATATAGAATGTGGGCAGAAATTATGGTTAAACTACAGAATGTTGGCAGAAATTGAGGTTAAAATACAGAATGTAGGCAGAAATTATGAATAAAATACAGAATGTAGGCAGATATTCAGGTTAAAATACAGAGTTGATAGGTTATTTTGAACTAAAATATAGGCTAAAATACAGAATGATCTTTTCTGTAAGCTGACAGGTATGTTTCTTATATTATAGGACTACTGTATCATCATTGCACTTTCAATAACAACCATTTATGCTCTTACCTATTTTCTACACAGAAACATCACAAATTGTATGAACTTTTGCACATACATTGCAGGAGCTTTAATGGCTCATGATGTATTTGCTTTGATTGGTTGGTTGGTTGTTGGTTTTGGATCAAGTAGCATGCCCATAGTTGAAACTCCACCACATTCGTTATTCCTTATGATGTTCAGTCAATAACAGTGGTACCCACTGAGAAGACACCTTCCAATACTTGTTTCTTACGAACAATCATTTGAACTGTTCCTAATGTCACAGAGAATTCATTAGCTAGTGAATGCAAACTTCGGTGATTGCACACACAGATACTGCTGTATCCATCTTGGTGACGTTTTCTTCTGTCAGAACATGTGCCTAACTCTGCCGCAGAAGATAATTTCTTTCCTTTCACACTTCCCGAAACATTCTTGCCCAATTTTCCACTGTTGTCTTCGAAATACATTTTGCATCATAAACCGCCTGCATTCTTTAATGAATGTTTATTGGTTGACATCCTCCATCTGTAAGTAACTTCTTCTTAAACGTTCATTCTCAAACTCCTGCTGGATCTCTATTGTAGCAGGACTATCATCCATTCTAGATTTCCAACATAATGCAGTCCAGAGAATGGAAGTTCATTGTGTTGCCGTTTTATTAGCATTAATGGCTCGAAGCATCTGTCTTTGGCGGGTGAAAGTAACTGAATCACTGCTTCCCGCCAAAGACATATGTGCTGGGTCATTGGCACTTATAAAACGGAGACATAGCACATTTCCATTCTCTGGATTACATCCTGTCAGAAATCTGATAGGATAATTCTACAAGAGAAATCCAGAGGAAGTTTGAGAATGAACACTGAAGAAGAAGAATCACTGCTCGTTGATACAATTTGGACATATTTGTTATCAAATGTTGTCAAATGCCTGCACTAAACATAGTCACTAAACATAATTAAATCGAATGAATAATTATTTATTTTGAATTAATTTAGTCAAGCCACAAGCACCCTCCCTGTAACATTATAACAGGAAAGAGATCTAATCCAGTCACCATTAACTTCAGTTTTAGTTAAGTAAAATGTACCACTTATGGTGAGGTACAAAATAAACATTATTAATACACTGTAAGCATACTGATTTATTGAAGTCAGCTTTTGTCTCTCTTGAAAGTTCCGATCTCCCTTGAATTTAACTCCTGACCTGTCTATGGTCATAAAATTACCTGTTGTGTCCAACTAGTGATACCTCCCAGCCCACCCATTTCTTGTTTCCCAACACAAGAGTTTTATCTCTTGTTAAAACTAAGAGAGCGCCAAAAAATTCACCATGACCTATAGACGAAAAATTATCCAAAAATACATTAACTCACCCTCAGTAGATAAATTATCACTTAAGAAAATATATGAACTCACAGTAGTAGAAAAATGCTCATATTTGAGAAATATATCAACTCAACGTAATAGAAAAATTTTCATATTTGAGAAAATATATGAGCTCACCCGTAGTGCAACTTTACTGATCAGTAAACCATATGGCAGAGGTCCATATGACCGAGAATCAATGCTGGCTTCCTTATTATCACCCTCCAACCATACCTGACCTTTATCAACCTGCAGAAATAGTTACAATCTGATATTATATATGCTCCACATCACAAAATATGAAAATACCAAGTCAAGTAATTTTGTGAAAAAGAGAAAAATTGCACACACAAAATTTGTTAATTACAAGATAATGTGTCCACATATAATCCAACTTTTTAATATTAGTCTTGATTTCATACAGTTTCCATGACACGGAGATAAAAAACATGGAGTGTCTGCTACTGATCATTCGATCTGTGCACAACACACTGAGAACCCCCCTCTCCTCCAAGGGTCTTCCGGGGAAGGGGGTAGTAGGGCCTCTCAGTGCATTGCGTGCAGATTGATAGATGCTGCGTTGTATGCACCTTTAGCGAAAGTTCATTTTGTTAAATAATATATGGTTCGTTTTGTTAAAATATGGACACATTATCCCATAAAGTACCAAAAAATTGATATATTCTCTGCATGGTAAAGGAATTGATTCTTTTTGTATTGTGATTTGTAAAACTACATTAATTTATGTGTTTATATTTCACTCATAGATATAGTTTTATCACAGTCTCACTAACTATCTATCTATATATCTATAAATATATATATATATATATTACACATAAAGACAAAGGATGATCTCTAGCATTAGATCTACACAAACTGTGCAAACTAATGCAAGACTTTAGAAACATAATAAAACAATATATATGACTTAAATGGGGAGAACTAAAGGAAAACTATAGATCTGAGAAAGTCAACATCAACAAACTGAGCAGAAATGAACAAGTCACAATATTTCAATTGAGGACACTGCCATCTAAAAGCACACTTACACTGAACCATCATCAGCGACTTTGCAGCCAGTGTCTACTGTGCAATAGCACAGACACCAGAACACATACTACAGGAATGTTCCAGTTCGCAGTTCCAGTTCACCAACAGGAGCTTCTCTGCAGACCAAATTATGGGAACCCACAACAACATAAGAAGACCAAAAAAAACTGTATGTAGAACTATTATAAGAGAACGTTTCACCATCAGTATCAGAAACAATGAAGATCTAAAGCAAATTGCAATGAAACGAGAGACATGGAAATCTATGACATCCGCCCTATGTACCATCTTTGGCCCTAGAGGAATAATTAAATAACTAACTAACAACAACATAAAAGAAGCTGCTCTATATGTTTGTAGAGAAGAAACATAAAACATCAGCAGATGTGAAAGTCATGCAAATATAATTCTGTTCTACTCAATGTAAATATATTTCTACTCACAAATTCTTCAAAACCTTTCTCATCATTAAACACAGTTTCTCCTTCTAATGCCACCAGTCGTTTACAAATCACAGACCTTGGGTTTTTGGGAGACCAGCAAAATACAATGTCACCCCTGAGGAGAAAGAAAACTATTTTAGCACCTATCAAAATTCAAATGACTCCAGCCACTTTCCTAATTTTTGTGCTAAATTATTTCTGACTTAGTGAGATGAAATTTTTTATATTCTCCTTCAATCTGATTCATCCATCAAGCTAAGTCGTGCTTCATTCTTGTCTTAGTTTATGTCTTATAAGCCCCTATCAGTTATTTCTTCATATTTTTTATGCATTCGTTCTCAAACAAAAGTAATCTGAAAAACAGAAAGTGATCAAACATTCAGAAAATTATTATAAATGCAAAACAGTGTCTCCCTTGACATTAACATTTTGCAAAGTATGTATTGTATGTACTTTTCATTAATGTTATTTTATGTTACTCCTGTGTTGTAATGAAAGTAATGTTCACAAAAAAATACAGATTGTATTAATATATCAAAGCATACAATACTGTCAATTGTTTAACAATTGCTTGTAGGTTTATTTCTGTGACAAAGTTTAACAAATGGGGGTGGGGTTAACACTTTAGCTACTTCAGATGAGTTTATTAGTTACTCTACTAATTGCTATGGATAAGCTAACTTTATGTTTTCTACCCTCTTAAATGATTTACAGTATTTTCCTACCAACACTGTGTTACCAAGTGCCAAACTTGGTCTCTCTCATCTTCACATTAAAGAAAGATAGTGACATGTGAGATGAAATGCTTAAGGATAGCTGCAGTGGTCAACAGACTTGATAGATTATGAAATGAAGACATCAGGGAAAGAATAGGTAGGCCTATAACACCTTGCACAGAATACATAGAACAAGTGGTTTGGCCACATTATGAGAATGCATCACAACAAGTTGCCCATTCATGCATATAACCAAATGAGGGTACAAAGCCAGAGGAAGACCATGAAAAAGATGGACAGAAAATGTCAGGGACATCTTGAACAAACACGGTTATAACACAGCTGAGGCAACACTTCTGGTCTTGGAACACAAGCTCGAGCTCCAATCACCCATATGTTTAATGGCAAGATTGAATAACAAACCACCGGGAGAAAGACAATAGACCATCTCATTACTAAAAACTAATTTCACTCTGAACTCACTTGTACATGTCAACCATGCGGCATATATTTTATGGTGACATATATTTTATGGTGACATATATTTTATGGTGACATATATTTTATGGTGACATATATTTTATGGCAGCCAGTACTGCGGTAGATCTCTTATACTTGTAACTCGAGAAAAGGAATCAGCACAGGAGAAACATCATTAGGGAAAGAAATTAGTACACAGGAAAAATCATTGAGGAATGAAATTAGTACAGGAAAAAACGCCATTGGGGAAAGAAATTAGTATAAATATTTTAAAATAAAATTCTATAAATATTGTGTTTAGCTCTTGATCATATTCTAGTGCTTTTTTACTACTTAATTGTCTCAAGGAAAAAGGAGCTTCTGTACAACTTACTCATCTGAATCCAAATTGGGAGGAGTTCATTTGTGGGTTGTGATGTATCTTATGTGTGTTTTTAATATTTTGACATACATTTTTCCTGTATGACTTAGTAGGGAGATACTTCTGTGTGATTCACATTCTCTTTTGTTTCCTTTGTTCGTCCATATTGGTACTATTATTTATTTTTACCATTCTTCTTGTACTCTTCCTTCTTCCCATGTTATTTGGAATAATCCTGCTAGCCATTTTACCTGTGTCATTGCATGCTCTTATCGCTTCATTAGTTATACCATCTTCTCCTGATGATTTGTTATTGCCGCTAGATTTTAAAACTGCTTCTATTTCCTGATTTAGTAGGTTCTGCAATAATCATCTAATGCCTAAAGTGCAGACTATGATTGGGCGATATGGATTGCAAGAAGAGAATTACCTCATTGAATTGGGCAGCCACACATTTTGCCTATAGTCAACACATGATACGCACTGCTTCCTAAGTTTCTTTGGACATGAATGAACCCATGGTTGGTTGTTGGTTGCTGATCCAGCAGTCGATGGGCTCATGCCCTTTGACCTAATGCCATTAGATGGCATTATATTGCTAGGAAGTCTGTGGATTTTCGGCCCACCCCGGGACAGAGCCAGAGAATAACTATCACACCTCCAGTAAGGTAGGTTTCAAAACTATCACACCTCCAGGAAGGTAGGTTTCAACCTATGCACTGCTCCTAGCCACTGTAGCCAAGATAGGGTTCACTGTGCTCATTCCCCGCCACTAATTGACTACTGGTTATGTAGAACTTCCCTATTGCTCCAGGCATGCAACCAAATGTTCAAGTCAAAAGGATTGTCATGTCCTGAGTCACTGTGCCTCTATGATGGGCCTCAGCCATAGGAAAAACAGTGATGTCAGTTTCCTCCTCCTCAGTGCTGCACAGTACATCTCTGGCTCCCTCCCAACCACAGAGGGTGCATACATATATATTCAGGCAAACATGACAAACATTTCAACAACAAAACAAAATCATAACTATATAGATGACATGCCATGAAGCTTCTATAAGAAGATAACCTCAATATAACAGCATATCATCCACTAAGGTTTTTTGTTGCATGGATGGTATGTCTAGTGGGCCATTGGTGAGACCCACATACGCAACCACATGTGTGAATGAACCCATGAAACAGGAGAAAATTTCTACTGAGAGAATTTATGTAAAATTAAAAGAAATTATAATGACGAAATCATAAAAGGTAAAGGACATATTAAAAAACCAACTTACTTTTGTAAGAGACGATGATTGACATAAAATGAGGATATAAGAACTAAATCTCCATGTTGTATAGTTGGCAACATGGACACATCTTCACACTGAAAAGTTTAAAGGTAGAAATGTCATTGATTTCTATATGTATTGTTTTATGTGTTTACTGCTGCAAAAATTTGCATATTGTTTGTGTGTTAGATTGAACATTTTATGGTTACATAATGTCATCCTGTTGATCTTGAGAGACACATGGGTGTCACATCCAAGAGAGGAGAATTTGTATGAGTTTCTTTGTTTTGCTTGTAAGTTTTACATCAATGAAATGCACAGTCTGTCTTCATATTTATCTTCTGAATTTGTATCCTCAAACTTGCAATTCGAGTTACTGTTTCTTCAACTGAATTATCATTCAACAAACTGGTAAAGTTCTTGAAAACAAGACAACAGCCACAATTAGTCAGGAGTAACTTGGGTAAAAGAAATGATTTGTTCTGCAAGTCCTATGTGTTGGGGGGCAGCCACACATGCACTATATATATCCACTATATATGATTATACACACACACCCATGTATAGATCCCCTAAATTCTTCTTCAGCGTTCATTCTCAAACTCCCGCCGGATCTCTCTTGTAGCAGGACTATGGTCCTATTACATTTCCAGCAGGATGTAGTTCAGAGAATGGAAATGCGTTATTTGCACCAATGGTCCTACACATCCATCTTTGGCAATGATCTACTATATATAATTTATGCACACACAAGCATGCATATATATATATATATATATATATATATTACAAGCCTTATTTTGTATTGTTTCTATTTTTAGAGATATTGGTTGGGACTGTCGACTCATACACAATGCCAGCATATTCTAATTTGCCTCTTATAAAGGCTTTATAAAACGCTCCCCATTCACGACCGCTCAGGCACCTAAACATAAGCATGGCAAGGGACCTATGCTTCTGTCTATTATATAATTTATATGTTTAGGCCATCTAAGGATTGGATCTAACACCATTCCCAAGAATTTGGTGGGTGGCAAGAATTTAATTTGGTTCATTATTTATATATATATATATATATATATACACACATGTATAGATTAGCTAAGAATTGATGCTTTCAACTGTCACTTCCTGTAAGCTGGTTGTCCATGGTCACTGCAACATTCTCTTTATTTCTATTGTCTATCCCCAGGAATGATAATATGTGTGACAATTGTGAAGGATGGTTCACACTTGCTGTTAAGCATTGGGATGGGAGCTTAAGCTGCCGTTCCAAGGCCAGATGTGTTGCCATGGTTGCATTTAGTCCATGTTTGTTCAAGGTTATCTTGATGTTTTCTATCCACCATTTTCTTGGTCTACCTTTGTTTTTACGCCCGGATATTCTTTTGTTATGTGCTCTTATTGGTATTTGGTTTGGCTTCATTCTCATAAGGTGACCGACCCATTTTACTTGCTGTCTTTCAATAGGTTCAATACGATACATTTTCTTCAAGTCTAGACAGTGTGCACTAATTCTCTTCTTTCCTTCCCAACACATTTTCTTCAAGTCTAGACAGTGTGCAATAATTATGTTCTTTCTTTCCCAGAAAAAGTTTCTAGGATATAGTCAGAGTATGCAATAATCTTCTTTCATTCCAATAAATGTTCCTGACAATAGTGTGGACAAAAAGTGGACAATAACTCCTCTTGTTTCCCATTCAACAAAAGTTTCAGGGATTTGTGTGAATAGTTTTGTTATCCCAATGAAAATTATTAAACCTGCATTAAACACATATTATTAGGATTTAAATATTTTTTACTGATTAGGGTGATGTGATAACCTCATAACAACAACAGGACAAATATTTACCTTTGTTTCTAAACAGAACAAAATGCTGGTAGCATATACTATAACACATAGCACAGCCATTTTTTGGCTGTAGTAATTTTCTAGACAATATAAATATGTTCAGCAGGTTTCCATTATTTTCTGAATGGTACAATTAGTGAGGTTTTATACAGCAGTAAGGTTTGAATATGGAACCTTGGACATCCAGGACACTTTCTGTGTCTCACCGCCGCAGAGCCGGACAAAAAGAACATAGTAAAATAATAATAAATTACTGTAGTAAAAATATTGAAGCAAGAACAATAAATAAGTTTTCTTGACCACAGATAGTACCTTTCCAAGACCACACACAAATTTCAGCATACAGTAACCTGCACTGAGTCCAGACACTGTGTACATCACACTTTTCCGCAAAACTGAAAACACAGTTGCCATAACCCTAGTTGGCAAATATGGGGATCCTGCCGAAAATAAACATAAACCTAATGAAGTATCTCACTTACATGACAGCAGGTTTCATTAACTTATTTGTTTCTCCCTGAAACACAGAGTAGCTACCACTATTGTAATGTATCCTATCTTCAATACTCCAGTTGCTCTGATTTTCCTTTCAGCTGTTGAACATGTTACCCCCATCGAGGCAAATTCCTTGATGTGGAGATAGGGCTCAGTCCAGCCATAGTAAGTTGGAAACTAAGATTGGTTGGGACATCTTTAATATAAAGCAAGACCACTGTCCTGTAAGCAAGAACAGGTGCTAAAGTCGGATATACCAGGCCGAGAGGCAAACAAGCAACTATGGTATCACATAACCCAACTAGATAACTTGTCTTCACAACAGAATTTTAAAAATAATCATGGTGCTTGTCCTGTGATGTTCCTTCAAGCAGGAGCTGTTCTGGATCTTGAACCTCCACAGAATCCACACCTAGCTACTGGAGGTCCCTTCTAGTCTATCTTGTAGAGCCAGGAGACAGAAGAGGAAAGCGACTGGCCAACTAAACAAAATGATAATGCCTATAAACATCATGCACTGGAATGCAGAGGGAATTAAGAACAAAAAACTAAACTAGAAAACACCTTACACCAGAAAGATATTAGTATTTGCTGCATACATGATACCCAACTCAGTTTAAAAATAACCTTCAAGATATGAGGATCCCAATGTTTTAGAATTGACAGGAAAGATTGGAGGAAATGTGGCATACTAACACTGATAAAAAATAACATCACTGCAACAGAAATCAAAACACACAAGGTAGGTGCTGAATACCAGATAATTTACAAAGAACAACACCCCTTAACTCCATATACTAACTTCTACTGCCCAAATGATATCCCATTAAACATGACCAGTATTAAAATTAACAACCACTTCCTGACAGTGAGTGGCTTTAACAGCCACTCCTAAAGTTGGGGATACAATAATTTAGACAGAAGGGATGAAGACACAGAAAGTTGGCAAGATGACAACACCTAATACTACTCAATAAACAAAGGATACAATAACTTTCTACTCAAGAATATGACATAGCACCTCCACCCCAGAACTGGCTGGAATAATGGAAAAGGACAATAGGTGAACAACTAGCTGGCTGTGATGATCACCTAGTTAACTAAACAATAATTACAAGACCAACTAAGCCAAGGTGGAACTACAAGAAAGCAAACTGGCACATCTATAAACATAGCAAACCTACTCACAAGTTACATACAAGTAACATGTGGAGATATTACCACTATTGTTAGGAATTTTAATGAAGGAATATTTAAGGCAGCTAAAGACACAATACCAAGAGTTATGTTATGTTATGTTATGTTCCTCCAGGGCCATAGGCGGCGCATAGGGCAGAAGCCATAGCTTTCCATTTCTGTCTTTGTGTTGCCAGGTCTTTCAATTGTTGCATGTTGTTTAGGTTCATTGACATGCCTTCTCTATTAATGGTTCTTCGTAGAGTTTCTCTAGGTCTCCCTCTTCTTCTTACTCCAGGTGGCACCCAATATAGTGATTGCTGGGGAATTCTTAGGCTGTTCATTCTAAGAACATGGCCGATGTAAGTCCAACGCCTTTGTCTAATGAAGGAAGATATATAGGTTTGTTTGCTTTCCTCTCTTATAGTAGTATTAGATTTAAAGTCACTCCACTTAACGTTCAGAATGGTACGTAGGCATTTGTTTTCAAAGG
Organism: Meghimatium bilineatum; assembly: GCA_034231615.1. NCBI lineage: Eukaryota > Metazoa > Mollusca > Gastropoda > Stylommatophora > Philomycidae > Meghimatium > Meghimatium bilineatum. The sequence goes on along the minus strand of CM067305.1, from coordinate 29,886,801 downwards.
AGTCGAGTCTTTTATCTGTGGCTTTTGTGGCTTTCCAACTTTCGCACCCATATGATAGAATAGGGATGATGTTGGAGTTAAATAACTTGAGTTTTGTGGTGTTTCTTAGTGTGTTTGACGTCCATATGTTGCGTAGTTTATTGAAAGCACCCGCTGCAAGGGCAATACGGTGTAAAATTTCTTTTGATGAGTCTCCATCCAATGCTAGATTGGTGCCTAAATATGTAAAATTGTTGACTTTTAATAATGGAACATTTTGAATTTCTATGTTGTCGTTGGATCTCGTAAAATCTAGTATATGAGTTTTTGATGTGTTGATTTTCAACCCTATCTGATTTGAGTAGTGTTGGAGATTGTCAAGCTTAGATTGAGCATCTGTGTGGTTTGCGCTCAAAAGGGCCAGGTCATCTGCGTAGTCAAGATCTTCGAGAACGGTATTATTAATCCATTTTATTCCTGTCAGCTCATTTTCAGTGCTCTTTCTCATGACCCAATCAATAGCGACGCAGAAAAGTAATGGGGACATGATGCATCCCTGTTTAACGCCCGTAACAACTTGGAACCATTCTGACTTCTCAGTGTTTACCAAGAGTAGCAAGGAAGAATTACATACCATATTGGACCAACACAATCCAAAAACTACTGGAAGCACTTGCTGAAGCATGTAATATGTCAGAGACACAACCATCCCAACAGAATCGTATCACACTATAAAAGACCAAACAAAGTTCACTAAAGTAAATATAGAAACAGAAAAAAAATAACAAAATTAAAACTTTGAAAGAAAGGAAGAAAGTTGTGGAGACTAACCATGGAAATAAATTATGATAGCAACTCCTTGCAACAAACAATTTCACTGGAAGATTCAGGTAAACTCTACACTAGCAAGCAAGCAGCAGACATGCTTGCAGAATCCTATAGAAAGGAAAGTACCATTACCATTAATGCATGTAGACAATGAAATTTTCATAAGAAAATAAAAAATGCTAAGAACAACACAAGCTGTCCAGATGATATATCTAAATCATTCATGTTAGAAGAACTAAAAGTATATACATAAAAGATACATGCTACATAAAAGTATGCTACATAAAAGTATCACTCTAAATTAAATAAGGAAACTAAAAGATAGAATAAAGATGCCAGAAAGCAAACGCAGTGACATATCGACTTTCACAAAACACATGCAAATATTACACAATGGCATTGGGTCAAAGGGCATGAGCCCATGGATCAACAACAAACCAATCAACCATCAACTTTCACCATTACTCCTGCATACAAAGATCAATATGGATATAAAGAGACAAATAATTAAATAATTTCTACAATTTTCATACCAACACTTTCTTACCAGTGTCAAATATGGTCTTTAACAACCTCCTTGCAGAGAAAAATCATCTGAAAGAAGCACAGTGTCGTCTGTGTGGTATAGTTCAGGGATTTCAAAACCACAGATGTTTAAAGCTTAGTAGTCAGTGTTGTGTATGTCTTCTCTCACATTCCTCATTATATTTTCTATGTAGATGTTGAACAGGGATGGGGAAAGTGTGCATCCCTGCTTTACTCCACTTTGTACCTCAAACCACTATGCTCTAACTTCACTACAGCCTTTTATCTTGGTAAAGTTCTTCTATTATATGAATCAGATGTCTTGGGGAAACTCATGTTATTCATTATCTCCCATAGCTTCTTGTGTTGGACGCAGTCAAACGCTTTTGAGTAATCTACAAAGCACATGTGCAGGCCAGTTGAGAATTCACTACACTTTACAACAGTCGAGGATGGAGGGGGAAATGCCGAACAAAGAAACTCCTGAATTAACAACATCAAGATATTGGCAGACATGATTTTTCAAGAGTTGTCTGAATGTTACTGTTTTGGAAGGATGTTGCATGACAGTCTGCCTGCAATAATATCTATTCAAAGTAAGGAAGGTCACGGATGCTGTCTCCGTTGTCATTTTGTGGCATCCTTACGGGTTGTGAGTCTTGTTATTATTATTATACCGGTACCATTATGCATATTATATAAATACATTTAATATAAAAACTGTGCGCAAAGATTTATCAGTGGCAATAAATGTAAACATACTTGCCTGATATAGTAGTAACAACTAACAAAAAGTTACGTCATCTCCACTATTGGCGCTGGTTACCAAGGAAATGATGTGACACGGGAACGATCTTCTAATTCAGAATTCATGTTTATCCATTGTTGTTGCCCATCTCAAATGATTGCCATTTTTACATCTCTTTTTGAAAATTCAGTTATAATTAAGTTCTTCAATATGAGTTCGTAAATGACAATAAGCCATATTCGGGCCGCAAATGTGAAATGTTTTTGGACACAGTTCGGGCATGGAATGACCACTGTAGACGGGGTTTTTTTTTCTACCCGTGACGTTCTAAAAACTCTCGCCGTTGCTCTGGATATGAAAATTACTTGCTCTTAGGTGATTCAAGTGAGGAAGAGTTGTGTTAATAAGCGTAGACCGCACTCTCTTGTCAGATCTCATTTAATCCCCAATTGTTTATCCATTTCACTGTTAAGAGCAGAGTGAACTATGGCTGTCATTGGCTGCATCCCCCCCTAACGCCCCCCTCCCCATAGGTGGTAGAGCTGTAGCATATCGCGGGTTGCTGCTTAGCCCAAGAATGCTTCCATAAGACAGACGTAGGCCCTCATTGCTGATTGCGAGGAAGAGACGAATGCTAATTTATATGCACACCTATATAGAGGAAGTTTTACATAGTAGGGCCTATTACATAGCCACAACTATGTAATAAAGAAAATAGCACAAAATGATGTTCTTATGATATACGGTGATTGGAATGGGACCGGACGCACGTGACCTGGTGGGCTGGGACGGTGGGTGGAATACGGAAATAGCAAATTAGTGCGGTCTGCGAGTGTTGGATTTTGCCAGTGGATGCAAGCTTGTTTCCTCATGTGGTATCTAGACGAACAACGCGGGATGCACCGGCGTCAGAGATACATAATCAAATAGATTTCGTGCGTGTAACCAGAGGATTCAGATGTTGTGGAATTCTTCTTCTTCTGTGTTCGTTCTCAAACTCCTGCAGTTTAGCAGGATGTAGTCTGGAGAACGGAATGCGTTGTGTCATGGTTTACAGCATTGCTGCGATATCTGCGTCTTTCGGTCTGACACATCCGACTTCAGCATGGCTTTGTGTCACTGACCCTGTATGGGATGGGACAGCCAACTCCATCCCATAACCTCCTTAGTCGCATTTTACGACATGCATGGAAGTTAAACAGTGTTGCTATTCTTTGCTCCCCTTTCGGGCCCCGGCAACACACAGGCGAGATCTTGTGGAATGAGAGTTTCCCTCTGTCTGACGCTGTCAGTGATCGCAGCATGGTACTTATAAATAATTGTCAACGTAGCGAGGTATCTCTTCTGAGATTTGATTTGGAGAGGCTAGACAACCCAGATATTGCTGATATGTTTGGAGTAACTGTGGGAGGACGTTTCGCGGTTCTCGGTCTTCTTAAGTAGGATGTCAATATATCAACAGACGTAAATAGTGTATTTTTAGATACAGCAATAACAGTTGAGGGTGAAAAGAAGATGGTGCGAGATGTTTGGGCTACAAACAACATGGTGTGGATTATATTGTGTCAAGAGATAACTCAAGAGGGTAAAGAAACACAACCATGTGTCGTATAGCAACTTTAATAAAGATATCAGAAAGAAGATGAAAACACAAAAGAAAACTGGATTTATGAACAATGAGGGTTCATCAATATGGATATGAGGCAAGATAACATCAGAACAGCGTTTGCCACTTTGGAAAAAAAACTAATAGTCTACAACTACACTGAACAAGAACAACTATCATTTAAAATAGCAATGAAAGCCTAACTTACCATCACGGGACGACGACCACCTACTTAGCAGACAAGATCAGGTCATCATATTTCGACTCAGAACTGGATACAACAGACTGAACAGCCATATGTATACAAAAATTGGTACAACAGCAAAGTGTACATGTGGGCAAGCCAGCCAGACTTTAGAACATATCCTTAAAGAATGTGCAAACTATGACACATTAAGTTGCAAATACTGGCCTTCTGATACACCTATGAATGTTAAACTTTATGGTACAAAACAAGAAATGGAAAACACTGTCAAATTCATACAAGAAACAACACTGCAGATATAGACATTATTAGCGAACGAAAGAAGAAGAAGAAGAAATAGCAACGGAATGTTGCTCAAAGAAAAAGAGGACATAATGAAACCGACTATTGCAGTGATTTACATAAATGGGAAATTCCCCCAGACTTTCACGTTTCAAACGGTAAAATATGAAATGGTATTTTGTTTGGCGACTACAGAGAATTTGAACGTGCAGAAATGTTGGGGGAGATGGTGTCAGGGGTCCTAGGATCATTGAGGAAAAATATATCTCCAGCGTTGGACGGTGTTCCATCGGGGCTCATGGGACATGCAGGAGAGTAGTTGGTCACTGTTGTGGCCTCCATCTGTCGTAAGGTGTAGACTGGAAAGGCATGGCCTGGAGGGTGGTCGCAGTCGTTGGTGATGAGGCTTCAGGGGAAGGGCGGCCTCAGGCTGTGTAAGAATTTCAGAACTGCTAGACTAGTCGGACATTCTAGCAGTGTGATGCTAGGGATCATTCTTGACAGAGTGCAAACTAAATCAGAGGATTTGGCAGATGAACAGTCTGGTTTCAGTGGGGGCAGAGGTGTCACATTTTAACCTCAAGATAGTGATAGAAAATCACTTGCAACATCAGCGATCTTTGTATAATGGTTTCATTGATTTCACAGATGCATTTCACATCTGTCACTGGGTCTGGGACAGATACTGAGACAGTGTAACTGTGACACAGACATAGTGGAAGTCACCGGTGCGCTTTTAGGGATGCAGGTGAGACTGTTTTCATAAATAATGAAACTGCTGAATTTTTTCAGGACGGATGTTGGAGTGCGTCGAGGTTGCATACTTTCCCAGATACTTTTTAATATGTATCTTGAATATATAGTGAGGGAGGCGTTGTATGATCTCCTGATTATTTGGTGGTTATTTGCGGTGGATCACTTTGGGACGTACTTTGCGCCGATGGTGCCGATATCTTGGCTGGTTCCAGGTCTGGACTCCAAGGGCTCATCTCTGGGTTAGAGGAAGTTGGTCGGAAGTATGGAAGTATAGAAATTAGCATTGATAGGGGCAGGGGCATTGATAGGGTGACTGGTGAGACCAGGCGGGATCCAACGGGTGTCCGGTTGGAAGGTCACATGCTTGAAAATGTTGTCATCTTCAGATGTCTCGGGTCGCAGGTGTGTGATGATGGCAGCTCGGGAGATGAGATTGGGCTAGGACTCGGAATGGTGATGCCTGCCATGGCGGTGTTGAATATTATTTGGAAAAGTGAGATCGATATTGTAGTACAGATCGGTCTATTCATATCGCTGGTGCTGAGTATATATTTGTACGGATGTGAGGGTTGGACAATCGGAGCGAACACAGAAAGAATAATTCACGCTTTTGAAAACAAGTGCTACAAACGTTTGTTAAGAATTAGCTCTGCATATAACACAAGACAAATATATTTGTCCGTAGCAAATAAACAAACTTGCAGGTTATCAATAATTACTTTTGGCAGGGGTGAAACTGTGTAAACCCGTGGTTTGGACAAATATTGAGACACAACTATCTTTCTGGAATTATTTTGCAGTAACAGTCGAGGGTGGAGGGAGTAGAGAGGAACAGGGAATGCCCTTGATTTATAACATTAAGGAATAGTCTGTGCGTAATTTTTCTGCACTCCTCCGAATGGCTAAGGAATATCTGAAGAGCTTTTTGTGCTGATGTATCCAACACCTGATGTACCCCTACGAAACTGAAAGATTATGAGTCTTATTATTATTATTACACTAAGCTAGGGATGTTTCATATTTAACCAAATTTATAATCTCGTTATAAAACAATAGAAAATATTACGTTCCTGATTACTATGCTCAACCAGAAACGTTTCATTCCATAGGCCTATGCGATTATTAGTTTAGTGGGTTTTTTTTATTATTATCGTGATACGCAGAGATACGCCATAGTAAAATTTTCCTCTGGTTGTTGTTAGTCTATTGCAAGTGATTATGACATTTGTTACACCCACTTTTGAAATTCAGATAGAGTTATGTTTTTCATTATGAGTTCGTTGATTGCTATAATCTATGACATGGCATGACTACTATAAATGGTTTTTGGTCTGTCCGTGACTTTCTAGCTACCGTCCTCTGTTGAGCTGCTGCATTTCTCCTCTTTAGGACAAGCTGCTGCGCCCTTTGTGACTGCATAAATCATGTAGCTATATTTCGTAAAAGTTCTTCCCATATATCTTGGTCTATTTCAAAGGTTTTCAGTGATTTCTTTAACGAGTCCTTGTGGCGCCTCCTTTGGCCACCTTGAGATCGTGTTCCCTTCTGTAACTCACCATAAAGAAGTATCTTTGACAAGCGATGATCTGACATACGTACCAGATTATATGTCTAACGAATCTGTATCTGCATCAGAATAATGTCAATGCTAGGAATACCAGTTCTGTCTAAGACAGCAGTATCCGGAATCTTGTCTTGCCATCTGATATTCATAACTTTTCTGAGAAATGTTGTGTGAAAGCGATTGCGTTTCCTCACATGTCGTATATACACAGTCCTTTTCCAGCAGTGAATAGCATCACTGGAAGTATCACTGCTCTGTAAACATTCAGCTTAGTCTTATGGTACTACCATTTCTATGTCACACATGTGTGTACATTGTTCCGAAGGTTCTGTTTGCTTTGACGATCCTTGTATACACTTCATCATCAACGGTGGCATTTATGACAGTGTACTAGCTAGGTATGTGAATCTATTGACAACTTTCAGTGCTATGCCATTTACCTTGATTCAGGGCTCGTGATAGATTTTGTCAGGTGCTTCTTGTAACATGACTTCTGTTTTCTCCGTATTAGTAGTAAGCGAAAGTTGGTACAGGCTTTGGAGAATCTGTCTATAATAATTTGTAGATCAACCTCAGAGTTGACATTCAGGGAACAGTCATCAGTAAATGCATCACTTTAAAAGGAATCCCAATTTAGCCAATACGTCTTGTACTGTTGATAGTGTCGAACAAAGGAATACAGTACCGGTGGTAGAAATCAGACGTAAAGATATCAGGTTGACAACTTCCCATAAAATGATTGTCATACAAAACCAGTATCTAGTATTGCTGAGCCATTTACCGAAGTCCTTTTCCAGAATAATTCTTCTCGCGGATCCGAAACGTCAACTATCTTTGATAAATCAACCTTTCCCGTTCTCTTCATTGATTGGCAAATCAAAATATACGCCAAAGTGACTAATCAGTCTCATCAGCCAATATCAAGCGACCAACGATAAATATCATCTTCTGTCGAGTTTTTCTGATTTCGTTTTGGCAACAGAAGCTAACATCTAGAATGTATTCCATAGTCTTTCTTACTGTTCCTGTACATAATTATAGTAATATTTTTAAGTTCTCATGATGTGCTCCCCCCCCCCTTTTTAAAAAAAAAACTATTGCAAGTTTTTTTTTTAAAGCTTTAGATTGAATTTTTCAATTTTTAGTTTCCAGATGAGTCTGGCGTCGAATGTAGCTCTAAAGAATGTTGAGGATCATGTTTTGGGTATCTGTTGGTTATTTATTTTTTATACGAACGTGTTTTTTGTGTGGTGAAAGAGAAAGTGTAAATTGCCATATTTTTTTAGTGATTTATTTCTAAATGTATGTTTTTCATCCAATTTTCTACTTGACAAGACATTATCATGAATAATAAATTCATTTGAAATGAAGAGCTACAGAAAGATCCTACGAATATCATGGACAGAAAAAAAGAAGAACATTGAAGTTTCGAAATTACTGAAACTATGAGGGGTGTATTCTAAATACCATCATAAGAAATAAGCTACAGTATTTTGGACACTTAAAACAACATGATGGTATCAAAAAGGCAGATTCTAGAGGGCAGAGTGCCAGGCGAGAGAAGATGAAGGCCAAGAAGACGATAGACCAGCAATATCAAAGAATGTATGAACTGTCTCTGGCCAATGTAGGCCTGCTTGCCCGGGACAGAGAGGTGTTCAGAGTATATACGATGAAGAAAACGTTCTGGAAAGAATGTAATTTGATTTAAGCATATACTTTCAGTGAATCTTTCCCGAGGTGCCATTTCGATACTGGAATCTATTTTCTATTATTTGTCTTAAAGGAAAAAAAATTATTTCGTAAAGAATCCCTTTTTCAATCGCGAAGTCCATTGTTTGCTATATTAAGATAATCAAAAACTATGGAGGTTGCAGTATAAAAAAATTATAATATTTCTTTGTAATCTTTCTATGTTATCATATTCCCACATCGTTGAGAATAGTCACTGCAAGCCATTGACAATAATCACAACTTACAAGCCCGTAGATAAAAGCGAGGGGTGGAGATTTGGAATGTTAAACACCTTTCCTTCTCTTAATAAATCGGAACACGACTTTTAGTACTAGAAACTTGACCAAGAGGAAGCCTTAGGCCCTACTAAAAACCAACACCCCACCCATAGCGATTTTTTCACAAAAGGGTAATAGATTTTCATCAGCAAGACGATATTGCACATGAAAACGCTTGGTTGGTTGGTTGCTGATCCAGCGATCCATGGGCTCATTCCCTTTGACCCAATGTCATTGTATGATATATGCATGTGTTTGTGAGCAGTTGTTTTGTTCCATATAATGTGTTCCTTTTATCTGGCCCTGGAGGGAGAAACATTTTCCTGACACCAACCAGTGCCTATGCATTAAAAAAAGGTGATGGTCAACAGTTTCATAGGGATGAGTGCACAGCCGGCACCCTGGAGTGTGTTGTGGTTGTATTCTGTTCAGGTGATTGTTAAGCTGTACATGTTGTGTGCCCAGTCGGAATATGATACCCTGGTCCTTTCTTTCCAGTAGGTTGATATTGTCTTTAGGATTTCGCCTGGTCATATATTTATAGATTTCCCTCCCAGTGTTTCCCATGGCCCATCTGTTCATCCAATTTTCTTTGTTCACAGATTTCAACATCATTTTAACTGTGCGCATGTTTGTTTCTTTATAAGGGTGTTCTTGTTGTGCTCCAATCTTTGCTAGTATGTCTGCCTTATAATTGCCAGGTGTGTTTGAGTGGCCAGCAATCCACTGCATAACAATGTTGACATCATAAGATGTAAGCAGCTGGTTGGCATGGTGATATATTTCAGCTAGCTCAGGTTTACAATGTCCATCACATTCCAGTGCTTGAAGAGCAGACATGGAGTCTGTAAAAATAACAATGTTTTGGATTATTGATGCGAAGACATCAAATATGGTCTTCAGGTGGTACAAGGATGGATACAAGTATATACCGACGGATCAGCAACCAGAGCAGTGAAGAATGGAGGTGCTGGAGTGTACATAAAATATCCAGAAAAAGAAAATGAATCCACATGTTCACCAACTGGAATATTCTGCTTCAACTACTCTGCAGAAGTACAGGCTTTAAACATGGCTGCAGAAATAATTAAAAACACAACAAGCCAATGCCATCAGGTGGTATTTCTTACTGATGCTATGTCTGTCCTACAAGCCCTTGACAGCGATAAGTTGCCAGACCTGAAGAAAGACATGCGAGAAGTGAGCATCCAAAGAAGGGTAGTACTACAGTGGATACCATCCCACTGTGGCATACCAGGAAATGAAGAGGCAGACAGACTGGCAAAGGATGGAGCAACACAGGAACAAAAAAGACCAAGAAATAATCTACCAAGAAAAGAAGACCATTGTCAAAGCCATCAGGAAAGTCGACCACCGAAAAGACACCACTATCTCGACAGAGCAGAGCAGGTTATTATCTTCCGCCTCAGGACAGGACACAACAGATTAAACAGCCACTTAAATAGGCTAAGATTGGTCCCATCACCACTGTGCCCTTGTGGGCAGGCAGCACAGACCACTGAACATATCCTGCAAGACTGCAATACACTAAACCAGTTAAAGGAAGAACACTGGCCCACAGAGATGGATATCCACAGAAAGATGTATGGGAGCACTGAGGAGCTTTCAAATACAGCAGAATTTATTAAGAAAACAGGACTTGCTGTGTAGACATGTCAAACTCCGAACGAGAAGAAGAAGAAGGTGGTACAAGGCAACTTCCAGTGCTGTTATTTCAGCTTCATAGTTAGAACATATCTCCTAACAAACAACTCATCAGATGTTTTGTCTGGATATTCTATATAGACACCATAACCTGCTTTGATGATGGCTTTGAAGGCAGACCCATCAGTATAGACATGAATCCATTGTTCTGGGAAGGTGTCTATTGTTTTCTGTGTTGCTTTCATAAGACTTACTGAGTCGGAACTTTTCGTTGCATTAACTGCGGTGATTTCCGGCAATTAAAAACCTGAGTGTGGTGGTAAACATTTTTCTACTCTATGCAGTTCTTGTCTCTTGTCTGGGAGGTGATCAATCAATAAACCCGTAACCCTTCAGGGTCATAGGGGTACTGTGATAGTATCGGTTACAAAACCCTTCACAGGCAGGGGGTTTCATAGTAAGAAGTGAGAACCCTTCACAGATAGCAAGAGATGGACTGGGGAAACGCCACACATTGCATCTCTTGGGTAAATGTTGTCACCACGGACATCTCTGACACACATTGCGAAGGTGTGTTTATCTAAGAACGTGTCAAGCGACGATAAAACACAAACGTGTGTTTTTATAGGAACGTGTCAAGCTATGATCAAGTGCAACGTTTGTTTACCTAAGAACATGTCAGATAATAGACAGACGGGAATCATACCAGATAGAAGCGTTCTGGTTGGGATGAGGCAACGTGGGTTTATTGTAACCAGAAGGATCAATTTCTGATTGGCCAGATGTTTTCATCTGGGGAAATGAAAGCTTTTGATTGGTTGGAAGTTTTTGGAAGTTTGGAGAAACTTAGGAGTGGAGGAGGAAGAAAGATTGCATTATCGACTGCCGAGCAGGGCGGTCGCATTTTCACTCCTGAGAGCAGAGTGTCCCACGGAGTCCCCGGACACAGTCGACAGAGTACTTGTCTCCCCGGAGAGACAAGTCCTAGTTATTTTGGCAACAGATAGGCAGAGAGCTGCAGTCTTGGTAGAAGGTCGGTCCGACTTGAAATAGAAAGAAAAATAGTCGAGCAAAAGTGAGATAAATAGTAGAATAATGAGGTAGTCTATAATCTCATTAAGCTTATATTATAACGTGCGCCAAATTCCTGGATGTGCTAGAGTAGTTTGTGAAATCTTGGCATTTTGTATTGGTGATGTATTATACGTCACGGAGATATTAAATACTCCGGAATTTAATATTGTTTTGTACCATTGGCTTGATGTTTATATTAAACGACATTTTATGTCTGTAACAAGAAGTGCCTCTGTACCTATTGATGCCAAGAAGAGATCTACATGGTTAGACTTGGTCACATCACTTAGAGATGCCAGAGGTTCTTGGTTTGGATCTCTCATTGTGCACTTAGTGACTCCGGATGACTCCGTCATCACAGCTTTAGATTAGCAGACAGCTTTAGATTAGCAGACAGCTTTAGCAGTCATTACTTACTGTTACACTGAGGCCTAGGACCAGGACGTTCCCGGCCAACACGAAGTGCTACCCTATATTTGATCATCACGAAGGCCAATTATACTGAAACACAGAAGTTCAAAAAGAAAATCGATGTGTGTTAAATTTATGTTTTCAAAGTTACGACACGAGCTGTCGTGAATTTCAGTTACCTGTTCGTTTAAGTAATCAGTGCGTGTGCAATTAGTAAAATTTCAAGGAACAGACGGACATGGATGTATGTCTTGCTAACTAATTATCACAGAACAGAGAGAAGTGAACAATTGTTATATAATTTACGAACAATCTATTACTATGTGGAGACTATAGCTAAATTCATAAATTCCCCGACAGGACCAGGACGACTGAGAGAAATGAACATTTGTTTTGGTGTTGAACATTAATAGTGAAGTTAACAGTAATTAGATATTGAATTTATAAATGTCATTCCACAGAGATATATTGAGTTTATAAATGTCATTCCACAGAGATATATTGAGTTTATAAATGTCATTCCACAGAGGAGATAATTAGATACTTGACATATTGGTTTCATGCATTTATATATATATGTCAATTTGATAATATAACTCAAGTAGGATTGTTTGTTCACACCTAGATTAGCGGTAGGCAGAGTAAGGCTATCCGGGGTTAATAGTAGAGTTGAGAGAACGTTACGGAGCTAGTAACGAGAAACTCATAAAAGAAGTATTGGGAGAAAATGGAACAAAAGGCCTTAGCCCCAGTAGCCAGCAAAGAAGAAGTAGAGAAGTCTGAGCTTCGCGAATTAATACACGCCTTAAGATGGCAAGGCTCGGCTACTGTTATTACGCCGTTCTCAGGGAACGAAGCGCACTTCAAGAGCTGGATAGCAGATATAGAAAAGTGCGCGTTGTTGACAAGGGCCAGCGACTATAACAAGAAATTGTTAGCTCTGCAAGCTAGCAACGGTCTAGTAGCGGAGACGGTTAGGCTTAGGATAGAAAGAGTACCAGCAGAATCCTGGACGGACTTCCAAGCTGGATTAGAACGGAGATATGGTGGAATCTCCGGAGCCGCGCATGCGCTGGTAATGCTAACAAAGGTTAGACAAAACGTGGCTGAAACAGTGGAAGCTTTCGGAGACAGACTGTTACGTCTGGCAGAAGAAGCTTTCCCCCAGGAAATGAAGGAAAGAGGTGTAGGGAGAATACTCCTGCACTATTTTGTAGAAGGGTTGCTGCCAGGAGCGATTAAACGTCACCTCATTGAAACTGATCCCAGCACGCTAGACGAGGCTCTCCGTTTAGCAAAGACGAAGGAGCGCACTATTAAGTGGACCGAATTCAGGTTGGGCACGGAGCCCCAAGAAAGGGAATCTGATATAGTAGAAAAGACGCTCCCACTAAACCAGGGGGGATTTGACAGATTCCGTGAAAGGAAACAGGAGTTTCCAGAGAGAGACCGAAGATGCTATAATTGTGGGCAGGTCGGTCACCTCATGGCAGACTGCAGAAGGGGAGGACGGTACAGGCACGAATTTCCGCTAGATCAAAAATGTCGAGAAGAGACGAGATTCACCCAGCGATTCCTGGACGTCAGGAAACGACCGTTCCACTCAGAGATAGGGGCCTACCAGAGAGTAGCCAAAGACACAGTACCCACAAGAAGAGGACAGAAGGTTGAACGGATAGGAGCGGTGGTCAGGAGGGACCAGAGGGGTCAGGTTATGACCATACAGAAGAAGTTAGTTGTAGCCAGGAACGGGCACGCGGGAGGAACCAGGACGAACGACATACCCAGTCGGTCGTTTGCGAAACAGAACAGGGGCGGCAGTATGGCTAATTTCTCCTCTTCGAGGCGGCGAGAGATAGATAGAGGAAACTGGAGAGTAAATGCCTTAAGAGTCCGCCCGAGCAATAAAGAGAACCCGGATCGCACAGAGCGACCTATAGAAATCTTGAAGGAGTTAGAAGCCTGCAAGACAGACAAACGAAAGTCTGACAGTGAGAAACAGACAGCAGAGAAGCTAACGGCCGTGCTTCAGTCTGAGTTGAGGTCTCTGAGTGAGGTAGCGAGAGAACATTCTGAAGAGGTTCAGGAGCCCAGACCAGAGTCCAGTTTGCCGGACGAGCCAGCCACGGAAGAACATAGAGGAGGTGACGTCGGGCGAAGAGAACGAGGAAGACATCGCGTCAGACTACGACACTGATGACGACGAAATCGCAACGGATAATGACACTGATACAGACGAGTGCGAGTTACACGACAGCACCGAGATGCAACTGGGGACTCACAGTGAGACAGTTGAAGCGGTGGCACCACCTCAGCCTGCGACAGACAGCACGGAGGACGCACCTTTCCGGAACACTCGGTCCGCGAGTAGACAACGAAACGACGTTGCAGACACCATAAATACCCAACCTACGATACAGGCGGTAAGAAAAAAAAACCGAGGAATGAGGCAGCGTTCAGATTAGCTCGCCAGATCGTTCTAGGTATAGATCATATGAAACAGAACTAAGATCGGAGACAGATCTCCGAACTAACCGGAAAGATGGCGAAAGTGGTGTTTTTTTAAGGTAGTTTGTATATAACGTCCCATTGAATGTACATAGTTGATACAAAGTTGTAGCTTGATAAAAAGACAGAATGGTTGGAGGGGTCACTGTTTTTTCAATTATTATATCCGGAAAAATTTATGCTTGGCCTAACGCCTCAGCAGAATTAAGTATAGACTTAGATTCGCCTCGACACAAAGCCACATAAAGTTTTTTTGTGACAAGGGGGCGAGTGCGATAGTATCGGTTGCAAAACCCTTCACAGGCAGGGGGTTTCATAGTAAGAAGTGAGAACCCTTCACAGATAGCAAGAGATGGACTGGGGAAACGCCACACATTGCATCTCTTGGGTAAATGTTGTCACCACGGACATCTCTGACACACATTGCGAAGGTGTGTTTATCTAAGAACGTGTCAAGCGACGATAAAACACAAACGTGTGTTTTTATAGGAACGTGTCAAGCTATGATCAAGTGCAACGTTTGTTTACCTAAGAACATGTCAGATAATAGACAGACGGGAATCATACCAGATAGAAGCGTTCTGGTTGGGATGAGGCAACGTGGGTTTATTGTAACCAGAAGGATCAATTTCTGATTGGCCAGATGTTTTCATCTGGGGAAATGAAAGCTTTTGATTGGTTGGAAGTTTTTGGAAGTTTGGAGAAACTTAGGAGTGGAGGAGGAAGAAAGATTGCATTATCGACTGCCGAGCAGGGCGGTCGCATTTTCACTCCTGAGAGCAGAGTGTCCCACGGAGTCCCCGGACACAGTCGACAGAGTACTTGTCTCCCCGGAGAGACAAGTCCTAGTTATTTTGGCAACAGATAGGCAGAGAGCTGCAGTCTTGGTAGAAGGTCGGTCCGACTTGAAATAGAAAGAAAAATAGTCGAGCAAAAGTGAGATAAATAGTAGAATAATGAGGTAGTCTATAATCTCATTAAGCTTATATTATAACGTGCGCCAAATTCCTGGATGTGCTAGAGTAGTTTGTGAAATCTTGGCATTTTGTATTGGTGATGTATTATACGTCACGGAGATATTAAATACTCCGGAATTTAATATTGTTTTGTACCATTGGCTTGATGTTTATATTAAACGACATTTTATGTCTGTAACAAGAAGTGCCTCTGTACCTATTGATGCCAAGAAGAGATCTACATGGTTAGACTTGGTCACATCACTTAGAGATGCCAGAGGTTCTTGGTTTGGATCTCTCATTGTGCACTTAGTGACTCCGGATGACTCCGTCATCACAGCTTTAGATTAGCAGACAGCTTTAGATTAGCAGACAGCTTTAGCAGTCATTACTTATAAGGCAACAAAATAAAACATTTTTTAATCATCTGAAACCAAAATACACTTTTCTAAAGGTATTTTTTGGCGCTGATTTCAGATCTGGTATCAGTTTTTTTCTATCACGTCAAGTTTTAAAGTTATGAGTGATGTTAGTTTTCACTGAACTTGGCTGTATTTTTTCGAGAATCGCAAACATCAATTAAACAAATGATTCACATCTTCTAGACTAAATCAAATATACTCACATCACAGCATAGATATGTAGAATGTTTCTTCAAAAATGCTTGGAATTTGATTTTCTGTTATATTCTTCGCCTGGATTATCACGGAATAGCATCCAGCAGAAGTCGGCCATCATACTCTCATTCCACAAACCTTGATAACGGCGCTCCATTAACTGAATGTCCTGGTGAAAACGATCTCCTTGCTCTTCACTCACCATACCAAGATTTTCTGGGAAGAAATCTACATGGGAGTGCAAGAAGTGCACTTTTAATGACATGCGACAGCCAAGGTTCTGGTAAGAATCTATTAGACGCTGAACTCCTTCCCTGTACGTAGGGGACTTATGATTACCAAGAAAGTTTTCACAGACCCACTTGAATGCCTCCCAGGCTTCTAGCTCATCTCCTGACAGAGACTGTTTGAAACCTTCATCTTGTAAAACAGATCTGATTTGTGGACCTATAAATATCCCTTCCTTCATTTTTGCAGCAGTGATGTTTGGGAATTTATTAACACGGTACTGAAAACCTTCTGAGTTTGTCTTACCCATGGTCTTCACAAGGGTTTTCATCAGTCCTAGCTTAATATGGAGAGGTGGCAGATATATTTTCTGTGGATCAACAAGGGGCATATTTTGGACACTGCTTGCTCCTGACGTATAGATATGCCTGGGCTCCCAGACACGTTTGACATAATGTTCCGCTGTTGCTCGACTATCCCATAGGCATAGGAAACAGCAGTATTTAGTGAATCCTCCTTGCATGCCCATCAACATGCCAATGACCTTTAGATCACCACAGATGTTCCACTGGTGTGTTTTATAATGGATAACTTCAAGCAAACTGTTCATGTTGTAATCCCTCCATAACATTGGAATTGCAAATGGCATAGCTGCCTTGCGGCCATTTAGCCAGTCACGTAGTCCGCTTGAACAACTGGTACATATGATATGTGGAGCCCAAGATTTATCCTGATCACCCAGTGGACAGCCAAAATACAATATGTATATCTTCTTTAGATCATCTGAAATTGTGCGCCGCTGTGATTTCGTCACAAATGAACCACACACAAAACAGAAACAGTTTGGATGATTGATGCATCTTCTAGGCATGATAATAAGTTAATAAGTACACAAAATAAGTTATCAAGTACACAAATGCAAGGTTTTTGCAACCTTTAAAATAAAAGAAAGTACAAAACAACGAAATCTCATAATATACTTGTCGTAATTACTTTAAGCAAACACCACACGTGTATAAATGGATTTACTATCCTATCGAATACACAAAAATGGTAGCATCGATACTAAATCACGTGACCCGAAACTGAACAAAATTGTAACAGCCAGTAATAAAGTATCGATACCAATCTAAATAAAACATTGTACTCGATTTGTGGTCATAACCACTGTTGAAAGATATTATAATTAGCTATTACAAAAAAATGTTACGTGGTAGAAAAAAACTAAAGACAGATTTGAAATCAGCTAACCAAATACTACAAAACCCATATAAAATTATCTGTGATGATTTTTGTGTGTTGCCTTGTGGTTACAGTACCACATTGGATGCCTCAGCACACAGAGTCCTCCAGCGAATTCTATCCTCAGCGATGCGGATGAGTGTGGAAATATCTTGCCCTGTCCATTCCTTGATGTTGTCTGTCCATGCCTTTATTTTCCCTCATCTGCTTCTTCCACCCTCGACAGTTCCATGCAGTATTGTTTTTGACAAGGAATCGTGCCTGCATACATGTCCTAACCATGCTAGTTTTCGCTTTTTCACTATTGAAAGCAATGGCTCCTGAACACCTGCACACATCTCTACTTTATTTCTTACGTACACATTGGTCTTATGTTCTCTATAGAAAATTCGTAGAATTCGTCTGTAGCATTTGTACTCAAAAACCTGTAATCTTCTCTCCATGTCCGCAGCGAGTGTCCAACTCTCGCAACCATACAACACAACAGAAAGCACCAGCGACTTATACAATTTGATTTTCACTCCAACACTATGTTGTTTTTCCAAATCACAGTTAGCCTTGAAAGGGACGCTAAAGCCATCTCCAGCCTTACTTTTAGTTCTGCTTTGCATTTACCATCTCTGCATATACTGGATCCGAGGTATTTGAAGGTATTCACCTCTTCAAGCTTATGTCCATTCATCACAATATTAATCTGGTTTTCTGTGTCTCTGCTGTTTACCAAGATTTTGCTCTTATCTGTATTATTTCCATTCCGTACTTACTGGTAACTTTTTCCAACTTTGCTGTTAATTCTTGCAATGATTGTTCTAACATAGCTATAAGATCAATATCATCAGCGAAACGCAAGTTGCAAATAAAAGTTGGAAGGTGGTAATTGTCTTTTATTTCATTGACATGGTTCAGGATTGACTTTTGTTTTATTCTGTGGTTTGGTTCCCAGTTTTCTACAAGTTGTTTATTTGGGTGGCCTTTGTTCATTCTTTTGCTTCTCTCATAAGCCTCCATTGCAGCCATCTCTCCGCATCTCAAGGGTTTCTACATTTGTATGTATTTCACATGCAGTCGTTGGTGTAGATTTCATTGCTCTACTAATAAGACGTAAGGCATTGTTCTGCACTCTGTCTAGAGATTCATTTGTCTTGGAACATGTTGGTAGGAGTGCACTGTTGTATTCTAAAGCAGAACGTATGTAACCAAGGTATAGTCCTCTAAGGGTATCCTTGTCTGATCCCCAAGATGTGTCAGTGAGTCTTTTCAGTAGTTGTAATCGTTTAAGTGCTTTATTTTTGATATTTTCTACATGTTTCTTGAGGGTGAGCTGCCGATCAAGCGTGATTCCAAGATATGTGGGGTGTTCTTCTCTTGGCGATTTCTGTGTGTCCAACCACAGACTGTTATTTTCTTTGGCTATCTTATGACTCTTTGTAAAGATGGTATAGCCAGTTTTCTCACAGTTTATTTTTAGCTTCCATGTTTGACAGTATGAATGTAGTCTTCTTAAATCTCCATTTAGTCTTGTGGCAGCACTTTCAACATTCTCATGGCTCTGCCACATTGTTAAGTCATCAGCATAAAGGGCTTTTTCAGCTTTGATATGTTTGGCAAGGTCATTAATGTAAATGAGATAGAGGGTGCAGCTTAAAACAGAACCCTGTGGTAAGCCTTCCTCTAGAACTTCTTTAGATGAGATTGCATCATTTATCTTTGTCTGAATTGTTCTGTCAATGAGGAAGTATTTTATCAAGTATCCTTTGTGTTGGTTCACTAATCTCATCGCTTAACACTTATCTAGCCACACATCTCAGATTATGTTCTTGCATTCTACTTAATGCTGGAGATTCAGAATCATTGTTTTCCATGGTAATTCGTCTTAACTCTCTAACCGTATTCAGAATATCAGCTGGTCCATTATACATGGTCATTGTACCAGCCTGTCTATCAGCATGTTCGCTTCCTCGGACACTAGCATTTTCTAGCACGAACATGAAGCTGATTCTTATGTAATTCTCAATCTTTTTTTTTTAGCATGGCTAGTGATCGATGAGAAAGCATGCATGAGTGTATGCCTGATATTTCAAATAAGTCATTGTATTGTTACTGTCATGACCACCATGTTCATAGTTCCTGTGGCCATGACAAAAGCACACTGTTTTCTCTCAGTTTTCTTTCCAACCTTTGTCGTAAACGCACACGAGCTGTGCACATTCTAAACAACAGATCCACAGTGAGTGGCAGAGCTGGATTAACTTTGTTGAAATGATCCTTGGCAATCGACATGTTGGGACCTACGTACAGAAACCAATTTGGTAAATACAAATACCAAAGTGACCATGCCAATGTTTGGTGCCATATAGGCTACTCCGACTGCTGAGTAAGATAAGATTTATCAACCAAATGCATACAAAAGTTTACAGTAGGTACCATGTATCCATGGAACACATAATATGCAGTAACAAATGTCACACAACTGAGGACAAAACTTTGAAGGGAATTGCTGTTCATCGTGGAATCATTATATTAGACTCGGCAGAGGGAAAAAAAACGTCTAACGTGTTGCCTGTTTTGAAATTATAGGCCACGTTGGCACCAGTTCCATTGGTTATAGTGTAACACGTGCGCTGCTAGTTGCAACTTCATTGGATAATACCATTATATTAACGAAATAAAGAAAACGGCTGATTGCAGCATTTTGTGAACTTGAAAACGTAGCAATATATTGTAGGATTTATGACCATTGCACGACATCGATTAATCAATAGAACGTGAATCAAAACAGGTTAGCAGTTGTTTGAATATCGCTAATTTTAATTAGCATTCATTTGAAAATATAACGTATTTAATTATTCATTGCTAATAGGCCGAATCTATAGTTACTTTGAATTGATCTTCTTGGTTATAATTATCATATGATTGATTAGTGATTAGATTATGCCTAATTAATTATAATATGGATTTAAATTAGGTCATTTATTTTACCGTAATCATGACATAACAATGGCAAAATAAGTAATTTATTGAATCGTGCGAGCTAACACACGGGGCTGTAAAGTTATTCACATTATGTTATAAGTTATAGTATTGGGGCGATGTTGCAGTGGTTGGGGGGAAGGGTCAGTTGTGTTGGGGTTTAGTGTGTTATTTGGAGAGGAATGCAGCTAACAATAGTGGGTATAGTGAATAGTCACAGTGAATAGGACAGCAGTCAGTATGAGAATGGAGATTGAAGCGTAGTTGACAACCAGTGTTGCCAAATCGTTTCATAAAACCAAAAAAACAAAAAATAAAGCCATAATGTTGGCATAAAAAGCACTAGGCCAAATGTTTTTTTTAATTAGAAAGTTACAAGATATCACATTAATATCAGTCAATATTAGAATTACTGTTTTTCTAGATAGGCCCTATTTGAAAGCAGTCAGACAATACTTCCTCATTTTCTGTAGGTCTCATCAGTGTTTCCCAATCTATTTTTTTTACCCTACCCCCTCCTGTCTTTCTAAAATTCGGATGCCTCCCCCCCCCTAATGTAACATTAACATATTTGTTTATATTAAAAAATTGAATTATTCCCTAAATGAAGCATAATTACAACTTATTCCAATTACCCCTGAACAATCAAAGTGCTCCCCACCACATGTGTGGCGTGGTCCCAACGTTGGGAATAACTGGCCTAGATGTTTTTTGCTGTAGGCATATTATTTAGCAGGCTTATTGCTAGCTCTTTTTAACAAAAGCACTATCATCATGACAAAAATTCTCAAAAAAATTACACTTCAAAAAAAGGTAATTTCTCCAGAATGTTGTCTTTATCATGGATATTATGAACGCCTCTCTGTTCCGGGCAAGCAGGCTTACATTGGTCAGAGACATGTGCATACATTCTTCGATGTTGCTGGTCCATCATCTTCTTGGTCTACATCTCTTGCCTGGCACTCTGCCCTCTAGAATCAGCCTTTTGATACCATCATGTTGCTTTAAGTGTCCAAAATACTGTAGCTTCCTTCTTGTGATGGTATTTAGAAGCCACCCCTCATTTAGTTTCAGTAATTTCAAAACTTCAATGTTCTTCTTTTTTTCTGTCCATGATATTCATAGGATATTTCTGTTGCATTTCATTTCAAATGAATTTATTCTTTTGGATATTGTCTTGTTTAAAGTCCAAGTGTTGCATCCATATGTTGCCACTGGAAAAACACATGATCTTAAAAGGGTTACTTTAGTGTTGTTATTACTACTTTGCCATAGCTTTCTCATTTGTGTTAATTTTAGTGTTGCAATTGCAAGTCTTCTTCTAATCTCAACTAAACAATCTTTGGAACTGTTTATATTTGCTTTCAGGTATTCAAATTTGTTTACACATTCTAGTTCTATATTGTCTATGTTGATTATTGGTTTGATCTTTGTTTATCTGTTGTCATAATTTTTGTTTTCTGTGTGCTTAGATATAGATTTTGGATTTTGCTGTATTACTTTATTGTTGTGATTAGCTGTTTCAGTCCCTCAGTATGTGTAGTGAGGAGGACTGTGTCATCTGCATATCTTATTTCTGGAATCTTGTACCTACCGATATTTATTGGATGAAACTAATTTTCCTCTAATTCTTCTCTTATATTTCTCATTATATTCTCTGCATAGATGTTAAAAAGATAAGGATATACAGTGCTCGGCTGTCTCACTCCACTTTGAACAGCGAACCATTCACCATGTTTCTCGGTCCACTCTTACTGCTGCTTGTTGTTCATGATATAGTGTTTCAATAAGATGTTTGGGGAAGACCATGTCTCCCATGACTGACCATAGCTGGTGATGTTTAACATAAACGCCTTGGTGTAGTCTATGAAACACATATATAGATCTAAGCTGTAAACTCAAGATTTCTCAATTAATGCTCAGATTATGAAAGACAATTCTAGGCATGCATAGGACTCATAGCCAGGCACACCATAGACATCTTCATTATCAACCCAGTTGAGTTGAATGGTCGTTGTCAATTACGACAAACAAATAACATGCCTTGGCTATCCTGACCCTTTTGTACATAATATGTAACCTTATCCTCCTTTCCTGGGGCAGTTTTCCAAAAAAAGAATCACACATCAACAAAAAACAAGGCCAGCAGCATTTCTTTTAGGTAAACTACTACCCAGACCCACCTGGTCTCTGTATTCTTGATTTATATAGCTAAGTGTTGTGAGCTTGCAGTGGGTTGTTCTGTTAAGGGAGATGGTACATATGGGAAAACTTGAGTACAATGAAGTCGCTTAACTGCATATTTAAAACACCATTGAGTAATACAGTAGTTTTGCATCCAATTATACTGTGGACAGGCCTGAGTATCATCATCATCACGTGACATATTCTTTCAAGAACATAGTCTTCTTTATGGTTCTATTGAATTCTCTTCGGTCTTGGGGCAAGTTGTCCCTCCTCCTTTAGTGACATGTGCAGGCATTCCTGTATGTCTTCTGTCTACCAGCGTTTTGGTCGGCCTTTACCTCTGTTACCTTCTATCATCCCCTCCAATATCCGTCTCTCCATACTGTCATATCATTCTTAAAGTAACCAAAGAAACCTAGCTTTTTCTTTAATATGGTATTCAGAAGCCAGCCCTCTTGGACGCTGATTGTACATAGCACCATCTAGTTTGTTTTCTTAGCTGTCCATGGTATTCTCAGAAATCTTCTGTAGCACTTTAATTCAGATGATATTATTCTTTTGGACAAAGTTTTATTTAGTGTCCATGTTTTGCATCCATCTGTTGCCACCGGAAACACACATGAATAAGCACAATTTGGTTGTTATGTTAGTACACTGCCACAATTTCTTTAGCTGTTTTAATTTTGTCAGTGCCATTGCTGTTCTTCTTTTAATCTCAACTATGCAGTCACCTGCATTGTTTATATAAGTTCCGAAATACAGTCATCCCTCGATACTTCGCGGTTAATTTATCACGGCCCCAGTACATTGGGGATTGTTCAAAAATATTAATAATTGAGGAATTATGGTGCGAAAGTTGCCCGCACGCCAGCAGAAGGCAGGGTGGACCCATACAATTCAAAATCCACGTCTCTGATTGACTGGCTAGCATCCCGCCATTTGATATCCCTCCCGACTCGGGAATCTCGCAAGCTGATTGGCCGAGATGTTTCCCCCACCTTCGCTCTTATACCTAGCAAAGACGACCACGCTAATTCAAATCAATGTTTGAGTGGTGCTTAGTCTCAAGATATTCTATTTTTTGCTGTTCTCTTGTGTCTTTTTGTGCAAAATAGTGCTTGTTATGCCCTTGAAAATGGCTCCTAAATGTCCTCCACTCTCTAAATCCTCTAGTGAACCCAAGAAGAAGAGAAAAATGATGACATTGAACGAGAAAGTTAATTTATTGGACATACTTAAGGCAGGCCATAGCTATGCGTCTGTTGCACGCCATTACTGATTGAGCGAATCGACGGTTCGCTACATTAAAAAAAGATAAAGTGAATATTCGTAAAACTGCCTCGATATCATTCTCCAAGAACACTAAACGAATTGTGACTTCTCGCAATAAGGTGTTTCACACAGGTGTTTCATCAATATTTATACAGATTAAGCGAAGAGAAGGTATTGTCAGAGGTGAGTTATGTATCTTGTTATAAAAGAAAAGTTGTTATAAGAATAAAAGAGTTCTAAAAACATATTTACAGTATGTACACTTTAGTTACATCTACGTATGTTACACACACGTATCATATTTATATTATTTATACATTATTTTATGTATGTTATTTATACTATTAACATTTTATTTACATGTTTGAAACTATTCTTTAATGTTCTAATGATAACATGCACTTATATGGTTTCATATACACTTATTGATATTATACATACACAAAAAATGTACGTGTGTTAAAAATGAGAGGATGACTTTGCAGTTTTTCACTTATCGCGGCTGGTTCTAGTCCCTATTAACCGCGATAACTGAGGGATGACTGTAATCAAAATGTGTCACATCTTCTAAGTTGCAGTTCTCTATATGTATGTCAGAGTATGAGCATGCTTATATTGACACTTGTGATAATAGTACTGGACTTGTGAAATTAGGAAATGTAAAATAGTGATGAATAATATCAACCACATACTCATCTCCATATTCATATACTGTGAGAATATGATCTAAAATGTCACCCTATGGATCAACTGACTTTATTATAAAGAATAAATATAGATGGCAGTGGAAGTTCATCAGTACACTATGATAATTATAAGTATACTTATGCTTAATCAGGTGAAACAGCTCAGACAGAACAATGGAAGTGCACATCTTGCTTCTGGAAATTTTAATATTAACAGTTGGATTTAGTAGTACTATTCCAACAAATGAACAGAAGGAAAGGGTTTATGATCAGGTAATATACAGTTTTAATTCATTATTCATTTGTCTGTTCTTATATTGAAAGCAACTTTAGTCTGTAATATAATAATTTAGCTGAAATAACATCATGGACATACCATAGGTTGTCATTGTGCCACCCTAGGTCACACAATTGACACTATAAGACTTTGCGGTTACCCACAAAAATTTTAATGTTGTAAAAATGACATGCTTTTTCAATAGTGCAGACTGCAGCCTTAATCACACATTAATTAATCATTCGCTAGATAAAAGTGATATGAACAACATTTTATTAAAAGATGATTAAATATTAGACATAATGGAAATGTTTAAATTGGACTTTAGCACTTTTGATGATGCAGGAAGAACTTATATATAGAGTACAACAGATGAAACATGAACACATTCAGAAAAAACAAATATGATTGTGCTCTTTGTTTTTTTGGCACCAAAGAAATTTTCTAACCAGGACTGGAGAGAAAATACAACAGTTCATTACACTTATTGACATAAGAGGAAACTACACTATTTCAAACAAAAACCCATCTCAATATTCAAAGGATCATCTCCAAAAAGAAAAATCAGTAATACAAAAAGAATCCAAATGTGTAATTGTATACTGAATTAAACATTTGCTTGATTTTTTATTAGAAACTAGCATCACAGCACGAGGGGTACTCCCATAAGTGCTCCACTCTCTATTCCAGCAGTCATCCCAGTGTATGTAGACTCAGAGTCCCAGACAGGTGTTGATTACACGATCTTAGGGCCTTTCTTAAAAAATTACTTTTCCTTCCCTCACCTCTAGACACTCCCTTTTCTGACATTTTTTGTATGTGTATGTTCTCAGCCTCATTTACATCTTCATTTTGCAATGAATTTATTACTGCCTTAATTAAGTCTGCTTGATCTCTTCTCAGCATTGTGCTGTCTATCGCTGCATTGCCTGCCAATAGGTCAACTCTCTTGTTTCCTCTCAACCCGGCATGACCAATGCATTAACCATGTAATGCTCTGAACAATTGAGTTATTCAATAAATCACACCATTCCTTTCTCAGCATGCACTTTTCTATCTTGCGCAGCATGCTTTGAGAGTCTGCAAGTAATACCGCTTTTTATAGCATTTATTGATCTTGCACAAGTATTTGATACAGTTAGCAGACAAGTATCTCATAAAGAATTGGAGTCTTTTGATTATTTATCAGGATTGTTCATCAATGTTCCTGCTAAGTTGTGTGGCATCATGGCTCATCAAAAAGTGAAACACACCAAATTTAGTTATTTTTGGTCACTAGCTAATAATATTGAGAAATAGTATAGCTCAGAATATGTTTTACCTAATAATAATGCATTAGTGATGATGATGATGTTCCTCCTTCGCAAGCGAAGATGAGCATGGCATGAAAAAACCCATTAAATGCGATGAAAAAAAAAATATATATATAACAATTAATATTGGTAATTAACTAATTTAGTTTGTGAGTTCGTAGATGCCCGATGAGTCCGATTCGTGCATGGAAAGTTCTATTGCAGTGCACAGGAGTGCTGAAGGTTCGGAGAATTTACGGATTTGTCCTTTTGCTTCTTGTGCTTGTGGATTGCCTGCAGTGTTCTTTCTTTTTCAAATTTTGTGATGCCAGCAGTGATCTGAGTGCGTCAAGCTGAGCAATCACGTGCTGTAGTCTCCCAGGAGCTAGAATCAATGCTGCAGTTCTTGAGAGAGCTTTTTAGGTGATCCTTTTTCTGCCCTCCACTTGAACGTTTACCTTCGCACAATTCCCTATAGAATAATCTCTTTGGAAGGTGCTTGTCTGGCATACGAACGATGTGGCCAGTCCAGCGGAGTTGGGACCTAGTCAGCATTGCATGGATGCTTTGCATACGGGACTTCTGAAGAATTTCCGTATCTGGTACACGATCCTGCCAACGTACTCCCATGAGGTTTCATAGGCACCGAAGACGAAAAGCTGTCAAGCATGTCTCGCATAGACAGTCCAGGATGACGCAGCATAAAGCAGTGTTGGTAGAATCACTGCACGGTACACGTCCAACTTAGTTGTCAGACTGAGACCACGCCTGAATCAGACGTTGGCACGAAGGCTCCTGAATGCTGCACTGGCATATTTGAAAACATTTGAAAAAGAAAGAACACTGCGGGCAATCCACAAGCACAAGAAGCAGAAGGACAAATCCATAAATTCTCCTACCCCGAACCTTTAGCACTCCTGCATGCACTGCAATAGAACTTTCCGTGCACGAATCAGACTCATCGGGCATCTACGAACTCACAAACTAAATTAGTTAATTAACTATTTTAATTATATATATATATATATATATATATATATATATATATATATATATATATATATATATATATATATATAAATTTTTTTTTCATCGCATTAGTATAGCTTAAATTAGGCTGTGAACTTAAGACCCACTGCATGTCTTTGACCCGTAGACACTTGGAGACTGTACACACTACCTCCTGTTCTGTGCATACAGAAAAAAAGTTAGGGAAACGTTGATCAAGCTGATTGCTTCCTTCCATAAAAGAATGAGTGCCAACAAGATAATTGGCTATTCAATATATCTCACTTCTGGGTCAAGATCAGAACCTCAGGGAACTAACAACTTTTTTTTTCAGTGTTATCAAAGCATACAAAATGTTCCGGTAACCACACCTGTCAACTTATCAAAGGGCAATTTTGTTGTTGAAGGTGTTAATATACAAATATATATATATATATTTGTATATTGTTTCATGAACAATGAAGAAGAAGAATATAACAATATATATATATATATATATTTTTGTATATTGTTATATTCTTCTTCTTTGTTAATTTTCATGCTTTCACTAGATCTCTCTACTACTAGATTTCCAACATCTTGTTGTCCAGAGAATGGAAATACGTGTCTCTATTTTATTTGCACCAATGGCCGACACATCTGTCTTCGGCGGGTATTGTTATATAAAACTACATATTTAATAATAATTACTGCAATTGCATCCCCTAACTTCCAATTTTTGGGGGAGTAAGTTGCGGCGAGCTTCAAAAAGAATTAATGCTTGAAATACACATGGTTGTCAATTGCATGAATAAAAACGGATGTGTAGTGAAACTGTGTAAGCTAGGTCCCATGACAGCAACTTGCTGTCGGGGATGAAGATTTTTTGGTATGCTAATAAGTTATTTGAAGACTTGTCCATTTATTTCAGTCTCTGAGTGATGAAGCACATGATGATGATGGGGAGCATAACAAAGCTTTTGATCATGATGCCTTCCTTGGTCGTGAAGAGGCCAAGCGTTTTGACAAGTTGACATCTGATGAGAGCAAATCTAGGTTGGCGTAAGTATCACAGTCTTATAGTATCTAGAATGTTATTGGGTACTAGTTAACAGAAAGTACAGACTTTGAGATAGATACCCAATCTCTTTCATGATCTAATAAAGGTTATACATACTGATATTCACAAATGATTCTACTTATTTATCATAATTTCACCTCAAGTATAGCTTCTTAGCAAGACCTGTAGTGAGTTGCCATATAATATCAGTTTGCTGATATGTCAAACAAAGCACACAAAAATCAAATGTCTTAATACATAATCCATTTTAATAGTTGGAGTAATAAGAAATATCAACATTTAGCTGTGTAATTTTCATAATATAGATCTGACTTTTATTGTTTACTTGTTTATTAAATAATTTAGTTTCTTTTTGAATACAGAGTATCTATGTATCTCACCACTTTTCAATAGTTTATGCATTTTGTTAGAGATATACAAAATAATTGTAGCCAGAAGTCTTTTAATTGTTAAATACATATTATCAGATACATTTATAAATAATATGTACTTACTGCGCAAAACTGAAATCCAGCAGGTAGATCCAGGAATAGGGTAATAAAGTTTTGCTAATAACTAGAGACACACATAATAACACACACAAATCAACATTTTGACCAAAAGGCCTTTATCAAGACAATAATTTAAACAAAATTAAAACATATATACAGAAAATGAACAGTAATGACATCGATGGTCACATTGGTATGTGTAGTATAGATTACACTCAAAGTCACCAGTATTGTCTATATATGTTATCCATATTTACAAGAAGACCTATCAGCCCTTGTATAACTAATACAAATATTATGTTATATGTTTGTTGTTACTGAGGATATTTCAATACCTGTATGGGATGTTTGTTGTTGTTGTTATAGTCCTTGTCTCGATTGGTCCGTTCTGGTGACTGAGTGCATGGTTTGAATGTCTTTACAAAATCGCATCTTTTTTTGGAGATGCGGTATGTGTGTACAATAGTTGCTAAGCGATTTGGTGCCGTTGAACGGACTGGTTCAATTCCCATTAGTCTCAAGAATTTTTAAATTGTCCTCTGGCTTTCTACTTAAATTGACTTGTTCACATTGCCACTAAATTTGCAGAAAAAAATGGAAGTCAATTGAGTAATTTGCCAGATTTTAAATAATCTGGTAGCCAGAATTTTTTTAATGTGACTTCTTTTATTGATTACAGTGGACCTAGCAATAGAGCCTATATGGGACTTGTACACTCGAGCGCATCTATCTTAGACAGTGTAAACTGTTGTCAAATTCACTCCACAGGACCGTGCTAAAGGCTAAACCTCAGATTGAACTGTTCAGCTGTTTTAAGAATTTCATAAGGAAATTTTTTATCACCAACCCTACAGACCTAATCTGAATCTTGAATCACTTTGGTTCAAGTCATTTGTAGCGGAAGGCAATGGTGACCATGATGAGAAATAATGTTAGTTTGTGGAGCACTTTTGGCTGTAATAAATGTTTTTAGATGATGTGTTATATATATATATATTTTTTCAACTGGAACATACCTCATATCTTTGTATTACAAATGAATACAAATTGAAGCATACCCATATGAAACATGCAATTTTTTTGTATACTTGTGTACATGTTCACAGTGAATAGTTTCAATAATTTAATCTGTACACTGTCCAAAATAGAATAATTGTGCAGAAAATTGATGTTGATGGAGATGGTTATGTGACACATCCAGAAATGAAGGATTGGATACATTATGTCCAACGCAGATACGTTCTTGCAGACACTGACCGCATATGGCAAGATCATGATCCAGACAGTGATGATCAGCTGACTTGGGAGAGTTATCAGACACGTACTTATGGATACAAGGATGGTAAGTGTAATTTTTGTGACCAATCAGCATAGATGCCTAAGTTTAAAGATATTTTTTTTCCCAATGACATGGGACTATTTACTGAAACTTCACGTCAGTTCTCAAATTTGGTATTATTGAATACTATTTCTTGGTAAGATCATATTGAAGTTTGTAAGTACTTGTTTCGAAACCAAAGTGTCAGTAATTCAAAGAAAAGTATTAGACCTAAATGTAACTTTTGAATATGAGATAAAGGGCTTTGTTTAACCTTACGAGTTCTATATGCACCTATAGCCCCAGATGCCATTACGTAACTAGTCGCGGTAGGCGTCTCCAGTCATCCCTGTTGCTATGTCCCAATTCATCATTACAGAATCACACGAAGTTACACTCATATGACGTAGAATTCCCGCCACACGAAGCTAAGAATATGTCACAGCTTAAAGGTCTAATTCCTTTACACATTGCAATTGTAAGAAGGTAGAAAGTCGGCTGATTTTGTCAACTATTTCTGGAACGGCTTTGTCCATTTTCAATGCCACATTTCACTATCAATTGTAGTAATGTGTGGCTTGGTAAGTGATTATCATGGAAAGTGATATCTACATGTTTTATTTGTTGTTTTTTTCTGTTATAGTTGTTATATTATAAGAATGTTTGTTTATTCATTGAAAAACACAAAAAGAATATGTATCAGGGGTGCCATATGTCGGCATGGAATATTATTATGTTGTATGTAGCTCTAGACCTAGTGTTGGATGTACTGACATTGTATGTGGCCTCTTCACGTTTTATTAGTTAGTTCAGTCCATATTATATTAGTTTGGATATGAAACAACATAGGTAATTCAGAATTCAACATTCAGAATAGGTAATTAGTATTTAGTAGGATTGTATCAATGTTGCCACACATTGCCCAAGACAGTATTAGTGTCGTCAAGAATTTATATTTGCGATTTTTGAAATGGTGTTTTGAGATTTTTTCCCCAATTTTCAACTTCACAACTTGCTCACAACTGTCATATCACAAATACAACAGCAAAAAAAAAATTATTATATTCATTATTTCATTTATTATTCGTTTATTTACTTATGCAAACATTATTTTGATATATTTACAAACACAAAAGTTAATGTGTTTACCAAACACTCGCCATAAATAATGCAAATTTTCCAAAAAGAATCCAGACACAGGGGAAAGAAACTGTGTATTTTTAATCCAGAGCCCTGAAGGTTAATTTTGGAGTTAAGAAACAGCACCAAAACTAGACAGGGGCGACAAGGGCAGCTGTTCCTGCTGATGTGTCAATCCTATATTCCAAGGGGTGCTATAACTGAAAAGAGTTTAGTTTTATTGTAAAAAAAGGTGGAAACAGAGCTTGCTTTGGCAACCAAATTTCTGTTTCAGAGCTATTAAGCATGTTTTCATACACTGAATACATTTTTTTATGACACTGACCACAGCAAAGCTCTCATTAGGTTGTATGAAGTCAGAAAGGGAGTTGAGATCAACCAGGATAAGTAATGGCTATCTCAGCAGCATATTGTCTTACATAAATGAGCTGAACCTGAAACAATAAGATTGAATGCTTGAAACAAGATCAAACCATTCACAAAAAAACTTCAAACAAATTTAATATGACTGAAAAAGAATACAGTATATTGAAATGTTTCATTCATGTTCAGATATTATTATGGAAACATATAACTGCTGACATTCATTTTATGAAATTATTATAGCCAACCTGAAGATGCTGCTACCATCTCTGTTCAGATTTTATTATAGAAACAGATATATCTACAGACATTCATATTGATAGATATCGCTACAGATATTGCTATTGTTGGTTGACAAATATTATTTAAACATGTGATTCCCAGGAGGCAAAATATGTGGATTGTGAACTCCCTTCCACAAAAAAGATGCAACTCTTTCTCATAAAGAAACTCTTCAACTTATTAAAATATCATACGACAAGCTACTAGACTGCTTGTAATTCTATGAGTAATTTGAAGTTTTACAAATAAGAATTACAAATGAATATCCAAATTTATATGACAAAGCAATGATATCTTGAAAGCTTTGTTATACCACCATGTCTTTATGAAACTGAATTTTCGGTCATGACTGCATAAAACAGAGGAATAGCCTGCAATTTTCAGTCTGCATTTGACCATCACTTCAGTTTATTTCAGAAAACTAATGGAAAGAAATCAACAAAAGTCTGGCTGGCCTCACTGAAAGGGCCAAAGATTAAGTCAATTAAGACTAAGTAATATAAGAAAGCTGAGTTGAAATGTTGCAATAAATTATCATTCTTTTGTTAAAGTGCTGGATTTTTAAATTGAAAGTGTTAGTTAAATTAGTCTTGAAACTAGTGCTCAGAATTGAGAGATTCATAGTCATACATTTTATTTATTAAACAAAATATTTTGCACATGTACATATTTGGCATGTGTATTTGATAATATGCATGTTTCCACAACAAACTGACATCCTGCACAGCTGTCTTTTATGGAACACAGGGACATAGATAATATTCAGTAAGAATGAGGTTTTACCTAAAATAAGGGTCTGTTTTCCTGTGCAAATCCCTTTTAGATGAGAAATGTGATGACCATTTTGTATAAATCGTTAAGAAAGAGATTTTACCTATCGTTTAGCAAGATTCCTAGTACTAAAGGTCATGTTCTGATTTGCTAAGGGAGGGATTTGAGGTCCCCCCCTCCCCGACTATGGGCTAGGGTGAGTTTTAAATACTTGAATATTTTATTCCTGATTGTTTAAAACAAACATAATTAAAATTTGATAGGTGTTTTAATATACTTTTTTACATTCATAGTTGTCAACTTTTTTTTTCATAAATCCGTATTTTAACAATTTATTTCTGTATTTCAATAAAATATCAGTATTTAGCACCATAAAAGAAAAAACCCAAAGAAACCGCCCCCCCTTTATTTATAATTTTTTTTTTTACAATCAATATGAGTGTGTGAGATAAAAAAAAACATATATATTAGTAATACTTACTAGAAAATTTAACCTTTAGCAAGCCAGATTAAAAAATACGAAACGTCTCCCTGCCACCGGATTCTTTTTTGAAAATTTGCATTATTGATGGTGACTGTTTTGAAAATGTGATAATTTTTTGGTTGTTAGAGATATTTAAATAATATTTGCACATATAAATAAAGAATTGAATTATGCATATATTGATGTAATTTATGTACGTGTGTGTGTGATACCAGACGCATGAGAAAGTGGTAAAGACGTTTTTCACAAAAAACATATATTTTATAACAAATAAAGAGGAAAAAAATAAGAAAAAAAAATAACTTACCTTACATATCGAATTCCTTGGCAACACTGTAAACTAAATCACGCAAATCTGTTGTATTTATGTTCTTTCACTGCGAAATTATCAAAATATAGCCGGGGGAACTGTATAAAACATGTAGATTTGCAGTAAAATCGTTCTTTGAGTTTAGGCCTAGAGTTATTTTTTCTGCCACTTCAAAATATTCGATATCAAACGTACAAGTCCCCAAACCAACACGGCATTCTGTATATTCACTGCTGTGAAACTAAATAACCTAATAATCCATGATTCAAGCCACGATTCAATGTTATTTTATTCGAAATACGATGAAATAAAGGTCTATAAAACCGATCCATCATCATGGCATCGTACCGGTGTACAGATGTGGTCAGATTAATTGCTCTTAAACTTTTACGAATGGCTAGCCATTTTCAAAAACGATCATTTCGGAAGTGGGGGATGTACCGGCTTCGATTGCGCATGTCCCCAGCTATGTGCACGGACTGTGGTACGTGTAAATCTCACGATATTATCGTTGGGTGGGCCGGGCCGCCAAAAGCGCGCGCAGCCATTTTGTTTCTCGGCGGCCGGGATTGATATAGGCTCGGTGAAGGTTAACATCAAGTGATCTTTTCCTAAAAAACAAATTTAAAAAAAACATTTAGGTTTTTTGGGGCCCAAAATCCGTATTAATACAGAAATTCCGTACTAGTTGATACCTTTGTATATTTTACTATTTTTGTACCAATATATTTTATGATTTTGTCACAATAATTTACTACTATTATGCTGATTTAAGGTATAAACTTTGTAAACAATTGTAAAGATATTTATGAGTATACATTATTTGTTTGGATGGGTTCTGCTCTTATAAAAAATGTTTTTATTGAGTTGCATTCTTACATACGTTGAGAAGCCTAAATGGTTGCAAATATTTTATCATAAATAATTGTAGAAGTCATCTTTATGCAAATGTCTACTTTGTATTAATAATTTGTGTATTAAAATGTAAATAGTTCTGTGGTATAGTTCTTCTTCTTCTTCTTCAGCGTTCATTCTCAAACTCCTGCTGGATTTCTCTTGTAACAGGACAATGGTCCTACAAGATTTTCAGTTGAATGTAGTCCAGAGAATGGAAATGCGTTGTGTTGCTGTTTTATGTGCGCCAATGGCCCAAAACATCCGTCTTCAGAGGTCTGTGATAGTTTAATTTGACATGATTTAGAATGTTCCTCATTCTCAAATGTATTTATCAAACTCCTACACTTACACACTTAGCAGGCTGTAGTCTTAATAATAGAATGCATTGAGTTACGGTTTGCAATTTGACTGTGGTATCTGTACATTTTGGTACATGTCCAACTTCAACTTTGCATATTGTTCACTTTCTGTGGAATGCTGTTGTGAGCCCAAATCTCTTTAGTAATAATAATAGCCATTCATTGCAGATGATGATGACAGTTTCAGACTTGTATTGTTGCATCTCTCTGGTGTGGGTGGAGATGACTTAGATTTTGGCACATCTTGGCCAAACCTTGGCACATTTGGGATGATTTGTAGAAGTGCCTGAAAATGAAATGTGCCATGTTTGGATTAAAGTGAGGGAAAGTTGCATTATTCATCAACTTCACTCTCTTGTCTTATCCTATTTGGCACTAGTGACAAGACAAAGTCGAGATAACTGAAAAATATTTCAGGATGATCATAGCATTCTGAGTGCCTCACTGTGCTTTATGCAGTCGACACCGATCTTCTGAGAGTAACTTTTTAACCCATTGTGCCAGCTTGTGACATCTTCCATGTACTATATCGAGACTAGTCTTCCCATGCTTGGGTAAGCAGACCCTAATTGTGACGATCTTAATTACAATGATCGCTCTCACTTCGATTCATTTTTGTACATGTTACAGCTGATTAAACAACATGTGAAAGCTAGGTGGCAGATGTGCTCAGAGGCTTAGAAGCTGCATCCAGAGGAAACATGATGTGTTCCTTAGTGTGATATACATAGCAGGTCATAGTCATAGGCTTATTTTGTTTCCCTTTTCACGGTTGATAATTCAATTTTTCTTAGCAATTCTTCTGTGATCAGCTTCTTATGCTCAGTCTATACATGTAAGTGGGTTGCCTCCATTATTTCAGCCATCAGTAAGAGTTCTCACGGGTGTCAAACATCATCACTTCTAACTTTTTTTCATGTGGGACCAGGTTTTAGTCCTCAGGTTGTCATAGAGTACACATATCTGTAGGATGTGTTCTGGAGTCTGGGAATATTTTGACATGGGTATTGGTCATTTTGGAAGATCTTTATTTTGTGAAGATTTTTTCTTGGACCAAAAGCAAAACAAAAATAACCTTAAAAAAATTTACAAATAAATAGGAATTTCTGGAAAAATATTATTTTTGCCTTCTTCCACTCTCCAGAGCCCATCGAGGGTTCGCCAACCTTTGAGTACAAAAAAATGATCAACAGAGATAAGAGAAGGTGGAATCAGGCAGATGAAAATCAGGATGGGAAAATGACAAAGGAAGAGTTCCAGAGCTTTCTTCATCCAGAGGAGTCAGTTCACATGAGGAGCATTGTTGTTGATGTAAGTTGTTTGCTTGAATTTATTCAACCACCTAGATTTACTTTATAATTTGAGCATATATAAATCATATTGGTAATAAAAGCATATCCTATATAGGATATTGCTTTTAAACTATTTGTCTTTGTAGACTCCAATAATACATACAATTATATCGCTAGCATTTTGGGGCAAGTTGACTCTTGAACCAAAATGTTTGAATGAGTTTATGTGATGGGCCCAATAATCTCTCAACCACAGAGCCAACTAAATATAAATAATTTGTTCTATATTTAATGTTAAATCTAAAATTTTTTATAATTTTCAAATGCCATCTAATTTAACAAAGTCAAGACATAAAGAGTGTAACTTTCTACTAATTTTGAATTTTTAATGCTTTCTTTAGTCCCAGACTGGGATGTTTATAGTTGTAGGATGAATGTTCCATTCTTAACCTAAGGCATGCTGTGTTTACAATTGCGCAATTTCTCTCCTGCCGCTGACTGCAGCAGGAAATGTTATGCAATCGTTGGTGGCTGTTTTGAAAGCACGATAACTTTTGTGTTGTTACAGATATTTAAATAATATTTTCAGATATAAATAAAGAATTAAATTCTGCATATATTAGTGTACGTTTTGTGTCTATATGCTGCCAAAAATCCTCAAGGAGTCTAATCCTTGTAGACCCATTGTCTCTGCTTGCTCTTGTCCCACTAAACGCATCTCCAACTTCCTTGACAGCATTTTCCAGCCCTTAGTCGAATAATTGCCTTCATTCTTAAAGGACACAAAGCATGTATTGACTATTTTTTCTTTTGTCCAGTTGTCTTCTTACTGTACTTCTTGCTCGATGTTTTTTCTCCGTGTACTTCTATACCCCGTGCTGATGGTCATAGGGCTCAGCAGTTCTTTCTTGTCAAGAGTTCACACCCTTCTTTATCCACTCATACTCTTATCCACCTTGCTGAACTGGTGCTCACACTCAACTCTTTTGAATTTGATGGGTATTTTTTCGATCAGATCGGTGGTGTTGCTATGGACACCAAGATGGGACCCAGGTATGAATGCCTTTTCATGGGACATCTGGAACATGTAGTTTGGTCGACCTATGATGGCCCGTTCCCATTTCTTTTCCACAGATATATTGATGATGGTATAGGTATTACTGGGATGTCTGAGACAGAATTATCTCGTTTCATCAGCTTCATCAACAATTTCAATCATACTATTCAATTCACATCTAATATTTCCACTAATTCTGTCAACTTCCTTGACATTATTGTCTCTAGTCAATCCTCTTACCTCAGCACATCCGTCTACTACAAACTTACTGATGCACATGGTTTTCTGCTCTACACTTCGTCTCATCATCCCTCTTGTCTCAGATCTCTGCCATTCTCCCAACTTTTTCGTCAGCATCGCTTATGTAGTGATGACGATTACTTTCTTGATACATTTTTGAGATGACTGATTTCTTCCATAGACACTCGTTCCCAGACAGCATTCTTTCATCAGCTTGGCTCCGTGTCTGCAAGGTATCTTGCCTTGATACCTTTACTAATTCCATGGTTCTTCCTCTTCTACTTGTCCTTACTGTTATCCTCATAACTCCACTGTCCGTTGTATCTTGCATAAACATTCCTTTCACCAGTCTGATCCTCACACTTGTGCCACTTTACATCACTTACCTATAGGTGAAACAAAAATCTCAATGACATCTTGGTCCACAGCCACCTTAGGTCTTCTGTTCCTGACCATTTTGACACTGACATTGCATGGTCATTTCTACACGTCCTTATGTGGTTCAGATGCGCTTCGTTTCATTTCCTAAGGCCATTTTCACTATTGATGAAGCCTTTATATGTGAATCCCATAATGTCATGTCCGTTATCATATGTAAATCTGCTGTAAGCAGTATAGTGGCCGCTTCTGTAACCATCTTCATGCCCTCAAACACAGAACACCTACCCCTGTCGCCACACACTTCAACGGTGATGGCAACCTTGGTGTTCTCGATATTCAGGTCACTGCCATTAGATCCTACACCAATAATGATACATATAGGTATGCTCTTGAAAATCGTTTTATTTTTTAGTTTGGTACCCTCGAGCCTTTAGGACTTAATTCCGACAACTCCTTTGTTTAGTTCTTGGCTGGTATGGTCTTTGTCTTTATTCCTTTTGTTCAGTCATTTACATCATGTTATTGTTTGTTTTGTTTCCACATGAATTTACATTTTTATGTATTTCTTGTTCATATCCTTCTGGCATCTTGCATTCACATTTCGCTCTGACACCTTAGTGTGTCGTTGTGTCATTCCTACTCGTCGTCTTTTGATGTTATGTACATGTCATTTTCATAAAGACCTTTTGGTCGAAACGTTGATTATATCTTCTGTATTGTTATTTGTATGAATATGTCCTGTGTGTACTCTTTCACGTCAGCATTTGACAGTGATAATGTGTTAGCCGCCGTCCAGTAAGACTACATTACCAGTTTTCTACATAAGTTCTATTATTATAAATGTCAATTTCTACTGCAATATTAGTGTAAATATAAGTCTCTATTGCAGTATTTCTTTGTCTGACATTTCATCTTCAATTCAGTATAGTAAAAAGATATAGCTATTGTTTGCAGTTGATAATCAAAAGAAATAGTGAGAAAGAAGCTGGTATGAATTAGTGAGATATAATTTGGTGAAGACTGTTAACTTGCAATTTGTGCATTTTTATATATCAAGCTTGATTGTAATATTTATGTTAGAAAATGATCTTAGTGTTACTGTTTGAATGTGATTTTGACAATTTAACTGTTAATGTTTTTCTCACTATCTTCAGGAAACACTTGAGGACATTGACAAGGATGGGGATGGTTACATCTCAGAGAATGAATATATTGGTATATCATTTGCATACTTTATGCTTCATTGTTTTACTAAATAGAAAAGAAATAAAATGAGAACAATTTACAAGAGAACGTTATATGATAATTGCCCCATCAAGGCCAGCTCCTTGCAATGGAGATGAAGAAATAAGAAAGTCCAGCAACCAGAGCCTGGAAAATAAGACTGACCAGGCCCTCCTGACAGCATATGGAAGGTCTATGGAAGCCACCAATCATCACCAAACCAGTTATCATGTAACAATATATTTCTAGAAGATAACTATATAGTTTGGCTTAATTTTGATAAAACTCCACCAGAATTATATTTCTACTGTTATGTGTTTTCATATCGTAAAGGGGGTAATGATGGGCAATGATGAGCACACAAGAAATCATAAAAATTACAATACACAAATCGCATTCAGCGTTTCAACCAAAAGGTCTTTATCAAGACACAAACAAAACATCAAAAGACGTTTTTTTCCATCAATTTTTCCATTCGTCGTCTTTTGATGTTTTGTTTGTGTCTTGATAAAGACCTTTTGGTTGAAACATTGAATGCGATTTGTGTATTGTAATTTTTATGATTTCTTGTGTGCTCATCATTACCCACTAGTTTTAGATATAGTCTGTCGTGTCCCATTGAAACGAAATATAAACCTGTGTTTTACGTAAGTCTAATTCTCGATTCTCAAAGGAAATAATATTTAATGAGTTTCAGATTTGATGTAATTCTTATCACTTATGATTACAAAGTTGAAGTTTTAACTGTTAAAAATAGAGTTGCTGAGCTTGGTACTTCTTTTCAATAAATGTTAAAGTTGAAGAACTTACATTTATTTTGTAGCAGCTGTGTGATGCTGGTTTTGTTACTGATTAAAAAGCCCAGTCATAGTTTTCTATTCTATTTTTGAGTCCTTGACGAGTGAACAGTGCATGTTTTACTCACTAATATTGAGTACAATTGCTATCATTGTGTTATCATGAGGGAGCATATTCTGTTTATGTGCTCTGTTTGTTGTGCTCACATTCTGTTTGTTGTTTCTTGTGTGTTATTTTCTTTGTTGGAATACTGTGCTTGTTAGGCTCTCTACTTTGGCAGATAGTTGGTTAAGTTCAAAATTGTTAATTTACTATATGTTTATCTATTATTTTTAATGTGAAACATGTTCTCTGTGTTCTTAGTTGACTTATGGCCTCGTACCACAGAAGAAGAAGAAAAGGAAGAACCTGATTGGGTTAACTCTGAGCGTGAGCAGTTTAGAAATTATCGTGACAAAAACAATGATGGCAAAATGGACAAGGAGGAAGTTATGGATTGGATCATCCCTCCTGATTTTGACCATTCTGAGGCAGAAACGAGACATTTAATTTTTGAGTCAGATGAAAATAAGGTAGGTAACTTATGCTAACAAATTTTGATATTGGCTATTATAGAACAAAATGTCTACTGTTAATATTTAACATACCAGAGAGAAGGTGCTGTCAGAAGCTTGATCTTCTACTTTAGTAATTTTGGTTTAAAAAGCCATGATAGTGTTGTTGTCATTCACCCACTGACCAGCAGACCCGTGTCTCAAATCCACTCATTTGTCTTTTGAAATAAACATTAATCCCATGGTTCACCCATGAAGTAGGGCACCAGACCTCATGCTCTGGGAAGGAATGACACCAACAATACTGAATAATAGCTGTAGGTGATGCTAGTCAGGAGGTTCCTGATTAACCATTGACTAGGTAGCTGAGCACTTATGGGAAACTGTGTGCTATGGAGCTGGTTTATAACTTATATCACCTTTACCTTGAATGTTGGTATAGTTAAAAGTATTAATACTACAACAAGTAAACTGTTTTATATAATGATATTATGTTGATAGCAAGAATAAATTCTTAGAAGTTATGCATTGCTGCACTGTACACAGCTGAGAGTTAGAATCTTCTGGGTATGAAAGAAAACTGTGGAGGAAACTACCCTATTGCCCATGTGAAGCAAGAGCTTCATCACTGGTAATTCCTTGGAATACAAAAAAACAGTCCACTGAGTAAAGGAGGTTATGTCTACATAAAGAGCTTGCTATGCTCCTTTTCTGCAGATGTAAAGTGTTTTCATGAATCTACTACTCAGCTTCACCGCAAAAGTGTCTGTACAATATTACAGGTACTATTTTCTTTCTAGTGTATCAATACCTCAAATATACTTGAGAATAATCCAGTCAGATTCATCTACTTCTATCAGTTTTTAGTATACAATACTCACTGTTCTAATTTTTGTATTCATCAATATAAACATTAGGTAAGTGTGCCACAGTGTCAACATTGTGACATATCAATGCAGAAAAGGTTATTTTTCACATGTTGTTTTGTACTGCGTAAACATTTTTAACTTAAGGTGAAATTCTGTTACTGTAAAACTTTATTATGTCTTTGTGTAAACAAGTACTTTCTTTATAGTAGGCAACTTTCTGTCTTTCCAAACAATAGTATTGTTATAATACAATATTATTGTGCTAAAATAACTATCATCTATGATCCATAGTGATGATGGATGTGACCCACAAAACCATTATGTACAAGGAATCACAGTCCCATTTGTGGCACTGAGGGCTGTTGTGTTTTTTCTGTGATGTGCAGAACTAGAACTATTGGCTATTGGTTTCTCCTTGGCCTCTATACCATTCCTAATCATTTCCCTTAATGCAACAGTATCCATGGCATCCTGTTCCAATGTATGCTCCCTAGTATGTTTTAAATAACCAAAAATGCAATATTTTACACATGACCAGTTTTTCTAAATGCAAACAATAGTTTATGAAAGTCATTAAAATCAGTAGTGGATGTAATTTTATGCTGCAAAGTTGGGTATCAGTTTCAGCATGAACTATTGCACTCATTGTTATCTACTCTCATTTTATTGCATGAATTAGTTGGCTAGTCGTAGGATCATCATCACTGCAAACTGGACACGTCCATAGTTGCTCCGATCTCTCCTTGAGTGTATCTGCCATTACACTTCTGCTGACAGTACCGGTCCTAAGCTGGTTGACCATCATTCTTCTGCGCCCTCCAAAATGTTCACTTCTAGCAACACCGCATTTCAATCCCTGATCTTTAATCCTAGCCATTGAAAAGGAATCATCATCCACATTAGTCTCACTCATGTGTGCTATATCTCTTAAGGAGTTCAAAACGTCAGCGTGATCCATCGCATAGCTCTTGTCGATGTGTCTCTTTTGCATCCCAGTATGATACACATTGCTGCATTCTGGATTCTATCCAGTCTTTCGGTCTGAGTTTGGCTAAGAGTCAGAATTGCCAGTGCATATTCGACCACAGCCACAACCAAACCCTGGTACAAAAGAAATAACAACCTCTGCTCACACTGCGCAGCAGCCATAACCATCATTGCTGGTAAGCCTTTGCCTGCCTCAAGCCTATTGCATGAGTTTCACTATCAGCACATGGTAAAATATCTATGAGAAACTTCTCTATGTAAAGAAATCAAGTCATAAATTTTATAAATAGAAGCAAACGCTCAGCGAATAGTTTTAGCAGCAAGTTCAGATATTTTCATGATCTATGTTGCTATGTAACATGTCACTATAACATCTGCTTTCTGTTCATCTCAACAGGATGGAAAGCTGTCAAAGGAAGAAATACTGAACAAATATGACCTGTTTGTGGGCAGCCAGGCTACAGATTTTGGTGAAGCTTTGACCAGACATGATGAGTTTTAACATGCCACTTGGTGGCAGGTCACAGATTATAAATTAATGAAGCTGAGACCTATTTTTTTATCTGAAGATAAATGAAAAATTGAAAACCACTGAAGATATTTTAATAGTAGTGCAGACTGAGAAGAACTAGTTGTTAAGTGTACATGGAGTCAATCAATGTTTTATACATGAGTTGATCAAATGCATTGTGTATACATGAGCTGTGCAAATATTTAATGTACACGAGCTAATCAAATGTATAGTGTGTAATGAGTTGATCAAATTTACAGTGTGTACATGAGCTGATCAAATGTATAGTATTTTACACAGAATTATCATATGTTTAATATGCATGTATATGTTGCATGACAGTAATGATTTTGTATTATTCCTCATGTCAGGGTAAACAATTTTAAAGCAGTGGTATCAGCATCAAGATGTTTTCTAATCTAGACCACAATTTATATAATGCATAATTATCTAGTATAAAATAAGTTAAGATATCACACCTGGTCAGGAGTGAAAAAGTAAGACAGTACCAATGAGATAACAGACTAGACCTGGAGAAAACTAGACTTTGTTTCAATGAATGGCTTGAATATATATCATGTCTTGAAAATGGGAACATTGAATACAATTGACTTAATATGTATTCATTATGCTCCAATAGGTTTATTTAACTGTGCTCTCATAGATCAGCAAATGATAAAACTCTCAAGGATTTTGATAAACTATATAGTAACTTTGATGATGACTATCAATTTTCTCCCACCTCAGGAAGTCCAGGTACATATTTTTTACTTGCATGACTGAAGAATCGAGTGAATTGTAATTTCAGCACTGTCATCTTCACAAATCCAGCTCATTAAGCTTTACAGAACAAAACTTAAATCTTTCCAGCTTTTTAAAAAAAAATAATGTTTAGACCAAAGTAATTTCCAGCTGTAGAAAAATTTCATAATTTTATTTTATCATTTCATACCATAATGATGATGTTCGTCCGTCGTGATCGACGATGACCAAAAACTCAACCATAATAATAATAACTAAATAATAAAAGTTTTTTAACATTTATTTAAAAAAGTTAATAGTGCGTTTTTAAATGACTAGCAAGTCCAATGCGCGCACAAAATGTTCTTTTACAGAATTGACAACAATAGAAGGTATCTGTGTGAGGTTGAGATGTTTTTTTCTTTTCTACGTGTCCGCTTCTGTCTTGCAGTTTCTTGTCTGAATTCTTCTGCCGCTAGTGCTCCCGTTCTAATGCTGTATACCATAATATTGAATAATTAAAGTACATATTGTATATTATTGGAGAGATAAATATTTGCAGACAATGAATATATCAGTAAATTGTTGAAATTTTTGTTATTGGAAAGAATAATTACAATTTGTAAAATAAGAATACTTAGAAGCTATTACTTTTTTAAATATAAAAATTACAACTGACATAATTTGTCATTAGTTTGAGATGTTCTGATCAAGTTTTCTGGTATTCTACTGTAGGGAATTTAGTTGTAATCACTACACAATTTATTTGATGCTTATATGTCCAACAATGTTGACTATGTATATTTTTCTTAATGAAGTCAGAAACAATATTCATTTTGAACATCATCTTCACAACTTCATTATTTACAAACTTTTATTGACTTACTGTAGCTGTCCTTATTTTGTGTCATATCCCATAAAGTATATCTCCCTACAGATTTATCACTTCCACTAGTTTTAAAATGTACTAGATATTATATCTTATAAATGTCATCAATGCTCTTTGATATTTCATGGGTGTTGACAGGTGCTAACTGTAAAACAACTAGGGGTGTACCGGATTTCGGCTCCAGTTCCGGTAAATCCGGAATCCGGCCATTATTACAAATCCGGCTCTGGTCAAATTTTGCCGGATTTAGGCCGGATTTGTGTTGCCTAGTCACGTGAATTTTCTGTACATGTTTCATGAGGCCAAGCCGAAACTTAGGCAAATAGCAAAGTAGCACTTACTCTGGTTTACTATTTTTCGTGGATGTAAATAAGAATTTTAAGAAATAAAAATTTATTTTGAATTTTAATGGTGCATTACTTCATGAGTTTGTGGGACTTGAATATTTCGAATTTTCGTAAATTTCTGTGGTCTTGCCGATAAAATAAAATGGCATCCAAATCAAAGTCATACAGCGCTGTTTGGGATTACTTCAAGGTTAAATACGATGATTCAGCGGAGGTAATATATAAGTTGTGTGACAAACAGTTATCGCGTGGACGATCAGATCGTCCCAAAGACTTCTCAACATCATCATTTAGACCCATTTGCAATCGATGCACAGAAAAAGCTATGACAAAATGATGGAAAAGAAAGCATCACCGGAGGCCAGTGTATTGGCGTGGCGACCACATCTATGATAAATCTGTGTTTGCACAAAGCAAGCAGCAGTACCCAGCAGTCAATTGTGCAGGCATGTGAAGTGGCCAAACTTTGGGGCATCAACTGCAGCTGTGTGCACGTGATGGTCTTTTGAGTCTAAAGTATGTTGCTGACATCATCAATAATGGAAGAAAATTG
This sequence comes from Meghimatium bilineatum, assembly GCA_034231615.1. NCBI lineage: Eukaryota > Metazoa > Mollusca > Gastropoda > Stylommatophora > Philomycidae > Meghimatium > Meghimatium bilineatum. The sequence goes on along the minus strand of CM067305.1, from coordinate 29,841,985 downwards.
GTAGGACATTTCAAACACTCTTCGTCAGCAACTAATTGTGACTTTCCTCCAGAAAGAAGGTAGCGATGCTGGAATCAAAACTATGAAAGCAGCTCTGCTTGAAGCTGTTAGCAGCAGATTTGCGTACATTGAATCTAACAGTATTTACACCTGTACCACACTACTGGATCGTCGATTCAAGCTATGCTTCTTCTCCGAACGTGGCAGAAGTGATGCACGAGTCCATCTGATGTTAGCAGCTAACTTGATTATTGATTCAGCAAACACAGTCAGTGCACAGAACCCATCAGCTACTAGTAGTAGTACTAGTGTTTTGACTTCTGTGAGCACTGCCACACAGTACGAGTCCAGCCTATAGAGCTGTTTTGACACAATTGTCGAGGAAAATCCCACCGCAGATCGTTCTGCAAGTGCCGAATGCAACAGCATTAACACTGAGATGACACAGTACCTGTCAGAGCCACTTCAAACTTGACAGTCAGATCCAGTTTCATGGTGGCATGCCAATAAGCAAAGATTTTCAAGTATGGCTAGAATGGCGCAGGCATTTCTTGCACCACCACCTACAAGTGTGCCATCGGAAAGGCTGTTCAGTACTGCAGGAGACATTATCACTGACCACCGTAGTAGCATTGTACCACAAAATGCGGAAACGTTGATTTTCCTGAAATACAACTCGTCCCTTCTTGACTCTGAGAGTTCAACTTCACAGCCATAATGAAGACTGACTGACTAAAATAGTGAAATTACCAAATGAATGTATTTCAATAAATTCAATCTGTTCAATGTACTGTTGTTGTGAGTTGTAACTCAGCTGCCAATTAGCCAACGGAAAAAAATTTGCGGCCGGATTTCACTTCATAAATCCGGCCAAATCCGGATCTAGCAGGATCTAAAAAATTTGAATCCGGTACAGCCCTAAAAACAACCAATATCAAAAGTATCTAAACCTAATCCAGACCTCTTTGATCTTTTTTTTTGTGTTAATGAGAGGTCATAACTATAATTGTAATTGCTACTGCCATCTTCTATCTCTGAACCACTCATTCACTGTCTCTGAATAAGAGCAATTCTACACTGTCTAGAAGCAGTGGGTGTTGATATTAATTCTCAGAAATAAACAATACACATTAGAGTGAAAAGAATCTGTTTTTTAAGACACTTGTTTCAATTAAATATGAAGTTAAATTATTCTCACATGTAACAGTAAAGAATTGCAGGAACATTTAAACTCATATCAGTGAACCACAAAATGTAAACTGGCCAATCAATGGAAATTATAACCAATATATCAGTTATTGATCCCATATGGTTTTATATTGCCAATATATTCAGAAAGAGTTAATGTAGCTTTGCCAAGATTGAATTGTAAAAATTGTATATTTTGACATGGAATAATTTGCTAGTTATGTTCTATATGAAATTGCAACAGTAGGCATTGGTATTACAAAAAAGTCTTCTGAAGCTTTTGAATACTGATATTATCACTATGACAATATGACTTATATGTGTAATTGATTCAGAAAATCTCTGTATGATTTTTATATTTGTTTTGAAGAAGTTGAGTTAATGCACATTTATATATTTTAAAATTAATTATTACAACCACTATTGTTATTCTCAGAAAAATAACCGCATGAGTAATGTAATTGTCATGGACTTGATGGAATACCTAAAGGTATTCCCAGTGCATAGGTCTCTATAATTCTTCCAAGTAGGCAGTGTTCAGAATATTACTCTTTTGCTATCAAATTTAGAAAGTACCCACATAAGAAATTTAACCTTCGCGCATATACAAATTTTGAGACTGACAGTAAAAACTGACAGAGTTACAAAAACAAACAATATGTCCAGTTAAGAGTTGATTCTGTGTAGATTAGGACTGTACATTGAATTAATTATGAGAGTGATTACCGGTTACTAATTATTTTCCATAATGTAATATCAAGTGATATTATCAAGTGATCAACAGCATAGAATTAGCAAATATAAATAACGAAATGGTCGGAGGGTTTCAGATGAAGTGGAGGGTGCCGCAGTAACCGAACGAACAAATGGTAAAGCAAAATAAATTAAACTTGTTACTAGAAAAACTTACCGTATCTATGAATAAAAATATATAAGAAAGTAAATAAAAATTTTGTGTGGATACATTTACATGCATGTGCATTTTGTGTGGGTATCCTTCACACATCTATGTGTCCATTTTGTTGTATATTTATTTCTTAACTCTTGGTGTGTTTATACATTTCTATATATATATATATGTATATGTATGTGTGGATGTATATATATGTTTATGTCTATATTTGGTTCTACATTCACTCCATATGCTTTCAAATGCTGATCCTTCTTGTATCTTTCCTTTCCCTAAACCCACCCACCCCTATCATTACTCATCAATCATCATCATTTGCCATGCTGGCTGGCGTAGGCGATCATGGCTCTCCACAGTATTGTGTGTCAGGATCGTTGTTGTTTCCATGCCTTGCCAGGTTGTCAAACTAATATTTTCTCATGTTTCGCCCTCTGTCTGCTGTGACCGTGTTCTCCAGGCCTGCCTGTCTCATGAAGTGACCAAAAAAAGAAGATTGTCTTTTTCTTATATTATTGATTTAGGTCAGTTTTCTGTTTATTCTTTCAACACCTCTACATTCATTTTTCTGGCATTCCATGGTATTCTCAGTATTCTTATATAGAATCACATCTCTATTGCCTCTAATTTCCCACTTTCCAGTTTGTTTATAATGAAAGCACACATTTTCTCTTTTACTGGATGTTTTGAGAATTGTCCTGTTTAGATTTATTGTATGTTTTTTATTTACTTTTTTATATATTTTTATTCATAGGTACAGTAAGTTTTTCTAGTAACCAGTTTAATTTATTGTGCTTTACCATAGAATTAGCAACCAATTCCCATCTACAAGTTCTGGACAAGGTATAAAATCTAGCACTTCATGTTATCACAGGTGTCATGAAGACATCTCCCATAAATTAAATGGAAAAACATTGTAGGTATCCCACCCTTACCATACAGACGGGATGCTAAGGCCATTTATGTCAGCTTGTCTTTCTATGGAAAATTGATTAGCACTGGTATGTCAGTGCACTTGGTCTCTTAAAATACTGATGAGCATTTATACGTCTCTACACTTAGTTTTTGTACAAATAGTTAGTGTTTATATATCTGTGTACTCAGTATATCATCAAAATATTCCCAATTTCTTTTAGTTTAATTCAAGATGTTACTGTTAGGCAACATACACCCTGCAGTTGTAGCAATGAAAACAATTTGAGAAGTAACCCATTTGCTTAGAATAGGGGATCAATATTTGGAGTTTAATCATGTGAGCTGATGACTGAATCCAAAGTTCAGTTACTGTACTATCTGAAGTTTTCCTATATTGGTAAAAATTGGTTAAACTTTATTATGAATATAATGAATAGGAAACTTAGTTTTTCAAAAAATGGCTGATGTACAAACATTTAGTGTTAATGAGTTACATTGTGTTGAGGATGTTTAGAACAAGTCTATTACTGAAATAATAAAAGGCTGCACAAAGCATAACTAGTGTTATAACTAGATCCACCAGTCAAAATATATTACCAACTATTTTTTAATTATAAACAAAAGTATAGTAGTCTGTCAGTGTTTATAGACTAAATTTTGCTAGTCACATAGACTAAGTTGAGATTCATAAGATTAATACACCTTTTTGGTGGAATTCTCACATTAATTAAGCACAATTAATTAAGGAGAAATGAAATTCTGAAGAGATAATAAATACAAGAGAAGAAAGCATTACACAAATGATGTTTGACTAAAAAAGACAATTCTGCAAAAAGAAAATATGTTACAAAGTGTGACTTGGTTTTACAATGTGTGACTTGGTAATACCATAGTAATTACTGACAGTTTCGAGTAAAATCAATTCACATTTTTGGTGCCCAATTATCATTTTGTGTTCAGGAACATTGTAGATTGTAAGTTATTTTTATGAAACTAATTTTTAAAAAGCCAAGACAATTCAAATAAGCTAAACAACTCTCTTGAACTGTTAAAAGGTAAGATTTAATTTATTTTCATTAAAATGACTCAATTTGACAACCAATATGCTGTGGAGTTTACAATCTCAGTGAATGAAACTATTCTACTCAAACACATGCCTGACAAATGACTTTCTTGGAAATTCCATGCATGATGTACAAGTAAGATGTAAATGTGAGAAATGCTGTAATTGTTAATAAGTACAGTCGTTTATATAAGAATAGTTAGTAAAGTACTGGTAACTAAAGTTAACCCATAGCATTTAACTGCCATAGGGGTTTAAGATATTAGCAATCTCCCATTTCAGAGGCTATGCTATATGAGGGCAGTAGCCATCTCCTCTCCTTTGCAGTCTTTACTTCCTGGACTTATCCAGTACCCAATTCAGGCAGGGTCAACCCACAAGCCTTTGCGGTCTGAAAATCATTTCCCTTTCAACTGGGGAATGAACCCAGGAGCACTCACATGTGAAACCAGTGTACAAACCAAAGGATATGCCTGTGGAACCACACATAATATAAGAACACTAAAGTTGACAGGTCTGCTGATTCAGTACTTTTGGAATGATTTATCATTAATGACACTGAGACAGTTGACCATTATTGGCCTATTCTAAAACTTGATAATTGATCTGTTTTTCACTGATGATCTGATATTAAATTAACATTATATATATTGTATCCACTCTAGGGTGACTTGATTATCTTGCCATTTTCACAGAGTCATATCTCTTTTGCAACATTTTTATAAATCAGTTTTTATTATATTTTATTTAGCCGTTGATTGTCTGACAACTTCTGTCAGGCTAGTTTCATTCCGTCCCCTGCACTGTAATTGTATGACTACTATTGTTCATTTTCAAAAAAGCATATCTGGACATTTATCATGCTGTCCTTCAATGACATGTACTCACAATATTTTCTGTGTATGAGTCAAAATAAGCAATATGTTCTTTCATTATATGATCAAAGGTCAGTAGTTTAGCATTTCATCCCTCTGATATTATTTTGTACAAACATGTTGATAAGTTTAAATCTGCATTTAGACAATGTATCATGAGGATCATATATATATATGCTTATTTAGCAAAATATTTCATTCCTGCAGAAGTTGTGTTGGTAATATTTCTTCTCTATTCAAGTCTGTAGATAGGATATTTTTGAGGCTTTCCAAACACACATCTCCCCTTTTTAGTAAATTAGAACACAACATGTACTAGGAAGCAAGCAACAAAAGTCAGTTAAAACCTTCCCCCTTCCATCCCCTTCAAATAAATTTTCCAAAAAAATATCAACAAAAATTGTCACAATAATGAATAATTAATTACCTTTTTTCTGGGTTGCAAACACCCTCACCATCATCTGCAACCCTGTCTTTATTGTTGATCTAGTATTTCATTATTTGTGTTCATGAAGGAAACATTGATAAGCCTGTCATATCGTGAAATGTCATTGTAAATAACAATGTGAGGAACAAAATGTACAGCCATAAAGAAAATATAGATCTTCTCATTGAGACAGTACACAACGGAGCATGTGATATAGATAAGGAAAAGTAGTAATTTTCTGTAGGCATACATTGAGGTGTGTTCTTATTGGAGATGAACATGCTGATAGATGATGTGGGATATTTACATCAAGGCATGTGCAGAAGTCTTCTGTAGAATGGATTAAGATCAAGGCATGTGTAGAAGTCTTCTGTAGAATGGATTAAGATCAAGGCATGTGCAGAATAAGCAAACATAAATAAAAAAACTTGCAGGATATCAAGAACCACTTTTGGCAGTGGTGAAAATGGTGTAAACAAGTTTGGTTTGGACATGTAACAAGACATGACTCGCTTTCTAAAGTTATTTTGCAAGGAACAGTCAAGGGTGGAAGGAGGAGAGGAGGCATGCAAATTTTGGATAGATAACATCAAGGAATGGTCTGGGCGGGATTTTTCTACACTTCTCCAAATGACTGGATGGATTTTTCATGGAGAGCTTTTTGTGCCGATGTATCTAGTGTGGCACCCCTTCACTGGTTATGGGTCTAATGTGCATAAGTCATCTTCAGAATGGACTAGCATCACTGAGGTCAGAGAGTTGTGGAGGACTGATCTTCCACTTGCTAACATACAAAAGTATAGCTGTTATCTGTCACTGCCTTGTTCATTTCTTATATTGTATTATTTTAGTTATGTTTGCTGCAACAATTCATCCATTCTCTTGTTCATAAAGAAAAAAGATGTTCCTTTGCTTTGTTACAGTTTGGCATGATTATTTTGAATATTTACTTCTATGTCTGAAATTTCTGGCACAAACTGTTCAGGTAACTTTGTGCAAATATTTTTTTTTCTTATGCAGTCAATTGTTACCTATACTGAAATATTGATTAGTTTGAAAACAACTTATGAGTTCAGCTTCCATTTCTTAATTTCTGTTTACTTGTCCAATTGAATATAAGTCAAAGTTTTACCAGTGTTATTTTCAAGCATTCTTCTATCTGCATTGATCAAAGTATTAATATTTTGCTTTTATTAAATTTATAAACAATATTATTCTTTGTTTTCTGTTTCTTCTTCCTGGATAAATCATTTCTCTTGTTCACATTCTTAATATTGTATTTCTAGATGTATGAGCATATGAAAGTAATTGTTGTACATGTATGGGCATATGAAAGTAATTATTGAAAATGTATTGACATGTAAAAGTAATTATTGTAGATGTATGGGCATATGAAAGTAATTATTGTAGATGTATGTTCATAAGAAAGTAGTTATTGTAGATGTATGGACAAGTGAAAGTAATTATTGTAGATGTATGGACATGTGAAAGTAATTGTTGTAGATGTATGGACAAGTGAAAGTAATTATTGTAGATGTATGGGCATAAGAAAGGAAGAAAGTTGTGATGTTTATTGCGCATGAAATCAAGTATTACCACACAATCACTGTATCGACAAGAAGTATGGCAGGTAAAGAAATGGGACACAAATTTCCCTGTATAACAACACTTTTCAAAATCTCCAATTATCTTTCTTTTTGCATTATACCCCATTATGCCTTGCAGTGTCAGGGGTAGAAGAGTTTTCTGGAGATGGCTTTCTGTGTGCTTCATATATCTTTGTTTTTCTTGATTCTTATTTCTGTAATTCATCATTTGCAAGGTCTCCCCCTCGCTTTGTATCCATCGTGTCTGTATAGTAATGCTTTTTGAGCAGCACTGCCTGATGGTAGTCTGGAAGCATGTGAAAACCACTTAATCTGTTGTCTTCTTATGTAATCCAGAATTGGCATTGTGTTTGTTAGTCTTCTGATGTTTTCATTTCTGATTCTGACTCTTATTGTTATACCCGAGGATTTGATGTAGACAAGTCATTCTGTTGTAACAAGTTTTCACTTGGATTCTGCTGTTAGTATCCATGTTTGAAATTGGTAACATAGTGATGACTTGATGCCTAATATCATCATGTAGCATAAAATTCTTGCACTGATGCAGAGGTGCGAACAATTATATCATATCTCTGATCTTTACATCGTAATATATTTAGTGAAACCATTAGATGTTTTGTTCAAGATTTGGTAGGTATCGGTTTCCAAATCAGATCTTGACATCTTATTTACAAGTATTTTCTTTCAGAGATGTCTGAGGATTATCACTTGGAGCTACAGAGTTATGTGTTGTGATTGGTACTCTTGGCAGGCGGTGTGGAACTCACTGCGAAACCAGTGTACAAGGATGTCACTCATCTGTATGTCATGTGATGTATTCTTTCCAGAACGTTGTCTTCCCAATGAACTCTCTGAACGCCTCTCTGTCTTGGGTGATGCGGCTTGCATTTTCTAGCGATGTATTCATGTTATCTTTAATGTCGTCAGTCCAACGTCTTCTTGGTCTGACCTTTCTCCTCTTCCCAGGTACTCTTCCCTCCATTATTTGTCTTTCTAATCAGTTGTGTCTCTTTATATGACCAAACAGGCGTAGTTTTCTTTTTGCAATTGTGTTTAGTGACCAACACTCTGGAATCTTCAATGTGTCTATAATATCTGAGTTTCTGATTTTTTCCTTCCATGATATTCTAAGTATTCTTCTGTAGCATTTCAGCTTGAATGCGTTGATCTTCTTTGCCACTGTTATACTTAGGGTTCATGTTTCACTGCCTTATGTTGCAACCGGAAAAATAAAAGTTCGTAACATTAGCAATTTCGTTTCTATTTTGTTGTTTTTCCATATGTTCTTCAACCATGTTATTTTACAAATGCCATTGCCAATCTCTTCCTTATTTCTGTCATGCGGTCTCCTGCACAGTTGATGTGTGCGCCTAAGTATTCAAATGTATCCACACATTCTATCTCGGTATTATCTATTCTGATTTTTGGTTGCTGCGTTGTTATATCTGTTGACATGATTTTTGTTTTTTTGCGTGTTTAAATACAAGTTTTGTAATTCGCTATATTTCTTTGTGTTCTTGATTAGTTGTTCCAATCCCTTTATATCATTTGAAAGAAGCACTGTGTCGTCTGCATAGCGTAGTTCAGGGATGTCGAATCCACTGATGTTTAAAGCATGGTAATCAACGTTGTGTATGTCTTCTCTCATGTTCCTCATTATACTTTCTGCGTAGATGTTGAACAGGTAATAAGGAGAGTGTGTATCCCTGCCTTACTCCACTCTGTACCTCAAACCACTCTGAGAGATCGTCCTCTAACTTTACTGCAGTCCTTTGCTCTTTGTAAAGTTCCTCTATTAGATGAATCAGATGTCTAGGGAAAGCCATGCTGTTCATTATCTCCCATAGTTTCTGGAGTTGGACGCAGTCGAACGCTTTTGAGTAATCTATGAAGCACATGTGCAGGTCAGTAGAAAATTCCCTACACTTTTCTATGATCAATCTCATGTTAAGGATGTGATCTCTTATTCCTCTGCCCGATCTGAAGCTGGCCTGTGTTTTGTTTATCTCCATCTCAAATTTGACTTGTCTATGTCTTGTCACTCCTCTATGTCTTGTCACTCCTCTATGTCTTGTCACTCCTCTATGTCTTGTTAATCCTTTAAGAATAATCCAGCAAGAAGCGCATTGTGTCAATGTATGTATCACTGGGGACTGTTTCAATGTATGTCACTGGGCACTGTTTCAGTGTTTGTATCACTGGGCACTGTTTCAATGTTTGTATCACTGGGCACTGTTTCAATGTATGATCACTGGGCATTGTTTCAATGTATGTCACTGGGCACTGTTTCAATGTATGTCACTGGGCATTGTTTCAATGTATGATCACTGGGCATTGTTTCAATGTATGATCACTGGGCATTGTTTCAATGTATGTATCACTGGGCACTGTTTCAATGTATGATCACTGGGCATTGTTTCAATGTATGATCACTGGGCACTGTTTCAATGTATGTCACTGGGCATTGTTTCAATGTTTGTATCACTGGGCACTGTTTCAATGTTTGTATCACTGGGCACTTTCAATGTTTGTATCACTGGGCACTGTTTCAATGTTTGTATCACTGGGCACTGTTTCAATGTTTGTATCACTGGGCACTGTTTCAATGTTTGTATCACTGGGCACTGTTTCAATGTATGTATCACTGGGCACTGTTTCAATGTATGTATCACTGTTTATCACTGGGCACTGTTTCAATGTATTTATCACTGGGCATGCAAGAATAATACACCTAGCTCCATTTTTGGATCTAATCTGGTTTGTCACTGCGTTTCGTGTAATTTACAAGTTCATTGGAACACATACATCTGTAGAATCGCTTTCGAGGTATTGTAATGATGGAGTTTCCTTACTTTCTGACCAAATAAATTGGTAGTAATAGTTGGATTAAAACAAAGAGGTTCTAAAACACTTAATATTCTTCTTCTTCTGCGTTCGTTTTCAAACTCCTGCAGATTAGCAGGATGTAGTCCGGAGAACGGAATGCGTTGTGTTATGGTTTACTTCATTGCTGCTATATCTGAGCCTTTCGGCCTGACACATCTAACTTCAGTATGGCTTTGGATCACTGACCCTATATGGGATGGGACAGCCAACTTCATCCCATAACCTCCTTAGTCGCCTTTTACGACATGCGTGGAAGGAAAACAGTGTTGCTATTCTTTGCTCCCCTTTCGGGCCCCGGCAACACGCGGGCGAAACACTTAATATGAAGAAAGAATTACTAAGAGAAATAAAGAACAGGCAAATAAAAAATTTTGGACACATTAAAAGGCATGACACCTTATTGAAGACCTTACTTGAGAGTAAAGTCAAAGGGAAGCGAGCAAGAGGTATGCAGAGATACAAGTGGAAGAGTAACATCACAAGATGGACAGGTTACAGTCTAGCAGTGCACCACCAAAACAAGAGACGGGGGATGTTGGAGGTTTGTTATGGCCAACCTCCGTTGCGTAGACGGCATCTAATAATGATGAATCGTTGAATGATGTGCTTATTCAGAGAGAACCTTGCCATATATGATTTTCTCGGATTTACCTAAGCTCCAGATTAATTAGTCACTTCTTCGTTGTTGTTCACGCATGCAATCATATTGATCTCTTGTGTGACGATCTGTTTAAGGCTTCCACCGAAGACGGATGTGTTGGGCCATTGAAACAAATAAAACTGCGACACAACGCATTTCCATTCTCTGGACTACATCCTGCCGGAAATCTAGTAGGACCATGGGCCTGCTACAAAGGAGATCTAGCGGGAGTTTGAAAATGAACGCTGCAGAAGAAGTTTAAGCTTGTCACATAGCTATATAGTTTCCCTTCAGGTAGACAGGAGAGGGCATATCTAGACCTGTTATATTCTTTTCACGAAGATTGTCTCGGAGCACATGTTCTGTTGTGTGCTTGTTCTCTCTATATAGTCACAAGTCTGTCCAAGTTTTAACATGTTGTACACGTGGTTGTCTACAGTAGTCAGTTTGAAATTCCGGCGATTGTATTTCTCTCTCTCTCTCTCTCTCTCTCTAAGTCTTTATCACTCGTATATAATATCACTATATTTCTGAAAATATTTCACTCTCTTTAGAACATACACAGACTTGTATGTTTATCTAATGTTGAGAAAAATAAAACCAATTCATTGCAGACCCGTAGATAAAGGGGGATTGGGGTGTTCACCCCCGTCCAGCAAATCTTAAAATGACTTTTAGTACTATGAACGTAGCCAAGAGGCGGGCGAAGTGCTAAAAAAACTTCTGTAACGATTTTTTTGCAAACATGTAATCAAATTTTCGTGACGAGGCAGATCTGACGCACATAAATGTACGAATTACCTTTTTTTTTTAAAGTAAAACCCCTCTCTTAAGGAGATCATATCTTCGTCCCTGGAACATTGGCAAGTGCAATTATGATGTTAGTCATATCAACTCTAGCTATCATCTCCAATACAGACAAACATTCTCCTAACACTTTGCGGGACTCGGTGTTATCTCTGATGTAAGAGTTATCCTGCTTGCCTGCCCAAGTTCTTCCGTGCAGTTATCTTCTAGAACCGGACGTGATCTTCCGATTTCACAATATGGCGTCAAGTTTCAACAGACGGGTGGCTTTTAAAATAAATTCAGAAGCACTTTGTTGTTTATTTTAAACATTCTTGCTTGGGATAAGAGAGTCGTTTTGTATGTAGTGGCCGATAAAGAATGAAACGTCCATATGACAGTTCCGATACGCTAGAAATTTTGGAGATGATAGCAGCTGAGTCAATACTACAAGGTGATCTAGTTATTTAAAAGACTTGGTGTTACTGCATATTGTCCAGCCTCATATGTACTTAGTTTCTATCAGTAGATATCAAATATCATGCTTCCAGTTATTCCAGCAAGCACCGTAATTATGTACACGTCTAAAGGTCTGTATGGTCATATAAAGAGACACAACTGTTTAGAAAGACAAATAATGGAGGGAAGAGTACCTGGGAAGAGGAGAAAGAGCAGACCAAGAAGACGATGGACTGACGACATTAAAGATAGCATGAATACATCGCTAGAAAATGCAAGCCACATCGCCCAAGACAGAGAGAGGTTCAGAGAATTCATTGGGAAGACAACGTTCTGGAAAGAATGCGTCACATGACACACTAACAAGGTATAATGCCAACTCACATTACACTTGATGCACAATTCCTCCAGTAGTAGGATTGTTGCGTTCTAGAATTCTTATATTGTATTATATCACAACTCTACTGTTTCTATACAATTTCGGGTTAACTCCTATATATATTAATTCATACTTTTATATAACTTCAAATATCTCTCCGTCTAATTATTTATCTTCAAATATCTTTTTATTTCATTATTTATCTAATTATGAATGGTTAAAAAGTCTGTATTATAAAGTATGTTATAAAGTCTGTAGTTTCCATCTTTCATAACATGACATGAGTTCTGCAGTGCTACATACCCCTATACTAACATATGGGTGCGAGTCTTGGATAATAAACAAAATGGAAAGTGGGAAATTAGAGGCAACAGAGATGTGGTTCTACAGAAGAATGCTGAGAATACCATCGACTGCCAGAAAATCTAATGTAGAGGTGTTGAAAGAGTTAAATGCGAAACGGACCTTAATCAACAATATAAGAAAAAGACAATCTTCTTTTTTGTGGCCACTTCATGAGGCAGGAAGATTTAGAGAACATAGTCACAACAGGCAAAATTAAAGGCAACAGAGACAGAGGGCGACAACGTAAGAAAATATTAGACAATTTGACAACCTGGCACGGCAAGGAAACAACAACAACCTTGATACATAATACTGTGGACAGAGAGCTGTGGAGAGCCATTACCGCATACGCCAGCCGACATGGCACCTGATGATGATGATGATTTATCTAATATTTTGATTTTCCTTGTCCTCTACGTCATTTGCGTTTCTTGGTTACGTTTCTTCCTATGGGGAATACACCACACACCCCCCCCCCATCTTTAGAATTATATGCGACCGCAGGAAGAACAAACATTTGGTCATGTCCTGCCTTCGTTCATGAAGAACTTTAGGGCGTTGTTGAAAGTCTGTAGTTGACTGCGACCTTTATCGTGGTTCTCAATGTGGAAGTTTGTAGTTGACCTTTATCGTGGGTCTCAATGTGGAAGTTTGTAGTTGACCTTTATCGTGGTTCTCAATGTGGAAGTCTGTAGTTGATTGGTACTTGTACCAGTAATTAATGTGGAAGTCTGTAGTTGATTGGTACTTGTATCAGTAATTAATGTGGAAGTCTGTAGTTGATTGGTACTTGTATCAGTAATTAATGTGGAAGTCTGTAGTGTACTGATAACTTTTCAATGTAGTCAATGTGATAGTCTGTGATTGATTGCTACCTTTATCAGAGTCGTGAATGTGGAAGTCTGTAGTTGACTGCTAACTTTATCAGTGTCATCTGTGTGGAAGTCTGTAGTTGGCTAATACCTTTATCAGAGTCGTCAATGTAGAAGATAACATAGTGGAAGATTTAGTACCGGGTAGTTAAACAATGAGTTCTTCTTCTGTATGTTCTCAAACTCCTGCTGGCTAGCGAAATGTTGTCTAAAGAAGTGAAAAGAGATGGGTTAGGGTGAGGGAAGGAAAACAACAGATAGATACACACATATATATATAAAGAAATAATAATAGGTAATAATCTCCTAGATAGATAGATGGATGGGTAAAAGCAGTGCTATTATACATTTTCTGTATGGAAGGGTGTTTTACATAAAAAAGGGCATTCGCCCGTTTTCATGTGTAATTGACACGATCCTGATGCAGACACAGATTCGTTGGGCAGGTCATTTGGTGCGTATGCCAGACCATCGTCTGCCAAAGATACTTCTCTATGGTGAGCTAGAGAAGGGTATTCGATCTCAAGGTGGCCAAAGGAAGCGCTACAAGGACTCGTTAAAGGACTCACTGAAAGCCTTTGCAATAGACCACGATACATGGGAAGAACTTGCACAAAATAGATCTACATGGCGTTCTAAAATAAAAAAAGAGCGCATCATCTTGTGAAAAGAAGAGAAATGCAGCAGCTCAACAGCGGAGAGCAGCTAGAAAGTCACGGATAGACCAAGATCCGTCTACAGCCGTTATTCAATGTCCAAACTGTCCAAGGACATTTACAGCTCGAATAGGGCTCATTAGCCATCATAATCAAGGACATAACTAAAATTGAATTTTCAAAAGTGGATGTAACAAATGGTCATCATCACTTGTGATGGACGAAAAACACAAACACATGTGTAATTCCCTCTGTGTGCTGAGAAATGTGATGACGTTTCGTATGTAATTCCCTCTTTCTGTATAGAAATGTGATGTTTTCGTGAAAAAATCGTTAAGAGTAGGGAATTCACCTACCTTTCAGCTGTAGCGTTTTTAGTACAAAATGTCATGTTTTGGTTTGTTAACGGGAGGGGGGATTATGGGGCTCAATGGGGATAGATAGCTAAACAGACAGATAGATAGTTAGAGAGAGAGAGAGAGAGAGAGAGAGAGAGAGAGAGAGAGAAGAAAATGATTTCTATGCTTTTCCAAACTTAGACTCAGCTGATGAATTAAACTGGTTCGCGCGCAAACTTCCGGAAAGATTATCCCCCTCACATTTGTAACCGGACTGTTTAGTGTCGTCACAACGACGGGCTTGCTTATAAAAGAGACAATTTATCGCAACAGCCCATTGTTGTCAGCTACAACAGATCTGGCGGACGATTTCAGAAAAGCAGCAAATGCAACTATTTAATCTGTACATTTATTAGAAGTACACCCTCAAAAATTTCCATTAGCTGTCAAAAATTTGTAGTCAAGAGACGTCCTTGAAAAACTGTTATAGGAAAGATAGTCAAGACCTGCAAGTCGTAAACATCAAGAGTGAGCACGCAGACAAGCTGAAAGACATCATCCATTTTTGTCAAGTGTTAGCACAGGTAATGTACTCGAAATATGTGATTTATCCCATTCTGTACATTTGCGTGTATATAAAAATCTCGTCCACTTTAGCATATTAGACAAGCATATACGTTTAAATTATGAACACAAAGCTCCCTTATTTTGATAATTTTACATTCTATACGTTTAAATAAAGATACAGCAATCTTCTACTTTAGCCGTGCATTTTATAGGTTTTCTTCTTCCTCTGTATCCATTCTCTGGTAACCAACACAATATTTCCTGTAATTGTTGACGTGGAGCTTGACGTACAGTATGCAACAGTTTAATTTTCGCCATGTAAGACTAGGGAATCCGTTTTCGACATTTTAGGTAAGATTTCATAGACCGTGACAGCCTTCATATCTATCTGCAGACGGTTTATCACACATTGAACTTTGCAGGCCAAATCAAGTTCCTGGGTGACAGTTTCCGAGAAGATATTAAGCAAACATTTATACTTTGTTAACTACGGCTATTTGGCACGAAGTGCTCCGATGTGTGGACTCGCCTCGTGTAACTAAATGATTTAATTTGTCACATGTGTCATCGGGTGCTGGCCCTAATATTGTTTGTGGCTAAAACGGTCAAGCTGGAGTTGGTTGACCATCTTAGAAGAGGTTTCGTTCACCGACTTACTAATTTGTGCACTTGGCGCTGCACTCTAGCGCTCTGCCACTTTCGCGTACTTAGCTGACGAATCTAACTTGTCCTGAGATATTATACCTATTCTTCTCCACAGTGAACTTTTGAACATGACAATCCTACACTCCAGGCCAGCCGTTGTCTTAAACTGTGCTGCGACATTGTTTTGGCTGTAGGAGCCGAGAGGTTATGTTCAGAAATATTATTTGTCTTGTGCCCACAATTCTCATTCCATCTCAGTCTTCACTGTCCGGACACAATCAATAAAGCATTAGTCAAATTTCTTCACACGATCTTCGAAACAATTTGTTTCGAAGGAGCACAACAAGAATGTGCTCTTCGGATCTCGGTAATCTGCGAACCCTGAGATTGCACGAGAGCAGTGCATATCTCTTTCCATCCGCATACGTGTGAATGTAGATATAAAGTTCTCCTACTTCAGTATATAATTGCCCATTCTATACGCATAAATATGGATACAAAGCTCTTCCATTTGGACATATTACTCCTATTCTATACGTTTAAATGTGGCCATGAAACGTCCAAATTAACATATTATTCCATACTATAAATCTCTGAAGGACAAGTTCTACAGGCCTGTCATTGTCTGTTGACCACAATACAATTCCTTGAAGCATATGACTGGCAGGAGAGCCAGGAGAGAGGATTCCACACAATGCGCTTGAATACTAAATGTTCCTACTATAGCATATAATAATAATAATAATAATAATCTTCTGCGTTCTCTCTCTTATAACCACAACGAATTTATCGTGTCATTTCCGCCGGGGAGCATGAAGTACGTTGTTCTGCAAGTTCCACAGGTAAAACTGTTATTTGCACCTCGGTTGGCGCACTTTGTGGTCTGGATCCGTTTTTGTCATGCCTTTAATTCGAGTGGTAGACTTCCCTGGTCCTTACAGGCTGTCTATCTGTCGATGGCACGCGGGTGTATAGTGACTCTTCGCCGAGACAATTATCGTTCACATCTATTTCGCACGAGGTGTTCCGCCGTCTGTGAACTTGCCTCGTGTGATTAGACATCATGTGCCCATCGGGTACTGAACCTTTTCTCATCCGCGAGCCTAGTTCCGAATGAGGAACTAGACAAAAGAGTTGGACCCTGGCTCTTTCGCCTTCTTAGCCTAAGTGTCGTTCACCGATATCGTGAGCCCCTCGCCAAGTTCGAGTTTCACCTCACGTGTTTGGGAGCAAGACGTTCTCGAGCTGAGCGACCTAGTCCCATTTGCGCCTCAGTCCATCGGGTACTAACCCTTTCTCTCTGCAAGCATGTATCCGGTACAGGAAAGCTCGACAGTAGAGTTGGGCCGGGACTGCCTTCGCTGTCCCGTTTGTGCCTGAGCCCATCGGGTACGGAACCCTTTCTCTTTGCGAGCATTTTTCCGGTATAGGAAGGCTCGACTTTAGAGTTGGGCCAGGTCTTTTTTCCTCCCGTATGCTCACAATTGGGAATGGGTTTCTGCCTGTAAGGAGCACTGATAACTAGAAGCTTGTCTCAAACTAGCAGAGCTTGTAGTTCTGATTTCCTTGGATCGTTTTCACTTTTTTATTTGCAGTTAGCACTGCTCCCTGGCGCTGTGCTGCCCTTTCATTGCACTTAGTGTGTTGTCGTTTCGTCTCTTGCCATGCATCTACATTTCGTGCCTTTTTTCAATGGCCGCCCCTCCAATGCTCGGACTGGATTGACTAGCGTCACTGTGTGTCGACAGTATGTGTTGGTACTGGTGGTTTCTGAGATATTATATGTCTCTTGTGCAGTCAAATCTCTTTCCATCTGCTACCTCCACATTCACGGACACGATCCCCAAATAATTTAGCCAGAATAAGTACGGCCGCTGTATTTCTGTTTCCCAGGTGCACCGAGGAAGAAGTACATTTGGGATCTTGGTTATCTGCTAACCCTGGGTCCGCCGAAAGCAATGCGTCCCCTTTGCACCCCATATAATAATAATAATAATAATATAATAAAAATAACAATAACAATATAATAATAATAATAAGACCCAACTTCCTTTGTGTTGCCGGGGCCCGAAAGGGGAGCAAAGAATAGCAACACTGTTTATCTTTCACGGATGTCGTAAATGGCGACTAAGGAGGTTATGGGATGGAGTTGGTTGTCCCATCCTATATAGGGTTAGTGACCCAAAGCCATGCTGAAGTCAGATGTGTCAGGCCGAAAGGCGCAGACATCGCAGCAATGCTACAAACCATGACACAACGCATTCCGTTCTCCAAACTACATCCTGCTAATCTGCGGGAGTTTGAGAACCTTTCGGACCCCGGCAATACACGGGCGACCCTCTTCAACTATTAATGTTTTTTATTACTTAAATGTCTTTTACGCCCAACATCCATGATATTCTATCTTTCTGTAACATCTCATTCCGAACGCAGCTATTCCTTTTGTCATTAATTTATTAAGTGTCTATGATTCACAACAATAAATTGATGCTGGTAATATACTTGCTCTAATCAAACGTAGTTTACATTTACAGCTGGAGCCCTGCCAAAGATTTTTCATTTGTGCGTTTTTAAATCAGTATTGCAACTCTTATCTTATGCAGCTCAACCCCTAAGCTGGTTATGTTTACACCCACATATGAAAAATTAATGACTTATTCTAGTTTGTGGATGTCAAATATGAATTTTGGTTTTGACTTTATCTGTTGTCATGATTTTTCTTTTCTTTTCATTTAAGAACAAATTCTGGGCTTAATTGTGATTTACTTTTTTAATAGCATCAGTTGTTTCAGGTCGTCCTTGACTGTTGTTAAAATAATTGTGTTGTCTGCATATCTAATTTATGGAATCTTGTGTTCTGCGATGTTACTTCATAGCATACATGTATATATATATATATACGAAACTACTTTAATCATGGAATCCATCCTATAGATTTAAAACATCCAGGTGTGTTGCGAAGAGGTATACGGGGATCTTCGGGCGACTAAGATGCGTGGTTCGATTTTCGCCGCAGACAAATGTGATTAAGAACATTTCAAAAAAAAAGCAACCTACTGATGGTAAATATTGCCTAAAATATCACTATAGCCAGAACAAAATGCTGGATTTATCGTTACGTCTTGAATATACTACAAATTTCGTGTTTAAGTTTAAACGTAAATACATAGACACAATATGCTTGAGCATATTGGTATATTTTGTCCGCTGACATGTCATAATAAATGTACTGAAACATAGTTCACCAACTACAACTATTGTGTAAATTATCAGTCTAACGATGAAGGAGGAAAGACGGTAAAAGAAAATAATTAGAATGCCAAAATAAAGGAGTGATTCAGGAATGATTTTTCTACACTCGGTTCCAGTGGCTTATGATATAGTTGTTTGGAGAGATTTTTGTGCTGATGTTTTCAACGTAGCATATCTACCACCATAATGGGTTATGTATGTTCTTCTTCTCATTATTGTATACTAGTAACCATTGAACACACATCAGCATGTTTTTACATAAACCACTGCATGTGTCGAATAAAAATTAACTGAAACTATTTTTACCCCACATGTTGAACAATTTGCTGAATAAGATCTACAACATTTTAAATAATTAAACCTTGGCCGCTGAATATGTTGTTGGACCAAGCCAGAATAATGTTAGGACTTGTCTTTTCCTTCGCACAGCATTTGTAATAATAAACCTCAAGTATGAGCTGCTGTCTTGAGTTGCTGTTTGGATCGGTTACGCAGATGCATCAGTACAGCTAGTGTTGTTACACAAGGTTGATCAGGTCTTGCGCAGTCATGGATGGTACTTGTTGCCAGGAATAGTTGGCGCAGCCTTACTATAGTGGACTGATCACAAATGAAATGTCTGTCAATTTCTCTTGTTCCCATTCCACTGACAAGCATACTAGCAACTTGCCATGACTCTCGTAATGTCAGTCAAAACATGATGGAAAAATACTTAAGTAATGCAAGTGCCAAATTTCAACCTGTGTTGATATTTAATAGAGTCTGAAATTGATTATTTGCTGTTTTGCACGTGAAACACGGAAATGTGAAAGAAACATCATATCAACAAAACAATAGGACTGCACGAACTCAAGTGTTCAATGACACTTGAATGTGTTCTGGGTTGAAGAGTATCTCGCGTACATAAACACTATAAGCGTGAAAGCAAAGCACGTTTTCGATGTGTTTTTACTGGTTTCTAGTATACAAGCATTATAGTGATAATTATTATCAACTAACATCACGGCACTTCTTCTTCTTTCCTTCCTCTTTTACCCTTACGGGTATCGAGGGAGATACAATGCTCTTGTTCTCGCTTTTCTGGCAGCTTCAGATAATGTTATTTGGTGTTTGTTTAATGTCTCTTTGATGTTGTCGATCCAGCGTACTCTAGGTCTACCCCTGGTTCTTCTTTCTGCTTCTCCTCTCGTCATATTTTGGAAGCTGGTATCTCGATTGTGAAGTATGACGACTCTTGGTAACTCGATCGCTGCCCGCCATTGTTGGAATGTTCTCCACATGAAATTTATTTTAGCGAATGATTTATTATGAACAAGATAAATCATCTACCGACTCGCTAGGTCTGTCATAGAGTCGTCTTTATTCTGAACATAGAAAAACGAATGAATCACATATGATGGCCTAATCCAGATGAAAACATGAAATACACAAAACAAGAGTCGCGAACGGTTGTTTCCTATACCATCTTGATCGGCACTGGGGACATTAAGTGCTCAGTTAAAGACTAGCCTTTCGCGATCAATCGCCAATGAAAATCACGAGCCAGTCCCATGTCGCCTAGTACAGCGGTTATAAACGTGAGTCATATGGCCATCATGGAGGGGGGGGGGGGAGAAGGGGGAAGGGCTCTGAAACTTGCAGGAGGAGGGTTCAACATAATTTTTTTTTATATTTGGAGAGCACAAATCAGTCCAAGGGAGCTATAGGAAAATAATTATGTGAGCAATTAACAACAACAAGACGACGAAAACGATTTATGACGAAATATCTTTAAAACGAACTGTGACTTACACAGAAAGTCAATGACGTATTTTGGCAAATAAAGTGCCACAGAAGAAGATTTGTCCTAAAAGGGAGTCGGGATTAAAAAAAACTATTGAGAACCATTGGTCTAGTACATAGCCGAAAATCTGATAAAAAGATGGTGGACGCTAATATAACGAGCCCGAGCCCAACTTTCTGTCAAGTTCTTCCTAAACCGGAACCAGGCTTGATGACGAGAAAAGGTTCAGTACCCGATGAGCACGGGCACAATACGTCTAATTACACGAGGCAAGTTCACTGGCTGCGGAACGCCTCGTGCAATACAGACGTGAAGGACAAACCGTCTCGGCGTAGTCAGTTCGCTGCCTGGCGACAGATAGGAAGGCTGTCACAGGCTAGGGTAGCTCACCCGAATTGTCAAGGCATGCTTAAATCGGATGTGCTAGGACTGATGATGTTCGTCCGTCGTGATCGACGATGACCAAAACTCAACCATAATAATAATAACAATAAATAATAAAATAATAAAGTTAATAGTGCGTTTTTAAATGACTAGCAAGTCCAATGCGCGCACAAAATGTTCTTTTACAGAATTGACAACAATAGAAGGTATCTGTGTGAGGTTGAGATGTTTTTTCTTTTCTACGTGTCCGCTTCTGTCTTGCAGTTTCTTGTCTGAATTCTTCTGCCGCTAGTGCTCCCGTTCTAATGCTGTAACGCCAAGCCGTTCTATCCTGAGCGAGGCTCTCCCAAGCGGCTACGTCAATGTTAAGATGTTTCAAGGATGACTTGAGCGTGTCTTTGAAACGCTTTTTCTGTCCACCAGCTTTTCGAAATCCTGCCTTGAGTTCTCCATAATATATTTGTTTTGGCAATCGCGAGTTCTCCATACGCACAAGATGGCCTGCCCAGCGTGCCTGCGCCTTCATAAGTATTGTGTGGATGCTTATTGAGGTTGATTTTTCCAAGACCTCGTAGTCTGGTACTTTGTCCCACCAATGGATGTTTAGTAATTTACGTAGGCAGGTAAGATGGAAATGATTTAACTTTCTTGCATGTCTAGCATACACTGTCCACGTTTCGCAGGCGTATAGTAAGGTTGGTATAACAGCAGCATGATATACTTGTAGTTTGGTGGTTGTTCTTATACCTCTTCTGTCCCATACATTTTTGCGTAATCCGCCAAATACAGCACTAGCTTTTGCCAGCACTAGCTTTTGTGCTAGGACTACAAGGCGCATAACGGTGGCACAACGTAATCACGCTCCCGGCGGAAATCGCACGGATATCCGTGCTGGTTGAGCGAACGCAAAACAAACTATGAGTTCGTATATGACTAATAAGGCCAATTCTGGCCTCAAATATCATTGGACGGTTCGGGCACGGGATGACCACCGTAGATTTTTTTAAAAATCTACCCATGACTTTCTAGCTACTCTCCTCAGGTAAGCTTCTGCATATCTCCTATTTTTACAAAATACTGGCCAATGTTTGACTGTAGAGCGCAATGTAGCCCTATTTCGTGCTGATTCTTTCCATGTATATTGTTTTGTTGTTATCGAAAGTTTTTAGTGAGATCTTTAACGTGTCTTCTTTTTGCCATCTTGAAAAAGCATGCCGTTCTGCAGCTCACCATAGAGAAGTATCTTTGGTAGGCGGTGATCTGACTAATACATCTGTCAACATCAGAATAGTGTCAATGTTAGGGATGCCAGATCTGTCAAGAACTGTGATATCCGGAATCTTGTTTTGCCATCTAATGTTCATAACTTTTCGGAGATAAGTTGTGTGAAAGTTATTGAGCTTCCTCTCATGTTGTTTACAGTCCATGTTTCACCCACGTATTCCAGTGCTGAAAGTTCCACTGCTCTGTAAACTTTCAGCTTAGTCTTTATGGTAATGCCATTTCTATGTCAAACATTTGCGTACAATCTTCCGAAAGTTATACTTACCGTGGAGATCCTAGTACACACGTCATCATCAATAGTGTAATTTTGTGATATTATACTACCTAGGTATGTTTATCTATTCATAACTTAGAGTGCTATGCAAATTACCTTTATGAAGGGCTTGTGATAGATTTTTCCATGTGACATAACTTCTGTTTTCTCCGTATTAATAGAACGTCCAAATTGTGTACAGGCTTTGGAGAACCTGTCTATGATGATTTGTAGATCAGCCTCAGAATTTACATTTAAGACACAATCTCCAACAAATATAAGATCCTTGATGACGTAAGATGTGACTAGTTTTTTTTCTAGAAGTCACTGAAGGCTGAACACTTTTCTATCAATATGATGTCTACTCCTAAGTCCAAATCTCTGAAAGCATTAGCCAACATAGCAGAGAACATGATGCTAAAAGGGAATGTGTTAATACACATCCCTGTTTAACTCTGACAGGAAAACCTGCTGGTATAAGTTCCATTGTCCAAAGCAACATCATAATGAACTCTAGCTTGAATTCCATCATGCAATTGCTGCATCATTGTATTAAATTTATATGGGCAACCATAGTTTGCCATAATCTTCTACAGACTTTCACTACGTACTTTCTCAAATGCTGTTGTTAAGTCTATGAATGATGTGCACATATCACAGTGTTTTTCTTGACATTTTTCTTCACCTTATATTGTGATAGTATCTGGTTGCGGAACCCTTCACAGGCAGTGGGTTTCACAGTAAGAAGTGAGAACTCTTCACAGATAGCAAGAGATGGACGGCGTGAAATTCAACACATTGAATGTTTTGCGCTTGTGTAAATGTTGTCACTACGAACGCTAGTGGCACACAGTGCGAAGGTGTGTTTATCTAAGAAAGTGTCAAGCGACTATAAAACACAAACGTGTGTTTTTATAAGAACGTGTCAAGCTATGATCAAGTGCAACGTTTGTTCACCTAAGAACATGTCAGATAATAGACATACGGGAATCATACCAGGTAGAAGCTTTCTGGTTGATCTGAGGCAACGTGGGTTTATTGTAACCAGAAGGATCGATTTCTGATTGGCCAGAAGTTTTCCTCTGGGGAAATGAAAGCTTTTGATTGGTTGGAAGTTGCTAGAAGTTTGGAGGAACTTAGGAGTGGAGGAGGAAGAAGCATTGCATTATCGACTGCCGAGCAGGGTGGTCGCATTTTCACTCCTGAGGAAGTAGTCCCCAGGTAGTCATCGGAAGTGAGTCTCTATCAGGCTTGTCTCGGACAGTCAGTACTTGTCTCCCAGGAGATGCAAGTCCTAGTTAGTCTCGCAACAGTCAGTCAGATAGTTAGTCGGTGTATACTCTCTAAGACTTAGCTTATAACCCGAGTGAAGCAATTCCTGGATGTGTTTTCGTAATTTGTATTCTGAGACGATTATATTATTGCCCAGTTGCAGATAATTTAGGATTAGTCTGCAGAGTTGAGGACGGACTCGAATAAGGCTAGATTGGGACTTGTGCCTTGTGTTTATTTGCCTCTCTCATGAGTATGATGCTATTAATTGTTGTATATCAACTTGTGTAAATAAACCTCATATTATTGTGAAGGAGTGCTTTGTTAACTGATTGATGTCGAGCAGTATTACACAGATTTAGACCTGGTCACAGCACCAGTATTCCAGTAAATCCTAAAAGGCATTTTTCTTCCGTTGCAAATTATTGTGACGCTGCAGATCTTCTTTCTGTCACACTAGTCTGTCCAGGACAGACAGTGAACCATATGTTTTCGGTAACAAGTTGTTTCTGTTACGCATAAGTGCAGATCGTGTTACTGTTACAATATTTCAGCAGTAACTATTTCAGTTGTTCCACGCTATTTTCTGAGACCACATTGACTTTCGTGAAATATTCTTTCATTAAGATGAGATTCATGAATTTGAAAATGACTTTAACTAGGTATTTGAATTTCAGTGTAGAAGAGTTATGCAAAGGCTTGACCTCACTCTCTTGTCGGACCTAATCTGAAACCAGTAACAAGACAAATCAAGACAACTAAAGTACATGTTGTTAGATGACATACCTCTTGTTTGAATGGTCATAGTCCTGGGGGGGGGGGAGACCATCCCCTACCAGGCGCGTCCACAGGTTGCAGATCGTGGAACAGCCTCCGGATATGGAGCCTCCATATCTGGTGGTTGGCTGCAATATAAGACAGATATCTGGACGAATAATCCAGATTTCTGCACGAATAAACAGTCGCGGACAAACTGGCGATGTTTCCCAACAGGACGGGTGGGATATCAAGTGGCACTGATATCTCCACTGAAATATCCCGTGTGTCTCGTGACGGGCAGCATCAAGCGAGTATGAGCCGCTATAAGCTCAAGCCAACAGCTGGGGTCATTGACCCCAGCATGCGCATCCCCAGGGTTGGGGGGACCTTTAAAATAGGGGAATATAGGAAACTACTTTCTAAAACATACAAAGGGAGAAGTCAGTGAAACCCTCTTTGGGCCCCAATCAGCCCTATCCCATAAGGGGAAAAAGGCTGGAAAACTTAGAAAATTTCCCTAACTGCTGGGCAGGTGGCGCTCAAGAGTCCATAAAAACAAGCCACCTAGGAGATGAAAAACTCTACACAAAGCCTGGACAGATGGTGCTCATTATTCTGGGAAGGAAGACCATCTAAGGAAAGCAAACCTAAAAAAATAGCTGGCGGAAATCGGATGCACTTGGCCATATGGCGCATAACAAAGTGCAACGTACCTCATATACAGATACTCATGCAGAATGGTCGTTATTGCCCTGGATATTTTCAAAGTACGGGAAATAAGGTTAATAAAGTAAACAGGTAGTGTCGACATACTTGGCTTGTCTTACAGCCTATATCTATGTTCTGTATACGCGTATTTAGATCTTTCTACAATATTTAAAAGTTTATAATAAATATGTTTATATGTACAATAGTAAATGATACAACCGAATAATCATGCATATAGTAATGCATTATTATGCATGTTAAATGTTTTTCATATTATTTTGATAACGTGATAATTTTTTCTAAAAAAACAAACTTGATGTTATGTACTTTATTTTTTGCATGTTGTCTTATATTATCCATGACCTTAGAATATGTAGTTATAAATTTCACTTTCAAATATCTATTCTTGAAAATTTAAGTTCATTTAAACGTTTCACCAAACTACTAGAAACGTGAATAAAAAATGAAATTTGATAGTATAACAGCTTCAAACTGTTATGTGCTCAGAAGTCTATAACAGAAAAGTGCCTCCTCCATGATTCCAGTTGAAAGCCGTATCTATATACTATTTTTTTTAAAATATTTTTGCAGTGCTAATGACACCACATATCAAACGTGTACCAAAAAAGTATTTTACGGAATTAACGTTTCAACCTTGGCATGGAAAACCTTTTAACAATGAAATGATGTTCATAATATTTGGTTTGGACTTTCATTCTTTGCGACTGAGGTCTCCGTTTCAGTAAGGTGTATAGCCTCCTTTGACCTCTACCAGATAACAACATCTCAGTAACATGAATCCGATTACACTTAGATCTGTTGCTGTGGGATGACTACCCACTCTTCCCGCAGTGCAAGGGACAACTGCTGAAGAGCTACTGGAGCCATGTCTCGATGGTTGGGTCGTCTTTCATGCTATAAATGTTCTATATAGTTCATGTCTCATGACATTTCTGGCCACGGAATGATCTGGGCGTTGTTATCAGCAAGAAACTGGGTGGTGAGTAGTGCCACATGAGGTCGAGCGTTATCCTGCTGAAAAATCTACCCTCTTGCAGTCAAAATTGGAAGGAGGCGAGGGCGAACAATTTCAGCGACGTATCGTTCGACATCCAGGCGTCCTACAATTTGCACCAGGTCACTTCTTCTCGTGAAGTTGATCGCCTCCCACATTACACTCCATCACAATGTGGAGGGGCCTCATCAACGCTGTACTGGGCATAGTCTCATGAACTCTACGGTAAATTCTTCTCCGTCTATCACGTCACTGGAGCACAAAAATGATTCATCACTAAACGAAACCCGTCTCCAGTCATTCCCAACGGTAACTTGGCGATGATAATTCTCCCACTGTAATCGGCTCTGGCGATGCGGGTCCTTAAGCGCAGGACCTCTGTAGGGTATTATAGCCCTAAAACCAGCGTCATGCAGCCGGTTCCTGGCCGTTTGATCTGAAATTCGACAACCTGCTGGCTTTAAGCGGATTGTGGAGGACGCAGATGCAAATCGATTCCTGAGGTGACGCAGCTGTATGAAGCGGTCTTCGGCAGAAGTTGTGACTCTGGGTCTTCTACTGCGCCCGATCTACCACTGAGCCAGTTAGTTGAGATCGCATCTAAAGGCGACTGATTGTGCTTCTAACCAAAGTAAATTGTCTGGCCACTAAACTTTGTGATTGTCCAGTCTGTAAACATCCAATGGTGATGTATCGTTTTTCTGTAGTGAGATGAACCATACTTGCGCACTGAGTTTTCAAGTGATTTTATTCGAGGACCATCAATCTTTTATAGGCATTCAATAATATGTTCAAAGAGGTGTGTGTTCAGTAAGTTTCACAGAATTCTCATGAACATGTCACGATTTATTGCCGAAAATGATGCTGTTCAAGTTATGGTAGGTATATCTATCGGGTTATGGTAGGTATATATATATATCGGGTTATGGTAGGTATATCTATCGGGTTATGGTGGGTATATCTATCGGGTTATGGTGGATATATCTATCGGGTTATCGTGGGTATATCTATCGAGTTATGGTGGGTATATCTATCGAGGTATGGTGGGTATATCTATCGGGTTATAGTGGGTATATCTATCGGGTTATGTTGGGTATATCTATCGAGTTATGGTGGGTATATCTATCGGGTTATGGTGGGTATATCTATCGGGTTATAGTGGGTATATCTATCGGGTTATGTTGGGTATATCTATCGAGTTATGGTGGGTATATATATCGGGTTATGGTGGGTATATCTATCGGGTTATGGTGGGTATATCTATCGAGTTATGGTGGGTATATCTATCGAGTTATGGTAGGAATATCTATCGGGTTATGGTGGGTATATTTATCGAGTTATGGTAGGTATATCTATGGAGTTATGGTGGGTATATCTATCGAGTTATGGTGGGTATATCTATCGGGTTATGGTGGGTATATCTATGGAGTTATGGTGGGTATATCTATCGAGTTATGGTAGGAATATCTATCGGGTTATGGTGGGTATATCTATCGAGTTATGGTAGGTATATCTATGGAGTTATGGTGGTTATATATATCGAGTTATGGTGGGTATATCTATCGGGTTATGGTGGGTATATCTATGGAGTTATGGTGGGTATATCTATCGAGTTATGGTGGGTATATATATCGGATTATGGTAGGTATATATATAGGGTTATGGTAGGTATATCTATCGGGTTATGGTGGGTATATCTATCGAGTTATGGTGGGTATATCTATCGGGTTATTTTGGGTATCTCTATTGGGTTATGGTGGGTATCTCTATTGGGTTATGGTGAGTATCTCTATTGGGTTATGGTGGGCATATCTATCGGGTTATGGTAGGTATCTGTATTGGATTATGGTGTTAATAATAAGCTAAAAGTGCATAGATATGTGACAATATGAATAAATGATTTTGTCAACGCAATACATTTGATTGCTCTTAGATTGTTTTGCTAGCTCTTACAATGCAGGTTGTAATTTGGTAATGGGTAATATTAGGGTGATTTCACGACTTATTGCCTTATACAGTAATTCAGTGCCACATTTCTGCTTTGGGGGTTGCATAAAACACATAAAATAAAATAAATGGAGCGTTGATAGTAATAATATTATTTGTTTGTTTGTTAAATGGGGATTAAAGCCTCTTAGCTGAGGCACGATCCTTTCAACCTAAGACAGAAGTCTATTTTGGTTATATCAGGCCGTATTAGCTTTTATCTTCTTCTTCTTCTTCTTCAGCGTTCATTCTCAAACTCCCACTGGATATCTTGTAGCAGGACCATGGTCCTAATAGATTTCCAGAAGGATGTCGTCCAGAGAATGGAAATGCGTTGTGTCGCCGTTTTATTTGCGCCAATGGCCCGACACATCCGTCTTCGGCGGGAGCTTTTATCTAAATGTGACCTAATTGTCTGGGTGTTTGGAAAGCCGTGCTATTGCTATGTATTATCTATATTGCTAGGTGGAGTTGATGTTTATTTGTGGCCAAGATGCCTTTTATCTAAGTGTGACCTATGGTCTGGGCGAATTGAGAACCATGCGTGCTATTATTGCAAAAGAATGTTATGTTGCTAGTTGCATTAAACTGTTTATTTCCGGTGGTATTGCTTTTTTATTTAAGAGTGATACTAATGCCTGGGGGGGGGGGTGGTTGAAACACCGTGCGTGCGATTATGCCAAAAATTGTACATATTGCCAGTCGTATCCTGTGGTGAGCGTTCCTCGGTTGTTATTTGTTGAAAGCTGTGGAGAGAGACCTGTAGAAAGACTGATGACAAACAATGACTTATTTTGTTTTGACTTGCTTAGATTTTTAAATTAGAGCCTTAGTCCTAGTTATAAATTGTTTAATTAGTTTTAGCCTATCTGGTGGTACATAATGGCCCAGAACCATTTCTAATTTATATGGTATTTTATTGTTTAGGTATTAATCTTTTAGGTCTTGCCTATGATGGTTGTATTTATGACAATGGAGTAGGAAATGATCTATTGTATTTTCCTCTTCACAGTCTTCACATATTGGTTCGAGTATATAATGTAATGATTTTCCCAGTCTAAGTCGTAGTAGTTTCCCATTGGTAGGGATTTTCAGCTCTTCCTTTATTTGAGTGGTCCTAGTGGGTCCTTTTAGCATTGCATGTGCATGTCTTCCTTTTGCACTGTTGTCCCATTTTTCTGTCCATTCCTTAAGTATTGTGTCCTTTATTATGCTTCTGGTTTCCGATCTGCCAAGTCCTACCTGGATTTCTGTTCCTTGTGTTCGTCCTTTCTTGGCTTCCTTGTCTGCTGCTTCATTTCCTGGTATTCCGACATGGGCTGGAATCCACATTACATTAACCCTCGTACCAACGTGAACTAGGTTTGTTATTATGCGTAGTATATCTTCTACTATATCTGGCCTTTGGCTGTCATGTTTATTTTGAATAGCCTGGACTGATGATAATGAGTCAGTCAGGATTGTTATATCATTTATTAATTCTAGTGCTTTTAGAATTGCAACTAGTTCAGCCGTGAATATTGATGTATGTTCTGATAATTTATAGCTCTTATTGATGTTCCTATCAAGTATTACTATTCCTGTACCAGTTGGGCCTTCCTCTCCTTTGGATCCATCTGTTAATACTTTTAGACTATTTATTGTTCTATCATTTATGTGGTTTATTGCTCTATTTTTAGTTGAATCTCTATTTTGGTCTTTTTTCGCTATATAAGAT
The DNA here is from genome assembly GCA_034231615.1 of Meghimatium bilineatum. NCBI lineage: Eukaryota > Metazoa > Mollusca > Gastropoda > Stylommatophora > Philomycidae > Meghimatium > Meghimatium bilineatum. Next base: position 29,812,017 of record CM067305.1, on the reverse strand, counting down.
AGGGAAATGTCAGTTTCTGGTGATATTAATTCCCAAGGTGGTATTATTGCTTTATATTGGTTTTGATTACATATTAAATCTCTAAGTTCTGGTATTTGGTCAAGCTCTGCATTTGTTCGCCACCCTGCTGGTGTTCGGTAGCTTTCAATTGAGAACTTGCCTGTGTTATCAGAGCTATTGAATGATTTATATGCAGGATGTGTGGTATCATTTCCTATTTTAGACCAGTAGCTAAGTCTCAGTTCTTTCCTTCTTAGGGATAATGGCATTATTCCTAGAGCTACTTGAACTGCTTCAGCAGATGTTCCTCTGGTCGCCCTAGCTATTGTTGAGAGAGCCTTATTTTGAATTATATCTATTTTAGAGATATTGGCTGGTGCTGTCGACTCATACACAATGCTGGCATATTCTAGTTTACCTCGTATAAAGGCTTTATAGAATGTCGTCATTGTCTTAGTCGACGCTCCCCAACCGCTACCACTCATGTACCTAAGCATGTTTAGGGCTCCTCTGCTTCTGTCTACTATATAGTTTATATGTTTATGCCATCTGAGGCTTTGATCTAATACCATTCCCAAGATTTTGGTGAGAATGTAATTGGTTCGTTATTTATAAAAATATCCTTAATTTTATTTGTTTGAGCCCCATTTCTGCTGAATAGCATTCCTACTGTTTTGCTAGCATTAATTTTGAAACCCCATTTTGCCATCCAGCTTGTTACTTCATTTATTTGTCTTTGTATTCCTACTTTTAGATAACTGATTGCCTGAGCGCCAAATTGCGGCATCGTCTGCAAATTGTGACAGGCTGTTCTTGACATCTGAGAATTCTTCTCCTAGATCATTAACCATTATTGTGAATATTGTTGGAGATATTACAGACCCCTGCGGGATGCCATTTTCCTGTTCATAGGAGTCTGATAAGTCATTATTTATTAGAACTTTAAATTGTCTATCTTGCATGAAGTTTTTAATGTAGTTGTATGCTCTACCATCTATACCTATGTTCTTAATTTTAAATAGGGCTCCTTCTCTCCAGCAATCGTCGTATGCTCCTGCAACGTCGAGGAAGACAGCCGCTGTTTTTTCACCTTTTAGGAAATCCTGTTTTACTTCATGCTCTAGTTTTAGTATTTGGTCAACCGTGCTCCGGTGACTCCGGAAGCCCTCTTGAGTTGCACTAAATATATTATGTTTATTTAGGTGAAATATTACTCTTTTATTTATTATTGTCTCTAATATTTTACCTAGGTGAGAAGTTAGTGATATTGGTCTATATGAGCTTACTTCTTTAGCTTCTTTATCTGGCTTAAGTATTGGTATTATGGTGGCAGACTTCCATGCCTTTGGTATGGTGCCAGATTCCCATATGTTATTGAATAGGTGAGTTATTATCATTAATATATTAGTTGGTACTTTTTTAAGTATTGCATAGCTTAGGATGTCAGGACCTGAAGCTGTGTTTGATTTCTCACCTATTGCTTTAATTACTTCCCCTATTGTTATATCTGCATTTATATATGATGATTCTGCATTATTTATTGGTTTAGTGTTTAGTTCCTGCAGAATTGTCTGACGTCTATTTATCTCATTTAGGTTTAGGTTGTTATTAGCACTAACTGAGTAGAAGTATTCGGCCAGTGCATTAGCCTTCTCTTTATCAGTTTGTGCTGCATTTAATGCTGGCATTATGCTACGTTTGGATTTGCCTCCACTGATAGCTTTCAGTTTGTTCCATACTTTTGATGATGGTGTTCTGAAGCTTATGGTGTCACAGAAAGTTCTCCAGTGGAGTTGTTTAGTTTTAAAGATTAATTTATTGTTTTGATTTCTTATTTCTTTATAGTTTAGTATATTCTCTTCTGATCTCTTATATCTAGCTAGTTTTAGTGCTTTATCTCTAATTTTAATCTGCTCATCCAGTTTATGGTTCCACCATGGTACTGGGTTTTTAGGGTTATGTCTATTTGTTCTTGTTATATTTACTGGTTTAATATTATTAGGCATGTTTTCATTTGGTATATATTTTACTGCTACTTTGAGGAGTTCATTTGTGAGATTCTCAGCAAATTCTTCTACATTGTTGGTATTAATATTATTTATTCCTACTGTCATTAGCTCTGTTGTTAGTGCCTCCCAGTTGGCTTTTCTATAGTTAAATGTTGGTTCTTTGTTTACTTCACTGAGATTACATTTAGCTCTAATATTAATTTCAATTGGTAGATGGTCAGATCCACTAGCATTTAGTGTCTGCCACCTGGTTGTGAATAGGTTAGTTGTTACAATGCTCAAGTCTAAGGCTGAGTCTTTGCCATTTACTATTTTATTAATTCTGGTTATAGAACCATCATTTAAAATGACTAGGTTATTATTGTCACAAAAATCTGCTATAAGTTCCCTTGTCTTGTCTGACTTATGACTGCCCCACATTGTGTGGTGGGCATTGAAATCACCGACAATAAGGGTTCTCCTAGTTAGTTTTGATGTTAGCACTTCTATATCGTTGCTGGTTAGTATTCCTTTAGGGTTATATATGTTAATTATTTCAGTTCCTACTGGTTTGCTGTCTATGGTTACACTTATTCCTTCTATGTTAGTGGAGTTAAATCTTTCCCAGTCTACTATTTTATATGATTCGTTAATAATGAAGGCAACCCCTCCCCCCCCCTCCACCTTTGGAGTTGCAATCATTTCTTACTATTTTATGTCCTGGGAAGTTTAATTTTTGGTTAATATTTAGGTTTGTTTCCTGTAGAGCATAGATTACTCTCTCAGACTGATATTTAGTCATTAGAGGAGCTATATTCTGTCTCACACTGGTAACATTCCACTGAATTATCTTTATTTGATTTTTATCCATTATGGTTTATTGCTAATTGTTATTAGGCTCTGTAATTTAAGTTTACTTATTGGTGTTTGGTGGTTTTGGTAGGAGTGCGTTTGGAGGTTGCTGCCCGATCCAGTGTTCTAGTTATTCTTTTGCCTGTCCGTTGTTCCTCTTCCTGGCGGTTCTCTACTATTAGTTTCAGTATGTTCCTAACTTCTCTTAGTTCCTTTTGTGATCATGTCCTTCCACTCTTCTTCCTTTTCATGTTGTTCCTTCCTTAACTCCTTTCCTCATTTTCTAGTTGTCTCTCAGTTTCTATTCATTTGAGAAGTTCTTCATTGTCCTTCTTTAATGCGTTGAGACTGCTGATTCCTTCCTGGATCCTTTCCAGTATAACTTTGTCTAGATGGTCCATTTCAGCTTTCTGTCTTTCCTCGTTTGGACGTTCAGCCTTCCGGTTGTTCTGAAGTGTACTAAGTTCCTGACTATGGCAGCATTCCTTTGGCACTTTTGGTTGTTTATTTTCATTTAATTTTTGTTGTTTGACATGTTTATTTCTTAGTTCATTTTTAATTTGTTGGTATGCAGGGCATCCTAAATATTTTGCACTATGGCTGCCAGAGCAGTTAGCACACTTTCTGTTATTGTTTGCTGTTTTATAATCTTTGTCGTTTAATGCAACAGGGCATTGGTAAACTGAGTGGGGTCCTGAACAGTATCTACACCTGGTACTGTTCCTGCATGTTGCCTTCGTGTGGCAAAATTGCTGGCACTTGAAACACTGAAGTACATCTGGGATGTACACTTGTGTTCTCAGGGCCCCACCCAAGAGCACCAAATGTTGCGGAACAACATTTACCTTATTAATGACCATGACCACTCTGCATGGTTTTTGATTTTTATAAAGTCTTTTGGCTTTTATTATGTCCGCTTTCGGATTCTCTATTTTTAATCTGTTTAATATTTCCTGGTCATTAATTCTGGTGTCTATGCCTTTAATGACCAGTTGCCTAGTCTCATTTAATATTTGTATTTTAATTTTAATTTGGTGGGCCAGTGTTGTAGTTATACTGTTTATGTTCATTAATTTTTCTATCACTGCCTCTGTGTGGTTGTTAGGGTTAAGAGTGACAATAACACCTCTTCTGATTTTTTGAATATTTTGTATTGATTTCTTATTGACTATGTTATTGATCAGTTCTATTATATTATTCTCTGGTAGTGAGGTTAGTGCTACTTCCTGCCCTGCAATTTACTTTATTATGATCTTTAGTTTATTTTTAGGATGTAGCTTATTTAAGACTAGTTCTTTTCTGTTTTCGATGGCTGCCCTCTGGTTGCTGCCACGTGGTTCTATTCTAGGTCTCTTTACGTAGGTTTTTTTAAAATTTAGATTACTTTTAGTAATATTGGCATAGCTCTTACTTTCCATTATTTATTTATTTGGTAGTTTAAAAGGGTTTATGTTATGTTAAAGCTAAAGGTAGTTCAATGTAATTTAATTAAGGATTCAAAATGTCTGACCTGGATTGAGTGGTTCCTTTGTTGTCTGTGATGTCCTCGTGGTGAATTGATGAATAAACAAAAATAACTAAAATGAAGCGTTGTAATAATATTATTGTCTGGGGGAATAGTAGTTGTACGTAGTGAACATGTTTTCGCTGAAGCATTCGATGTTTTGCATAAATAGACAAAAGACACGAGAATAGTTGAGTATAGGCCCTATTTATTTTCCAATCATGTTATATACTTAAATCCATACTATATATATATATATATATATATATATATATATATATATATATATATATATATATATATATATATATATGTGTGTGTATGTGTGTGTGCGTGCCCGCGCGCAAGATAGGTTCTTGTTTGGAATGCGTGACTATCTATTTGATTATTTCCCTTGACTATGTCTATCAGTTTATGTATATAATTCATTAATTTAAATATAAATGTGTTTAGGGTTAGTTATGTAAAGCACAACTCTCCTAACCCTAAAATAATCAATATTTCAAATAATTATTGTTTAATTGTCTTGATATAATATTTATATTAGTTATTCCTAATAAATTGGTAGGCACGTGTTTCCAACAAGATCAATTATTGATGACAAACTATTAGACATTAAGAGGTGGTGATATGTTGTAGAATGTGTTTGGAGAACGTATATACATAGTTCATGGAGTATTGTTATTGACCTCGTGGCGGAAATAGTGAGACTAACATGATGTGTCCTTGTAATGAGGTTGATAGTGGTTATGTAGAGCAAACTCCTCGTGCGTTAGTAAGTCTATAGTTCGCTCTAATGTTGACGGTTCATGGTTTATATCCGAAAATATACAAATCTTTAATCTTTAGCTGGTGGTAATATTATTGTCTAGTGGAATAGTGTGGTAGGTTAATTATACAATATTGTTATCGACCTCGGGGCGGATGTGGAATAGCAAGACGAAAGAAAAAATAGCAAACCTGATAACTTAATTACACATGCAACCTGTTATATTTAAATGAAGGTAATATGAACAAGGACTAACAATGCATACGGCGTATTTTATTTACCTGAGATTTATGTCCTGAAGTCGTAAAATTTGAGATCACAGAAATTAATGTCAGGCTTGGTGTTTGTTGCCTGAAATTTGTTTAATATTAGGATACATGCTGGATGAAATGCGATATATAGTGTTAATTAAGTGGGTTTCGGATAGCTGGGTTCTTAATATGTTCTTTGTGTATTTCATTTTTGAGAAAAGTTGCTTAGACATGTAGGCCCAAGTAGCCTGTTGTCAAACATCTATGCAATGTTTTTCGCATGAGCAACCAAGTAAGATTATTTCTTCCATGAAGCTGCAAGTTTAAAATTTTTAACGCAATATTAATTCAATGTACAATAAATGCCAGGTTAGAAAATCATGTATGTCATGTGACGTATTCCTTCCAGAATGTTGTCTTCCCAATGAACTCTCTGAACCTCTCTCTGTCTTGCATTTTCTAGCGATGTATTCATGTTATCTTTAATGTCGTCAGTCCATCGTCTTCTTGGTCTGCCCTTTCTCCTCTTTCTAGGTACTCTTCCCTCCATTATTTGTCTTTCTAAACAGTTGTGTCTCTTTATATGATCAAACAGGCGTAGTTTTCTTTTTGTTATTGTGTTTAGTATCCAACACTCTGAAATATTCAATGTGTTTATAATGTGTTTATAAAACCATTAGGTCGCGAAATTCCGAAAATTAATATTTTTACTTTCTAAAAATGTTACAATTTCTTTGCTCAACGCGTGTACTCTGTATAACATAGCTGCTCAACTTAGCCAGCAAAACTCGCAGAAGTATACAAGATAATTGAACTTCTGTTTCTGACAAAAGTTTGTTGCAACTAACGATTCTTCAATCCTTGATGCAAAATCTGAGCAACTACCTTCACCACGGTTTCTGTCACGTGATTTCATTGTCGGGTACTTTAAAGTCACACTTGACGAGTTTAAAACACAATTTGCATATGACAGAATCGAGAGTACGTATTTCCGTTTTAAATTTATAGCACGTGGGTTGCAGCCGGGTGAATATCTCGACGAGTAAGTGCTTGATCGTTGGTCCGTATTTCTTTAACCCCCAATGGCCCGACACATCCATCTTCGGTGGAGTGTCATACTATCAGAATGTTGATCTTCCTACTGTCAGCAGTATTCTGATGGCACATTAGAGACGTGTGTACATCAAAATGTTGTGTAGAATAAAATGTATTGCTCTGTCCTCGTATTTTGGAAGACGCGACACAATGTATCAATCTTCTTGGTTTATTACCTCATACACGCTTTACTTGTGGTGGTATGATGGATGCAAGATGATGGAGGATCGACAGTAATATTATTCTTTAGTGCGGTATGCAACGATTGTGTCCTCTTGCAATACAATGTAAAAACCACTCCAGTTTGATGTTAGAACTAACATAATTTTTTTTAGTAAAGCTGGTAGACAGTTTGTAATTTTTATTTTTATTTATTCATAATTATAATGTATTTTGTAAATGAATGCTTATATATTACATTTACACACCCCATCAAGGCCAGCACCGTGCCGTGGTGATGGGGCTTAGTTCAGCCATCAGGGGCTGGAAACTAAGACTGGTCGGGCAGTCCCATTCGAGCAGGACCATAGTCCTACCCAAGTAGGCAGAGTGCTGAAGACGGAGGCATCCAGCCAAAAGGCGCACAGATAATCAGGATGCCACGCACAAAACACAATGGAAACATGTCTGTATCTATAAAAAGTTATGGTGCCTGCCCTGTGGCGGACGTTCAGGCAGGGACGGTGCCGGGCCCTATACCTCGAAAGGGCCCAACCTCAGTTACTGAAAGTCCTTCTCAATTGCCTCGAGGAGCCAGGAGGCAAGGGAATAGAGCTACTGGCCAAACAAACTTTAAACGACCAATAAAAATAATGCACTGGAATGCTGAGGGTGTCAACAGTAAAAGAGATGGATACAGCAAAAAATTGGAACTTGAAAATGTCCTCAGTGAAGAACAAGTTAATAATATATGCTGTATCCAAGAAACACACCTCAGCAGCGACATAGCCTTCAAAATCAGAGGCTACCAGTGCTACCGATCTGACCGAAAGGACAGGCGAAAGGGTGGAATTCTGACACTTGTTAAAAACAATATCAGCGCATGTCAGCTGGAAGTATATATGGAAGGGGAAGAATACCAGATGCTCCACCTAAAAACAGAGAGTGCAGAATTCCATCTCCTGAACTACTACTGCCCAAATGATAAACCATTGGCACTAGACACAATTCCAGATAAAGAGAGACTTATGGTGTGTGGTGACTTCAACAGCCACTCTCAGAGCTGGGGCTACGATCATATCGACAAGAGAGGTGAGGAACTTGAGAGCTGGCAGGATGAAAATAATCTCATCCTTATTAACCAGCCAGCTGACTCACCAACCTTCTACTCGAGAGCATGGCACACCACCTCTACACCAGATCTGGCATTCCATTCACCAGGCTTGGAATGGAACATCACAAGTGTCGTTGGAAAGCATTTTGGGGGTGGTGACCACAGACCAGTATTTCTGGAAATCCACAATGAATTTACCAAGGACAGCAGCACGCTCACTAGGTGGAACTATAAGAGGGCAGACGGGAAAATGTACCGGCATTTAACCAGTGTTCTAGCTAAGGACATGAACTTGGACATAAATAGAGCAGTGAGTGAATTTAATAGATGTATACTACATGCTGCTAGTAAAACCATACCCAGGGGGGCACGCAAAAACTACAAACCCTACTGGAATGATGAACTGGAAAAGCTGCAAAATGAGATGGAAACATCTAGACAGCAGGCTGAGAACAGACCTAGCCAAGAACATCACAACAAATATCAGCAAACAAAGGCTAAATTTCAAAGAGCCAAGTTACAAGCCAGACGGAGTAGCTGGAAAGAAAAAACAGAGTCGCTGAACCTAGAAAGAGATACTAGGAAATTATGGAAACTTGTAAAATTACTAAATGATGAAGGTACAGGGAGAAATACCAGGATCACACTTTATAAAGATAGAAACATTTTAACAGGTAAAGATGCAGCTGATTACTTTGCAGATTCCTTTGCAGAAGACAATAACATCAAAGTCAGCCCAGACAAACAACAGGAGGTTCGAGAGAACCAGCAAAACATTGGACAAGGCGAACCTATACCTGAAGTCATGGAGGCACCAATCACAATGAGAGAACTGGAGCATGCAATATCCAAATTGAAAATGAAAAAGTCCCCTGGAGCTGATGGAGTGTCCAATGAAATGATTAGAAACCTGGGAATTGCAGCAAGAGCAAATCTACTGCAGATCTTTAACACAAGCTGGTCCACGGGTAATGTACCACAGGCGTGGAGAGAAGCAATAATGATACCACTCCTCAAATCAGGAAAAGATGGCAACACAGTCTCCAACTACAGGCCCATCAGCCTCACAAGCTGTCTATGCAAAACAATGGAACGCATTATCAATCTTAGGATGCAGTGGTACCTTGAAAGTGAAAACCTTCTGGTATCACAGCAAGCAGGTTTCAGACAGTGCTACTCTACTGAAGATCAGGCAACCTACCTCTCCCAAGAGATTGAGGATGCCTTCCAAGAAAAGAAACTGGTACTAGCAGCATGGATAGACCTCAGGAAAGCATTTGATACGGTCTGGAAAGAAGGGCTCCTAAAGAAATTGCGAAATTGCAGGGTTAGATCAAGAATGTACAAATGGGTAAAATCATACCTGCATAATAGAAGAGCCAGGGTACAATTAGATGGTCACAAGAGCAAGAAAGTTCTACTGCGTCATGGAGTCCCCCAGTGGGGAGTCCTGTCGCCCACACTTTTCTTGGTTTACATCAATGACCTAGTTGCTGAACTACCACACGGGATCAAAGTGGCAATGTATGCTGACGACCTGGTGATCTGGTGCACAGAAGAACATGCGACAGTGGCCACTAAACAAATACAAAGAGCTATCGATGCCCTAACCTTATGGGCTAATAGATGGTGCGTCAGCATTAACACAGATAAGTGCAGCACTACACTTTTTACCCTCTCACCAAAACAAAAAGCCGGTCATATCAAAATAGATGGAGAGCTCTTGAAAGAAGACAAACAACCCACATACCTCGGAGTTACTTTTGATGATAAACTGACATGGAAGCAGCACATAAACAAAGCAACAACAAAAGCCAGGAGGAAGTTAGCTATCCTGAGAAAACTAAGTGGAACCACATGGGGAGCCAGTGGGAATATACTCAGTAAAGTTTACCAGCAAGGCATAAGACCACACATGGAATATGGTTCAGCAGCATGGTGTCCTGCATCAAACACCACATTACAAGATCTAGATAAAGTGAAAAACCAGGCACTTAGAATAATGTTGGGAGCAATGAAATCAACACCCATAGCAGAGATGCAGAAAATGGGAAGAATGCAAACACCTGGCGAACGCAGAGACACAAAAGTAATTCAAGCAGAAAAGTTTCAGTTTATGCCAAGTCATCCAATGAAGGAAAGATTCCAAAATCTAGCAATGGGACGACTGAAAAGAAGCAGCTTTATCCATCAAGCTAAACGACTCCGCAGACAACTTACAGACCTACCTGAAGTTGACAGCCCCTTAAGGCCTGTACCAGAACAAACCCCGTGGAGTGAAAGGCATGGAATGCCAATATACATTCAGACCCATGTGAAAGGAATACTAAGCGAGGACGAACAGAACAGTGTGCAGCGAAGGACAGTCACCCTCAGTTTCCTGGATGAGGAATATCCACAAGATATATAGGTCAGAGTATACACAGATGGGTCAGCACAGAATGCCGTGAGGAATGGAGGTGCAGGTGTATATATAGAATATCCACACAAGCCTAGAGATACAATCAGAACACCGACAGGAAAATTCTGCAATAATTATGATGCAGAAATCCAGGCAATTAGTGTGGCAGCTAAAAAACTGCTGAACTCCAACTCTGACCTACAGCATGTGGTATTCCTGACAGATGCAAGGTCAGTGTTTCAAGCTCTCCAGTCTGAAAAACTAACAGACTTGAAAAAAACTACTTAGCGAATTGTCTTACCAGTATAGGGTAACCATGCAGTGGATACCCTCTCACTATGGAATACCAGGAAATGAAAAATCAGACCAACTGGCTAATGAAGGTGCTGCCGAAGACCAACCAGATATACCAATCACCTACCATCAGAAAAAACAGATGATCAAGTCAATAAGAAAGCCACAAACACCAACACAAGATGACTATCACATTATGAACAGACCAGAACAAGTTATAATTCTACGTCTCAGAACAGGACACAACCGACTCCGCAGTCACATGTATACAAAGTTCAAGATTGGCAACACAGCCATGTGTACATGTGGACAGACAGCACAGAGTGCCAAACATATACTTCAAGAGTGTTCTGAGCATGAAACGCTGAGGCAGACATATTGGCCAGAGGAAACAACACTGGAATCAAAACTCTATGGGACACTGTATGAACTACAAAAGACAGTTAGTTTTATTAAGGAGACAGAATTACAGATATAGACATGTTTCAAGTGAACGAAAGAAGAAGAAGAAGATCATTTACACACACGAATCTAGCGTATTATCTTGGAAGTTGGAACACGGTGATCACAAACGACTATCTATCAATGTCCTCTGGGTAAAAGTTGCCTAGTTCCACAAGAAATATTTTACTTGTTTGGGTGGAAGGTTCCCTGTTCTATCACGGTTTGTTTTTATCCTCAGAACCTTCATCCAATCTGGCTGATCAAACATTGCACACACAATTTTTGTATTTCTATCGACGATAGAAAGTATGCAAATATTTGTGAAAGAGACAATGAAAGATGATTATTAAGCGCACTTGGGATTTCGAAAAATAAATACATTACTTGGACTTGCACTTTTAGAGAGACTGGAATAAATGCTTCTGTAAATGTTTTTATCCAATGTTATTGCCCAACTCGACATACAAATAGAAACATTGGCTCATATAACAGCTGGCATACCGAAATGAATGTGTGACAACTGGTATACCGAAATTAATGTGTTACAATTGACATATCGAAATGAATGTGTGACCACTGGTATACCGAAAAGAATGTGTGACACCTAGTATCCCAAAATTAAAGTGTGACAGCTGGTATACTGAAATGAATGTGTAACAGCTGGTATACTGAAATGAATGTGTAACAGCTGGTATACCGAATGAATGTGTAACAGCTGGTATACCGAATGAATGTGTGACAGCTGGAGTATCGAAATGAATGTGTAACAGCTGGTATACTGAAATGAATGTGTGACAGCTGGTATACTGAAATGAATGTGTGACAGCTGGTATACTGAAATGAATGTGTGACAGCTGGTATACTGAAATGAATGTGTAACAGCTGGTATACTGAAATGAATGTGTGGCAGCTGATATACTGAAATGAATGTGTGACAGCTGGTATACTGAAATGAATGTGTGACAGCTGGTATACTGAAATGAATGTGTGACAGCTGGTATATCGAAATGAATGTGTGACAGCTGGTATATCGAAATGAATGTGTAACAGCTGGTATACTGAAATGAATGTGTGACAGCTGGTATACTGAAATGAATGTGTGACAGCTGGTATACCGAATGAATGTGTGACAGCTGGAGTATCGAAATGAATGTGTAACAGCTGGTATACTGAAATGAATGTGTGACAGCTGGTATACTGAAATGAATGTGTGACAGCTGGTATACTGAAATGAATGTGTGACAGCTGGTATACCGAATGAATGTGTGACAGCTGGAGTATCGAAATGAATGTGTAACAGCTGGTATACTGAAATGAATGTGTGACAGCTGGTATACTGAAATGAATGTGTGACAGCTGGTATACTGAAATGAATGTGTGACAGCTGGTATACTGAAATGAATGTGTGACAGCTGGTATACTGAAATGAATGTGTGACAGCTGGTATACTGAAATTAATGTGTGACAGCTGGTATATCGAAATGAATGTGTGACAGCTGGTATACTGAAATGAATGTGTGACAGCTGGTATACTGAAATGAATGTGTGACAGCTGGTATACTGAAATGAATGTGTGACAGCTGGTATACTGAAATGAATGTGTGACAGCTGGTATACTGAAATGAATGTGTGACAGCTGGTATACTGAAATGAATGTGTAACAGCTGGTATACTGAAATGAATGTGTGACAGCTGGTATACTGAAATGAATGTGTAACAGCTGGTATACTGAAATGAATGTGTAACAGCTTCCTATGTGAAATATTATTTTCAGAATTTGCTCTTCCTTATGGATTCTCTTATGTATAAACATACATGGATAGAAACTACAACAAGTAAAACATTATCAATATCTTGGACATATAGTCACAAATGATGTCAGATGTGAAGCAGAAGTTATTAAATAGGAATGGTTAAAAGTACCTTCAATGACATGAGGAAAATAGTAACATCTAAACAAATTACAAACAAGATAAAAATGAGAATTATAAAATGCCACATCTATTCTATATTAATGTATGGTTCAGAAACATGAACACTAAACAAAGAGGTACTAAAAACACTTAATATGAAGAAAGAATTACTAAGAGAAATAAAGATCAGGCAAATAAAATATTTTGCACATATTAAAAGACATGACACATTATTGAAAACCTTACTTGAGGGTAAAGTCAAAGGAAAGCGAACAAGAGGAAAGCAGAGATACAGGTGGGAGAGTAATATCACAAGATGGACAGGTTAGAGTCTAGCAGAGTGCACCACCAAAACAAGAGACAGGGGATGTTGGAGATCTGTTGCAGCCAACCTTCGTTGCGGAGGCGGCACTTGATGATTCTCTGAACACTCCGAGATTCTGGGCGAGTTGACCTGCAGCAGCTAGAGACATGTTTAAACAATCTGGAATATCAATGCACCATCGTCGCCTGGGCGCTCTCTTCCCCCTTTTGTCGTTAAATCTTTCTTCAGCTATTAATCTTTCCATGATGTTATATCTCTTTATATGACCATGTAAACGCGGCTTTCTTGTCAGGATGTTGTTAAGAAGCCACGCATTGCATAAGAATGTTAGTGATCACAAGCGTTCAAGAATTAAGCGTGGAATACAATGACTTCCGGTAAAATGGCGCGAAGTGACAACAACGAAGAATAAAAAAACATTACATTTGCTACAATCAACATCTGTGGAATAGAAAAATACGAAACAATACCTGATTGATGAAATGAAAAGGAGAAACACCAATACACTAGGACTAGTAGATACGAGGATTAAAGACAGGGGCTGTACGACACTATATCAAAATTACTCATTCTTATGCAGTGGAATTGATACCGTTTCAAGAGCAAAGCACCGGGTCGGCATTTTCGTAGACATTTGCTAAGAACGTAGTTCAAGTTACACATCAGAATGAACGTTCAATGTCGGTCACGACTACAATAATAGACCATGTAAGCACAACATTTATATAGGTCTACGCCCCATGTAACACACCAAACAACGACATCGAAAGAGCGGAATTTTTTGAGGATGTAAATAAATTAATAAAAAATAGCAACAATGAAGATGGCCTATATAATTTGTGAGATTTACATGCACATCGTTGCACAGATAGAGAAGGAATAGAGGAATATAAGCGACCTTTAAACGACAAAAGAAAAAAAAACGATAATGGTTATAAACGAATAGATACATGCATCCAGCACAACCTCTTTATACCAAACATCTTCTTTAAACATAGACAGCTACAAATGTACACGTGTATAATTGGAACAGCTTGGAGTGCAAGAGCCAGATAAACTTTATACTCACAAAAAGAAAAATATGAAAAATAAAATCATTTGAAAAATTTTCAAATGAAAAATAACAGACGCACGAGTAATATCTAACATGTGTGCAGGCACTGATAAAAAGACAGTAATAATAACAGTCAAAACAAACAGAGCAAAAAATAACAAGCACAAGAAAAGCACATAGCATCAAGAGTAACTAGATATATAGAACTAAACATGCGCGAAAAATATATCCATGACGTTAGCGAAGAATTCGCAAAGCGACCAGAAAACACCCAGTACAAAGAACAAGAAAGGAAATATTTTAAAAAAATGTCATCATACAAACAACAGGAAACATATGCGGATATAAAAACCATAAGGGCACGAAACAAAAAATAGCTGGGGGGGGGGGGCGGAATAAGAGGTAATGAACACAACGAAAGATTTAACAAAAAATACAAGAGATGAGCAACAAGCAAAATGCACGAAGATTACTTAGCATACAAGACAGCAACGAATAACAAAAGAAAATTATCAAATCTGCAAAACTTAAGTCATGGCAAGAATATGGAGAAATGATAAACAAGGATAGATAAAAAAGCACCAAAGACATTCTACAAGAATGTACAAAACATGAGAAGTAAATAAGACACGAACCAACAGAAATAATCAAAGATGAACATGGCAACATACTATATAGGCCCCAAGAAATCATGGAAAGATGGAACAATTTCTTCAATAAACCGTTAAACTTAAAGGAAGGAGAAGTGATGACAAACAATAAATACAATAGAAGACCTAGGACTATACATACTGAAATCTGAAATTAAAGGCACAATTAAACATGCACCAAATAACAAATCACCAGGAATAGATGGCATACATATAGAACTAATAAAAAATGCTAACAGTGACAGGTATAAAGAGGTTACACAGACTGTTCAATGTGATATGAAAGACATAAACGACAGCACAGGAATGGAATACAGCGGTAATTGTTTCCATCTGGAAGAAAACGGCAGTAAGAGAGTTTGACCTAAGTATAGAGGCATATCACTCTTAAGCCACATAGGGCATATTTTAGCAAGTTACTAGAGAGAAGGATGCGCGCACATATAGAACTACAGCTCAACAACACACAATTGGGCTTTCGGAAAAATAGAAGCTGCAAAGATGCAATCTTCGCCCTCAAACAACTTTTAGAATGAGCGACAGAACATAACTAAGACTTATTTTTGGCTTTCGTGGACCAAGAGGAAGCTTTTAACACAGTGGATAGAGCACGACTATGGATAACACTACAGACATATGGAGTTCCTCAACATCTGATAAACCTATGTCAGAGCATATACGCCGATGGTCAATGCCCAGTAAGAACGAGCACAGGTACATCCGATAATTTCCAAATTCACTCGGGAGTGAGACAGGGATGTGTACTATCCATCCTATTGTTCATAACATACATAGATCACATCTGAAAAGTATCACAGACAACAATATGAAGGATAACTTAAACGAATTGCTATTTGCAGAAGATCAAGCACTAGTAGCACCATCAGAAGAGCAACTACAAAACAAATAGACAGATTACATCAGCATACCAAACCGTTAACATAAAGATAAACATAGGAAATACGGAAGTAATGGGAATAGGAAGAATAGAGAGAAACACACACACACACACACACACACACATATTAAGAGACAACAGATTAAATGGTTTGCACACATCAACAGACTACCATCAGACAGCATACCACAGCAATCTATGCTACACAGATACAGTGAACACAGACCTAGAGGTCGACCACGAAAACGATGGACCACCGAAATAAAAGAGACAACAAATTCCACAATATACTCAGCACACACGAGAGTCATCTCCAGAAAACTCTTCTACCCCGGACGCTGAAACGCAACAAAGGGTTTAGCGAATAGATAGGTAGATACAATGGATGGCATAAAGTACTATAGGCGATGTTGCTATAGTAGCAGCCTTATCACAAGAAGAAGAACGATCCCTGATGAAACAATGACAGACTTTCGGAAGTTTATAATTACCCTAGGCAGAGAATGTAGAAAACTGTGTAGAGGAATAGCAAATCGTAAGATTAGTTCTTTGATAGCTTATAACTCAGGAGATGATGATGTCATAATGTTGACATATGGCTCTTTTCGTTGTAGTGAAAATCTATCTGGGGTTTTATAGCCACTGCAAGTGGTAAAATTATTGCCTGGCGTAATGGAGTCAGTGGCGTAGCGAGGAGGGGGCGGAGGTGCGGACCGCCCCGGGCGGCATCATCGGGAGGGCGGCAAATTTATTTTCGCCCAGTCTTTCACAATCACTGACATATTTTTTTTAATGTCACAATGGCGGGAAATTATGACTCCGCCCCGGGCGCCATTGACCCACACTACGCCACTGAATGGAGTATATAGGACAACTACTTACAGTATGAGGATGATGGAGGGCTGTCACTGCATCTCTCTAATGTCTCTCTGAGATTCACTTTACTAGAGCAGTTATAATATCTGATCCCTAGTTCATGCTTTGAAAGATTAAAAATTAAAAGTTTCGGTATGAGTTTATTCTATAACCCTTGTCTAGACTGCTGAATTCTATAGCATGATCCAATTTTCAGGATATCACCCGAATTTACCACCCACAGCTTACTAGCGTTCGTGGAAATGAGAGAGCGGTGAATTGTGAATGGATAGGGGAAACATTTTTTGGTTGTTTGGTGAGAGCCTGTTGAATGTAAACACTTATATAGATGATGCATCTAGGATACGATTGTTGATTGTAGACACTACTATAGATGGTGTATCTAGGATACGATTGTTGATTGTAGACACTACTATAGATGGTGTATCTAAGATACGATTGTTGATTCTAGACACTACTATAGATGGTGTATCTAAGATACGATTGTTGATTGTAGACACTACTATAGATGGTGTATCTAAGATACGATTGTTGATTGTAGACACTACTATAGATGGTGTATCTAAGATACGATTATTGATTGTAGACACTACTATAGATGGTGTATCTAAGATACGATTATTGATTGTAGACACTACTATAGATGGTGTATCTAAGATACGATTGGGAGAATGTGGTAAACGATCAATACGTGATTCTACATTGTGGTACAAGTAGGACTGGGCATCTGTGGGGCAGAATAAGGAATGTGTTCAACCAGTGAGTTACGGGAACCATGAATATGCATACACGTGGATATTTCCTTGAGGTGATTGAGCACCTATAGATTTGCCTGAAGTTATGTGATGTCAGCTCATAATCAATAACCAGCAATTGTTCTTCTTCTTCTTTCGTTAACGTGAAACATGTCTATATCTGTAATTCTGTCACCTGAATAAAACTCACTGTCTTTTGTAGTTCACACAGTGACCCATATAGCTTTTATTCCAGTGTTGTATCCTCTGGCCAATATGTCTGCCTGAGCGTTTCTTCCTAAGAACACTCTTGGAGAAATGTTTAGCTCTCTGTGCTGTCTGTCCACATGTACGCATGGCTGTGTTGCCAATCTTGAACTTTGTGTACATGTGACTGCGGAGCCGGTTGTGTTCCATGGATCCGATGGAGTTTAGTTCAGCCATCAGGGGCTGGAAACTAAGACTGGTCGGGTAGTCCCACTCAAGCTGGAGGAAAAGTGCTGCCCAAGTAAGCAGGGTGCTGAAGACGGAGGCAACCAGCTAAAAAGAAGCACAATTAATCATGATGCTACGTACAAAACGCAATGGGAACATGTCTATATTCAATAATAATTATTGTGCCTACCGTGTGGCGGAGGTTCAGGCAGGGAAGGTGTCGGGTCCTATTCCTCGAAAGGATCCAACTCCAATTACTGGAGGTCCTTCTCAATTGTTCCGACAGGAGGCAAAGGAATGGAGTTACTGGCAAAAAACACCAACGATTAGTAAAATAATGCACTAGAATACTGAGAGTGTCAACAGGAAAAGAGATGGATATAGTAAAAAATTGGAGCTTGAAAATATCTTATGTTAAGGAAATGTTAATGCATGCTGTATTCAAGAAACATCATATATGTAGACGGAAAATAACAGACGAAAAAGCAGCGATTAGAATTTAAAATCAGATGCTACCAGTGCTACCGATCACACCGAAAGATTAGAATTCTGACACTTGTTAAAAACAATATCAATGCATGTAGCTGGAAGTGTATATGGAGGGAGCAGAATACCAGATGCTCAACCTAAAGACAGATAGTACAGAATTCCATCTCCTGAACTACTACTGCCCAAATGATAGGCCATTGGAACAATCCCAGAAAAGGAGAGACTTCTGGTGTGTGGTGACTTCAACAGCCACTCTCAAAGCCGGGGCTACGATCACATGGACAAGAGAGGTGAGGAACTTGAGGAGCTAGCGGGATGAAAATAATCTCATACGTATTAACCAGCCAACAGACTGACCAACCTTCTACTCGTGAGCATGACAAACCCTCTCTACACCAGACCTGGCATTCCACTCATCAGGTCTTGAATGCAACATCACACGTTTTTTGGAAAGCAGCTTTGCGGTAGTGACTACAGACCAGTATTTTTGATAATCCACAATGAATTTATCAATGACAGCAGCACACTCACTAGGTGGAACTATAAGAGGGCAGACTGGAAAATGTACCAGCATTTAATCTGTATTCTAGCTAAGGACGTGAGCGTGGACAAAGACATCAATAGAGCAGTGATTTCTTCTTTCGTTTGCTAATAATGTCTATATCTGTACTGTTGTTTCTTGTGTAAATTGCAGTGTTTTTCATTGAGCAGTGAGTAAATTAAATAGATGCATACTGCATGTTGCTAGTAAAACCATACCTAGGAATGATCGCAAAAACTACAAACCCTACTGGAATGGTGAACTGGAGAAGCTGCAAATTGTGATGGAAGCATCTAGACAGCAGACAGAGAACAGACCTAGCCAAGATTATCACAACAAATATCAGCAAACAAAAGCTAAATTTCAAAGAGCCAAGTTACAAGCCAGACGGAGCAGCTGGAAAGAAAAAAACAGAATCGCTTAAAATTGAAAGAGACACTAGGAAATTATGGAAACTGGTAAAACAACTAAATGATGATGGTACAGCGAGAAATACAAGATCCCACTTTATAAAAATATAAACATTTTAAAAGGAAACATGCAGCTGATTACTTTGCAGACTCCTTTACAGAAGACAACAACATCAAAGTTATCCCAGACAAACAACGGGAGGTTCGAGAGAACCAGCAAAACATTGGACAAGGCGAACCTATACATAAAGCCATGGAGGTACCAATCACATTGAAAGAACTGGAGCATGCAAAATCGAAATTGAAAATGAAAAAGTCCTCAAGAGGTTATAAAGTGTCCAATGAAATGATTAGAAACCTGGGAACTGCAGCAAGAGCAAAGCTACCGCAGATCTTCAACACAAGCTGGACCACAGGTAATGTTTCACAGGCATGGAGGGAAGCAATAATTATACCACTCCTCAAATCAGGAAAAGATGGCAACACAGTCTCCAATTACAGGCACACCAGCCTCACAAGCTGTCTATGAAAAACAATGGAACGCATTATCAATTTTAGGATGCAGTGGTACCTTGAAAGTGAGAACCTTCTGGTATCGCAGCAAGCAGGCTTCAGACAGTGCTACCGTACTGAAGATCAGGAAACCTACCTCTCTTAAAAGATTGAGGACGCCTTCCAAGATAAGAAACTGGTACTAGCAGCATGTATACACATCAGGAAAGAATTTGACAAGGTTTGGAAAGAATGACTCGTAAAGAAATTGCGAAATTGCAGGGTTAACTCAAGAATGTACAAATGGGTAAAAACATACCTACATGATATAAGAGCCAGGGTAGCAGCACTAGTGATCTGTATAGACTTATTTTTACTGTAGTGCTGATCTTACTTTTCCTAAATTAAACCATGACAGCCGATTACTTCTCGATTATCTAATTCCGTGAATGGCCACCATCATATGGAAACCGGATTATTTTAAAGTAGTAACTTCTTTGAGTTTGTGATGACATAACTGAATATTTATGGGATTTCAGTAGTAAGTTCTTCCAGTCTGTGATGGTTTAACCGTATGTTTGTACGATTTAAGTAGTAACTTCTTCCAGTCTTCCAGTTTGTGACGATTTCACCGGATGTTTATGGAATGTAAGTAGTAGGTCCTAAATTCTTCAGTTTGTGACGGTTTAACCGGATGTTTATGGATTTAAGTAGCAATTTCTTCAGTCTGTGACTGTTTAACCGAATGTTTGTCAGATTTAAGTAGTAACTTCTTCCAGTGTATGACGATTTTACCGGATGTGTCTTGGATTTTGGTTGATATTATTAGTCACAAATGTCTTACTTTTTTTGGCGGCAAATTTCCGTGCCAGATTTCTGACTGTGGGTGTGATCTCCTGGAGCTTAAATTCGGAATCAGTCAAAAGATCATCATCAACTGAACTCAAGTTGCAAAGTCGTTTACCACTAATTACGTAACAAATAATAATCAAGGCATGTAGTCAACTGTAACTGTACAACGTGTTTGCTATGCTGAAAAGCAATCAATTGAAAATGGAGAGTTGATATATATTCTTCGAGGGAGCTGACATGTATCAATACATGCAGCCAGATTTTATCCCCGTTGCAAATGTAGATACGAATATCGTGATAGACATGACCACTATGTTTCTACAGAAACTGTGTAGAAACATTAATCAGAGATATCATTTATATGCGATATAAAGCTCAGTTGTCAGATAATAATAAAATCCACTGGATACTCAAGTCAAGAAGATCAATGATCCTTTCTCATTAAATCTAGATTTGTCAATCAATTTTCAAATGGCTTTCTATGGGAAGTTAGTTAACCCTTGCTGTTAGAATTGAACAAATGTTTGACACATATATTTCTTGAATGAATTGACTGAAAATTGATAATTAGTCGAGAACAAAAATAATTTTGAATGCAAACTCTGCCTGTATGTTCATTTGTCTGTTAGTCTTCCTGATGAGTTCAAATCACATGAGAATTAACGAGCTCATATCGCATGAGAATTAGTGAACTCAAATCACATGAGAATTAGTGAGCTCAAATGACACGAGAATTAGTGAACTCAAGTCGCACGAGAATTCGTGTTAGATAATGTGAGAATCAGCCAAGAAGTAAAACAACAGCAACAACAGTTTATGCTTTGTCAAAGGTGCACAGAAGAGCTATACCTATTTACTTGTAGTCTCAAATGTTGTCTTGTGTGTATACGGTAACATCTATAACATTCTTTCTGTCTTTGAACAGTGCTTTTTCATTTCAGCACTATTTAGTATAAATAACACCCATTGGAGAGAATTCAAATCGAATGATAAAATCAGAGAAGAGACACATCAAAATTTCATCACAGATGTTATTAGAAAACTACGTTGTCCTACATCGGGCATGTCCTACGCACAGACATCAACATAATACACCACCAATCTCTTGAATGGATACCTACAGGCAAAAGAGCTAGGAGTTGACCAAAAGAAACACTCAGAAGAACAATACTTAGAGAAAGTAAAACAATCAATATACATACATATTCAAGAAACTGCACAGAATGGCTTTGAACAGACAGAATTGGAGAGATCTGACCTCTGCCTATGCACTAACTTCAGCGCAAAAGGAAAATGAATGAAAGACTATTTAGTTTTAATTTTTCTGATTGCATGTTAACGCACCCTTGTAAACTCATACATTCTTGATTTCTTATTGCACACAACGAAGATATTCTTAATTTCTCCCTGCAGACGACGAAGAGGTTCTTGATTTCTTCCTTCAGAGAACGAAAAGTTTCTTGATTTCTTCCAGCACACGACGAAGTTCATGAAACATCAATCTTAGGAATATGACTATTACTACTAGGAACTTAGCCATAAGGCGGATAAAACAACTCCCTTAACGATTTTTAAATTTTATCAAATTTCTTATCAAAAGATGTAATTCGGGAGACGTAATCGGGAGAAAGACCATTTTTTCTTAGGTAAAACCACTCCTTGCTGAAAACGTATAAAAATCCCTGATGATTGATATAATATCCATATATATCTTATTGATCACACAGATGATAGTACGACATCATTCTGTTTCTGGTGTTATACTTAACGCTTCATGCGTTTTGGCATAGTAATTTCACAACATACGTCTACTTCAGAATAATCATTCATCGTTAAATGACAGTTATAAAATACTATCAAAGAAACACGGGAACTGAAAAACATTTATACTTGTAATCAGAACTATTTATTAGAAGTTGGTTTATTTTTTTTTACTAGATAGTTCCCATGGGAGTCTACTGTGTTTTACAAGACGGATGGGTACTATAAATGAATAAACTGTTTTTGTCCTATTTACTCCTTGATTAAATACTTGTTATACGATATATATATATATATATATATATATATATATATATATATATATATATACACTAAAGTAATGGCAACCTATGGGAATATTGATTCTTGTGGTGTAGCATTAGTATAATATACTCACGACATTAAAGATAATATCGTTGGAAATGCAAGCCGCCATCGCTCAAGACAGATAAGGGTTCAGAGAGTTCCGAGAGACAACATTCTGGAAAGAATACGTCACATGACACAATACACACGAGAACTCTAAGTGCTCGTAGCAAAATGGAGGGTTTTTCGAAGAAAACAATCTGAAGGATAGCTTAAACGAACTACTATTTGCAGATGACCAAGCACGAATGGCATCATCAGAAAAAGAACTACAAAGACAAATATATAGATTAATCAAATATGGCATACCTTTAACATGATTTGAACTCACTAACATATAGAAAAGACCAAGTAATGAAAGAACAGATAGGAAGTACAGAAGAAAAAAACACACACACACACACACACACATATATATATATATATATATATATATATATATATATATATATATATATATATATATATATATATATATATATATATATATATATATATATATATATATATTGGAAACAACAGACTTAACCAGGTGACAGAATTCATATGATAGGAAGCAATATACCAGCAGACGGCAAGAGCAGCAAAGAAATACACAATAGATGTAGTAAAGCATACCAAGCCCTAGGGAAAATGACACCAATCTTCAGAAACATAAATGTAGATTTCAACACCAAAATAACACTATTAAAAACGATTATTATGCCAAATCTGTGCTACCAATGGACAATGACAGCACAAGACAAACTTAAACTTGTAACATCGCTAAGAGAGTGAGGAATGAGAACATTAGACAAAAATCCGACACCACCCAGTGGCGTAGCGTGGGTCAATGGCGCCAGGGGAGGAATCATAATTTTCCACCCTTGTGACACTTAAAAAATAAGTCAGTGATTGTAAAAGGCTGGACGAAAATATTTATTTGAAGACATATTAGGTATATAAATAAAAGTACATTATCATTTAACTTTTCGAGCCATAAGGGCGCCAAAGTTGTTTATGACGTCGTCAAAATTAATTTCGTCCGTAATACTTTGTTTATTGGCAAATTGGCAAAATTACTTAATCTTGTGGAGCTCATGGTAGACCTTAAGTAATTTTAAAAAAAAATTATTTTAACTTTGAGAAACTTCGTTCACATGCTGCAATGCTGATAGCTAGTGTTAAAAATATGCGAAGCATTATCACGATATTCGGCACGCAAATACGATAGTTGTATTGTTGAATAAACTCCAGATTCTCGAAGGATCCCTTCATAACTTTATCTTGGTCTTTTGCATCAGCTACAGCAACGAAATTGTGTAACTTCTCTCTTTCGATTTCAAACTCTTTCACATCGATGATACAGGGCTCTAACACGAAATTCCCACTTATAAACGTTAAACTTATTTCGGGTTTAACAAGTTTCTTGGTGTGAAAAAATAGTATTTAACATCCAGCTCATGCAGTTGCTGAAACCTGGTCCTGATTTCTTGTATTTTTCTGTTCACTGAATCTAACATTTCTTGTCTTAATTTAATATCATAATTGAAACCAGCATCTGCACCTTTCTCACCAGCCATCGTATTTGTTTTTTCTTATTTATCGAGGAATATCGATGCCTAGATCTTCACAAACATTGTTAGCATACTGCAATGCGTCCTTGACCATAACATCACCGTTGTCGACTAGGAACAATTGTAATGCCTGCATTTTCATAGCAGATTGATGCTCATTTAGACCTTTCGCCTTGAGATACAATTGTGTAGCATTTATTTCACAAAGAACTCGATTCCATAATTCAAGGAAGGCCAAAAATTACAACGACTGGAGAGCAGGAAGTAGAAGCCCAGCGTCTGACCTTGTCACTGCATTTTCTTTTATGGAATGTGAAAGTGATTCCAGGACTTCAATAATCTCATATTAATGAATTTTCATGATCACTATGGCTTCGTAACTTGCACTCCAGCGTGTTTCAATAAGGCGTATGACACCTTTGTAATAGTATCGGGGGTGGCAGACGGTTTGTTTGTACTATATTGGATGGCAGACGGTTTGTTGTACTAATACTAGCGTGGCAGACGGATTGTTTGTAATAACACCAGACGATATGGCTACATGCAAAGAAGTATGGTTTGCACAGAGACCAGTCTGACACAAGCTAGTACGCTTTAGGTAAGGCAAATATTAGTATCACAAAGTCTGCATCTCACTCGCTCAAATAAAAAGGAAGACGACACAAAGTCTACATTGACGAAGCAGTTAAAGAATAATTGGTCGCCACCGATGAATTCATCCAGGCCCGCATGTGTTATTGACTCGTCGATTACGAAATACCCGAGTGGTCAGAATGAATGAAGTAATGAAAAGATTTGTTGAAACTCTGTTTTTCCGCAGGAACGAAATATGTTTAGCATAGGGGCGCAAGGGAAGTAGGAAGGCGGAGTTTGTATACGACAGAAGTAGGGGCGTATTGCCCACGCAGAGAATGGACAACGTGTGTTGTTGTATGACCAGAGGGATCAAGTCCTCGTTGGTTAGAGGTTTTCCTCCGGGGGAAACGGAAGAGGATAGGCAGAGACAGAAAACCATAAGTTCTGATTGGCGAAGTTTTTTAGGGGAGCGAGATAAGTTAGAAAGACTTGGCTTGTCTCGAACAGACAGTCAGTAGTCCCCGGAGTCAGGCTCCGCACGGTCAGTCTCTATCAGGCTTGTTTCGGACAGTCAGTACTTGTCTCCCAGGAGAGACAAGTCCTTGTTTAGTCTCGCAGCTGAGATAGTCAGTCTTCGGTCTCCCAGGGATGACGAAGAATCAGAGCCAGATAGTCAGTCGGTGTATAATCTCTAAGACTTAGCTTATAACCCGAGTGGAACAATTCCTGGATGTGCTAGCGTAATTTGTGATCGGCGATTGTTATATTATTGCCCAGTTGCAGACAATTTAGGATTAGTCTGCAGAGTTGAGGACGGATTCGAATAAGACTAGATTGGGACTTGTGACTAGTGTTTATTTGCCTCTCTTATGAGTATGATGCTATTAATTGATGTATATCAACTTGTGTAAATAAACCTCATATTCTTGTGATGGATTGCTTTGGTTAACTGATTGATGTCGAGCAGTATTACACATATTGAGACCTGGTCACAGCACCAGAATTCCAGTAAGTCCTAAAAGGCATTTTCTTCCGTCACAAATTATTGTGACGCTGCAGATCTTCTTTCTGTCACACTAGTCTGTCCAGGACAGACAGTCAACTATATGTTTTCGGTAACAAGTTGTTTCTCTCACACCAAGTGCGGAGCTTGTTACTGTTACACCTTCACCTGCAATGTCGGTAAGTACTTTCCAGCGGTGAGTGGAAAGCGAAAAATAATTAAAAACTATACCCATAGTACCAAAAAACGTAACTGAGTCCACTGTTATTGACGCTGCGTGTACTCCCACCAGATTAAAAGTATATACTTCTCTTCAAAGTAAACTTAATTATCAAGCGTTATTTTTCATCTAACTTAATATTTGTACATCTTACTGCATATAAATTATTTTATATATAAACTTAAGTAACACCATAAACACAAACCATCTGCACTTTTCCGGGTTCGTTTCATTGCTTTATCCTTTGAAGACTATTATTGGGAAAGGTTCTGTGTCATAATTATCATTGTCAAGTAAGGAATTGTTAATTTAGTAGCTGGATATTTAGTTTTTGAAATATTCCGCTTTCCCGATGATGCCGACCGGGGCAGTCCGCACCTCCGCTCCCCCTCCTCGCTACGCCACTGGCACCACCCCAATCTTGGAATATATTAAGAGACAGCAGATAAAATGGTTTGCACACGTCAGTAGACTACCATCAGACACCATACCACAGCAAGCTATGCTACACAGATACAGGGACGGCAGACCTAGAGGCTGATCACGAAAACGATGGACCACAGAAATAAAATAGGCGATAAATTTCACAATATACTCAGCACACAAGAGGGACGTCTCCAGAAACTCTTCTTTCCCAAACGCTGAAAGGCAACAAAGGGTTTATCGAATATATGTATATATATATATATATATATTGGTGTATGATCCGACTTCAGTATTCTTTCAGTAGCAACACTCAGAGTTCTAACTGTGTTGCGCAAAAAGATAATCCAAAGAAACATCTGACAAGAATTTAAATGGCTTTGCACTTCGAAAAAACTAACGTTCTGTTAGAATGCCCTCCAAGTGGAGCTCCTTTTCATTTAATTTAAATATGAGATTTTATTAGTTTGATTTCTAATGGTTATATAGTTAAGTCCATATGTTCCTGTTCCCCTTTGTCTGACAAGTAGGCATATTAATGATTTATCTTCACATTTTAATCTGCTTACCTACTTTACAATTTTTAAACTACATTTAAACTCTTAAATGTTGTATTGGCAAGATTTAAGTCAATGAAGCAAGTAAGAGAAGACATCAAACAATAATTAGTTTCTCAATTAATCAAGTGCCATGCCGAGTGGCGTATGAGATCACGCTTCTCTACAACTATCTGTCTCTTGTGTTGTTAATAAGTTCAGTTTGTGACTTAATTAGTGTCACAATGAGAACCTATCCAAAAATTATTTCTCTCTTTGTCTTCTTCTGTATCTTCTGCCCCTGATCTTTCCGGTGGTAACTAAATGTTCAATTTTTACTTTCCTTATCACATGACCTAACAATCTTGATTGTCTGTTTCTAATTTTCGCTATAATTTGTCGTTTTACTTCAGCGTCTCTGAGAACTTCTATAGTAGTTTTCTCGCTTGTCCATGGAATTTTCATCATTCTTCGGGAAAAAAACCACAGTTGCCTCCAGCTTATCTTGGGCAATTTTGTTTACTGTCAATGCTTCGCATCCATAAAGAAGAATTGGCTCAATATAACATTCTAGCACTCGTCCTGTATCTTCGAGGTGTATCTACTCGAATTGTGAGTAAAGGCTCACCATAAATTTGATAAAGAGTGGCAATCCACGAATATGAGACGGAACTAAGAAAAGGGAAATTCCAAGCAGCAAAGGTAAACGCATAGTAATAGGTCATGCAGGCAGTAACGCATTTGATCATGTCAGTGGGGCAGAATTTATTTTCCAAGCATTATCTGCATATGGTAGAGATTACCACACAGAAATGAATGAAATTATTTTCAGGAATTGGTTAGTGAACTCACTTCTACCAGCGCTGGATAGGCCGTAGTGTATTGCTATGGATAATGCCTCCTATCAACATAGTATCGTATGAAGACAAAATTTCCCCACTTTATCAAGCACTAAACAAGAAATCATGACATGGCTTGCAAAAGAAAATCTTTGTATCTTGTGCAGCAATAAATTATAATCAGAGTTATAAGAACTTGTAAGACGGACAAAGAAGACGATGAATTTTGGTATTGACAAAATCATCGCTGAGGCATGGTCATACTTCTGTTCGGCTACCACTTTACCATTCACATTTCATCTCATTGAACTTGTGTGTGTTGCAGTCAAAGGTCAAGTTGCTGCATTGAACAAGAATTTCAAGCTTTGTGAGGCAACAAACATAACACGCGATGCCCTAGCACAAATAGATATTGAGTACTGGAGAAAATGTGAGAAGCATGTGCTTCAATGGGAACAGACATATTGACAATGTGTTGATTTGCATTTTTTTCAGCCTTAGCAGTAGTTGATCTTTTCGAGTCTCAGAATCCGAATAAAATAGTTGATATGTCAATCTCTGTTGTTCTCACATCGGCCAAATATCTAACAATATCACAAACTTCTAGCAAAATCAACTGGTACTTCATATTTTTGCTTCTCACAACGATTTGCTTGCAGTCACCTTTATTTATGGAATGATAAAATACACATATTCCTCTTCAACACTAACGTGACAGGGAACAAATAAGACTATTTGATCATCAAAGATGCTTTACATACACTCTGGAACTAATGATAACTATCTCACATTTCCTGTTATTATATATAGTTGGGATACGCTTTTTCATCCACATTTTTGTGTAATACAGTAAAATATATAATGCGAGTGTAATTTTTTGCTGCTTATCACCATCACCAGGTACCATGCCGGCTGGCATAGTCGATCATGGTTCTCCACAGCTCTCTATCTCCAGTATCAGATCATTGTTGTTTCTCTAACGTGCCAGGGCTTATGCAATCATCAAGTGTCGCATCCGCAACGAATGTTGACTGCAGCAGACCTCCAACATCACATGTCTCTTGTTTTAGTGGTGCACTCTGCTAGACTGTAACATGTCCATCTTGTGATGTTACTCTTCACTTGTATCTCTGCCTTTCTCTTGCTCGTTTCCCTTCGACTTTGCCCTCAAGTAAGGTTTTCAATATAGTGGAATGTCTTTTAATGTGTTAAAAATATTTTATTTGTCTGATCTTTATGTCCTTTAGTAATCCTTTCTTTATATGAAGTGTTGTTAGAACCTCTCTGTTTGTTATCTTCTCTTTCCATGATATTCTACCTATTCTTCTATATATCCACATCTCAAAGGCATCAATTCTATCCTAATTATTTGTTTATTGTTCATGTTTCTGAACCATATATAAATGCACCATATATAAATGCAGAATAAATTTAACATTTTATAATTCTCATTTTTAACTTGTTAGTAATTTGTTTAGATGTTAACATGTTCTTCATGTTCCTGAAAGTACTTTAAGCCATTCCTATTCTCCTTTTAACTTCTGTTTCATATCTGCCGCCATCTGTGATTATGTGACCAAGATATTGATACGTGTTGTAGTTTCTCCATGTATGTTTATGTTTAGTACCTGTTCTTCTGTGACTTTGCTGATTGTCATCGCCTTTTTTTAGGGGGGGGGGATATTTATATCCAGTC